>OZ023183.1:8217032-9417032 GCA_963995505.1 Hypericum androsaemum
TTTAGAGATTGGGGAGGTTGACAATTTTTTGGCCAAACTCGATACGCTCTTCTGACCGAATCATGGTCCGACTGTTGGTCGGACCGCATATTTAAAAAACATGCTTATAAGTTTTGTTCTTTGATCGACAACATAACCACATATTTTTTTAGTTTGATCAAGTGTTATTCATTTGAACCACACTTGTTGGTTTAGAGTTTATTCTCAACTTTAGTTTGATTTATTACATGGGTGAGATTTTTTTTAATAAGTCATGTTAATTTTTATTTCAATTATATTAAAATGATAAAAATATGTTATAAAGTAATAAATTTATGGGTAGGACATGGATCTTCGTTTGGACCAATAGGGTCGAGGATAGAGTTTGGATCTTACATCAAAATCTAGGGTTTGTATTTGGATCTTATAAATTCTTACATTCTACTATCTATTGTCATTCCTAGTATGAAATGTCTTTAAATTTTATCTGCAATATTGGAATTTTATATGTAAAAATTATTATTTTTAAAACGTTCAATGATAGAACTATATATACCCAACCGAACCTTAGAATAATGGTACGAGTCTGATGGCAAAAAACAATTATGGAAAGTACTCCTAACTCCATTATGAAAATGGGTATACTCCTAATTCCATTATGAAAATGGCACACTCCTAACTCCATTATGAAAAGTACTTCAAGTTTCATTGTCGATTTAGAAAATAATTTCCATCTCACGCACTAAACGGAGGAAGAAATGATTAGAGAAGAGCTTATACTCCAACCTAATTTTTTTTTGAATAAATAGATTAATTTTATAAATATACTCTAAAATATTGACAACAAGTAACGTAACATGCCTAAAATCAAACATCATGAATCTCCTCTTAGGGACTCCAACCTAGTGTTAAACTAACTCGTTTTTTAAGACGAAAGTATGAAACTAACTGGACACCTCAGTTTCACCGAATCGCCATTGGTAATTTAAAAAAAACAAAAGATCCAACTAACTAATGAAACTGACCAGAACTGAATTAGAGCGTATTTGCTGTCTAAGCAACTCACTAAATATCAGTTTCAACAACCAAAGTTCCACCTCAAGTCGATGAAGGATATCATTATTTAATTTTGTTTTCGAAAGGAATATTATTGTTATATTAAAATCGTTAACAAGGCGATGAAGGTAGGTCCAAGATATTGAATAGACTAATGACAGAGATAATTTAAAGTGTAGAATTCACATTGTAAAATTTAGGGATAAATCACTGTTTTAATCCCTCCTGTTTCGAAACCTAAACTTTGGCCTCCTAGTTTGCTTTTATTGAACTCTAAATCCCCTGCCGCTGGAATAAAAAAATTCTCCGACGAAGAAAGACCTAAAATGACACGTTAAAAAATAAAAAATATTTTCCTCTCCTCCTTCCTGCCTTCCTCAAATGAAGAACCCTAAATGAAGAGTTCTCCTTTTCCAGCTGATTTTAATTAAGAACCCCAAATGAAGAGTTCAATGATTAAGTATCCCACTACAGAGTTGTCTCTCTCTATCCCTCCGTCGTCGATTTTCAAAATTTCTGGGTTCCTATCCCAAACCGAGATTCCACCCTAGCCTCATATATGTTTCTAAAGTGTGTATTTGTTGTTCTGGGTTCGTATTCCACCGGGGGCTGCACCTCCTTTCTATGTGGACGCGACGGGATGCGGCTACTTGCTGCTGGGACTCGATCCCATCTCTGAGTCGCTTTTGTTGTGGGTGTTTATGGGCGTCGACGAATCAACTCAATTTTGTTCCAAAGGATAAACACGTCGTCTCTTAGCTCCTTATTGTTTAGGGTTTTAATCGATTAAGCATCGCTAGTCACTAGTTGAATCAATTCAGGACGAAATTGGAATTGAAGGTAAAGGGATTAGTTGGTGTTAATTGGAATTGAAGGGATTCGATTCTTGGATTAATTGCAGTTGTTATTTTGTCATTTTAATTTTTAATTTGACTCCCAGGAAGAAGGAAGAAGGAAGAAGACGCAAAGAAGAAGATTATGACTGGGGGCAAATGTGTCATTTCAGGTCCTTCTTCGTCGGAGAAATTTTTCGATTTCGGCAGTAGGAACCTTAGAGTTCAATACAAGTAAACTAGGGGGCCAAAGTTTGGGTTTCAAAATAAGAGAAGTTAATACAGTGATTTAGACAAATTCCAAGGGGTCGAGAGTAATTATCCCTAAAATTTATTATTTTAAAAAATGTGTTCCGACTATAATCCGACACTCATAGCGAGTTGGATTAAGTCCAAAACACCATAGGGTGGTTAGACTAGTGGTAAACGTAGTTGGAACGGTTGGTCCAAATCAAATTAGTCAAAATAATTTTTAGAATTTTGTTAAACTGAAAGTGATTAGATTAAAATTTTTATAATTCTATGCTATAACATTGCAAAAAATTTTACAAATTTTAAATTTTAATTCTAGATATAATAATAATAAAATAATTTTTAAAAGACATTTCCCGTCCAACCGACCGTGCCAGGATCTGGAGAGGGATCGCTCTGCGGGTCATTTTAAAAAATATTCCTAAAAATAAAATATTTAGATCCCAATTTTGCGAGCTAGGTGAAAAGCATGGTTTTAAAAAATGCGGTCCTACTGGTGGTTCGATCGGTTGGACTGCGAAACGGACATACGACTGGGTCGTTTTTAGGCTTTTGACCGGGGTCTGTACTAATCGGACCAAATCTGGTCAGACCGGCTAATTTTGAGGTCCATCCTGACCGGTCAAACCCGGTTAGTACAAAAATGGGCGAAATTGACTTTTTTTTGGTGGTTTTCGAGGAAAAAAATTAATTTGACAAATTTATAAAGTAATAAATAAATAAATAAAAGTAGATTTATAGAGTGGAGAGATAAAAAATTAAGTCTACTTTTTTTGTATGGAAAATAAGTATATTTTAACCTACATATATATATTATTTAAAATATTTAAAAATAAAAAAAAATTTGGTCCGACCGGCTGACCCAGAGGATGGGAGAAATCCCGGGTCGGCCTCCGGGTCGTTTTTTAAAACCATGGTGAAAAGTAGTCAAATATGGTCGAAAAAGAAAGCTAAATGCTCTGAAAAGTGAACCAAAGTAAAAAAAAAAGACAAAAAAAATGGCAAAAGCAAAAGGAGAAAGCACTCTTGTTTGGAACTTCAAAAAAATAAAGCTGGTCACCGGAGGCTTTGAATACGAAAGGGTTAAAAACACTCGTGTCAGTAAAAAGATCCGAACATTAAAATAATCGAATAATTTTATACTTATATGCGAGATAACGGTTCCCTGTGAAATTTTATGGTGGTGCATGTACCTACCAATCAATTATTCACAATCAATTATTGACAGGTGGATTTGTATATTTTTAGTTTTAAATGAGTAAGATTTACACTTATAAAAATAAAGTTAAGTTATTATATTGACATTAATTTACAAAAATTATTTTCCAAATCAAGTTTCTTCTATTAAAAAATAACCAAGCACCAAATGGAAAGTCTAGCTTCAATTTTTGTTATATTTTATTTTAGTTCTCTTATGTAGAGCCATATAAATAATTATAAAAATAATATGTGATGAAAAAATCATTAATAATTATTGCGACGAACAATTGAATTATTTTTAATAATACTCAAAGCATATTTATTGTCAAATGAGTTAAAATTTATTTGGTTTATACAAATCGAGGAAGCAAACAAGTCATCCGGATATTTTGTTAATTGAATCATAGATTACTCACATATGTTTGTTGTTTCGATAGTTTCTTCAAATAAAATAGCATGAGTTAATTAACAAAAAAATTTATATTTTAAAGTTAACTAATAATAATTATATAACTAGTCCAATAACTCTACAAAAATAATATTTAGATTTTGTCGTGGATGAGTTCAAAGTTGGATGAGTTCAAAGTTGAATGAGTTTAATAGAACTAAAATATTTACGAAAACTTGAAGCTAGAGAAGTTGCATGACATATCGCATATTATTTTTATAATTATTTATATGGTTCTATTTAGGAGAGCTAAAATAAAAAATAAAAATTGAAGAAATTTAATTTGGAAAATAATTTCTGTAAATTTATGTCACTATAATAACTTGATTTTGTTTCCATAAGTGAAATCCTACTCATATAAAAATATAAATGCACAAATTCACTTGTCATTCATTGATTAGTAGGTAATATGACTTGATATGTAATGACCACCATAAAATTTCTCCGGTTCCCTTTTTTTTAAATGGATCTGTTATAATTTTTTCGGGATATTTTCCGATTTCTTGTCGGATATTTTCTCTATCTACTGAATATTATTCATTTCTATTTCTTTCCAATATTATTTGAATAGTTTTCAAAAGGAACTGGCTCAGATTACAGCTCAGAGTGGAGATTAATTAGTGGCCAGCGGAAAATCTCTGGAGGAAAAGGAAAGAGAAAAAAAGAACCTAGAGGTGGAGAAGATTCGCAATGACTAAAAATCAGCTGCGAAAATATATGGTATGAGATTGCCAACCGGAAAAGCAAAAAAATGCTATACTAAATGGTATAATCATATATATAATAGATGCTCTCACCAACGCAAAATATTTTATAGGTGTGGAATTATGATTTAATCCACAAAACGTACAATCAATAGCTCCCGCAAGAAGTACAAGCGAAAAAGATTTCGCATCATTTGAATGAAATCAGATAACACCGCGTGTAATTTGACACTTATTTAATTTTTATTCCATCATCATGTAATGTGCTTAATGTTTGTGTAGTTTTATTATCGATATTTTACCATTCCATTAAAGTTGTACATTTTATCATTGCTCAAGTGGTTTCATCTTTGTACCTCGGCTGTTCAAATGTGTAGGTGATTTCATTTTTCTTATATATCTGATTTCGTATGTGGTTCCTTTTTTGTTCATAGATACTTTCAACTTTGTATGTAGAGGTTTGGCACCATTTTTATACATATCTGATTTCAAATTCATGTGTATGTGCATCGAATAATCAACATGTTTGTCAAGCATAGTCTCGCAAAATCTTCCCTCTTTTCCTTTAATTATATCTGAAAACGACTTATAAACTTGATTCTGTCCATCCCTCATTGGTTGTCCGCCTAGACCATTATAAAGAAGTGTATCCACGACTTCTTGTACGGATCTTATTACTGTTGTTAGAGCGGAAAATTAATTTGCGGACTTGTTTGACTATGTCTGAGTAAAATAGCCATATCTTCCTTCTCGTGTATCTGATTGATATGATTCTAGAAGCTACAAAAGGATAAACAAAGATCTAGAACTTTCTAGTTTGTGACTTCTCCAAATTTGGTGCAGAAGGAGGTCAGACTTGGATAGGAAGTTTCGGGATTAGGTTTTTTCTTTATTAGGCCGCGGATCTGCTAAACCTATTTTGGTAAAAATATTGTAACTATTTCTTCAAGTATTAGATTGACATAATTCTAAAAGTCACAGAAAGAGAAGACAGAGATCTACAACTTTTTTGTTTATAACTTTTCCAAATTCAGCATAAAAAGGGGTCAAACGTGAGTTGGAAGTTTCGGGCAGTTTAAGTTTTCCTTATTTGGCCGAGACTACGTTAAGTTTTTTTGTTTTGAAAATGGCCTAGGGTTTTTGTATGGGGCTGGGGCGAGCTTATTCTATATAATGAGGGCTTGACAGAGGCATGGAGACACACACAAACCAAACATCAAATATTCATATCATTTATCTTATGTAGCCTCTAGCTTTTATCTTTATGTTTTTTCCTTCCCCCTCTCTCCCATATTTTCAATAAAGTTCTTTGTCCTCTATCAATTCTTTTCTCTTTCACCTACTCTAATCTGATTCTTCTTTTCTTGTTTCCCATATTTCTTCCATCTTTACCTATTCGTTCGACTCCCTCTTGGGACGACCACTCCGGACCCATTCTAAAGATCGTTTCTGACGTTCTACCACAATTTATTTGCAACAGCTGTACATAGGTGGTTCAGTGTCATCTCTAGAAATCCCAACTTCATGCATAAGTAGTTTCACTCTCTATGTAGCGAATTTGATTATTGTACCTTTTTAAGGGTTGATTGATATACTTGTATGGTTTTAATGTTGTGAATAGTTAGTTTAAGTGCAGCTATTTTTGGATGATTTATGGGACAATCCATGGCTCTCCTCCTCATTGCTCCGGGACCACCTCCTTATCGAGCTACCTGTAGAGGAGGTTGTGAAGATAGTTGCAGATTACTGGACGTCCAAGAGTGACTGTAACCTAACTAGAATAGGAGCATTTCTACCCTTGCATTAGATTGCATCCTTTGTCACCATTGCTTTGCGGGAATCTCTATCCTGGATTGATACCATATCGTGGGGAATCTCCCAAGCTGACCACTTCTCTACTAAGTCTCTATAAAGAGCTTTGCAGGGGTGATGCATTAATTATATGGACCTAATTTGGTGCCAGATTTGGATACCCCAAGTGCCTTAGCGGATACGTTTATTTAAATGGTTGTTTTGTCATGGCAGGTTAATGATGAATGAGGAGCGCAAGTGACAACATTTTACCCCTCCAAGTACCTGCCTGCACTTTGGTACTGACGTTGAGTCACTAATACATATCTCTCGTGATTGCAGATTTCCTAGTGCACTGTGGGCCATACAACCACATTATTGCCACGAGTAGACCAAAGCTTATAAATAGAGACAGACACGCGCGAGTAGCTTTGAGCTAACATCTCGAACACTACCACCAGAAGTGGAAGCACACTTTAGGTAACTACGTTCGTTGAAGACATGTTGGTAGCTATGGTGCTGGCATAATGATGTGGTGTTTACGACATGCACCATTATGGGGCACCCTTCTCCCTCATCCCTATACATGCACATGTGTTTGCCAGAGTTTTGACCGACCAAAATACTCCACTCCTCCCCAACGAGAGATTCTAGTCTCATGGATGAGACTACCGGAGAGCTTAGTCAAACTCAATACCAATGGCGCTTTAGCAGGGAACCCCAGACCGAGAGGCATATGTGCCTTGGTTCGTTGACTCTAGAGGGTATTGGATCTGCAACTTCGCCAAGGGGATTCGCCCTTGCTCGTCCCTAGTAGCCTACTCATACATTATGTGGTGGACTTAGCATTGATGATTCTCTATGTTGGACATATTGCTCCATGTGACCACCCCATATCCACCAAGATTGGGAGATTCATATACAACACAATACACTTGGAGGGAGAATAATTATGTTGCAAATACTCTTTCTAAGCACGCTTTGATGATATCCATTGATTATGTTGTGTCTGATGTTTCTTTGTTATATCTAGATGTGTACGTAGATTATTAGAAAGGGGTGAGTCCAACCTGATGTACTAATTCTATTTTTACTATGCATTGATGAATAAAGATTAGATGGATTATCGCCCCTCGTTTATATATAAAATAAGTGTAGCTGTTTTCATCCTTTTAAAAAAAATTCAAAAAAATATCAAAAGTGATCAACACGCGTGAGAATTGACTCAAACTTCATGAGATGCGCGTCATCTGAACTGTCAGATATTAATACCCATGAGATATGTGTGTCATATAGACTCCAGGTATCGTGGGAAGTGGATTCAGTGGGACTACATGGGGATGTCCTGATGGTGGGGACTTGAATGTGGGCTGTCCGATGTGATTAAAAAAATATCCTACACATCCAATGAGCAAAATTTAATGAGCTTGTTCACAGGGGTGAACTTGGTATTTGACACAATAACTCAAACCCAAAAGGTAAACCAAACTTCTCCCCTCCCTCTCTCTCTCTCTCTCTCTCTCTCTCTTCTCCTCCCACCCACTCGCCTATAAGCTAACCTCCCTCTGTCTCCTTGCCTCTCAAAAACTGTATGCCTTAGCATTTTTGCCTCCCCTATGGAGGGTAATCCATTTTCCATCGGGAAGTTGGTGTGGGTATGGTTGTTGTTGCTTCTTTAATTTCTGGACTATGGTTGCTGTTGCTTCTTCAATTTCTTGATTAATTGAATTTTTTTTAATTTGATGAGTTTTTTTTTCTGTGTAAGGGAATAAAAAAGGAGGGCATTTGTGTCATTTCATGTGGGCCTTAACCGACAGAAAACTCTGATTCTGACTTCAGGGGCCCCAGAGTATAATTTTGCCAAACTATGGGGAGTTTTTAATCGATTACCGAAATACAGGGGGCGAGCACGGAATATACCAAACACCAGGGACTTGACAGTAATTTTCCCTAATTAGTTCTTTCATTAATTTTATTGTCTTTTGATCCACTATTATCAACTAAGATTATAACCCGAGTGATCAAGTTAGACTAAGAATTAAGTACACCAATTTATACCTAACACAAAAGATTTTTAAAGCATAATCTAATTCACCATATATTGAGGCATATCACTCACAAAAAAATACTCACTAAACATATGAATGAAACAAAAGATAGCAATGCGGGATATGATGTAGAATAGCATAAAATGGGAGAAGAGAGGGCTTAGTCGTAGGAGCAAACTTTTCCAATCTTCTTCTCCCAGCTAGACCACCACGTGTACCTTCATTAATATCAAAAGTTATTCTTAAGGTCTGTAATGCACAAGAAAAACCTAAAACCTAATGGCTATAGATAGCTAAACAATTAACAAGAGAATAGGAAAAACCTTGAAGAGGTAATTCCAAACTAAAGGCCAAAATATGGAAAAGAAATATAATCTAGTATCCCAGTGCCAAAAGTGGAGGCCAGAGCTTGAAAGAATGCTAAACGGTCGAGATACTCGTCCAAACAAGAACTTCAAAATGGGTTGAACATTGTGTATGGGCTGGCGGCGGATGCATGCACCAGAGAATTGGTGGCCGCTAGGCCTGTCCGAAATTTGGTCTTCTCTCTTTGTTGTCCAATTCTCGCTCTTAAAGTTCACAGACGAAATTCTATCATGAAACACGACAAACGGTAGAAGCCCACTTCAAAAAAAATGCATGAAAATAATACGACTCAAAAGAACATGACAATAATAACCAAAAATAAGACTAAACATGAATGAAAAACATAATAATTATGTGTTGTCGGGGTTAGGGGGGTGGTTCTCATGGAATACCCACGAAAGCTCGGTTAGCTCTGTCTTGTTGATTGTTCGCCATTAAGTTGGTTTGGTTCCTCCTCTTTTCTTGCATGATCACCCTTTTGAGTACTCTAATATCAATCTCAAACACATTGTATATGTCAAGTTCGAGTCCTTCACTCTGAGTACTTGGCACGCACTAGAAGAACATGCAAAGAAAAGCACGCAAATTAGCTAGTGATTAAAGTACGGAACCCTTGTGGACAAACAACATAAAATAAGTTGTAAATTAGATGAGAAAATAGAGCATGATACCCTTTTGGACCAATTGCCTATGTCAAGATTTTAGATTTAATGAAGCTCTAACTAGCACCCAGATTTTAATGCATCTCCGTAACACTTTTGATCATTAGGTAATAAAATTTAGATTGAGAATAACTAGATTACTAATTAACAGTTTTGCTAATCAACTACACCTAGAACTAATCTAATCACAACTACGCAAGTTTACTTCTAACGAGTTACCTCTTGATATCAAGAAGTCTCATTACTATCTAAGGATATGTTAATTAGTTCTTATATCAATTCTAGTGTCTTTCTATCCACTATAATCAACTAAGATCATAACTTGAGTGATAAGGTAGATTAAGTAGTACACCAATTAACAAGAAACATGAAAGATATTTAAACCGTAATCGAACAAAGATAATTGACCATATCTTAGGGCACCACACTCACAAGAAGACTATTCATTAAATATATGAATGAAACACAAGATAGTAATCATGGACATGCTGTAGAATTTTATAAAAAGGAAGAAGAGAGGGCTTAGTCATGGGAGAAAATCTTTCCAATCTCCTTCTCTTAGCTAGACCACCACATGTGCCTTAATTAATATCAAAAGTAGTTATCAAGGTCTTGAATGCATAAGAAAAAGTTAAAAGCTAATGGTTTTATATAGTCAAACATCTAACTAGAGAATAAGAAAATTTTAGAAGAGGTAATTCCTAACTAGAAGTCTTAAATGCCAAAATAAGAGGTCAAAATATAAAAATTAAATATAATCTAATATCCTAGGGCCAAAACAAGAGGCCATAGCTCGAAAGAATCCTAAATAGTCTATATACTCTTCCAACTAAAAACTCCAAAACAGACTAACCATTCCGCATGGGTTGGTGGTCTCTAGAGACATTCTTCTACCCGGAGCTACTGGTGAGCGCCAGAGAAGTAGCGGCTGCCAAGCCTGTCCAAAAGCCGCTCCTCCCTCTTAGTTGTCCAATTCTCACTCCGAACTCCTATCATGAAATACGACAAATGGTAAAAGTCCAACAAAGCATGAAAACAACGCAAGATTCAATGGAACAAGATGAAAATAACAAAAAATATGAATAAGTATGAAAAAAAAACACAAAAAATTGACGAGTTCATCAAAAAGAGAGATAAATGAAAAAGAAGTTTATTTTCTCTTAAAAATGATAAGAGTTTTTTTTTCTCAAAAAAAATTGTCGATTTTATCTCTTCTCTATAGAAAAAGAAAATGAATTGGTGGTTTTTTTGGGAAAAGTTTACTTTAATGTTATGCGGTTTAAGCCTTTTTAATTTAGGTAATATATGGTTTAAAATATATATAATTAGTGTCTGAGGTTTGACATTTTGACATCTTAGTGACCTGGGCATTCTCTCTCATGCTGCTCGGGCACCTAGCTTGCCACGTCAAGCCACGTCCACCTCGGTTCCCACATACGTAGTTTGATAATGTGACATGTCGATTTAGTTGAGTGAATTTAGTACATAGTTTTAATTTAATTATTTTGATTTAGTACCTAGCCCCTCCCATATTTTTTCGATTTAGTACATAGTAAAAATTTTAAAATTTCATATCTACAACCACACGGCGAATGTGTCAATCCATGTGGCAACCGGGGGTTAACATGGCATACTAAGTGACAAGACAACATGGGAGGGGTTGCCCGAATTATTAAAGAGTTAAAATATCAAATATCAGGCACTGATTTGATATGTTTTAAACCACATTCCACCCAAATCAAAAAGATTAAAACTTTTACTCTCTTTTTTTCTCCTATGAGTTTTCTTTATGTCAAAGTAATAGATAAGAACGAAGAATTCTCCTCGTAGAGTCTCTCTCATCCTTGGAGGTTTTTAGGTTGTTAAAAGTCTTTAATTCCATCAAGAGATCGTGAATAAGAATAATCGTTCCAAATTTCCATTGCAGCATGTGAAGATCATGTGAAGAAATGATCTGCGCTACGAAAGGTTTTTTAGGAAAAGTATCTCTAATATTCAGGAAGGATCATGCAATCACGATCATAGGAATCTTTAATAATGGAGACATTCATAAAGCCAAAAACATATTAAACGTAAAATAACATAAGATGGAAACAATAAAATCAAAATAATATTCCAAAAGGATATATTAAAACAATGTAAAAATAAACACCTACGTTGGTAGAAACCTTAAAAATATAGAAAATTAAAAATTCTAAGAAGTGTAAAATAAAAAAGTAAATTATATTTCTCCCTTTCCTTCGAGAATGAATTTATATCCTTTAAATGCCCCTAATCATTAAAAATATATATTTAAAACTTACTTTAAAAAACATTTCCTTTTGTTCTTTTCTTAACTTTTAAGGTTTCTATGTATATATTTTTTGTTATTGATTTTTTGAATGATTTCTCTTTTTTCAATTTTAGGTTATTTCAAAATTTTAAAAATTTTGGAATTTTTTATCTCTTCTTGATTAATTTTTTCTTTTGATAGAACATTAATCTTATTTTAACTTATTAAATCATGTAAATTGAATTACGTGTCATACGCTTGCTGACTAGGATGTAATATAAATGATGACATTTTACTAAAGGGTGTTGATTGTTCTAAATTTAAAATTTAGGGTACAATATGACCCAATTTTGAATACAGATTTTATGAGACAGCTCCATCTACGAAAGAAACGACCAATTTAAGACACGAATTAAGAGACAAGACATTTGGATTGGCTGATCTTGAATTTGACATGGCACCTTCACATTTAAAAGCCCTTCATCATTTGATGTATAATTAAATACACCTAACAGCTGTCGCTCACATAATATCTGTAACCGCCAAATAATACCTCAAAGACTTTTATGGAAGAGATGTTTCTGAAAGAGTATAATATTTTCTATTTTGAATTATTCGTTATATATATATATATATATTTATTTATTTATTTATATTTATTTATTTATTTATATGCTGGAAAGGGTCCATGACGAATCAATGGCAGATGGCAGTTAGAAAAGTATGGTCCAATACAAATGAACTATCGGTGTCTAGAACTAAATTATTCCCCTAGTTCACTTATTAGCAAAGCAATGGTCCTTTAAGGGACAAATCAAATCAATGTAATTGCATCTAAA
Source organism: Hypericum androsaemum (assembly GCA_963995505.1). Taxonomy (NCBI): domain Eukaryota; kingdom Viridiplantae; phylum Streptophyta; class Magnoliopsida; order Malpighiales; family Hypericaceae; genus Hypericum; species Hypericum androsaemum. The sequence continues at coordinate 8,229,483 of OZ023183.1, forward strand.
TAAATCTTGTTAAACAAATGAAGAGGATCACAAGCATAAAGAAAAGAACCATCAGGGTAGAATGGCTAACGGTAACCACATTAAGACATCAAATCAATTCAGAGGACATTTTAGTTTAATTACAAATTTCGAGTTTGAATTACGACAACATGTAATTTAAAATTTTTAAACCTTGAAATGGTCAAATTTAGATTAGTCGATTTAGATTAGTCGACTAAATAAATATTCAGATACCACGCGGTTTAGAAAAAAAAAGGTGTTCAACAAATGAAGGTAGAATGGTTTAAAAGAAGCAGAGCAAGACATGTGCCATTAAAAGCAATTTGACATTATTCACACTTGCACACAAATAGAAAAATGGTGTGAACCCAAAAGATAGTTGTTGAAATCCTCCGATCCTTCAAGTAAAAAGCTACACATCCAATAGTAAATAAGCCTCCGGGAAGAATAAAGAAAGAAAGAAATAATCTGCAATGTAAAAAAAATGGAGACTGAGGAAGATCACACTGAAGAATGAACAGGCAACAAACAAGGAATACAGGAAACCATTTAGTCCCTTCATGGAGGTGGTGCACCAGAGTCCACAGAGTAGGCTTGTTGGGAGCCACCATCATCTATAATTTCATGGCCATCATGATCACCCCCAGCTTCCTCTTGTCGGGAGCTAGGGCGGCAAATGTCTTCCATTCGGTTTCGAACCTCAGCCATTGTAGGGCGGCTGTCGGGATACTGAGCAGTGCAGTCTACTGCAAGCTGCAAGAGCTGCACCATGTCCTCTTCGACTGTTTGATAGCGAAGGAGCTCGACATCGAATACCTCAGCTGACCATTCCTCCCGCACAACAGATTGGACCCACCTCGGAAGGTCTACTCCCTCGTCATTGTTGAGAGAGTGCGTAGGAGGCTTTCCTGTGAGCAGTTCCAACAGAAACACGCCGAAGCTGTAGACATCCGCCTTTTGAGAGACCTTCCGAGGGTCTGTTACTTCTGGAGCACGGTAGCCATCGACACGGTTAGGTGTTGGAGTGGGGACTGCAAGATGTGCGAGGCCGAAGTCGGAGACCCGTGCCTCGTAGGAGGTTGTGAGAAGGATGTTTGAGGACTTGATGTTTCCATGAGAGGCAGAGCCTTGAGAGTGGATATAGGCTATCCCCCTTGCAGCTCCGAGTGCAATGCTCGAGCGGGTCTCCCAGTTCAATGGAGTCCTACCCGCGCCTCGGTTTCCTGCAATGTTAAACATAATCTTCATGTGACAATCCATCTCCTCATAGGCAAAACAAAGACTGTAAGGTCTATACAGTACACAACTTCAGGGTTAAATTAGATTATTTGACTTGAATAACAGAGAAACAGGGGAAAACAGGAAACAGCAATTGAAGACTTTAAGATCACAAACATCTTTGGCCAATGCCAATAGAATTGACAAAAATGTTATTGGCTAATCACCTAAATTTATTCTGTAATCGATTCGAGTTACTTGTCATCCAACTGTCATTGTTGCAGCCAATTGATTACATTTCCTTGCCAGATCTAAACACTAACATCTCCAAAATCTAGACAGATGTATCTAGCACATTACATTAGTGCAGAGAGGCAAATGATGCTTACCGTGCAAAAGTGCAGAGAGGCTTCCCATAGGCATGTAATCATAGACAAGAAGCTTCTCGTCGCGGCTGTAGTAATAAGCCCTCAAGGCCACCAAATTCTCATGGTTCATCCTCCCAACAACCTCCATCTTCTCGCGGAGCTCCTTCTCGGGCACGGCGACATCCTTCAACCTCTTCACAGCCACAACCACCCCGGCGTCCAGAGTGGCCTTATAAGCCGTCCCAAAAGTCCCCTTGCCAAGAACCTCAGCCGAAGCTCTCAACAAGTCCTCCAAGTCAAACTTCCTCCCTACCGTATCCCCGAAGAACACCAACGAATTAGCCCCACCACTCTTACCCACCGCGGCCCCTAACCCGCCCGCATTGCCATCACTCCCACCAGCTACCGCTGCCACCGCCTTCTCGCGGGGGATCTCCACCTCCCCAACCTCCTTGCTCTGCGCCTCAACATTCCCCGCCTTCCCTTCCTCCCCCTTCTTCTTCCTCCTCCTCCTCGCGCACAACAACAACAGAACCATCAAAATCAACAACAATCCAACAACGCAACCGATGACAATACCCGCGATAGCCCCACCGGAGAGCTTCTTCTTCTTGCAGGCCACCAACGGACCTCCACAGAGAGAATTCCCATCAAAAGAACTCTTCGGAAACTTATCCACCCACTTGGGGATCCTCCCCGTCAGCTTGTTGTACGAGACATTGAACTGATCGATCCCCGCCAAGCTACCCACATCAGGAATAGACCCAGTGAGCTGGTTCTCCTCCAAGTAGAGCGTCCCCAACCTCACCAACTTCCCGAAATCCTTCGAAATCTTCCCGGAGAAGTTGTTCTTCGCTAAATTCAGCCTGACCAAGTTCTGCATCCCGAACAGGAACCCGGGCACCTCACCGGAGAAGGAGTTCCCTTGCAGGTAAAGGTTCCTAAGGGATCCGTTGAGGTTGGCCAGGTCGGGCGGGACGCTTCCGGTGAGGGCGTTGAACCGGAGTGACAGCGTCTGGAGGCTCGTCAAGTTGCCTAAACCCGCGGGTAGCTGCCCGAAAAGGCCAACCCCGGGCAGGTGAAGCTCCACCACCGTGTCATTTTTCTTGGAGCAGAAGACCCCCGGCCAAGTACATGGGTTGTTCGTGGTGTTCCACAGTTGGGATCTCCCTCCGACCGCCGCTCTTAGGGTCAAAAGGGCTTGTCTCTCGTTAGGGTTCAGATCCGCTCCCACCTTGGAAAACTGTAAGAAGGAGGAGGAGGAGAAGAAGAAGACCACCAATGACAAGGAAACGAGAAGGGTTTTCTTCCTGGCCATGGCTTTTGAGGCAAGAGATTATTATTATTATTATTATTACAAATGTGTGTTTATAGTCAGATTTAGGACAGGGTGTTCTTGGAGTTTGGGTCGAAATGGCATGACTATGTCCAGGTTTGAACACTTCGGGACTAAAACCCACGGAGGGGTTGGAAAACTAGGAGAAAGAGAAGGAGAGAGAGAAACGGAGATAATATGATTGGTTAAATTTCTTGGAAGGAGGTTTTGGATTCCATTGGGAGGGAGGGAGGGAGGGAGGGAGTGATGGAGAGAGAATTTGAAGAAGTTTCGGTTGTCCATTGGATTGGACCACATTGAATTTAAAGTTTAAAAAACGTATATTACAGGTTGTTGGTTGTTACACTCCGGGGCGGTAACGATAGGTTATTTTAATTAAATTTTGAGTTCGAATTAAAAAAAAAAAGTTTAACGGTCAGGTCAGTGACAATAAGTTGTATGTTATAAGTTGTTTAATGAATTGGTCAATTGTCAAATTTATGTTTTAAGTTCGAATCTTTCGAATAAAATAAATATTTGAGTTTTATTATATGTAAACTTGGAGAGTAATTTTTTTAACACTATCTCACAATATTCGAGTCTAGCATTTTGCCAAGGATATATGATAACTCAAGATTCATCGGAAAAAATAAAATTAATAAGTTTTATTCTTTCTGCCATAATTTGCAGATACCATCTTGATTAATAATCCTCGTTGATTTCAGCCTATTTGTTTTACCGACAAAACAGAGCCGTTATATTCTTGCTGTCTGTTGTATGGAACTAAATGGTAGGTTTCTTAGGAAAGTTTAGTGGGGTGCCAGTCCTTAACAGTTAACAAATTATAATAATTATATAGTGATAAAAAATTAATCGCAAATTTAAAAGACGAAAAGAACAAAAGAGTCTGATTATTTTAATTAAGTGCACTGACCGAGTCTGATTATTTTTTGGGCAAACTTCACTCTGGTCTCTAAGATTTGTCTAAATCAATGTTTTAGTCTTTGCTATTCCGAAATTGAAATATTGATCCCCTAGTTTGTTTTTATTAAACTCTCAAGTCTCTATCGTTGAAATCTTGAAATTTCTTCATCGAAGAACTACCTCAAATGACTCAGTTGTCCCTTAGTTAAAAAAAATATATTCCCTCCCTTCTCCTTCCTCCCCTCTTCTCTATCCTCCCATCCCTCCTCTCTCTTCTCTCTTCTTCAACTCCATCTTCATCTTCGACTTCCTCCATCCCCAGGAAAACTAATTAAACGCCCAAAATCATCCAATTAAATGCCCATTGGATAGAGATAATAAACTACTGAACGGAAAGATAATTAAAAGTACATTAAATAGGAAAGGACCACGGTTAAATTAAAAATATCTAGATATCATCCTCTCTCCTCGTGAGAGCTCCTCTACCCATTTTTTGGATTTTCTCTTTAGTTTATTTTCCTCGCTGCCTCACCTCCGTGCCCCTACCACCACCAACCACTCTCTCCACCGCCTCTGACCTACCCACTTCCTCCTCCACCAACCAAGCCACGACCCCCCACACGTCGACGGTCTCCCTCTCCTGACTCTCCGGTCAGTCTGCTTTATTTTTGCTCTTCCCCTCGAGCGCTTGACTCCACCGCCCCAGCAACTCGGCTCCACCTCTCGTCGTCACAGCAGTCATCCTCGCCTTCCGGTCAGGTTTCTTTGGCTCCCTTTGGTTTTGCTCTCTGACGAGTGTGTAAACGCTCATGTTTTGTCATATATTTCGCGCGTGTTTAGTCATATTTTGAGTTATATTCATCATGTCATGTTAAGCCTTATGATCGATTTAGTATATTTATGTTCGGGAATAGATTTTTACCTATTGTCATATTTTGTAGGAAATTGGAGCTCGATAAAGGTTGTTGGAGGGGTGATTTCGAGATACCATATTTCAAGAGTCATACCTTTGTGCTCCATTGTCCGATTATATCAAATAAGATACCGTTGGAAATTTTGAAGAAAGATCTACATTTCATCTTTTATAGCCGAAGCCAAATTCGGAGCAGAAGAGAGACAAAAATGGAAAATACGAAGATTCGATGAAGCTATGCAGCCCAACTAGCGACGGGGAGTTAACTAGCGGCCGCCAGTGAACGTGGAAGGCCTCCCCATCGCTAATGAACTAGCGACCGTTAGTAAGGGGACCCAGAATGTTTATTGAAGACCCAACTAGCAGCCGCAAGTTCATTAGCGGCCGCCAGTTGTCCGAAACCGAGACTATCCAGACTTCCTAATTTGCTAGGAATTTGATTCGTTTCCTATTTATTCGACTCTGTTACAGGCCAAATAACATAAATATATTATTATTTGGCTAGTTAAACTTCCAATTTAGATTAACCTCCTCTAGGTTTTCCTAATTTTGTATTAGATTCGTGGCTATATATAAGCCTTAGGAGATAATTCACGGGGGACGTTACTACTTGGAGAATTGAGAACAGCCTTTAGAGCTTAATAAAGGGGCGATTGCAGTTAGCACGGGGAGAGGATTGGCAAAGCTTGATCATCACGACTAAGCTTTTTCTATCTCTACCTTTATGTTAATTGCTATCATATTCTTCGTTAATCTATTGTGCTTTGTTAACATGCTTAGCGAGTAGTTCTCTTGTGAGTGCGATGCCCTAATTACGTGATTACTCGTCTATGTTAGCTATGGTTTGATTATCTTTCGTAGTAGTTGTCAATTGATGATCTTAATGCTTAATCTAACTTGATCACTTAGATTATGATTTTAGTTGATAATAATACACCGGGAGGCATTAGAATCAACGGAAGAGTCAATTGACATGTCTTAAGGTATTAATGAGGAATCTTGATACTAAGGGATAACCCGCTAGGAGTTAACTTCATAATTAAGTTTAGTTTAGTTCTTGGTCTAATTAATGAGCGGAAGTGTTGATTAGTAATCATGAACTACTCTAGCTTAGTTTTGTCATCCTAATGAGCGAAAGCGTTAGAGAGATGCATTAGAACACTCCGGGTACTAGTTAGAACTTCATAAAAACCATAGTCTCGACATAGGTGGGTAGTCCATAAGGGTATCGTGCTCGTTTATCTCCATTGATTTACAACTCATCTTTTATTTGCGTTTCTGATTTCGTTTATTTACCTGCAATCTTTACAATCTTTTAATTCTCTCGCTTCACATAATTATTTGCATTGATTTTGTGTTCAACCCTCAGTTCGAAACCCTACTTACTCACTATACTATTTGATTGTGCGTTTAATTGCTTATCAATTTTGCATACATCAAATTGGCGCCGTTGCCGGGGAACTGAGATTTTAGGACATAGAATCAAAAGCAATTGATTTTGTGTGGTAAACTTGCTGATTTCGTGTGATTTCTTTTTCAGGATTCTCTAGTGCATGCCAAGAACCTGGAGTGAAGGACTGGACCTTGACACAAACACTGTACTTGATGTTGACATCGGAGTACTCGAAAGGGTAATTAAGCATGAAAAGAGGGACCAAGCGAGAGCAATGGCACAAAATCAGGAAGACGGAGCGCTCCAAGCTGTAGGGGATGCTCCACGAAGAAGGACGCTATTGGAATCATATGTTCCTACATGGAATGGGAATCCTAATGGTCTACAACAACCACCTGTAGGTCCTTACTTTTTCCAGATTCCAGCAGCGATTGTCAGACTACTGCAAAACTTGATCCAATTTGGCGGCTTGCCAAGCGAAGATCCTCAAGACCATCTATCTCGATTTGAAGATATCTGCAACATCATGAAATTCCAAAATGTCGATGATGATATCTTGAAGCTGCGCCTCTTTCACTTTTCTTTGAAAGATCGAGCTCGTGTTTGGTACAACAAGTTGAAAGGAGAGACGATTCAGAGTTGGAATGATCTGGCCCATGCTTTCCTCCGGAAGTTCTTTTCTATGGCCAAGTCAGCCAAACTCTTGCAAGAAATCAACACGTTCATCCAAGGAGATGGGGAGAGCATCTATGAAGCCTGGGAACGGTTCACGAATCTCCAAAGTACCTTCCCTCAACATGGTATAACTCAAGATAACCTCATGAAAATCTTCTACAACGGGTTAAATGGCCCATCCTGTGAACATATTGATGCCTCCTCTCAAGGTGTGTTCTTGAGGAAGACTGCTGATGAAGTTACTCGCTTAATGGAGGAAATGGTTGAAGTCAATGGTATGTGGCCAAAAGAACGTGCTAGGCAACCACGTAAGGAAGCAGCCCGAGGAATATTCGAAGTAAATGCCAACATGAAGCTCGAAGCTCAAATAGAAGCACTTACCAAAAGACTTGACAAGTTGACCAAGGACAAGGAATATGCAGCTGTGGTGCAAGATACTTGTTAGCTTTGCAAAGGGGCACATCCCACAACTGACTGTCCAATGTTGGAAGAGATCCAGTCCATTGGTGATAGAACACCACCAGGAATGGGCTACTCACAACAAGCTAATGCTCAGCCAAATTTCTCTCGATTTGGTCAGCAAGCACAGAACACTAATGCCCAGCAAGACTCCAGGAAACCATATTTGGGCGAGCAAGTCAAAGAAATGGGTGACAAGATCGATAAGTTAGTGGAGGTAGTCCAGCAGTCCATCCAACAACAAAGTATAACTGTGCAGCGGCTGGATCATTGTGAAGCACATCAGCAAGAGTTTGAGACATACCTAAAGGGAAAGCCACGCAACTCAAGAAGATGGAGATCAAACTTGGAAATTTGGCTGCAGCAAACACTCAAAGGGAAATAGGTTCTCTACCTAGTAACACCGAGTCGAACCCGTGAGGACAGGTGATGGCCATCACAGTGAGGAGTGTGGACGAGGATGATGAACCATATATTCCTCCACCACCTTATATCCCTCCACCTCTATTTCCGCAAAGACTCCGGAGAAAGCCACCACTTGAGAACAAACCCACTCCAAAAGTGCATGCCGAACCGATCAAGCCAGCCATAGAGGAGGAGGTAGTTAATGAGAAGAAGGAGCAACCAGCCTATATCAGCGCAAAAAAGGTTTCTTATGTTCCTTCACCATCACCTCAACAAGTGAAGAAAGCAGCAGTGATCGATGAGAAGGCCCTTGAATTCATAGAGATAATGGAAGAAATTCAACGCCATGTCTCTTTCTTGGAGATGTTAGCTAAAAGGCCACAATATGCTGAGTTTTTGAAGGAGATCATCGCGAGGAAGAAGAGGCAGAATGATGGCAAGATGACCCCTTTGGTAGAAAATGACATACCGCCAAAACTAAAAGATCCAGGGAGTTTTACTATTCCTTGCAATATTGATGGTATTCAATTTCCGCATTGCTTATGTGATTTGGGTGCCAATGTTAACCTCATGCCTCTTACTATTTTTAGGAAACTTGGACTTGGAGGCCTCAAGCCAAAGGAGATGTACCTTCAACTAGCCGATCAATCAGTCAAGAAACCACATGGAATCGTGGAGAATGTGATAATCAAAGTTGATAAATCTCTCGTACCTGTAGATTTTGTGGTGCTGGACTATGCTACCAACGAAAGTTACCCATTGATTCTGGGACGTCCATTCCTCAACACTTGTCATGCAATGGTGGATGTTCACAAGGGCAAGCTACTTCTCCGTATAGGCCCAGATGAAATCGAGTTCCAAGTAACCGATAAGCGCCTCCATCCACCGTAGTGCCAAAGGGAGTAACAAAGTCAAGCTAACGACTCTAAATTACCACGTTTAGTATTTAAGTTTTCTTTATTTTTGTATTTGCTTTAGTAACGTTATTTTGATTTAGTGTTTTAATGGTCCCAGCAGGAGGTTTAGATAAGAGCAAACTAGATTTCAACAGAGCTCGCCAGTCCATACACAAACTTTGTTGTGCAAAAAGATGATTAGAGCGAAACACCACCAACCTTCCCCGCCGTCTCCTATCAATTGACGGGGCAGTACCAGTCCTTTCCTCTGTTCCTCTATGTTATGTGTCTATTTTATGCCTCGTGATGTTCATGTTCATGTGTGTGATGTTGTTGGTGTCTTGGCCCTACATTGAGGACAATGTGTTCAATAAGTGTGGGGGGGTCAACGTGCGGTTTCGTTTTGGTTTGGCATATGTGATGGGGTCTAGATTTGAATTTAGGATTGTGTTTGTGATTGGAGTGGTGTATTTAAAGCAAATGATGAATCTTCCCCTTGAATTTTTGAACTTTTGTTAGAAGTTAAACCTCATACCTTGTTAGGAATCAAGTTTGAGTACGATAAGTAGAGACGTGTAGGAACAACACCCTTGGTTGTTTAGGTTAGTGGTTGCACTTGGTAGATTATACTAGCAGCATTGATGAGTGACCTTGTGAGATTTTAGAGCCGAAGGAGGAGACAACCGTCTTTGCATAGCATGAGGTGCCTAAATTGCTCCGGTCATCGGGTTTCATGCCATCACTTGGTACCGTTTTGGTGGTGTGGGTGTAAGTGACAAGACGGGGGCCATCTTTGATATTGAGCCTAGAGCCTAAGAGCCGAAAACCCTTTATATCCCTTGTTTACACACGTTGAGCTTGAATTTTTTCTTTGAAATATTATATGTAAGCCAATATGTAAGCCCTATATCCACAATCTTACCCACCTTTGATCACTTTGGTCCGACGATGCATTAGGTCTTAATCTTTGGGGTATTATTGTAAGGGTTCATTTGGTAGAATAGCTCGGGAATGAGCAATGGGAAAAATGGGTAGAAATGAGGCCAACAAGGAAGCCGAGACCAGTTGCCTTTGATGTGCAATGTGATGAATTTCATGTGATTGAGGAAGGTTGTGAAAAGTGAAAAGAGAAAAAAAGCAAAAAGAAAGAAAGGAGAAAAAAAGAAAAGTGAAGGAAAAGAAGAAGAAAAAAGTGAAAAAAGTGATGAAAAGGGAATGTGAAAGTTGGAAATGGAACAAATGTTTAATGATGGAAAGTGGAAAGTTTGGAAAGAGGTTAGAAAGTGAATAAATGGCACGGCTCGAGCTAAGTGGTCAATAAGATTTGGGTGTAATCTTGGGATGAGTGCGTATTAGATAAAGTGTGAGGTATTTAGAGTAGACGAGAGCTAGAACATTTTTGTGAGCTCCTCGGCCGGGTGGTTTAGCTAGCTCCCACATATATTATCCTCACCTGACCTTAACCCCATTACAACCCAATGAAAAGTCCCCTTGATCATGAGCCCCACATTTATCGAGGCACCACTGAGTGAGACGTATGAAACTTTGAGATCCCGGACGTGTACGCGAGTGATAGGTAGTTGACTACTCATATATGTGAGCTTAAATTTCTGAACCTCTGAGTGGTCAACCTTCTAGTGTAATCTACTAAGTGCGAAAACTGGGTTAAACCTTCAAGGATGCGGTGTCTACACGTTCTTACTCCTTGTGCTCAAGTAAGTGAACTACTTGGTTGTGGGGTGGTCTTTTAATAAGAGTTTGAAAGTTTGGGTGTGTGTCTCATGCGCCTTACTTGAGGACAAGCAAGGAAATAAGTGTGGGAGTGTGATGAGTGTGTAAACGCTCATATTTTGTCATATGTTTCGCGCGTGTTTAGTCATATTTTGAGTTATATTCATCATGTCATGTTAAGCCTTATGATCGATTTAGTATATTTATATTCGGGAATGGATTTCTACCCATTGTCATATTTTGTAGGAAATTGGAGCTCAATAAAGGTTGTTGGAGGGGTGATTTTAAGATACCATATTGCAAGAGTCATAACTTTGTGCTCGAGTGTCCGATTGTATCAAATAAGATACCGTTGGAAATCTTGAAGAAAGATCTACATTTCATCCTTTATAGCCGAAGCCAAATTCGGAGCAGAAGAGGGACAAAAATAGAAAATACGAAGATTCGATGAAGCTGTGCAGCCCAACTAGCGACGGGGAGTTAACTAGCGGCCGCCAGTGAACGTGGAAGGCCTCCCCATCACTAATGAACTAGCGACCGCTAGTAAGGGGACCCAGAATATTTATTGAAGACCCAACTAGCGGCTGCAAGTTCATTAGCGGCCGCCAGTTGTCCGAAACCGAGACTATCCAGACTTCCTAATTTGCTAGGAATTTGATTCGTTTCCTATTTATTTGACTCTGTTACAGGCCAAATACCATAAATATATTATTATTTGGCTAGTTAAACTTCCAATTTAGATTAACCTCCTCTAAGTTTTTCTAATTTTGTATTAGATTCGTGGCTATATATAAGCCTTAGGAGATAATTCACGGGGGACGTTACTACTTGGAGAATTGAGAACAGCCTTTAGAGCTTAATAAAGGGGCGATTGCAGTTAGCACGGGGAGAGGATTGGCAAAGCTTGATCATCACGACTAAGCTTTCTCTATCTCTACCTTTATGTTAATTGCTATCATGTTCTTCGTTAATCTATTGTGCTTTGTTAACATGCTTAGCGAGTAGTTCTCTTGTGAGTGCGATGCCCTAATTATGTGATTACTCGTCTATGTTAGCTATGGTTTGATTATCTTTCGTAGTAGTTGTCAATTGATGATCTTAATGCTTAATCTAACTTGATCACTTAGATTATGATTTTAGTTGATAATAATGGACCGGGAGGTATTAGAATCAACGGAATAGTTAATTGACATGTCTTAAGGTATTAATGAGGAATCTTGATACTAAGGGATAACCCGCTAGGAGTTAACTTCATAATTGAGTTTAGTTTAGTTCTTGGTCTAATTAATGAGCGGAAGTATTGATTAGTAATCATGAACTACTCTAGCTTAGTTTTGTCATCCTAATGAGTGAAAGCGTTAGGGAGATGCATTAGAATACTCCGGGTACTAGTTAGAACTTCATAAAAACCATAGTCTCGACATAGGTGGGTAGTCCATAAGGGTATCGTGCTCGTTTATCTCCATTGATTTATAACTCATCTTTTATTTGCGTTTCTGATTTCGTTTATTTACTTGCAATCTTTACAATCTTTTAATTCTCTCGCTTCACATAATTATTTGCATTGATTTTGTGTTCAACCCTCAGTTCGAAACCCTACTTACTCACTATACTATTTGATTGTGCGTTTAATTGCTTATCAATTTTGCGTACATCACTCTCCGATTTTGGCTTCTGTGGGTTTTGGGTTCTCAGGTGGCTTTGCTCTTGATCAGAGCTGATTGGAGCTGATCGGTGCTTTCAGAATCGTTCCCCGCCATCCTTGTCCTGATCAGTGCTTCCAGAATCGTTCCCCGCCACTCTTGATCTGTTGCTTCATCAACCAGAGTCTAGCTCTGCTTCAGGCTCATCTTGCGAGGCTTCCGATGTCCCCTGGGAAGTTGGTCGCCGTCGACCGCCCCCTAGATGGCCTCGCTATTTTTATTGCTTTCACTCTTTTATTTGCAGGTGTTTGTAGTGTTTCCTATAATGTTTTCTATCTCTGTTCTATTTTATTCGTGCTTGTTGTTTTAGCTCTTGAGCCATACCTTTTTAGTGGTCTCTTTGTGTTTTAGCTTATCTGTATTCTCTTTTGCTTGGATCGGCTTATTTTTTATCTGATATCTGCTAGGTTCTCGAAACCTTCCATGTTGGTGCAGGTGGATAGCCTTGTCTTGATTGGATTCGTCCAATCTTGGCATTCATTTGTGTGCATCTCGTATTCATTCAAATGCCCACGAGGTTGCGTATATGACGCGACCTTGTGGTTATTAGCCGTTGCTTGTCTCGGCAACTTTCGCCTTGGACGTTCGGCTCTCGTAGCCTTTCGTCCGCCCTTCGCCTTCACCCATGCCTCTCTGCCTCCTCTAGGCTTGGTTCGTGTTCCGCTTGAGTGTCTTTGTTCTATATTTCTGTATTCCATTTTTCATTTTGTAATTTTTTTTATTTTAATATAGCCCCTCCATACTACTTGGTGCAAAAAAAATGTTTGGGAAGAGAGGGAAGGAGGAGAGAGGGGGAAGGAGGAGATGGCCGGGTAAGGTCTGGGCAAGACAAGAAGGGTCCGGGCAGCTGTCCGTTAACCTAAGTAATTTTAATTGAAATAAATTTAACTCAATTGATCAGTTTTGTACTACAGAATACTAAAGTAATTTTTTGTGATACCACATCGTACTAAACTAGACTTTTCCCAAATATGAATACTGTGACATAGACCTTGAACCCATTGGTTAGCAAAGTAAATACACTAATGTAAAAGAATTCAAGTCTGTGAATATAGGCATGTCCAGATCCAAATATTTTGATAGCTATTTAACCAAATAATTCAGATTTAAGATGAGTATGATATTTAAAAGTGGCAAAAAAATTCCAAAAAATATTTAACACCAATTCTTTTTAAAAATTGAACTGACAGCAAACATGTAATCGGCTTTAAGTTAAAGGAATCCATACACCTTTACTCTATTAGCGTAGGTACAATTAATAATGAAGAATGAAGTTAATGCATGGTTGCAAGTATTAATTGAGTTCGCCAACTACTTTAGGTACCCGATAGCTAGCTGTTAAGGATATGACTGAGCTGGATGTGTTATAAAAATGCTAGACAAGATATTATTTAATACACCTGAAAATTGATAAAGCTTGAGGGTCTTTGATTATCTTTTTGATTAACAGCAATGGTCTTCCTAGAAAGTTCCCGATTATTTTAGAAAGGGAATAGTCAAATAAAAATGGGGAATCGTAATCCCAAGCACATGGGACGCCTCAGCTCTTTGAGAAATTAATCTAGTTCGCTGGACGAAACAGTACATTAATTTTTAATTTAATGGGCGGTTCGTCGAACATTGCACCCAAACGTTAATGCAAAATAGAAATAACATATTCTTCTGTTTTGTATACGATCTTGTGAGCAAATTTTGGATGTGCTAGAGACTTAATTAACTTCAAGGAAGACTTCCTATTAAAAGAGTCAGAGTGTGTCACAATACGGATAAAATTCAAGTCAAGAAACGACACCTCCATGGTTCATTTATTTTACCTGCGATTATTTTAATTTTTTTGTGAAATTTAAATTGTTTTCACAATTTTGAATCTTAAATGGTCATTAGATTCGATTCTCTTACCTCTACCTCATACTTAATAACTTACACCGTATCCATAAGACCATACATGACTTGGTTGCGATTATTTTACATTGAAATTCAATAAACCATAACCAACGACCGACCATTCTGAGTCTTTTTTTAGAGCTTACTAGTGATGCTGATGTTGCGAGTTTTGGATGGCTTAGGAAGAGTGGCGTCCTTGGGAACGAGGACGGTGAGGACACCATTCTCGAGCTGGGCTTTGATCTGATCCAACTTCACATTCTCCGGCAACTCAATCTCCCTCGAGAACAAGTCTCTCTTCCCTCTCTCCGCCACGTGCCATACTGTGTCCTTCCCATGTTCCTCCTCTTTCTTTGCCTCTCCCTTGATGCGCAAAATGTTGCCGTCTTCCACTTGTACCTTAATCTCCTCTTTGTTGTACCCTGAGCGATTGATGTCGAAATTGAAGCATCAAACATATATATTAAAGGCGAAAATGTTGTTTTTTTAAGGTAAATTATTACATCAATACATCATCTGCTAAGATTTGAATTTTGGACTTTCTAGATATTTACAACGCTTTGTGTCGTTAGAGTACATGCTCTTTGGCGCGAAAATGTTGTTATTAGGCAATTTTGATATAGGCATATTATGATATATAACGATTCTACTTATAAAAATACAATACAATGAATAATTGACCTTGAATTCAGCTTACATATGTCACGTTTAGCTCAAAAATCCAATTCATTTATAAAACAATTCATTCCATTTACAAATAAATTGCAATTGAAATTCTTGGAACGTGTGCCACATAAATAACACACTCCTTTATATTTTTTAAAATTTGCGGGCAGAGCATATGACTTTTCAGCAGGTTCTTGCAAATTGAAATTAAAAATATCATACCCATCTCTTACAATTCTCTCTTTTTAAATTTAGCCAATTTTACCTGGGACACTGACTTTTAAGATATGGGCAGAAGGGGACTCGACCCAGTCCATGAGAGCCGTTGACCCAGACGACCACACTCGCAACGCGGGCGATTGGTTCCACAACACTCGCCTCAACGGATACCCCCATATACCATCCGCCATCTTTCTCTTGTCTTCCAAATAAGATCCCTCTCGATGTAATTATTGGCGTAAAAATTTAACTCAACCTCCGCGGTTCAGGCCGGTTTTAACGAGTACTGATGTCTCTCGAACTAGGAGGAGGTCCGGATGATCTGAGAGGGGTCGAGAAAGTTCGAGGGTCTGTTTCCTATACTAGATCTCTCGAACTGGGGCCCGATCACTAGTTTGTTTGGTCCAAAACCATTCGGGCCGAGCTTCAATTGGATTGTGATTGGGCGTGGAAAATCGAGCCCAGTCTGTTTTGTTCTGCTGGACTCACCAACACGTACCGGCACAGAAATGAGCCGAACTTCTCCATTACTCTTTTTCTTTTTCTGGATTGGATAATAATGGAATTAAGTTTTTGTTAAGGCTAATTATGGAATCAAGTAGATAGTCCATTGCACCATAAAAAAAATTGCATCAAATGAATCCAAACAAGTATTAGTCATAGTCTGTTTGAACTTTGAACCGACGGTTCAGAAACCATGGTTACCCCGGAGTATACATCCCTAAATATTATACAAAGTGTATAACAAAACGAAATTACTTATTTAATTGAAATTACTCGGTTTTTATGAGATTATTTATTATTTAACTCTAGATATTGGTATTAGCCTTGATTATATCTAATAACCTATGATAATGCGTCTACTATTCCCATGCATTGTGTCCCCCCTAACCAAACGACTCGTTGAATTTAAGATTATTGAGTAGGTGCATTATTGTAGATGATTCACTTAAGAAATGTACAAATCAATCCAAAGGAACCACCGTCATTTGCACCTTTAGAAAAAGAATTTGTCATTACTTCACAAACAGGAAATTGCAATTTTCTTTTTCCGAAAGGGAAATTACACTTTTCTTGGTAGTTGCCAATTCAGATGGAATCTTAGCCTTTATCCTCCATTTGGGCCCTTTTCTGATTTTGGTTAGGGCTATGTACTCCTCCTTCAAACGCCATCCCACTGATCCAGCTTTCTTTGAATAAAAGTTATTGATGAAGAAAGGAGGAGATAAAGAAGAAAATGTCTAAAAATGCATAAAGATTTCACAAAGTTCACATGATTTAGAAGAAAAAGGGGAAACCAAGAAAGGGGATACAAAAAGCACGTCTCTTTTGAGCAGTGGAGGGTGGCTAGTTGATTATCTAATAAGCGCCAATTACGAAGTTGAACTTAAATTAATCATTTCCCTGCACCAGAAATAAAGTTAAACCATGAAAACAGTTAGCAATATATATAAAAATATGATTAAATTAAATGGAAGGAATCAGTCAGATCTCGTGAGATATACTTACCACTTCCTCCAAATATTTTTCTGAGGAAAGTGAGGAATATAATGAGTAAAGCCACCCCAGCTAACAATCCAATGATAATGGCGAAGGTTTTCTCCCCTTCGTTGCTTGGTTTACCTTCAAATATGAAATAACCAAATCTTGAGATTTTTGATAACTTTCAAACCACATAAACTTTTTTTTTCTTGCCAGGTGTAATTACTTGGTATAAAAATTTATTTTTAAAAAAATCATTCAAACTCTATTAATCTATAACCTCCACCAAAGAGCATTTGATCTAGCAGTACAAGGCATAGGACAATTTTACAGATCAAGAATTAAATTTTAACAATGTTTTATTTTTGTTATAAATAATCAACCTTCACAAAAAAAAAATCTGTAACCTCCCTTTTGAAATTGCCCCTATATTCACACAAAAAAATTGAGTTTATAAATTTTTTAATCTATTTACTGTTATAAAATTTTGGATAGAATACGATCACTTTTATAAGAAGAGATTTTTTAATATTCATCTCAAACAATTGTTGCTTTTGATGCATTCTGTATGCAACAAAAGTAACTCGTTTTTACCCGAACTTTTACCAAAATAATACATTTCAGACGGGAGGAAAACTGCTTACCACTATGATTTTTGGTATAAACGTGAGCTCCGGCAGTAGAGTACCTAGCGTAACACTTGGCCAAGAACATGTCACCATATACACCCAAAGTACATTCACTCTTCAATCTCCCAATTGCCTCCACCAAGCAATCCTGACACTGTCCCGCACTAAGGTCCCCTACGCACTGGGCCACACCTTGGACTTCACCGGCCCCACCCACCCTGTAGGACCCACCAGCCTTAGAAAGCCCAACCAGCACCGCATCCCTAAGGGTCATAGAGCCCGTATCGTACCCAATAGACGGCCCACATTTCCTCAGCACCACGGTCTTATCCTCTACGCCCAAGAAAGTTGTGTTGTCGTACTTGATGTAGCACCCTGCCAGCTGCAAGGCTCCCCCCGCCGTGCCGGGGCACACGCTGGCGACCCGGCTCACGGATTGCGCCACGCAGGTGGCGCAATCTGGCATGGACAGGTCGCCGCGGCATTGGAAGAGCCCGTATATTACGTCCTGTGGGCTGGAGCCCATTATGGTGAACTTGTTGTAGGTTGAGTACGTGGCCGAGTTGACGAGTGAGGTTAGAAGGGAGTTGAGGTTGGATTCGTAAGCTGAGTTGGGGGAATATTTCTGTTGGGTGCATCCTCCAAATAGGAAATCGTCGGTGGAGGAGAAGGAACGGAAGGGAAGAAGGTAAAATGTGAGGATTGCCACCAATCGAATGGTTGCTGTTCTCTCCATTTCCTAGCTCCTCTGGGACTTGTTTCAGCTAATTTGTGGTGTTTCAAATAATACCCCAAAAAACATTAAATTGAGATGATTATTATTATTGGCTGGAAGGGAGAATTGCCATCTGGTTTGACAGTTTTTGGGCTCTCTCTTTCTTTCTATCTTATATACGGGAGCATGGGGGACACAAACATTATATTTTGGTTGTCACGACTAGAATGAACAAAAAGTAAGGGTTTAATATGGTTGGAGAGTGTTAATTTGTGAAGTAAAAAAGTAAGGGTTACAATTTGTGAGGTAGAAAGATAGAATGTATGTTAGCCGGTTGTTTCGTCGTACATTTTTTATAAGTAGATGAATTTATTTGACATTCATTGAAGTTTGTAATTGGCATTGTCTTGATTTATTTCAGAGAATACACATAAGAAGAAAGAAATTAAAGAAAAACATTACCATGCATATCCATAATTAATCAATAAATTAGTTAATTACAAATAATTTTATGACGATCTCAATATACTATTTTTACTAATCACTATTAAACTATAATATAAGAGAATTAAAATCAACCATTTAACAAAAATCTAGAAATTGATAATGTAAAAACAATTTAATATATACCATAAAATTCTATGATTCGAATAACCTGAGTTTACTTTTTGGCCCAATTTCTTATTTGTTGTATCAGAAACTATGATTCGAATTACTTTACCAAGTCAAGACAGAAACCAACAACTGTAGCCATCGCACTAATGTGGCCACATCTACTTTAAAGCACATAGGGAAAAAAATAAGGAAAGAAGCCAATCTCCTTTTTCATAGTTTCCGAAGGGGAAAACACTTAAAAGGATGGTGCATGCATGGTGGGGAAAGCAAACTGGGCACTGAAAGCTATACCACTTGTTTGAGCTAACTTTGGCCTTAAGGAACCTGCTATGTCAGCTCCAATGGGAGTTGTTAGTTACATTAAATATTAAAATTAGTATATAATTCAAGCATTAAAAACTGATCAATTGTTTGTATTGGTTCTCTTAAATAGGGTTATTTATTGGTCAAGCGGTTAAAACATTTATTGATTAATGGTATCAATTGATAGATCTGGGCTAAGATAATGATAAGCACTTTTTCTCCCTAGAATTTTCATCCCAACCCCCCTTAATGCTTCTGTAATAATTTTATAGAAGTTTTGAGTTCATGTTTTACCAATAAAAAATATTATTGAGATATATACTCTGGAATCGTTAAAAAAAATAAAAGTTCTAAGAGTGGGAAAATGCATGTCGCATTCAGCTATGTCGTGTAATGTTTAATGAGGTTTTGTCTTGACCCAGCAACCGAAATCGTGGTGTTAAACATCTCAACAAATGGCTAACCATGTCCTTTTGCTCTCCTAGGTAAGCAGGTCCCCGTGGGTGTAGCCACCCCACACAGACTAGAAAATTATTGGTTTATCCGAGTTTGGGTCAGCTTTTGTTCATTGTATAATTATTGAGTTCTTAGGTCCCATGGATGATTGGGCAATGAATTTTCCCTAGAGATATTGAACAGATGATAAATAATATAGTGAAATGAGGGTCTAGTTTGTGATTCAGATCTCTTTTGACCTCGTCAAAATCATTCCACCAAAAATTTCAGGGAAAAAAATCTCTACCGGACAATAACAATGCGAGGGGAGATGGAATGCAATCTTCTCTGCTACAATTGATAGTCACGTCAGTTTACGTGTTGCTTGTGATTTTCTATAACGTTTTGAAAAATGACCCCCTAGTTTTTTTTAAAGGTAAAATTTATAATATAATAAGTTTAAATTATTTATATCTTAGATATTTACAACGTCACGTGTCGTTGGACTACAATCCTTTTACAATCAACCCCTGGTTTTCTATAAAGAATATTCATTTTTCATAAATTTAATCAAATTACGAGAAAGCGCCTTTATTTTTTTTGGAGGTTCGAAAAATGCCTTTATTTAAAAAATTGAATTAAACGGTATTTACGCCAAATATTTACATGCACCCATAATTCGATATTTACGCCAAAATTTTAGATTTTGTAAAAAATTGGTCATATATTTACCCACTAAAAATTAAGATTGGCTCCAGAAATAAATTAAACAACCCATGTTAGAATTTTATAGTAAAACCGATATACACTAATAAGACTTAGAAATTATATGATAACGTTTAAATTTTATCTCGAAATATTAAATAGAGAATCCGTTTAATTCTAATGTAAGAATCGAGAAATCAAAGTGATAACTTTTTAAAGTTTAAAAGAGTAATTGGCCTGACTTAATAAGTTTGGGGAGCAAAGGGTAATTTTCTACAAACTCTAGCCGTATTAAAGTAACTTGGGGCGGATTAGAGTTTTTAGCCTTGAAAGCCATGTTAAATAGACTCCTAGGCCGTCCATTCTGTCACCAAAGTAATACCTACGAATTTTCTCTCACTGTGAAGGTGAGGAGCAAAATCTAACTCGGAAGAAAGTGCCAGGAGAGGACGAGACCATCCGAAAATCACTGTACGAGGAGGGTAAACTATTAACATTGTTTCCTTCTTAAATTCGAGTAATTCCTGCAATAAGTCACGTATTTTGTCTCCCAAATAAAAGATGGAGAGGAAGAATCTATGAGGGGACCATTCGAATCGAGAATTTAGGATCGTGAAGGTTTAAAGATTTAGGAGCAACGTCAGGTAAGTAAAATTCGTGGTTACCTCGTGAAACGAGGATTTTAGACTTCCTAAGACAATTCATGTTTTGGTCTGAAACACGTATGATTCAGGTTTGGATTCTGACTTAATCTGATTCCTTTAATGCTAATGAATTTATTTCCGTATTATTTTCTGATCCGTATTGTTTTTTGATTACCGAAGTTTCCGATTCTGTATTGTTTATGGATTCGTATTGCTTATGTCCAAATTCTGAATATGATGAGTTTCGATGTGCATATGGTATGTTCTTTTCTGAGAGGCGAGATTATTTTCACTCCTTTCTAGGCCCTGTAGTTTATATGCATCATTTCAAAGGGGCTAGCGGGTAACCCTAAATGCGTGCAATCAAATGGATAGGGAGTGTAGAAATTATCTAGACTCGTGGAGGGGATACTCTTCTATCTTATGGGCCCGCAACGTGAGAACGGAAGGATATTTATTTTATCCCGTGAGAATTCTGTCATGGAGGCTTCGGAGTCCTATTTTGTTAGTCGGTTAGAAGATCCTCTTTGATTTGCACAGTGTTCATATGTTTGTTGGTTTAACATCACCGTGAAATGGTTTAAGTTTTTTTCACTTACTTAGTTATTCAACTCACCCTAGTCGTATGTGTTTCAGATCGTTCAGGTAAGGTCTGGGATCGGGAGTACAGGCGTTCATCTGTATGCATCGTCGCTGTTTCTTCACAAATAATAAAAATTGTCAAATTTTTTGACTCTAGTATTTAGATTTGATGGCAATCGTTTGATTTTCAAATAATTGAATCCTTTTGAATGTTTCAGAAATATTTTGTAATACAGTCTGGTACTTTTCGGGGTAATTAATACCTCGGACATTTGTCACTTCTATTTTCGGGTCGTGACATCTAAAATCTCAACTCGCAAGGCGTCATTAAAAAGACGTGGCATAAAAAATAAACGGGGATACAGTAAAACCTCTATAAAGTAGTCTCCTCTAAATTGATAAAAAGACTTGGTCCCGAGTCGGGACCAGTGTTAAAATTTAATATTCTCTCTATCGTAATAACTAATACTTTTTTGAAAAATTTTAATGCTAAATTTCGGTCTCAATTATCGTATAAAGTGATATTTTTTATAAATATACATATTTTTACATAGTTCATGAATGCCAACAATATTTTAAAATATTAGTTTATGCGAGACTTGTTTATTTGATAAATTTTACATCACCATTCATGTTTTGGATTATCTTCAAATGGTCTTTTTGATCATAGTCTTGTTATTAACAAATGTTTCAATCGAGTGTAGCACTTGAATAGCTCTATAAGCCAAAATTTTATGCCATTTGAATATAGACAAGATAATTTTTAGCAATTTACGTATTTATTACTTCAAAATTCAATTTTATTTTTTGGAGAAAAAAAATTGTAAACATTTCTTATGTGATAACCTCTCTAAAGTGATATTTTTCTCGGATCTTAATAATATTATTTTAGAGAAATTTTACAGTAGCAAGACACACAGAAGCATACAATATTTTATTTTTCCTTGGATTTTTAGGCGAGTACGTGAAAAAGGACTTTCCATTGACGATTTTCATTACGATCCCGTGAAGGTACCTTGACGATCAACAAGTAATTAATCAAGACGTGGAAGAATTCACGGATATCAAAGATGCAACAAATAAAACGTCATGTAAGAATTTATAATTAATATCACTATGTTTCAAATTGATCAAAGTCTATTGATATGGTACAACAGCAATGCGAACGACATCTTGGTTTCGACCAAAACGCAAACTCGGCCTGTTGAAGAGTACCATAATTTGCGAAAATGGGAAGATATACCTAATTGGGCTTCTTTCTTTGATAAGCCCAATAAAAAAATATTAGCTCCCTACCAGTCGGTATCTTTGCTCCCAACGTTGGGCTTTGACATCTCGTGTCAAACCTATACCACTTGGTTTTTGAACCATAAACCTGTAACTTAAAAGATCCTAGTTTATATATAGTTTAAAACAATAATTTATAATATTTTTAGTTTAATCAAAAAATTCAAGTACAAAATTTGAGAATATAATATTATTATATATTTAGAAAATTTGTTACATTTTAAACATCTTACTAATTCAGACTTAAATTAGTCCGCGCGCAACTACGTGATAAAAAAATAACTCTCAGATATAACCATCAAATAATAGATAAGGAAAATATAAAAATTATTATTTTTAAACCACCTGAAGATAAGAACGTGTCACACATGCATAGTTACCATTAATATACGAAAGCATTACAAAACTAATATCAAATCTCTGGGTCTGTCGACCGATGTGAACGGAGTACTTTTACATAAACTTAATAAATAGCAAACCTTTTGCGTCGGCATCAACTTATTTGTTATATTGAAATTATGAACATTTTAAGGAATAATTTAAAATTGAATTAAACTGTAGACGTATAATAAATTGACACGAGTACCATTTTTTTAAGACCTGATCATATACGTTTACTTATATGTAAACAAACTGTCGGAAGCCTAACACCGACTCCACGACTTCACTTATTTCAACGCCGCATTTGCTGAAATAAATCCACTAACACATCAAGTTATATATATGTGCGTACTATTTATATGAAACCACTTAAAAATATAAATCGATTAAGTCCAACAAACTTAACAACAAAAAGATGTTTTAACTTTCCCCTTGTTGGAGGTCAAATACCACTTTTCCCCACAACACTCCTAAAAAAAATAAGGTGCTTTAACTTGAGAGGTTCTAGATGCACTGCTGGGGAACATTGCCTTGGATGTTAATCAGTGCATGTTAGTCCACAGATTCGATGCCTGTTTGCGCTGGTTGTTTTAAAATAGGAAAAAGTCCACTTTAGTACCCTGTGGTATCGCGAAAAATCAAGTCAGTACCCTGTGGTTTAAAACGTATCAATTGAATCATACTTATTCCAATTAACATCAATTAGAGGCCCGGGCAGCTGCCCGGACCTGCCCGAACTACGTGGTCAGCCACGTCACCAAATTTTGATGATGTGGCGCCACGTGGACATCCATCTCCTTCCCTCCTCCTCCTCCCCTCCTCCTCCTCCTCGTCCTCCGCCTCCTCCCCCGCCTCCTCCTCCTCCTCCTCCTCCTCCCCCCGCGTCCTCCTCCTCCTCCTCCCCGCGTCCTCCTCCTCCTCCTCCTCCTCCCCGCGTCCTCCTCCTCCTCCCCCCGCCTCCTCCTCCTCCTCCCCCCGCGTCCTCCTCCTCCTCCTCCCCCCTCGTCCTCCTCCTCCTCCTCCCCCCGTATCCTCCTCCTCCTCCTCCTCCTCCTCCTCCTCCCCACGTCCTCCTCCTCCTCCCGCGTCCTCCTCCTCCTCCTCCCCCCGCGTCCTCCTCCTCCTCCTCCTCCTCCCCGCGTCCTCCTCCTCCTCCTCCCCCTGCGTCCTCCTCCTCCTCCTCTCCACGTGGCACCACGTCATCAAAATTTGGTGACGTGGCTGGCCACGTAGTTCGGGCAGAGGTCGGGTAGGTTCGGGCAGGTCTGGACAGCTGCCCGGGCCTCTAATTGATGTTAATTGGAATAAGTATGACTCAATTGATACGTTTTAAACCACAAGGTACTGACTTGATTTTTCGCGATACCACAGGGTACTAAAGTGGACTTTTTCCTTTAAAATATTAATGAAGATTTGACAGTTTCTATAATCCGTTTCCGTATTATCATTACTATATTTTTTGTTAGCCGTTGTAGTAGGTTTGTTTATACTTTATAGTATTAAAGTTTGCACACTGGTTCCTTAAGATTTTGAAATAGAATTAAGTTGCGTTAGATAAAGAAGATTATAATATAATAATAGACTATGTTGATTTCTTAACCTATTATTATTTGCATGATCATAGAATGTTGACGAAATAAAAACCCGTAAAATTTTAGCACTTCGTTTGAGAGACATGTTGAGATTAGCGTATTGCTAATTTTGATGTTGATAAATTTGTTTATAAATATGAAAATTTGTTTAGACCTACAATTTTGGCTGGATAAAGAAATTCCAAGTTATGAAAAATTGACGAGTACTTGTTCGTTAATCTTCAAGGCAAGTGGAAAGATCAGTGCAAATTTCCTTTTTTTTTCCTTTAGAAACTTCCATACTACGGACATACAGGTCCCCTAAAAAACAATGGAACATGCATGCACGATGGGAAGGGACGCTGTAATTCCCACCAGAAGAAAACATTTGTCCTTATTTAGGAATCGGGAGCTTAAAGGTCAAGTCCACGACAGTTAATTGACCAATTGAAACAAAATTGAACTCAATTTTCTTCCAGAACTTGGTTAAGAAGACATCACCTTATCCGTCACCGGTTCCTTCGAGAATGCGTATTAAACCGGTAGATGTTATTTTCTGCCGTTTCCCACTAACAGAATCAAATTATTAAATGTAGAAAAAATATTACTGGCCAAGTTAGTATTATGATTTTCGAGTACGACATGGCATGCTCCGATATGTTCGTAATATATGCTAATTCAATTTCTAGAAGGTCCTCTGCTCTAGAAAATATGTCATCTGACGTGTTTGGTATTGCTTATATACTGTTGGCAAAAGGATGAAATAACATTCTCAACTTAACCAAAAATTATAATTATCATCTTGCATTTAAAACTGAGTCACTTAACATCCTACACTTATTAAAATAGGACAATTAACACCTTTAATTAATTTATTAGTATTTTGTGACACATCAACCATCCACATAAGCAACTCATCTCATTGAATTATGAAATTAAAAAAAAACTCTTATCCTCCCTCCCAAAGCATTGTCTTCCGGCCTGCCTTCCGTCGCCTCGCCGGCATCGCCTCACGGCTCGCCTACCTCGCCTCTCCGTTTTGCCTCACCGTTTGCCTCACCACTCGCCTCACAGACGCTCGAGACGTTCGCCTCAGCCCCGTCTCTCCTTCACCATCAAGTGCCACCGATCCCGTCTGCTCACCATCCACATTTTCACCGATCCCATCTACTCGCTACCTCTTGCCGTCTGCTCACCGTCCACCTGTTCTCGCCGCCCATCTCGTCGTTTTGCTTGATCTCTCAGACCACCGGCGAGTGGACTACGCCGTTCTGCCGCTCCACCGTCAGCCACTAGCCGCTGTCCGTAGTCCACTCAGCCGTCCGTGTCACCGTCAGCCTACTCACTATTCATCTTGTCACCCGCTTGCTGTCCCTGGTCACCGCTGCCCCCTCGCCGTCCTCTGCACCCCGATCAACTACTCGCCTTCACCTAACCCAGCTCAACTGCCTGTCTTCTCACTCAACGCCGGTGGCCAGGCCGCACCAAACTTTCAACTGTTTCCCTCCTCCTGACTACTCCGGTGCAGCCGTTGGTGGCCGTCGGGGGCTGGTCGCCGTCGACCTCCCCCCGTTCGATGGTGTTCGGCTTTAATTTGTTTTTTGCTTTTGTTTGTGTTCTGAAGCCTGTTCTATATTTTTATTTTTGTGCAGCTTTTTGTCGTTGCTTTGCTTGCTATTTTAGCCCACGAGTTACCACTGTGTAGTAGTTTTTTTGAGTTCTGGTTTAACTTTATCTGCGTATGCTTATGCTTGGACCGACTATAAAACAATTAATGGTATTCCTAAAAACTATGGGTAGTTTCTGTAATTTGCCAAGTTCAATTTCTCAAATTCCCAAAATCATATTGCAGAAAAGAAGCTGGACTCAATTTGGAAGCAAAAATAAAGATTGGCTTGGGGAAGAGATGGTGATAGCAACACTAAATTCTTTCATGCCACGGCTTCCTCGAGAAGGTCTTGCAATTTCATCGGGTCCCTAAATAATAATAGTAGAAGGATTAGCATTCCGAGGGAAGTCAAACTTGCTATCTCTGCTCACTTCGAAAGTCAATTCCAGGAGTCTGGCTGCAGCAGACCTTCAATTGCCTCTTTCTTGTTCATGAAATTGCAGCCTTGGTCTGTGACATCTCTTGAGTCCTTGCCTTCTCGAGATGAGATAAAAGAGGTTGTGTGGAATTACGCTGAGAACAAAACTCCCGGACCTGATGGATTTAGCCTCTGGTTCTACAAGGCAAATTGGGATACCTTGAGTGAATATTTTTTCAATTTTGTGAAATTTTTTCTTAAAACAGGTTGTTTGCACAAGCTGACAGCCTCTTCTTATATCACTCGAATTCCAAAGGTGCCTGAGCCTTCTTTGCTATCTAAATATCGACTAATAAATCTTTGTGGCAGTCTGTCTTGGATTCGGTAGTTCAGAGACTAAAAGCTTGGAAATGTTCAATCTTATCATTTGGAGGGCAACTCACTCTAATCAGGCCTGTGATTTCTAGCCTCCCCCTTTATTATATGTCAATTTTTAGAGTCCCAAAAGAAATCTGCAAGGAGCTGGAGAAGCGTATGAGGATCTTTTTCTGGTCTGAAAATTCTGATAAGAAAAAGTCTTCACTTGTCAAATGGGAGGACGCTACTCGCCCTAAATGTTAGGAATTCAACAACAAAGAGAACAAGATGTGCAAAGAACACGGACGCAAGAGGTAACGTGATTCGGCCTAATGCCTACGTCCACGGAGAGAAAAGAGAACTTTTATTGATGAGTTTTCGAGCCATAAAACAGGAAAATAATTCCTCTTTTACATATTCCTCGCCAAACTCAACAATCTCCACCTCGATGAAAAATCATCCCCTAGACAAACAATGAAGCTCTATCCGAACTTCAACAAAATTCCACTTTGAGAAAAAACTGCCCCACGAAGAGATGTGATCTTGCAAGACTAATTCGACTCCACTGATTTTACCTCAGACCATAGATACACCGCCATCAATAAGACCATCTCAACATTCTCACAACCTTTGTTCAATCAATTGGATCCAACCCCTATGCTCGAGCTTCTGAGCTTGCTTGGCATCATCCCTCCAACCTCTATTGAATCCTAACTAGTAAGTCCACCTGCCGAAACAACCTTGCGATCAATAGACGTACCCTCTATTTTTTGGTCAACTCCATGCTTCGCAACCTCGAACTGCTTTTCTGCTGGACCTTCTTGCCTCAAACCAATGCTACTTGCCATAGCATACAATGGGCAACCTTTTGTTCCACCAAGTAAAATCTTTGACATGGCTCGAACTTCACCGTTCGACCTTGAGTGAGATACTCAATTCGTCCGTGGTGCTACCAACAGCTTTGCATTTTTCATACAATACCTACCCACACCTTTGACGTGCATATTTCTTTAGACAACCATAGCGGGGCCCAGCTAACAATACTTCTATGAGACAACCATGACTCCTTGCCAATCATACCTTCACGAAACAACCAAAGCTTGTTATCCATGTCCCCGCGAATCCCAACTGTACTCAAACCATCCATGTCAAGCCTTTGCTCCCTCATACGAACCAACCTCATATGACCTGAGCTTTTTCCCACTTCATCAGACCGATTGATGTGACTCTACTTACAATAATGTTCCACACTAACCTGTATGTATTTTCTTTCACCCTTCATCCCTACCATTACATCATTCTCCACCTTTATTAGCATACCTTTATAAATATCACCGGTATAATTCAAGGTCCCTAACGAAAAGAGGTTACCAGGATGCATTGGAATTGATGAGACAGAAAGCCAGTCACCATCCGACCCGTCTGAACATTTGACCACGGTTGCGGATATCGATCCCTCCTCGTTGTCTTGATTTCCAGTTCTTCTTGGATAGTCCCCTTCACGTGTCCTTCTCTGCACTTGAAGCCACTTCCATTGAAATTCTTTGACTCTGACTTGGATCCTCTTCCACAACCCAGCTGGTGGCTCCTCATCATCCGCCAAGCACAAGCGAATCTTTGCTACCGCCTTGGCCTCCAACTCTTTCCACTCTTGCTCCTCCATCTTCTTGGGTTTCTTCTCTGAGAGCGCGATGACCATCCCTTGTTGCACGAAGAGATCCTTGACACGCCTTTGCCATAACCCAAAATTTGATGAACCATTGAATCTCACAAGAGCAAATTTAGCGATATGATCTGACATCCTCCAACCTTAGCTCTGATACCATTTGTTAGAAATTCATTAACAAAGAGCACAAAATGCGCAAAAAATATGGACGCAAGAGATAACGTGGTTCGACCTAATGCCTACATCCACGGAGAGAAAGAAGAACTTTTATTGATGAGTTTTCGAGCCACAAAGCCATACAAAACTCTTGGATAACATGCTTTTATATAGAGGCAAACCCTTGTACATCAAGTAATCTATTTAGGTTGAATTAAGAGTCTGAAATAAAACAGAAAAATAATTCTTCTTTTACTTATTCCTTGCCAAACTCAACACTAAAGACTTAGGGGTT
Source organism: Hypericum androsaemum (assembly GCA_963995505.1). Lineage (NCBI taxonomy): Eukaryota > Viridiplantae > Streptophyta > Magnoliopsida > Malpighiales > Hypericaceae > Hypericum > Hypericum androsaemum. Next base: position 8,258,102 of record OZ023183.1, read on the forward strand.
TGGGAATTTAGATGATGGAGGTTAAGAATAAAGCACTTCTTTTAAAATGGGCATGGAAGTTCCTATCCAATGAGAATTCAATGTGGAAGGAATGCATAAAGGGCTTTAATAGGTTCAAACGATTAAATGCTCTTTCTTTGCCTGAAGGAAAATGAAGAAGTTGCTGGGTGGGAATCAGCAAAATTCTTAAGGAAAACTAATGAATTTGTGCTGACTAAACTTCCATATTGGACACCTTTCTCTTTTGGCTGGATCCTTGGCTAAGCTCCTCGCCACTCAAGGATCACTTTTCGCGGCTATTCCAGCTTTCAGTTTTGAAGCATTAAATAATAGAGGAGTTCAGAGATTGGGACTCGGGTTCTTGGAGTTGGAAGTTCCGTTGGCAAAGACCACTATTTGATAGAGAATCGAAACGCGTGAAAGTTCTGCTGGGCCTTCTCTCGAATGCTATTCTGAAACTGAACAAGAAGGATGAGATCATTTGGACCTTCAATAACACAAAGAAGAACAATGCAAGAACAATCAAATGGAGATTCTACACGATTTTGGGTTGCAATGCCAACTGTGATCTCCCGAAGATTTGGACAGGAGCCATTCCAATTAAGGTGGAATTTTTCTTATGGATTCCGATCCAAAACAAGCTCTCGACACGACACAATCTAATCAGATTGCACCGGCTAAGCTCTTGGGAATCACTCTGTCAGCTATGCGGTAATTTTGACAAACTTGTTCTTGCATTGTTCGTTGTTGAGAAATAAGATCGAAACGAGTAAAATACGAGAGACAAGAATTACGTGGTTCGGTCGAAAGACCTACTCCACGGGGCCGAGACGATCATCACTATATTATGTGGAGATACATGGTACATAAGCCATAGGCGAGGCGGTGCCTCAAGCCTAACTCTCTCGTGCCTATACTACCATTGCGTTATGCAAAGACCTAGACCAAGACCAAAGAACATCTAACCCCTACTCTCCTATATATAGAGGACAAGTCCAATATATTCCTCAATAGGAATTAGAGTTCTGTTCTAATTAGGAATTTGGGACAAATCCTAACAATCTCCACATTGGACCAAATTCCAAAATCAATCGTATTTTCAAGCTTCAAGCTCATCGTCCACATCAGACCATCTTCGCTGTGTGTCTCTTCCAATAAGCTTCATGCTCCACATATCATCATCCGCCTCAATATTGAAAACTCCACCTCGAATGGAATCTTCCACAAGTATCTCAACACATATACTCACCTCGGGTCTTCAACTCCAGAAGAACCAATACGACGGGAGAAAATCACTATGCGCGCAACACGAGAGTTTTTCACATTGGAGAAAACCACTCCAACGCCCACAACAATGCCTAAATCTCATAGACCAGCTTCAATCCCAGAAGCTCCAGCACGACCAATACTCATCCCAGTATGGTGTACTCTCACGGGGCACTCTCAAAATATTTCTCTACCGACATAGCAGACTCCACCTCCACGGGAAACCTCCACCTTCATGTGGACACCGACTGTTGGGGTTACATCGCCGAGCGAACACCAATCTCAGTCCAAAAAAGAGATGAGGACACCAGCTACAGGCCTTTACATCACCTTCGCGTGAACACCTTCGCGTGAACACCTTCTGGACATCAATCTTGGAATTCTCCACCAGCTACAGGACTTTACATCACCTTCACGTGAATACCTTCTGGACACCAAGATTGACGTGAAGGTGATGTAAAGTCCTGTAGCTGGTGGAGAATTCCAAGATTGATGTCCAGAAGGTGTTCACGCGAAGGTGTTCACGTGAAGGTGATGTAAAGGCCTGTAGCTGGTGTCCTCATCTCTTTTTTGGACTGAGATTGGTGTTCGCTCGGCGATGTAACCCCAACAGTCGGTGTCCACATGAAGGTGGAGGTTTCCCGTGGAGGTGGAGTCTGCTATGTCGGTAGAGAAATATTTTGAGAGTGCCCCGTGAGAGTACACCATACTGGGATGAGTATTGGTCGTGCTGGAGCTTCTGGGATTGAAGCTGGTCTATGAGATTTAGGCATTGTTGTGGGCGTTGGAGTGGTTTTCTCCAATGTGAAAAACTCTCGTGTTGCGCGCATAGTGATTTTCTCCCGTCGTATTGGTTCTTCTGGAGTTGAAGACCCGAGGTGAGTATATGTGTTGAGATACTTGTGGAAGATTCCATTCGAGGTGGAGTTTTCAATATTGAGGCGGATGATGATATGTGGAGCATGAAGCTTATTGGAAGAGACACACAGCGAAGATGGTCTGATGTGGACGATGAGCTTGAAGCTTGAAAATACGATTGATTTTGGAATTTGGTCCAAGGTGGAGATTGTTAGGATTTGTCCCAAATTCCTAATTAGAACAGAACTCTAATTCCTATTGAGGAATATATTGGACTTGTCCTCTATATATAGGAGAGTAGGGGTTAGATGTTCTTTGGTCTTGGTCTAGGTCTTTGCATAACGCAATGGTAGTATAGGCACGAGAGAGTTAGGCTTGAGGCACCGCCTCGCCTATGGACGGGGAGAAAACCACGGGCAAAGGAGAGTCGTCCACTATGTGAGTCCAATCGGTTACAAGGCCTCCGTGAGGGTTCTCTCTACCTCACAACTCTCAACTAGTACAAATAAGACCTAGGCATAGGCCGTATATATATAGGAGACTAGTACTCTATTCTGATCAGGAAATAGAGCCCTACTCTAATTAGGAATTTGGAACAATCCCTAACAAATCTCCACCTTGGACCAAATTCTATGACTCCATCTTCAACGTTTCTCCACCTTCACCATCAGCCCCTAAGGGCAATCAGCATCAAGCATGAACACCGACCAAGTCCAAGCAATGCTCGAACTTAGTACCAGAAAGCGGCTTCGTCAACATGTCTGCAGGGTTGTCCTTGGTACCCACCTTGCTCACAACAATGTCACCTTGAGCAACATGCTCCCGAATGAAGTGGTACCTCACATTAATGTGCTTTGTCCTCTCATGATACATAGCATCCCTCGTGAGATGGATAGCACTTTGACTATCACAGTACACTGTACTGACCTGCAGCTTCTCACAGATTTCACTGAAGAAACCTTTCAACCAGATAGCCTCCTTCACACCTTCAGTTATAGCCATGTACTCCGCCTCAGTGGTAGACAACGCCACTGTGGCCTGTAGACAAGCTCTCCAACTGATAGCACATCCTCCAAGAGTGAAGACATATCCAGATAAGGATATGAACTTATCAAGATCTCCAGCATAATCTGAATCTACGAAACCAACAACTCCATCACTGGTGCGTCCAAACTGTAGACACACGCCCTTGGTACCCTTCAAGTACCTCATAATCCACTCCACTGCTCTCCAATGACCTTCTCCAGGATTTGCCATAAACCTGCTAACGACACTCACAGCATAGGCCAAATCCAGGCGTGTGCAAACCATAGCATACATCAGAGAACCAACAGCATTGGAGTATGGAACACCAGACATGTAATCGACCTCAGCAGCTGACTGTGGAGATAAGGCAGACGAAAGCTGAAAATGTGTACCAAGAGGAGTACTCACAGGATTACCAGTCACATCAAACCTGTCAAGTACCTTTTCAATGTAACTCTCCTGGCTCAGAAATAATTTCCTTGCTCCTCTATCTCTGGCAATCTCCATACCAAGAATCTTCTTAGCAGGACCCAAATCTTTCATCTCAAACTCGCAACTCAACAGAGCTTTGAGCTTCCTCACCTCTCCTTTGTCACTTGCAGCAATTAACATGTCATCCACATACAGGAGCAAATACACTTGGGAACTGTCGCGTAGCCTTTTCAGGTAAACACAACTATCATACTTGCTCCTCTCATAACCATGAGAAATCATAAAGGAATCAAACCTTTTATACCACTGCCTCGGAGACTGCTTAAGGCCATACAGGGACTTCTTCAACAAGCACACATGGTCTTCTTTGCCTTCAACATGAAAACCCTCAGGCTGTGCCATATAAATCCGCTCCTCAAGCTCTCCATTCAAGAAAGCTGTCTTCACATCAAGCTGTTCAAGCTCCAAATCCTGCATAGCAACAATACCAAGAAGAGAACGAATCGAGGTATGCTTCACAACTGGTGAAAACACCTCATTAAAGTCCACACCAGGAATCTGACTATATCCTCTAGCCACTAGCCTAGCCTTGTATCTAGGCTCTTCAACTCCAGGTATACCATCCTTCTTCTTGAATACCCACTTGCAACTGACAACCTTCTTATCCTTAGGCAGCTTAGTAATCTCCCAAGTCTTGTTCTTGTGAAGAGATTCCATCTCTTCCTCCATAGCAACCAACCATCTAGCAGAGTCTTTCGACTTCACAGCATCTGAGTAACTAGACGGTTCTTCACAGCTATCAACTTCTTCCGCCACATTCAGGGCAAAAGCAACAATATCAGCCTCACCCAACTTCTGTGGAGGCCTGATAATTCTTCTGGGCCTGTCTCTAGCAATAGAATACGCTGGCTCCCTCTCAACTGTGCCAACATTCTCTGCTTCATCAGACAACCCACCATGAGTAGGACCATGGCAATCAACATCACGGGAGGAACTAGCTTCTGGATCATCATCAAACTCCACCTGCACTTTTGACTTTTGCAAGTCCACACTTGGAGCACTGAAAATACCAGGTGAAGAAACATCCTCCCTCTTACTCAGCATGTCTGTCTCTTTGAAAATAACATTCCTACTCAACAAGACCTTAGACAGCTCGGGACACCACAACTTGTATCCCTTCACTCCAGAAGCATAGCCAAGGAAGATACATTTCACAGATCTTGGCTCTAACTTGCCATTATTCACATGGGCATAGGCAGGGCACCCAAATATCTTCAAATCAGCATAATTAGGAGGATTTCCAGACCACAATTCTTCAGGTACCTTGCCATCAAGTGATGCATGAGGTGAACGATTGACAAGGTGACAGGCAGTGGAAGCAGCTGCAGCCCAAAACGACTTAGGCAAACCAGCATTTGACAGCATACAACGAACTTTCTCCAACAAAGTTCTGTTCATTCTTTCAGCGACTCCATTCTGTTGAGGTGTACCAGGGATTGTCTTATGCCTGACAATACCCTCATTCTTGCAGAACTCATCAAACCAACTAGAGCAAAACTCCAATCCATTGTCTGTGCGGAGATGCTTGACATCTCTCCCAGTCTGCTTCTCAATCATAGTCTTCCACTGCTTGAAAGTGACAAAGACATGATCCTTGCTTTTCAAGAAGAACGCCCACACCTTCCTCGAATAATCATCAATGATAGTCAGCATATACTTGGAACCATTCTTTGTTGCAACTTGAGACGGTCCCCAAAGATCAGAATGAACATAGTCAAGTTTTCCCTTTGTAGTGTGCACACCTTTCTGAAAACTGACTTTCTTCTGCTTGCCAAACACACAGTGCTCACAAAATTCCAGCTTCCCAATACCCTGTCCACATAATAATCCTCTCCTATTCAGCTCGGTCATGCCTTTCTCACTCATGTGACCAAGTCGCATATGCCACAATGAGGTATTCTCAGAATCTGTCAACGAGCCAGATGCAGCAGCAGCAGTCCCTGTAACTGTAGAACCCTGCAAAACGTACAGATTTCCAACCTCCTTTTTGGCTCTCATATGCACTAACGAGTTCTTACTCACACGAAGAACTCCACCTTCTCCGGTATACTTGTACCCCAATGTATCAAGGGTACTCAACGAAATCAAGTTCCGCTTCAAATCAGGGATATGCCTCACATTCGTCAAGGTTCGAATGACACCATCATGCATCTTGATCTTCACTGTACCAATACCAACAACCTTGCAGACAAAATTATTTCCCATGAGAACATTACCCTCCGCACGTTCATATGTTGAAAACCAGTCCCGGATAGGACACATATGAAACGTACAAGCAGAATCAAGGACCCAGGCAGCATCAACTTTAGACTTCCCATCAATCACAGACAAAAGGTCTCCATCAGATTCTTCTTTCTGAGTGGTGGTGGCAACACTAGCACTGCCGCTATCAGAACTTTCTCCTTTCGGAGCACTGGACTTTTCGCCCTTCTTCTTGTTCTTCAACTCCGGACAGAACCATTTAATATGCCCAACTTTATGACAATTGAAACAAGTCTTATCCTTGTGCCTTGACCTTGATTTGCTTCTGCTCTTCTTCCTCGAACCAGACTTAGCATTCCTCTCCTCAGACCTCCCTCTCACAACCAAGCCAGTCCCTTGGCTATTTTCAGAGGAACTCACAGTGTGCTTATCAATTCTCTCTTTCTCCAAGAGCGAATCATGAACATTATCCCAACTCAGAGTATCATGGCTGAACAACAGAGTATCTCTGAATTGCTGATAAGAAGCAGGCAACGAGCACAATAACAATAAAGCAAGATCTTCATCATCATATTTCACATCCAGAGTTCTAAGATCAGCCACTATATCCTTAAATTCATTAAGGTGGTCATGAACAGACTTATCTTCTTGCATCCGGATAGAAAACAGTCGTTGCTTCAAGCACAGTTTGTTGGTCAAACTCTTGGGCATGCACAACTTTTCAAGCTTTGCCCATAATGAGGAAGCTGTTGTCTCCTTCAACACGTCCCGCAAAATATCATCTGACAGATGCAACTGGATCTGACTCACAGCCTTACGGTTCTTTGACGCCTTCATCGCAGCATCCCAACTCGAAGGCATCGACTTTTCATCAAGTAGAGTCTCATCCAGCTCTAAATGTGTCAGAATAGCGCGCATCTTGACCTGCCACAGGGAAAAATTAGTTTTCCTCGTCAACTGAGGAATCTCGTACTTCATCGAAGTCATCCTAAAATAACTCGAACCAAGAAAACCGCTCAAAACAGGTTAGAAAACCAAAATCAGTCAAATCAGTTGACTTTCGGTCAACCAGTCAAACCGTTGACCAAGTCAACTCGAAAAATTAGGGTTTTTCAACCCCCAATCCTCCAAGGTGGCGGCTGGGCGGCGACCACCACGGCTGGGCGGCGAGTGGGCACGACGGCGGCGGTGCTAGGCGGCGGCGGAGAGACGCGGAGTTCACCTCTCTTTCTCTCTCCCCGTATCTCTCTCTCTCCCCGAGCTCTCCCTCCTCCCCGAACGGCGACGACGAGGCTCAGCGACGGGTGGGTCGATCCTTGGCGGCGCGGGGATGGGCGGCGCGGCTCTCCTTCCTCGCGTTTTCTCTCTCTCCCGTTGGTCCTCTCTCTCTCCTTGCCTTTCTTCCTCGGGTTCTCCTCTCTCTGCGACGCCGCGGCTCGACTTCTCAAGGAGCTGCGACGGCGAGCACGGGGCGACGGGACGCGGGCGGCGGGCCGAACTCGGGGCTGCGAGGTCGGCACTCGGCGGTCGGCGGCTGGCGGCTCCAAGGGTTTCGAAACCCTAAATCCCGATTTCCCCCGAAATCGGTTACTGTTCACGCGGTTACTGTTCACGCGATTTTTTTTTCTTCCAAAACTCGTATACTCGAAACTCAGATCTGGCTCTGATACCAATTGTTGAGAAATAAGATCGAAACGAGTAAAACACGAGACACAAGAATTACGTGGAAACCCCAAGACGGGGAGAAAACCACGGGCAAAGGAGAGTCGTCCACTATGTGAGTCCAATCGGTTACAAGGCCTCCGTGAGGGTTCTCTCTACCTCACAACTCTCAACTAGTACAAATAAGACCATACAGGGACTTCTTCAACAAGCACACATGGTCTTCTTTGCCTTCAACATGAAAACCCTCAGGCTGTGCCATATAAATCCGCTCCTCAAGCTCTCCATTCAAGAAAGCTGTCTTCACATCAAGCTGTTCAAGCTCCAAATCCTGCATAGCAACAATACCAAGAAGAGAACGAATCGAGGTATGCTTCACAACTGGTGGAAAGGGCACGTGAAGAAGGATTGTCCAAAAAGAACTCGGGATCGCGAGAAAAAAGGATCAGGTTCCGTGAATGTGGCCTCACATTCGGACGGGTCGGATGGTGATCTCCTTTCTGTTTTGTCAAGTCCAAAGCATTCTGTTTCCTGGATTTTGGATAGCGCTTGCTCTTTCCACATGACGCCCAAGAGAGGGTGGTTCGACACCTACAAGTTCGTTGATTCAGGTATGGTGACTATGGATGATAGTTCTACTTGTAGAATTGCTGGCATAGGTGATATCCGAATTAAGATGTGGGATGGTGTTGAGAGAAAATTGTGTGGGGTTAGGCATGTTCCAAAGTTGGAGAGGAATTTGATCTCGTTAGGAGCCTTGGATTATAGTGGCTACAACTATAATGTTGTAGGCGGGCTAATGGAGGTGGAGAAGGATGCTGTGGTGGTGATGAAGGGTGAAAAGAATGCTAGAAATACCTACAGGTTAGTGGGGAACACGGTTGTAGGTGGAGTCACCTCGTTGGGTTCTGATAGAGGGGAGAAAAGCTCTTGTGTGATGGAGCAAAAGCTTGACATGAATGGTTTGAGTAGAGTTGAGATTCGCAAAGACAAAGTTAGCAAGTTCCCGCTATGGTTGTCTAAAAGGACGTGCACGTCAAAGGTGTTGGGTAGGTTTTGCATGAGGAATACGAAGCCGTTGGTAGCACCACGGGCAAATCAGGTATCTCACTCAAGGCCGAACGGTGGAGTTCGTGGCATGTCGAGGGTTCTACTTGGTGGAACAAAAGGTTTCCCTTTGTATGCTATGGCATGTAGCATTGGTATGAGGCAAGAAAGTCCAGCGGAGAAGCATTTCGAGGTTGCGGAGCATGGGGTTGACCGAAAAATAGAGAGCTCATCTATTGGTCACAAGTTTGCTTCAGCAGGTGGACTTGCTAGTTGGGGTTCAATGGAGATTGGAGGGAATAGGCCAAGCAAGCTCAGAAGCTCGAGTTTGGGGGCTGGCTCCAAGTGATTGAACAAAAGGTGAAGAGAAAGTTGAGATGGTCTTATTGATGCAGTTATCTATGGTCCGAGATGGAGTCGGTGGAGTCGGATTGGTTTTGCAAGATCTGATGGTTCTTCATGGGGCGGTGTTTTGTCAAGGTGGAGTCTGTTGAAGTTCGGGTGGAGCTTCATGGTTCTTCCACGAGATGATTTCTCGCCAAGGTGGAGATTGTTGGGATGGCGAGAAATAGGAAAGACTTATTTCCTATTCCTATTCCTATTCTGACTAGATTCTGGACTCCTAATTAGACCTAGATAGGTTACTTGTACACCAAGGGTTTGTCTCTATATAAAGACATGTTACCCTAAGGTTTTGTATGGCTTTGTGGCTCGGAAACTCATCAATAAAAGTTCTCCTTTCTCCCCGTGGATGTAGGCATTAGGCCGAACCACGTAATTCTCTTGTTCCGTGTTCTTTGTGCGATTTTGTTCCCTAGTTGCTGAATTCCTAACATTCGTCTTCTTGATCAATTTGGAATTTCTTTGTTAAAAAGACTAGCTTCTCTTGGTGTGGGAGGTTCTATGGCTTCCTTCTTCTCTGAGTGGCACGGCTTAGCGAGAGGTGGTCTATGGGCAAAAGTATGGTCTAGACTTTTTGGTTCCATTTTGTGGGGCACTTAGAACCTTCGAAATTGGATGATTTTCGAAAGTGCATCGATGGATCAACAACTACTATTATATACGGTATTTATCCGGACAAAAGAATGATTAATTTGGTCTCACTCGTTAGACGACCTAGGTGGCCAAAATCTTTTGTTATTTTTGAATTCTCTTAGTTAAGATCCGTGTGTTGTAATCCTAGAATAGGATTGGTGCTTTGCCTTCTTGCATCCACCAAAATGTAATTATATAGTTGTGAATACAAGTGACTTATTCATTAAAAAAACTGGTTTTGTCCACATCAAATGAGAATACACTTCCTTTTTGTTGCAAAAAATTGGCCTACCTAATCTCGTAATTGGTTGACAAAAAAAATGTCAAAAAGGAACTCCGAGGCCAAGTCATAGATGAGTTATGGTCGGTTACTAAATTTAGTTGCGGGCTCTAAATGATTAGGGACCCATTCAATTCTCGTCCTGTCCTGTATCCGTTGACGATTTCATTCAAGGACGAAGCAAGAGGAAACAATGCCTGGTGTTCAACTACCAGTCAAGAATCCTAATGTTTCCATGAGAATTCGAACTCGAATCTTGTTAATGAACCCTAAAACTTAACTATCCGTCGTTGTCAGTAATTATAACATTATATTTTGAACAACAAAAATTAAAAAGGTAACATCTCTCACAACTGACATGGAAAAGTAAGAAATCATGGAAATGAAGATCAAATTTTTCCTCACATAGAACATAACTTCATCACATCCTTGGCATGCTTAACATGATGATGTACATTGTACAAAATGACATCAAAATGCATCTAGCCCACCTGCAATTTCTCTTTAACCAACTTCCTAACAAGTACATGATTGAGTCCATTAACAGGATTGCAAGAGATGGAAAAGAAAACTTCTGATTCCACCATCTGCTGACAATTCTAATGGCGGTTCGAGCCCTAACAATTTCTCCTCTCTGACAACACCATCTACTCTCCTTTTCCCCCTGGAAAAATACTTAAGTTTCTCGCTAATTTCTACTTAATCAAGTTCTCCTACAGCTACAAGTAGGATAATAGTGCTTCCTCGTCATCACTATGGGATTGCCTCTCTCAATTGGTATCCGCTTAATCAGTACATCCAATGCCTCCTTCATCCACAAATGTTGGCAACCATTTCTTGCCTCGGAAATACTCACCTGGCAAAGACAAAAAAAGACATTTTATTTAAATTTGGATTTAAAATTAAGAAGATCAAATTAAATAATTTGAAGGGTAATTAAGTGGGTGCATACCCAATTCCTGTGACGAAAATTTTTCTCTGGCCAGTACTCTAATTGCTCCTGAACAAGTAGGGGAAACATGTAGCCTTTGTAATCAGTGTTATGGCTCTTGCTCCTGAAAATCCAACTCCCAAGCATACGCTACAATAAAAAAAAAGGAAAATATCAATAAACTATATCCAAAGTTTTAACTTAATAAGTCAAATAACAATTATTTTTCAATTTCATAAACAAATTATATAAAAATTAACCTCAACAATGCCTCGTACGCCAGCCTCCTCTATTGTTTCCCTTGAAGCTGCCTCTTTGATGGTTTCATCCTTTTCCCAACCTCCCTGTTAATTGGATAACCCAAATTCTCTTGTGAATAAAATAATTTTGGACTAATTATTGACTTAACTATAATCTGAGTTCTTGTAAAAAATATATTAAAAAAGAACTATAATCTGAGTTGGGTTAGTTATGTACCTTGGGGAATAGCATCCCTTTGCCTTTCTGTGAGCTAATGACAAGAACTTCTAGTTCCTCAATACTTGGGGAATTGTGTTTTGGCTTGTATCTATATGGTATGCATCTGTAAGCACAAAAAGTAATCAGGCATCAGTTGAGAGTAATTAAGAAACCAATTAGTATTTTTTGGGTAAAAAGAAACCAATTAGTATATTGGAATGCTTGTTTGTTTTTTTATAAGTATGCGTGTTTGTTACTTAAACCAGGAGGTGAGAGAATAATGTATTTACCCTGCTTCTAAAGAGCAACCAAAGACAAATTTAACTTGTAAAACAAAGACAAAATGTAACTTGTTTCTAGAATTTGATTCTTTGTTTGTTCTTCTTTTTCCCTTTTCCACTTTATAAATGATTGGAAGAATATTTATACAAATAAAAACATATTATCCAAAAAGGGGCCTCAGGAAAAAGAAGTCAACTAGATCACACAAAACCAATCAGGATAACGAAGAAGAACGAAAAAAAGGAAAATAAAAAAGAATATTTTGAGAGAGGACGAACCCGACAACTTGGCGACGGCCTTCATCGTAACGTTGCAAGTGTCTGCCGGTACGAGAAACCAAAGCTACAACATTATTGTCCTGATGAGGCACCAAAGCCACCATTTTGTCTATATAAATCTTCTTTCACTTTTCTAATTTCCCTTTTATTTTTTCTCTGGGTACCCGATAATCAATTACAAGAACCAAAGAGAGGAGATAAACTATAGAGAGAGGGGGGGAGAGAGAGAGTTATGTTATATTTCTGTTGGTGGTTATGAACGAATAGGCAGAAGGGACAGCTTAGCTACCTCTATTAATAATGGGGAGAGGCGCTACGGGACAGCGAAGACTTATTTTGTGAATATTTAATCCGGTTGCCTTTTGGGTTTTTTTATATTTAACATTTCGTTGGATTTCCAGAAACGGACGGAGGAAGGGAAGACTTTGTTCGGTTCCCGAGAGAGGGAAGTTTCATGCAACCAGAGGCCTACGTGTCGCTGATTTGGCCGCCATTCTGGATTGTTTAATGTAATTAGGGGGGAAGTTAATGGTTCTAGTACTAATTGAGAAGATTATAGCCATTTTCTGATTCGAACATAAACTAATCAGTATAATAAACATTATTCAAGTGTTTGGATAATATATGATATCAAAAAATAATAATCGGGCTGATATTATATTAGACAATTATTTTAACATTTGAACTAATTGAGTTGAGTTCCTTATTAGGCTAACTAATTGTGGGTAATACAGTGGCGATTGACATTTTTTAATAGCGCAGGAATTGTACCCGAATCTGCTAATTTTTGTACTCCACTTTTTTCCCATTTACTTGTGTTATTTTCTTTACGGAGAATACAAGTTGTCATTGCCAACTAAATACAAATACTGTCCATATATAACTTCTTTTTTGGTGGGGAGCATTTATGTATACCTAATTGCATAAGTTTACCTTTCCCTTAAAAGGAAAATACCGCTCCTTATAAACTGTCTTATCGACTTCTATTAGGATGACAGAAATATTCCTATCATGTGGGTCGGACCCTACCCTTATTTTATGAGTCGAAGGTATGTTGACTTTGACTAAGTCTATGGTAGGGTGATCGTGTCCATGTTTAGAAGTAGGGTCTAAGGTAGGGTATGAATCAATTTACTAGGGATGGCAGAAATACTCATACCCTGAGGATCGGACCCTACCCTTACCCTACGGGTCTGGGGTATGTTGACTTTGACTGAGTCTAGGGTAAAGTATGGGTATGGGTCCATGTTTAGAGGTAGGGTCTAGTGTAGGGTATGAATTCATAGCTAGACCATGTGGGTCAGACCATATCCTTACATTTTTACCATATTTTAGACTCTATCCTAATTAGACTCTAGTTAGACCCATATTAGACCGTATTGATGGCGTCAGCGAGGGACCTAAGAGTTTCTAAAACCATACACGGGGACGTCAATATGAATTTTAGAAATGCAGGGACCCGAAAGGGAGGAGACCAAACTTCAGGGACCTGAATATAATTTTTCCTTTAAATTTTATATGGAAGTTGATTTTTTGCATAAAAATTATCAAAAAGTAGAATGTTAAAGACAGACCATGTAAACCCTGGGTCTCGTGGAGAGTAAGGTATGGATCCAACTCCAAAAACTAAGGTATGAGTAGGACCTTACTAATATTCTACCATGTCCTGCTATTCATAACTGCTATTTTTATCCACATAAAGATTTCTTATATGTTGATTATTATTTTAGAAGGATAAAATCATGCAAAAATATTGTTAGGTTTAAGTTCTGATTATGAAGTCATACCTCGAAAACTCGCATGAGATGGTAAGCACGCGAGCTAATTTAACCTGCTATACTTTATTTGTAAAAAAATTGTTCAAAATATATAACATAAAATAAATACATGAATATCCATAAAAATTTTAGGAAGGAGATCCAAATACATATACTTTCTCAAATACCATAAATGATGCATGTCATGTTCAATCCTTATTCGTACCCCCGATTCATCCTCTCAATTTTCTAAAATCATCGTATGTTGACGAGTTAGGTAATCCACTAAGCCGTGTAATTTTGTCTTACCTCCATATGTAGATCAAATATATAACATAAAATATATATATATGAACACTCGACCAAAGCTCCAAATAAAACACGCTTCAAACAAGACATACTAACCGGTCCAATCGATTTTTAAATTGACTCGTTAGATTGGTTTTTGGACCGATTGGTTTGAAGAGTTTTTTAACGTACCCATGTTATCATGATTGTTTGATATTATGTGATGCACGTATATGATGATGTCGTTTGGTGCTGATGTAATTTTAATGCTAGTAATATTGGTTTGTATAATTTTTAGACATTATTTTCTGATTATTGTCTGATTAATCTATTTTTTAGTTCATGATGACATTCATTGTAAGATGTTAAGGCAAAATAACAAATTATCCATATGGACTGAGCTATAGAAGGGGGTCGAAAATGTTATGCGGTGATCTTCATCAATTCAATAATGCTATACTAGTCGGATCAATCAGCATCCAACTTGCTCTTGAAAATCTCACTAGGATTGTGAACATATGTTTTTAATGTCCTAAATGGATAATGTGGATACACTTCGAACATTCAATTCGGCTCATCTGTCACAAACTTATAGAAATCAGTTTGGTGTGTCTCTCATGGTTATGCCTCAAGCCAATTATATACCTATTTTTAAATAATCGCTTCCATTAGTTCGCCCTATGATGCCTCGCATCGTCCCTCACAGGTTCAACAACTTGATCCACAGTCGATTTCTTACTTTGTCGAATAGCTTGAACGTCTTCTAGATGACGATCGACCTCGTTGGAAACCACATCCATGTCACTGCTTCACGGGAAGTTGATATGGAAATCTTTATAGTTATGAGTTAACTGTATTTATTTAATATCATGTAATTTCTGTCCTAAATATCAACAAAATGTTGAAGCGCGTGTCTATCATTATTCATTGTTACGTATTTTTCCTAATTGCCAGAATCCAATGAGAAGTAAAAAATCACACAAACATATATGATTTCTGTCACTGGATATTTTTTATAAACATGTTACAATCAAAAACTTAAGGGAAAAGTCTCATAAAGTACCCTGTAGTTTCAGACTTTCAGAATTAAGGCCATGTGGTTTCAAATTGGGAATTTAGTACCCTGTGGTTCACATATTTTTTCCCGGGCAGGTCCAGGGTAGCTGCCCGGGCTATTTGGATTGCCATGTCATAGACTGTGTCCTCGTGTCACGCCAGCTATACCCGATCCATCCTCGTGGTATATTACGTGTCACTTCGTAAATTACACTTTGATCCCAAATTTATTTATATTTTTTCAAAAACCCAAATTTCTTCGAACAAGATTTGCATGTCCAAGCTACATACGACTCAATCTCTCTCTCCAGAGATTCCTAGAACTTGCAATTATCGTCTCCCTCCTGGAATCCAATCACCCAAAAAGGACAAGAAGTGAAGTTGTTGCCGTCGAAGAAACCATTGGGGACCGCCGTGAAGTTATTGCCGTCGAGGAGGAGCTCCGAAAGCAAGCGAAGCCACCTCCTTGGCTAGGGTTCCGGCGAGCTTCCTGTTGGAGAGTTCAAAACGGCATCGGAGAACATCAGCTAGTCGCCGAAAGTGGCATCACCGTCGGGATCCAGTAGCACACCGCACGCCCCTCAGGGGAGATCCCCATCGGAGAAAAGGTAACTTGCGAGAGGGTGGGGACGACGGCGGCAGTTTTTGGTGGTTATGGTTAGCGATTTCCTAGAGAATAGTGGTGGCTCCCGTGGAAGCTCCGGCGTCGACTCCTGCTGCATCCCCGACCTCCCTCTCCTTGTCGACAAAATTTTTGGGGTTGAGTCAGTCTGATTTGGGTCATGTGTCAGGGTTGGGTCGGTCCAATTTGGGTCAAATTTCTAGAAGTGGAGGAGAGGAGAGAGAAGGGAGGTTGGTTAGGGATAATGAAATTTCTGAAAAATATTAATAAAATAGGGATTGTTTTGATATTTTCCATAAAAGCAACCAATAGGATAGATTGGGTATAACTGGCGTGACACATGGACAAAGTGTATGACATGGCAATCCAACTAGGCCGGGCAACTACCCTGGACCTTCCCGGGAAAAAATGTGTAAACCACAGGGTACTAAATTTCCAATTTGAAACCACATGGCCTTAATTCTGAAAGTCTGAAACCACAAGGTACTTCATAGGACTTTTCCCAAAACTTAAAAGAAATTTCTCAAAAAAAAAACTTCAAAGAAAAGTTTGAGAGAAAATACCATGTTGTAATCTTTTTGTACAGCTGAGAATGGATAGAAACGAAGAGAATTCGGAAATTTGGAGGTGTCACTAGATCTTGTTGGCGACGAAGCAACTTAGCCGCGGGTAGACCTGACCACGGTTCGAATTTGGACGAATTCGAATCGAATTTATTCGAATTCGAATTCATCAAAACATTAAACCGTATTCAATTCTTCACAAGACGAATCGAAAACGAATTATGAATTTTCGAATTAGAATCGAATTAGAATCGAATTATAATCGAATTATAATTGAATTCGAATTTGAATTAATTCCAACGATGTTGAACATCTTGTGGAAAACGTTTTAGTTTCATGTTGTTTAATTTACAAAATTTTTCCAATTTTTAGCAATTTTGGGCGAGCCCATAATAAATTAAGTACTTATTTAATTGGTCCTAATGTAGAGTCTAAAGCTTTAATTCCATCTTGGGTACAAAGATTAAATATATGACATGCACATCTAATATGAAAAAATTTTCTTCCGAATCGTGTACAAAAAATTTCTAAATCTTTAACCATAACATTATTAGAACTTGCATTATCTAGAGAAATTAAAAATATTTTTTGAACTAGATTATATTCTTGTAAAATAATATGCAATATTTTATAACAATTATTCCCACTATGACTATCATCAAAAACTCTATATGCAATTATTCTTTTTTGTATTTTCCATTCATTATCAATCCAATGACATGTAACACCAAAATATGAATGTGTTTGCCAATGATCACTCCATATATCACAATAAGAGAAGTAACTCAAATTAGTAAACTTGAGGGAGAATTTATATAGCTCAAATTTTCAATAAGAGAAGTAGAGAATTGAGATTGGAATGTGTAAAATTTGAAGAATAAGAGGTGGTATTTATAGAGTTGGGAAGAAATTCTGAATTTATAAAAAAAATTTTAAAAAGTACCAACAGTAAAAAAATGGTAACCTAGAGATTAAAACGGTAACAAAAAAATGGTAAGAAAAAAACGGTAATTTGCCCTTGAAATTTAAATTTCCCCTCCCCCCCCCTTCCCTTTTAATTCCCGCCCCCCACCCCCTTTTTTTTAATTCCCCCCCCCCTTTTTTAATTCCCTCCCCCCCCTTTTTTTTAAATTCCCCCCCCCCTTTTTGAATTTGAATTCGAATTCGATTAGAATTTGATACGAACCGAATTCGAATTACGAATTCGAATTGAATTTGCCAGTTTGACGAATTACAAAAAACTTGAACCGTATTCAATTCTTATCATGACGAATTCGAATCAAAATTTTTTGACGAATCGAATTATTGTCGAATCGAATCGAATTTTTTACAAATCGAATCGAATCGAATCACGAATCGGATTCAATTCATGGCCAGGTCTAGCCGCGGGTATAGTGAACTGATCCTCGCGACATCAGTTGTCTTCCCTCCAACCTCCAACAAACACAACCTCGATTTTGTGGACCCTACCAAAGTGCTTTGATCCAACACGAGTTCCACAGTAACTCTCAATCCTAAATGAAAACTCAAAAATATATCGAAAGAGAAACAACCAATTCTATAATGACACTTTGACAAAGATTTGTGGATGTTCGTCGTTGATTATCTTTTTATCTAGATATATACTTTGTTAATGAGTAATGACATTAAAATTTCAAGATATATAATATATTCTTCAAATGATTGTACTTAATTGTAATTTAATGAACTGTTTGATAAGATTTGATGAATGAAAAAATATTATTGGATATCTATACTCGACGTTAAAAAATGATTGACGACGATATAGTACGGACATGGTTTCACTGTTGGGATATGTCGAAGAAAAAAGCAACGGTGGAAAAGTGGGTTGGCCTAGCGGCCGCTAACCCCTTAGCGAACGCTAGGGCGTGTTCCAGAAGGTGTGGATTTCGAGGACCTAGCGGCTGCTAGGCTCCTAGCAACAGCTAGGTGGTGCTGACAACTATTTTCTGTTTTGCTCGAACTCTTGTTTTGGACTCCTAGGACGACCTAGATAGGTTTCTTGTACTTCAATGGTTCGTCTATTATATAAGGATGTGTTACCCAAGGATTTTGTATGGTTTTGTGACTCAGATCCATCAATAAAAATTCTCATTTCTCCCAGTGGATGTAGGCATTATGCCAAACCACGTAATCTCTTGCGTCTGTGTTCTTTGCGTGTTTTGTTCTCTTGGTTGCTGAATTCCTAACAAGCGGTATCAAGGCTAAGGTTGGAGGATGTCAGACGGCGCGAAGTTTGCTCTTGTGAAGTTCGATGGTTCATCAAATTTTAGGTTATGGCAAAGGCGTGTCAAGGATATCCTCGTGCAACAAGGGATGGTCATCACGCTCTCGGAGAAGAACTCCGAGACGTTGGAGGAGCAAGAGTGGAAGGAGATGGGGGCCAAGATAGTGGCAAAAATTTGCTTGTGTTTTGCGGACGATGTGACGTATCACGTCATGGATGAGGAGTCACCAGCTGAGGTATGGAAGAAATTGGAGGCAAGCTATATGTCTAAGTCTTTGTCGAACAAGTTTTATCTTAAGCAAAGATTGTACGGGCTCAAGATGAAGGAGGGCTCGAATTTGAGAAAGGTTGATGTGAAGTTTGAGGAAGAAGATAACGCATTGTTACTCCTGAATTCCTTACCTAGCTCCTACAAAAATTGATCACAACTTTAACTTGGGGGAAGGAGTCCCTGGTGTTGGAGGATATCACGAGTACTTTGCTAGGGTTTCATCAAAGGAGAAAAACTGGTGATGAACGAATGAAAGGGCTGGTTGTCAGGGATAGCCATGGTGGTCTTAGTAAAGATGGAAGAGGATCCAGGTCGAGGTTAAGGAGGTTCAAAAGAAATTGCTTCAAGTGCAGAGAAAAAGGGCACGTGAAGAAGGACTTTTCAAGAAGAACTCTGAATCGTGAGAGAAAAAGATCAAGTTCCGTGAATGTGGCCTCAAATTCGGACGAGTCGGATGGTGATGTCCTTTCTATTTTATCACGTCCAAAGCATTCTGATTCCTGGATTTTGGATAGCGTTTGTTCCTTCCACATAACGTCTAAAAGAGGGTGGTTCGATACCTATAAGTTTGTTGATTCAAGTATGGTGACTATGAGTGATGGTTCTGCTTATAGAATCACCGACATAGGTGATATCTGGATCAAGATGTGAGATGGTGTTGAGAGAAAGTTGTGTACGTTTAGGCATGTTCCAAAGTTGGAAAGGAATTTGATCTCATAAGGAGCCTTGGATTGTAGCGGGTATGGCTATAAGTTTGTAGGCGGGAAAATTGAGGTGGAGAAGAATGCTATGGTAGTGATGAAGGGTGAAAGAGATGCAAGAAATACCTACAGCTTAGTGGGGGGCACGGTTGTAGGTAGAGTCATATCTTTGGGTTTCAATGGAGAGGGAAAAAGCTACGGTCATATGAGGTTGGTGCATATGAGGGAACAAAGGCTTGACATGGATAGTTTAAGTGCAGTTTGCATTCACGGAGATATAGATAACAAGCTATGGTTGTTTCGTGCAGGCATGGTTGGCAAGGAGCCATGGTTATTTCGGAGAAGCATTGTTAGCTGGGCCCAATTACGTTTGTCTAAAGAGACATTCAAATCAAAGATGTTGGGTAGGTTTAGCATTGGGAATGCGAAGCCGTTGGTGACACCATGGGTGAATCGAGCATCTCACTCAAGGCCAAACAGTGGAGTTTGCGACATGTCGAGGGTTCTGCTTGGTGGAATAAAAGGTTGCCCGTTGTATGCTATGGCAAGTAGTATTGGTATGAGGCAAGAAGGTCCAGCGGAAAAGTAGTTCGAGGTTACAGAGTATGGGGTTGATCAAAAAATAGAGGACGCATCTATTAGTCGCAAGGTTGCTTCAGTAGGTGGACTTACTAGTTAGGATTCGATGGAGGTTGGAGGAAATAGGCCAAGCAAGCTCGGAGGCTCGAGCTTGGGGGCTAGCTCCAAGTGATTGAACAAAAGAAGGAGAGAAAGTTGAGATGGTCTTATTGATGGTGGTTATCTATGGTTCGAGGTGGAGTCAGTAGAGTCGGTAGAGTCGATTTGATTTTGTAAGTTCGCATGGTTCTTCATGGGGCGGTGTTTTATCAAGGTGGAGTTTACTAATGTTCGGGTGAAACTTTATGGTTCTTCTCAAGGGATATTTTTCTCGCCATGGTGGAGATTGTTGGGATATGTCAAAGAAAATAGCAATGGTGGAAAAGTGGGTTGGCCTAGTGGCCGCTAACCCCCTAGCGAACGCTAGGTGGTACTGAGAGTCATTTTCTGTTTTGCTCATACTCTTGTTTTGGACTCATAGGACGACCTAGATAGGCTTCTTATACTCAAAGGGTTCGTCTATTATATAAACTCAAGGGTTTTATATGGCATTGTAACTCAAATCCAACAATAAAAGTTCTCATTTCTCCCCGTGGATGTAGGCATTAGGCCGAACCATGTAATCTCTTGCGTCTGTGTTCTTTGCGTATTTTATTCTCTTGGTTGCTGAATTCCTAATATTATGTTGAAGTGCAAAAATGACATTTCGGAAACTCGGGGTTGACTAGGGTGATGTGTGTCTAAAATACACATTAAACACATAGGATTTTAAGTCATTTTTTTACTTTTGTCTTTAGTTTAGTATCGTTCTAGTAATCTTTTAAATTTTTGGTGACTAATGGGTTTTTTGTGCTAATTTGTAGGAAAATGAGATAAATTTGGAAAGAATTTTGGTTCTTTGTGCTAATTTGTAGGAAAAGGAGGCAAATTTGGAAAGAATTTTACTTGAAGGAGTCTAGCAAGGACAGCTGAATTGGAAGAAAATTTTGATCAATTTTGGAGTCGAATTAGAGGATACATATTAGAAACACAATCAAAGATGTTTCTTTCCTCTTTCTGTGGATATAAAGAACGCCTAAATAAGACATTGAAAAAGAAAGTTACGACCAAAATACTGAAGGCTGATCTCGAAGATTTTATTGACGAATATTCGGGACAAAATTAGAAATTCAGTTTTTTGCATCGCTGAGTACTCTCAAACGACCCTTGCAGGTTTTTAGAGTTAGGAGGACTAATATATAAGCCTCTAGACTTATTTTAGATGCAAACTTTTCATTCCGGAGAATAAAAACACCTTATTTTACTTTGTCTTTGTCATAACCATGAGGAACTAATCCTCTAGGTTGATTCGAGGGAGGAGACCCAAGGATTTTGTTTTGAGGATTAGGTTTTATCAATATATTTCAGCAGTATCTGCTTATTTCCTTGTGTTTATATTATTGTTCTTGAATAGTTTACGGTTGTGAATTTATTCTAGAATTGATTTGTCATTGATTCTTGATTACCGGTTGCAGTTAGGAATTGAACTAGGAGCAAGGTTAATTCAGCAAGGAACGGTCGTTACCAAATTAATTAACTAGGAATAAGTAAGGCTAGTTTGTAGATTCTTAGGAAAGCTCATGAGCTCATGCCAAGCAAATTTTGACGAGCGTGTCAAGGCCCCTCAAAATAAACCGATATTTTGTGGCTCACTAATTTGTAGCAAGCAAGGGAAGTACCGAGTCGGATCCAAGGAGGGACAAATACTCAATTAATCTGACTATTAAAATAGAAGTTAAAAGGGAATTTTGTGAGATTCAAAGTCGTACGAAATCAACGAACATAAATGAGAGTAGTGAGTGAAATTAATGAGTGAAAATGGTAGATACGAGATTGGAGTACCACGACAGGTTGGTTGATCATTGGATTACAAAAGATAATCTAACACATGTAACAAGTAGGTATAAGTCTCCCACAACCAGAAAGAGACAACAAACATCAACAATCAACTAGCCAAACAACCGCCTAACTAGTTGTTTACCATCTAATAGACAGAATATCAAACGATTTCAAATCTATGAGGCAATAGCATTAAGAACGGATGTTCCTACTCTTAGCGATTATACTCAAAATCTTGGTATCTACAAACTAGCCTTACTTATTCCTAGTTAATTAGTTTAGTAACGACTGATCTTCACAACCAAATCCTTGGGTCTCCTCCCTCAAATCAACCTAGAGGATTAGTTCCTCGTGGTCATGGCAAAGACAAAGTAAAATAAGATGTTTTTGTTCTCCGGAATGAAAACTTTGCATCTAAAATAAGTCTAGAGGCTTATATATAAGTCCTACTAACTCTAAAAACCTACAAGGGTCGTCCGAGAGTCCTCAGCGATGAAGAAAACTAAATTTTCAATTTTGTCCCGAATATTCGTCAATAAAATCTGTCAGATCAGCCTTTTGTATTTTGGTCGTAACTTTCTCTTCCAATCTCTGATTTAGGCGTTCGTTATATTCACAGAAAGAGAAAAGAAAGATCTTCGATTGTCTATCTAATAGGTGTCTTCTAATTCGACTCTGAAATTGACCAAAATACCCTTCCAAGTCAGCTGTCCCTGCTAGAATCCTTCTTCAAGTAAAATTCTTTCCAATTTGCCTCATTTTCCTACAAATTAGCACAAAGAACCAAAATTCTTTCCAAATTTTTCTCCTTTTCCTACAAATTAGCACAAAAAATCCATTAGTCACCCAAAACTCAAAAGATTACTAAAACGATACTAAACTAATGACAAAAGTACAAAAATGCATTAAAATCATATGTGTTTAATGCGTGTTTTAGACACACATCAAACATCCCCACACTTAAATTTTGCTTGTCCCCAAGCAAAACTCAAACTAAGACTTAGACTCAAAAGACTAAAGACTCTAGGCAATAAAACAAATCACTCAACAAGTGGAATATGCAAACAAATATTGTCAACACGAGCACTTGCATTTTAAATACACTGAACTAATTAACCATCAACAACAGATTATCCCTAGGAATCCTCATGCCAAGTCAATTTCACAATTCAAGTCTAGCCCACAAATTAAAGTTGTTCTCCATAATTTTAATCATTTAGAAAACAATGAAGACCACTAGAGACTCAACATCAATAAGCACAAGGCATGACTAGATATTAAGGTACTTATAGTGCTGTTTAACTTGGCCTCATCCCAAAATATTTTAAATTAGCATGGTTAGCACTCAAACTTGCATGGCACTTGGGACTTCACCCTTAGATGTCAATAGACTGGGTTACAAATTTTTATTGCTCTGATTGTACTCCTATAACGATCCTCAAGCTACATCCTAGCCAAGCTGGAGGCAACATCAACTCCAATTGTTTACCTGACTACTGCCCTTCCACCAACATTCATGCACATTCCACCTTTACATTCCACATTCAACACTTTAATTTTCGTCCTTTCTTTCCATCCTTTATAAACATTTCTTTCCTTTCAAAACTTAGAAGGGTAGCAAGTTTTTTTACATACGCCACTCAGTTAATCCTCACGCAAGTTAGCTAAAACATGTTTATGATACAGGTGGGAATTGGTTACTACAGCCGTGCCACCCAAAATCTCTTAAGTGTTATATCAGCCATGTACACTAGTGGTCGCTTAATCCAATTATGAGATTTTTTAAAAGCAAAAACTACTTCTCAATATGGGCTTTATCATATCCTTGCTAATTTTATCTTAGCATGAGCTTTCCTAAGGATCTTATTCTTATTACTGTGACATGTCCTCATAGTAATAAGAATCTTGGCATGAGCTTTCCTAAGGATCTTATTCTTATTACAAACCCCCTAGCAAACACTAGCTGGTGCTGACAGTCATTTTTTATTTTGCTCGGACTCTTATTTTGGACTCATAGGATGACCTATATAGACTTCTTGTACTCCAAGATTTCATCTATTATATAAGGACGTGTTACCCGAGGGTTTTATATGGCTTTGTGACTCGGATCCATCAATAAAAGTTCTCATTTCTCCCAGTGGACGTAGGCATTAGGCCGAACTATGTAATCTCTTGCGTCCGTGTTCTTTGCGCATTTTGTTCTCTTGGATGCTGAATTCCTAACATTCTGTTGAAGTGCAAAAATAATATTTTAGGAACTCGGGTTGACTAGGGCAATCATATAGGTACATGTACTTAGACGTCAACTTGACTTGGCCAGGTGTGCTCAAGTCAGCTTAGATGCCCTCAGTCTTGAATCAGCTCGGGTACTCTCAGCCTCAATTCTGCTTGGGTATCCTCAATCTTGAGTGGACTTGGGTACCCTCATGGTAAGGCAACCTGACTACTCTTGACCTCAAATTAGCTTGGGTACCCTCAGCCTTAAGTCCGCTTGGGTATCCTCAACCTTGAATCACCTTGGGCACCCTCTTGGTAAAGTGATCTAGGTACCTCTGACCTCAAGTTGGTGTGGGTACCCTCAGCCTTAAGTGAGGTAAAACTCCCTCGGGTTAGGTCAGACACTTGTTAGGGATAAAGGGTTTTTCTCAAGTTGGGTCATTCACTTAGAGAGGTTGTACGCTCATTGGCTTGAGGGAGCTACCTCACAATACCTATCATTAGTAAATCGACCATATCTTGGTGCTTGGGCCTTAGACTGAGGTAATTCTTACGGCTATAGAAATATAATACATAGATCTACAACTTTGTAGTTTATAACTTTTGCTAATTCGAATTGAAGAAGGGTCAAAACCCGGTGCCACGTGAGGGAAGCAAACCTGGCACCAACTGAGGAGAGGCAAGGCCGGTGCCAACTGAAGAAAGTGGAGCCCGGTGCCAACTAAGTGAAGGCAAGGCTAGTGCCAACTGAAGAAAGTGGAGCCCGGCTCCAACAGAGTGAAAAGAAGCACGGTGCAGAGTCTACGCAACCAAATCTGGCGCCAAGTGAAGGCGGTTGAAGGGGGTGTCGGCTTTGTGAGGTAAAATAATCATAACTTTTGACTTGGACCTCGGATTAAGGAGATTCGTGAGTCTATGAAAAGATAATATATAGGCCTACAACTTTCTTGTTCATCATTTTTGCCAATTCAGAGTGGAAGGATGTCTAAAACTGGTGCCAAGTGAACTTGGCACCAAGTGAACCCGGCACCAATTGGAGGAAGCAAATCCAGCGCCAAGCGAAGGCGGTCGAAGGGATTGTCAGCTTGGTGCGGTAAAATGGTCATATCTTTTGTCTGGAATATTGGATTGAAGTGATTCAAGTTTATGTGCGCAGTTAAGACATAGAGCTACAACTTTGTAGTTTATGACTGTTTCAAATTTCAGCCGAGGGAAGTCAAAAGTAGCTTGAAGCAAACGCGGCGCCGAATAAGGCACTGAATGAGGTGCCTATTGAAGTCACCCAAACCCGGCGCCCATTGAGGACACCAAATGGGGCGCCAACTGCCCTTAGCTCAAGTAGGGAGCTGATTTCCTTTCGCTTCAAGTGGGGCGCCAGTCTCTTATGGTCGAATGCGGCACCCAGCATACGCGAAGCAAGGTGGTGTCGGGTTGTGTAGTTTCAAAGAGGTCGAGTGAAGGCAGACTCTTGAGGAAGTTGAAGGGATCTAGAAAACCAGGGACGGTGGAATTCTTAGGGTCGGAAGAACAGACTCCGAGTCGGGTAAGGATAAGCCTTAGCCAAGGAGGATAAGGATAAGCATTGGCCCGGGATGGATGAGGATGAGCATTGGCGGAGATAAGTTTGAAGTGTCTGAGGTTGACTACAACACGGACTCTGAGGTAGGCCGGGTTGGTTTCCTTCTTTATATAACAAGGCAAGGGGCAAGGCGGGAGATCATCCACAAATCAAATCACAAATTACTCTCAAGCTTTTAAAGCTTTTATCCTTAGTTTAGTTTAGCTGATAGTCTCGGCTTCGACCACCCTTGTTACCTTCGGCGTTAGACTGACCTTGGAACAAACACTCTGAGCCGTCACGAGATCGATCGACGTTCTTACCATTTTTCCACTCATTACCATTTTTCCACTCAACGCATTCACATATAACATTTTTCATTTTTAATTAAGTATTCGATGATTGATGATGTTTATAATTTTCGGCGAGTGATTCTTTCTCTCCTAATGATTTTGATGATGTCTTAAAAGTTTTGAAGATATTTTTAAAACATATTCTATCATTAATAATTATCTGAATTACTTTTATTATCGAACTATTTTTTATTTTGTGCATATTATAAAAGACTATTTGAACTGTCAACTTTCGATTTAGTTGGTTCGTTAACACCTATCAATTATTATAAGCAATTGGCGACTTTCAATCCAAATCTTATAGTCTGTTCCGTCCGCTCATTATAATTTCCCCTGATAATTACCAAATTCACGAGGCATTTCAAAGGGATTTCATAGCATTATGATGGCAATTGTTTGTAGGTTTGAAAATGTGAAGATAATATTTTTGGTTGTATGGATATTTGGAGCTTCAAAGAGGCCGACAACTCGAGAAATAGGTCGCATTATCTAAGTATTAAACGTGAAAAATATTTTGAACCACAAGATACTAAATTAACCAGACGTCAAATTAAAAGTATTTAATTAAATTTTAGTCAAGAAACAATAGGCATGTAATAATATGCATTCTGATAGGAATTCAGTACCTTAGAGAATAATACGCGCAAAAAGAACATGGACACAAGAGATAACGTGGTTCGGCCTAATGTCTACGTCCACGGAGAGAAAGGAGAACTTTTATTGATGGATCCAAGCCACAAAGCAATACAAAATCCTTGGGTAACATGCCTTTATATGGAGGCAAACACTTGTACATCAAGTAATCTATTTAGGTCGAATTAGGAGTCTGAAACAAAATAAGAAAATAATTCCTCTTTTATTTATTTCCTTGCCAAACTCAACAATCTCTACCAAGACGAGAAATCATCCCGTGGACGAACCATGAAGCTCCATTTGAATTTCAACAAAAAACTCTACCTTGACGAAACACCGCCCCATGAAGAGATGATATCTTGCAAGACCAATCCGACTCCACCGATTCTACCACGGACCATAGATACACCGCCATCAATAAGACAATCTCAACTTTCTCACCACCTTTATTCAATCACTTGGAGCCAGCCCCCCAAGCTCGAGCTTCCGAGCTTGCTTGGCGTCTTCTCTCCAACCTCCATTGAATCTCATCTAGCAAGTCCACCTGTCGAAGCAACCTTGCGACCAATAGACGCGTCCTCTATTTTTTGATCAACCCCATGCTCCGCAACCTCAAACTACTTTTCCGCTAGATCTTCTTGCCTCAAACCAATGCTACTTGCCATAGCATACAACGGGCAACCTTTTATTCCACCAAGTAGAACCCTCGACATGTCCCAAACTCTACCGTTCGACCTTGAGTGAGATACCCGATTCGTCCGTGGTGCTACCAATGGCTTCGCATTCCCCATACAAAACCTACCCAACATCTTTGACGTGCACGTCTCTTTAGACAACCATAGCAGAAACTTGCTAACTTTGTCTCCGTGAATCCCAACTCCACTCAAACCATTCATGTCAAGCCTTCGCTCCATCACAGAAGAGCTTTTCTCCCATCCATCGGAACCCAACAAGGTGACTCCACCTACAACTGTGTTCTCCACTAACCTGTAGGTGTTCCTATCATCCCTTTCACCCTTCATCACCACCACAGCATCCTTCTCCACCTCAATTAGCCCGCCTACAACCTTATTGATGTACCCGCTACAATCCAAGGCTCCTAATGAGATTAAATTTCTCTCCAAATTTGGAACATGCCTAACCCCACACTATTTCCTCTCAACACCATCCCACATCTTGATTCTCAAGTCTCTTATGCTAGCAATTCTACAAGTAGAACCATCATCCGTAGTCACCATACCTAAATTAACGAACTTGTAGGTGTCGAACCACCCTTTCTTGGGCGTCATGTGAAAGGAACAAGCGCTATCCAAAATCTATGAATCAGAATACTTTTGACTTGATAAAATAGAAAGAAGATCACTATCCGACCAGCCCGAATATGAGGCCACATTCACAGAACCCGATCCTTTTTCCTCGCGATCCCGAATTCTTCTCGGACAATCCTTCTTTACATGCCCTTTTTCTCCGCACTCGAAGTAATTTCCTTTGAACCTCTTTGACCTCGACCTGGATCCTTTTCCATCTTCACTACGACCACCATGGCTACCCCTCACAACCAGCCCTTCCGCTTGTTCATCGCCAGTTTTTGTCTTTTGATGAAACCCTAGCAGAGCACTTGTGATAGCTTCCAACACCAAGGACTCCTTCCCCCAAGTTAGAGTTGTAACCAAATTTTCATAAGAGCCTGGTAAGGAATTCAGGAGCAACAATGCCTTGTCTTCTTCTTCAAACTTCACATCAACCTTTCTCAAGTTGCTCACAAGTTGACTGAAAATATTAATGTGTTGGCTCAAATCTAAGTCCTCCTCCATCTTGAGCCCGTACAATCTTTGCTTAAGATAAAGCTTGTTCGACAAAGACTTAGCCATATACCTTGCCTTCAATTTCTTTCATACCTCATTTGGTGACTCCTCATCCATGACGTGATACATCACATCGTCCGCCAAGCACAAGGGAATTATCGCCACCGCTTTGGCCTCCATCTCCTTTCACTCTTACTCCTCCATCTTCTCAGGCTTCTTCTCCGAGAGCGCGATGACCATCCCTTGTTGCACGAGGAGATCCTTCACATGCCTTTGCCATAACTCAAAATTCAATGAACCATCGAACTTCACAAGAGAAAACTTCGCGCTGTGATCCGACATCCTCCAACCTTAGCTCTTGATACCACTTGTTAGGAATTCAGCAACTTAAAGAATAATACGCACAAAAAGAACACAGACACAAGAGATAACGTGATTCGGCCTAATGCCTACGTCCACGGAGAGAAAGGATAACTTTTATTGATGGATCCAAGCCACAAAGCAATACAAAACCCTTGGTTAACATGCCTTTATATAGAGGCAAACCCTTGTACATCAAGTAATCTATTTAGGTCAAATTAGGAGTCCGAAACAAAACAAAAAATTAATTTTTCTTTTACTTATTTCCTTGCCAAACTCAACACATTCTAATAATTTGCATCCTCAAGCATGAGTATTGTAATTATTTTCTAGAAAAATATAAACATAATTGAAATAATCCATAAAATGGGTAGCCTTTTTTCTCTTTCTAGAAAGACGAAACTATATCACGGTCAACATCGTGCAGTTAGGTACATCAAATTTGTACCACATAATCCTTACATAATAATACATTTACCACGAAATAAAAAGGCGAGTCAGAGTTGAAGAAAAAGAAGAAAAAAAATTACACAGAAGATCCACATTAAAAGAACTAGACGTGCATAATTATAAAGTCAACGTTACTTGTCCTGCAATCAGAGAAAAATTAAAGAGATCTTTTGTCTTTATGATGGAATCGGTCAAACCTTTAGATTTTTGGGTTATAACAAATAATTTTTGAATATTTATTAGATTGATTAATTCTTATTCGAATTAGATAAAATTTTAAAAAATGATAAAATTTATCAACAAATATTTAACAATATTATATTTTCAAATATATTTTGTTTAAACTACAACGATTTTCTTTTTTTAGGGAACTACAACGATTTTCTCGGTGTTATTGGTTGATGTAACATTAGATTGTGTCTAAACCTTTGACCTTCCATGAATCTACTTTCGGTGGATTCCGAATCTCACTTCCCACATATACACGGAACAAATTATTGAATTTTCTGTCTTGTAAAAAATAATAAATAAAATATTTACATCTTTTTCCCCGAACATTTTTTATAAGCGTATATTCTGTAATATCATGCCAAAAATTGAACCGAGCAGATAAATTTCGTGGTAAATGTTCTCCAGTCATTTATTGTTCGTACGTAAATGTGTACCAGTTATCTATTAAAAATTAGACAAATTTATCTTCTGCATTAGACAAATCGGTTAAAATTTCTTAATGTTTATTTTTTGCTTTTTTTTTACGTAAATTTTTATTACCCATTAAAAAATTATCTAATGTACAGAAGTCCACTATACCAATCATCTATTGTTCTAAAACATAGATCCCAACACTTCATTTTTGCTTTAACCGATAAACACTCACTCACTTGATATTTCCTCTGGAAATTGTCAATAAACAACATTTTTTGTCGAGAATTCATTAACAATTATGTGTTTCCTGTTCTATAATATAAAGTTAATCAGCTAGCCTTGGCTGGGCTTTGATTAAATTGCACATGGAGGCTACGCGCGTTTTAAGATATAATTTCAACGCGGTTATCTAGAATCGGTCGTTTCGTGATTCACAAAAGCCGGTGACATGTCGGTTGAGTCAAAAGTGTAGATTTTTTATAGGAAAAAATTACTCTCAAGTCTTTCGGGTTTGTTTAAATATACTCAAAAGTCTTACTGTTTGCAAAATAGATGCTGACCTTCCTCTTGTGTGATTTTATTATACTTTTAGATTCCTAAATGAGTTTTTTTTTGTCATTGAAATGACAAAAATACCTTTAGAACAAAAAACAGAAAAAATTGGTGACATCATCTCTTCTTCTCCCTCCTAGCCAGTGACATCATAATCAATTAAGAAATCCACAATCAACTAACCCAAAATCAAAATTGAGTTAAATCAATTAACCTAGATGGTTCTTCCTGCTTCGTGAAGCGGCAAGAGGAGGAGGCAGAGATAGGGGATGTCATCGGGGGAGCGGTGGGAGCGAGGATGTCGTCGGGGGAGCGGTGGGGGCGACGCTCGAGGGCCTTCTCCTCTGTAATTTGTTGTTGGGTGCGACGACGGGGACCTTCTCCTCCGACGACATCCTCGCTCCCACCGGCGAGATAGACCTCAGGCTGCGCTCAAGGGCCTCGTTCTGGGAAGCAAAGATGGTGACGTTGTGGCGGCCCATGACGTCCTCCAAGGTCTAGAGAAGGAGCGCCTTCTCGAAAAGCTTCGCGAGCTCGGTGTAGTGGGAGTCGAGGGTCGCGACAAGGACCGAGTTGGAAGTGGTTGTCATCAATTTTTTAGGAGATGATGTCACTGGCTAGGAGGGAGAAGAAGAGATGATATCAGGAGTTTTTTATTTTTTGTTCTAAGGGTATTTTGGTCATTTCATTGACAAAAATGAAAAAAAGTGAGCTGCTAATGTGCGCCAGGGACCCGAAAGTATAATAAAATCAAACAAGAGGAATGTCGGCATCTATTTTGCAAACAGCGGGACTTTTGAGTATATTTAAGCAAATTCGAGGGACTTGAGAATAATTTTTTTTTTATATGTCAAGAAAACACATACCGCCAATTTTTTTTCCTAACGAAATTCCACTATTCAGCTCTTGTGCTTTAATAATGGTGAAATAAGCAATGTTATTTTTCATTAAATGAAACCTAACTAATGTAAGGTTGATATTCGAAGTATTGTTATCTAAATTAATAATCAACACATGTCTATTTTACTTCTTTTACTTTTATTTTTTAGGATAGTTTCCTAAATTAATCAAAAATAAAACAAAAAAGGCATCTAGATGTTTTTTTAATGGCCAATGTGAATCCCCTAAGATATATAATTGCCTGAAAAAGTCAATATACACACATTATGGAATATGTTGAGTAAGAGTGTAAAAGACCTTATGAAAATGAAATATTTTTGCATAGAAGATCTTAAACATGTAGTGGACAGATGCTGTCCATTTTTTATTAAAAATTAAACATAAATTCTACAAATGAAGAAAAAATTTTGTAATTGATTTCCAAAACAATCCATTTTTTTCCATTTGATTTTGATTAATTTTCATCTTAAAACGTTATAAGTCTTTTATACAAAAGATATAAAATAATTACAATATAAAACCCTTAAAACAATCATACTACATGCATTGCTCATTCATAACTCCTCTTTCATACATTCTTCATAATATTCTTGTTTTCCTACCATTTTTTGGGTAAATTACTCTAAGGCCCCTGGTATTTGGTAAATTTCACGCTCGCTTCCTGTATTCTGGTAATCGATTAAAAACTTTCCGAAATTTAATTTTATTATACTATCAGGCCCTTCACTAATATCAGCGATCAATTTTTTCAAGAAAATGACTTTTCTACCCTTAACAAAAAATAAAAAAGCTAATAAATTAATTAAATATCTAATCGACGTTGATAACCCCTCGTTCTTGGACGCCGGAGTCGGTCCTCAAGCTCTCGTCGGCATAGGCAACAGAGGGGGCCAAGGAGCTTACCGTTGCACGAAGCTCTCGTCGGTCCTCAAGCTCTCGTCGGCGTTGGTTTCACCTTGTCCTTTCTGTCTTCCTTCTTCTGGCCGCCGTCGGCTTTTTTTTTTTTCTGAGGAGAGACAATATCGACCTTCTTCTTAGTCTCTCCTCCACGAAGCTACCATGAAGGAAGGTCTCTGTTGCGGAGAAAGTGGGTACAAGAACGTCAAGACTACCCGAGATAGATCCGGAGTGGTCGTCCCAAGGTCGGCCTAACGGAGAGGGTGAAAAAAGAGTGAACCTTAGACGTTCAATCTAAGGGAGAGGGAGAAAAAAGGACTACGGGCTACGAGATAAAAAGTAAAGATAGTTGTTGTTTGATGTGTTGGTGATGTCCGTTCTCTTGCCCGAGCCCTTCTTATATAGAGTGCCTTGACCTAACCTCCACGCCTTCACAATAGGAAATCCTAAACCGCCTCCAAGACCTTCGGCTCCAAGTCTCAATCCCGAGAGATCCGCTTCAAATTATTTGTTCCTAACATGACGGGATCCTCTCGGCTCAATACAAGCCGTCTTCCTTAAATGAGCAAATCTCGTCCTCGGATAGGAAGCTTTCAAAACGTGATGACCAAGCGATCGCGGCCTAAAGAGGAACTTACCAAGTCATGCCAAATATTGAGAATCTCGGCTCAAATTAGGAAAATATAGATCGTTTTAACCTTCTCGAACCTCTCATGCAAAATCTTGATTCAAATCCGTCATCGCCCAAGACGAACATCTCGTCAGGCCCAAACTGAATCTCAAAATGGGCTCAGGCTAAAGGCCTCCTCATCCAAAGTGGACCTATTCCCGAAATCACTTTCCCGCCTGCGAAGGTCAAATGAGCTTCCCGCTCGAGTCCAAGTTGGCTTCTCACCTTCGGCTTCTTGCCTTAGGCTCCTCGCTTGTCTTCTTGCCATAGGCGTCTCGCTCGGCCCTTTTGCCACTCGGCCTCCCGCTCGGCTTCTCACCGTAGGCCTCTCGCTCGACCTCTCGCCACTCGGCCTTTCGCCGTAGGCCTCTCGCTCGGCCCCTCGCCACTCGGCCTCTCGCTCGGCTTCTCGCCACTCAGCCTCTCGCTCGGCCTCTCGCTTGGCCTCTCGCCTGGCCTCTCGCCGTAGGCCTCTCGCCACTTGGCCTCTCGCTGTAAGCCTCTCGCCACTTGGCCTCTCGCCACTCGGCCTCTCGCCGTAGGCCTCTCGCTCGGCCTCTCGCCACTCGGCCCCTCGCTCGGTCTTTCGCCGTAGGCCTCTCGCTCGGCCTCTCGCTCGGCTTCTCGCCACTCGGCCTCTCGCTCGGCCTCTCGCTTGGCCTCTCGCTCGGCCTCTCGCCACTCGGCCTCTCGCTCGGCTCCTCGCTCGTGCCTCCTACCGGCCTCTCGCCTATTTTGAGTCAGACGAGTTTCTCGATAGGGCTCGGCCATGTGGGCGAGAAGAGTCCTCGCTTGGTTTCGTCTACGCGGGCGAGAGGGGCCTCTCGCCCAGGCCCTCGGTCTCGCCTACGCGGGCGAGAGGGGCCTCTCGCCCAGGCCCTCGGTCTCGCCTACGCGGGCGAGAGGGGCCTCTCGCCCAGGCCCTCGGCCTCGCCTACGCGGGCGAGAGGGGTCTTCGCCCAGGCCCTCGGCCTCGCCTACGCGGGCGAGAGGAGCCTCTCGCCCCGGGCTCCAAATTCCGCCGAGCTCGAGCCGATTCCCGCACATCCGGAGATAGACCGTCATCACTCCGAGATGTTAATTTCGTGCTCCAACAATGCCCCCCGCACGTCGATAGTTCGAGGCGTCCATTCCGAGAAATGTTGACGTGTTTCCCTCCGAATTTTCAAGCTAGGATCAAACTTGACTACTTTGAATTTCAAACTTCCCTCTTTGACTTGGTGGACCCCAAAGATGTCATTGACCTAGCCTAAAAAGAACAAAGCCCCCCATTCTCTTCACATTCTCACCACTCTTCATTTCCCAACATCCACCATGGAAATCAAAGCTTGGCCTCCATTTTTCCTTTCTTAACAACTCCAACTAAAATTTGAATCACTCCTCCATCTCCAAAGTTGCCAAGGTGTGTTTAATCTTCAAAGTAAGTTTCCCTCCCTTCTCCATTATGATTGTAAAGAAGAATATGAAAGTAGCTCACTTCTTGGTCAAATCTCACAACTTGTAGGAGGACTTATTTGCCTTGGACTAGAGTTGCCCTCCACCTTTTGGAGGCTTGCAAATCCCTTGTATTCCTTTTGGCTCGCTTCTAACTCCACTTCAAGGTATGTTTCCAAGCTTTAACACTTGCACACCAAGTGTTTGTGAAAATGCCAAACCCATCATTTTGCACTTCTTCCTCTTGGCTTTTGAACTTGGGGTAATTCCATAGCTTAGACCTTGATCGAGGAGAATACACCACACACCTTTCTCTCCATCGCGAACCAACGTCGGTTCACCAATTCCTTTACGCACTTCGGATAAGAGCTTGACATTTCTCGCCTAGGTAAATTCGGCCCTAGTGACCCGAGTTGGGCTCGACCGAACGGCCCACGAGGAGCTTGGTCTCCCTTGCTCGACTCGAGATGAGAAAATGCGCAAGCCGGTAGGCCTTGCTTCCTAGGCCCGAGGCGAGAAAGTACTCTCGCCGGTAAGCTTCGCCCGCTAGGTCTGAGGCGAGAACCCATCCGCGTCGGCCCAAAAATCCAAAGCGATCAAACGGGTGTTCTCACCGTCCTTTTAACACCGTCTTTGCTAACCCTTGTTTGTTTAATGATGTTAGGATGGTCATGCCGACACCTCCTGATATCGAGAAGGAAGAACAACGCTCCTCCAACGTCCTCATCACATCCACACTTGGAGAAAGCTACCCGGTCGATGATACCTCTCAAGACAAAGAAAATCGAGTACTTGGACCCACGATTACCAACGTAGAGACCTTTGAAGATTTCCTTCCGGTCCATTACCGTGACGTGCCTCTCTTTCAAGGCGCTCCCTTCAACTTACACTTTTGGAACAACTGTAACGGATACCGCGGATGGCCTACACCATTCCAAGAGTTCGAGAGTTGGCACGCCGTCCTGAAACCATTCCACCAACCACAATGGGACCAAACCGGCATCGGCTCACTCTTGTCCCTTTGCGCATGCCGCATTGAGCCATGTCGTCCACTACTCGGCACCTTGCTTCTCTATTGGTGCCCTAGTGCCAACGTGTTTCTTTTCCGCTCGGGTAAGCTACCTTTAGCATCGATGATTCTTCTTTGCCTTCATCAAGCTTCTTATCCATCTTATCTCCCCTTGTAGGAATGAAGACTATCACATTATACGATATGGCTGCCCTTTTTGGCCTTCATCCCGATGGTGAACCGATCCTCCCGTCTACCCCAGTGTCTGATGCCAATGGCTGGGTTCGGCATGAGGCCAATAGGCCAGTAGCAAATGGTTTTCCCGCCTATGTCAAAGCCTATCGACTACGGGATGACGATCCTCGAAGAGAACCCAACCCCGTCACCACTGTGAACGCAAGCGTCCCTGATTATGCGCCCGGCGATGAGCTTCGCCATAGAGATGAGCACACGGCCTTCTTGCTCCTTTGGATTACCCGCTACATCACCTGCCCGTCTTCCAAACGTGTGTCAAATG
The DNA here is from genome assembly GCA_963995505.1 of Hypericum androsaemum. Taxonomy (NCBI): domain Eukaryota; kingdom Viridiplantae; phylum Streptophyta; class Magnoliopsida; order Malpighiales; family Hypericaceae; genus Hypericum; species Hypericum androsaemum. Next base: position 8,293,922 of record OZ023183.1, read on the forward strand.
AATACTTCAACTTAGCTGCTGCACTAGCCGAGGGACGGAAAATGGCAATGGGGCAATTCATCCTCTCTCACATCTACGACCAGATGGCCATCTTTATCAACACTTATCGATTGAAGAGGACTTTCACCGCCAACGGTCCCTTATGGATGGTCGCCATATGGTGCCTAGCTTACTTCTCCGAGTTGACACCTTCACTCCCTACATATGACGGGTCATTACCTAGCTACGGCCATCATCTTCTTCGGGCTCAGGTAAAGAAACCCACGAAAGATCTTCGTCCCTACTTCCGGGCCTTCAACAAGGACCGTAGCGGTAATCAAACTTCTCCACTTCTTCATGCGACTTGCCGCCCTAACTTCCTCAATTTCTCTAACGTGATTTATAGCACTGATGCTTGGAAGAGTATACTCACCGCCCGAGACCTTATTAGTGGAAGTTGTCCCGGGAGGATGGTCGTAGCACCCTACAATCCTCACTTTGTCGCTGAGCAGCTAGGTCTCATCCAAGGGATTCCGTTCCCCACCAACTACCTTCTCCATGGACACCGAGCCGACCGAGGCTCACCTAAATGGGAAAAGGTGGAACTTTCCCTCGCGGCAAACAGTTACCTTTTACACCGAAGCACAATCAGCTGCTTCAACTTCTCTTCAGGTCGTTCTCCCGCCTTCGCGGCTTGGTGGGCGACACTCACATGTTGGAAGGCCAACGACAAGCAACTAGCCGAGACCTTTACCTTTTTCAAAGATACACCCCCCACGGCAGACACTGTTCTAAGGCGAGGAAAAGCCCCTCCGAGGAAGAAACAAAGGGTCGACCACTCGGTTACCAATGACCAGGCGGGTGCCTCGGCGTCTCCTTCCCAAACGAACGACTCCGGCCTCCCAGACGATGGTAAGTCCCCTTACTCTCATACCCACCATATTCTTCACTTGTCCATAACCGCCTTCTTATTATTGCACAAACGTTAACCTTCGAGCTTCCTCTCCTTCGGTCAGACTCGTGGGATACCCTTCGTCTTCGTCTGAAAAGGTAAAAACTAACTTCGGGTACTTACCTGGTACCAATAAGCCTTCTGCTTAACTCACATCACTTCAGGACTCATCACCCGAAGCATCTCCTGTACGAGTCAGCCCCACTACTGACCCTGAGTCTACCCATGCCGTCTCTCCTTCAAGGCTCAGAAGAAATCCTCCGCGTCAAAGTCGCCCTACCAGCATCATGATTTCCGAGCCTCTAGACGATGAAACCGAGTTCCAGGCGATGCTTGATCCTGTTTACTCCCCTGGTTATACACCTTCACCTCCGGCAGCACCTTCTTCAGTCACTGATACCTTCAACACCAGGATGACCGAGAGCGAGGAGGTCATCTCAGATATCGTGCATCCTCCGATGCCTTCGACCATTGCTCCGCCTCCTACGTCCAGACCATCACTGACACCTATCGTTGCTCCAGCCCCTCCTATACCTCTGATTGACGCCTCCGAGCTGGTATGTGTCTTCTCCAACTTTGTTTTTCCGTATGTCTCATCACTCTATTGGGTCACATTTGTTATTCCATGCTAGGCATTCTATGAGAGCATAGGGTTCACCATAGACGAGTCGATCAACCCTCCGATCACTCCGACTTTGCTACCTAAAGTTCTGACATCCGCATGTGCCGACACAGAAAAAGACAAGCATAGAGCCAACTTGATCTTCATGACCTTAAGAGCCAGACGGTAAGTACTATGTTTTTAGAACCTCCAGCCTATGCATACGCGGCCCTTGAGTATTTGATAAACCACGGGCCATCCACCGGCAACCAACCTACTCCCATTCGCAAGCTACACGCCGACTTTGCCCGTGTTGTCCACTGGTAAGCTCTTTTACATTTGCTTTTCTCCCCACCACCTTAATTGAACCCATTCTTAACACTTGTTTCTTTACAGGTATCAAAGAGGCGAAAGGTACGTTGACTCCATCCATTGCATGGAGCAGAACGCGGAAGCTCATACTAGGACCTTCGCAGAGATCCAGAACAACATGGCGTCCAGGGTTGCCGAGTTCAGACTGGTTAAGGCTGAAGAATTTGAAGCCGCACGGATGGTTACCGCTCGGGCTGAGACATCGAACCGTATTCGAGCTGAGATTGCCCGCCTTCAAGAGAGCTTGATCCAGGCTGACTCCGAGTACCGGGGATCACAAGACGAACTTGCCCGTGTGAGAGGGAAAAGGATAGCCTGTCATCAGGCTAACATGGAGTACGGGATGACCGTCTTCAAGAGTGCTAAAGACGAATCCGAGCTTGCTGATGCATTACTAGGACAAGAGAAGAACGCCTACGCTGATGATCGAGTATTTATTGACGCCGCTTGAGAACTAGTAGACGGAGCGATCTCCTGCCTTACTGAACCCGATGTTGGCACCGCCCCATCAGAGAGTAATGGACGGGCATGAGTTCGACCTCCTGGAGCTCTTCGATCCCTCTGGCTTGACTAGCTTTTTGTATTAGGGATCTTTTGGACTGTCGTATTTATTATTTACCCAACTTTGACGTACGCACATTCGGTCCTATCAAAACCGTATGCTAGGCTTGATCGCGAAACATGATTTTGGTGGCCTTTGAAGAGGCCGACGAAGTAACTTATCCTTTATTGATCTTCACCAACCAGACACATCATGAAGTTACATGTATAACCGGTTCTACCAGAAAACCGAAAGAACCGTCGTCATAGTCTATACTGACTAAGCGCGATTCTACTGCAAACCCATCACCGGCTAGGTTACATCTCTCGATTATAAGTTCGTGCATAATCTTCAAATAGACGATCATCCACACCCTCCCACATGCTAGGCCGGTACTTCTTCAGGTAAAGTCCGTTTATCGGGCGCTCATGAACCTCACCGTTGATGTCTGCAAGTCGATAGGATCCATTCCATAGCACATCGTGCACCTCGAATGGTCCTTCCCAATTTGGCGACCACTTTCCAAGCTCGGGGTCTTTGCGTCCCAGTGGGAGTATAACCTTCCACACCAGATCCCCTCTCTCGAAATGCTTTTCTCGGACCCGCTTGTTGTAGGCTTTCTCTACAGTCTTCTTTTGCTGGACGATCGCGTCTAATGCCCTTAGCCTTTCTTCCGGAAGATCTTCAAGTTTAGCCAACATGGCCGAGTCATAATCAAGTCGGGAGAGGTTTGCCTGCTCGGCCCTCCTCAAGGATCGGACCGTCATTTCCAATGGTATCATAGCATCGTGTCCATAAGTAAGAGCGAACGGTGTTGTTCCAGTGGCACCCTTCTTTGTAGTGCGGAATGCCCACAACGCCTCCGATAGAGCGAGATGCCACATTCTGGGTCGCTCTCTCACCATCTTCTCTATGCACGCTTTTAATACCTTATTGGTAGCTTCCGCTTGACCATTGCCTTGAGCATAATAAGGCGTCGAGTGGGTGATTCGGAAGCCCATGTCTCTGGCAAACTTTTGGATTTCATCTCCGGTGAACATAGTAGCTTGGTCGGTCGTGATCGTCTCCGGTAACCCGAACCTATGGATGATGTGTTCTTTAAAGAACTGGATCACCGTCTCTTGGTTCACAACCTTCATTGGGACTGCCTCCACCCACTTTGTAAAATAATCAGTGGCCACTATGATGAAGGCGTGTCCCTTGGTAGAAGCGGGATGGATCTTCCCGATAACATCAACTGCCCAACCCCGAAATGGCCAAGGCTTCACTACGGGATGAAAAGTGTCTGCCGGCGAGTGTTGAACTCGTCCATGTCTTTGGCATTCTTGACACCCCTTCGCGTAATTGATGCAGTCATTTGCCGTACCCGGCCAAAAGTAGCCGTGACGATGCATTAACCATCTCATCTTGATACCTGACTGGTGTGCTCCACATATGCCTTCATGGACCTCTGTCATGGCTAGCATAGCTTCTTGTGGACTTGGGCAAACCAGAAGTAACCCGTCGATGGTCCTTCGATAGAGGGTGTCGTTGATGAGCTCGAAACGAAGAGCCCTTATCTTCAAAGCCTTGTCGGAGCAAGAGCTTGGGCCCTTGAGGTAGTCGATGTATTCCTGTCGCCAGTCTCGGTTGAGTTGTAACAAAGCAATCTCGATCGTCGGGTTAAGCTCCTCTAATACCGAGGTCGACCTGACCTTCACCGGTACGGAATTGAATTTGGTGAACGCACGAAAACCGGATCCGGTCTGTGCTAACTTGTTGGCCTCCATGTTCTTGGTGCGATCCACAAATCCAATGATCGCATCTTCGAAACTCCGTAGTAGCGATCGAGCAGCATCACAATAGCCTTGGAAGCCTTCTCGCTCGCACTTGAATTCGCCCACCACTTGTTTGACCACCAACATCGAATCACCAAGCACCCGGACAGTTTCGGCGCCAAGGTCTTTTAAAATAAATAGCCCCAATATCAAAGCCTCGTACTCGGCTCGATTGTTGGTGCAAGGAAAATTAAGTAGGAAGGATGCTTTCGTCTTGATACCGGTCGGAGATTTGATCACGATCCCAGCCCCAGAGGACTTATTGGTGCGGGAGCCATCAAACCAGAGCATCCATGGTTTCTTTGCTATCAACCCAAAATCCACCGACGTATCAGTAGTCACATCAATACACGGGTGGTCAGCCAAGAAGTCAGCCAATGCTTGCCCTTTCACCGCTCGCTGAGGCACGAACGTTAAGTTGAACTCCACCAAGGCCAATGCCCACTTACCAAGCCTTCCTCTCATGATAGGTCCGGTGAGTAAGTGTTTGATGACGTCGGTCTGGGCAACCACCTTTACCTCCGTGGGCAAGAGATAATACCTCAATTTTCTACAAGCAAAGAAAAGACAAAGGCACAACTTCTCAATGGCTGAATACCTCGTCTCCGCTCCCAAGAGCGACCTACTCAGGTAGTACACAGCCTGCTCTTTTCCTTCGTCATTCTCCTGAGCCAGTAGGCATCCAATTGAGTCTTGGGCGGCCGATACATAAAGCAACAACGGTCAATTCGGGGATGGCGGAGTGACAACCGGAGGTGTGGATAGGTATGCCTTAAGCTCGTCAAAGGCTTGTTGGTGCTTGGCTTCCCATTGGAACTCGCCTCCCTTTAGTTTGAGCAAGTTGGCAAATGACCGTGTCCGGCCCGCCGTGTTGGATATGAACCGACGCAAGAAGTTTACTTGGCCGAGGAAACGTTGCAGCTCCTTCTTGTTTCGAGGAGGTTGGGCTTGTTGAATTGCCTTGATCTTGTTTTCATCGATCTCGATGCCTCGCTTATGGACAAGAAATCCCAAGAAGTTCCCCGCAGACACTCCGAACGCACACTTTAACGGGTTCATCTTGAGCTGGTGTTCCCGCATCCTCTCAAACGATGCCCGCAAGTGCTTCAAGTGTTGGGTGCGATCATGGGACTTGACCACCACATCATCGATGTATACTTCCATAAATTTGCCGATGAAATCTGGAAAGATTAGGTGCATCCCCTTTTGGTATGTAGCTCCGGCGTTCTTGAGTCCAAAAGGCATAACTACCCACTCAAAAATCCCGATAGACCCTGGACATCTGAACACCGTCTTATGAACGTCCTCCTCAGCAAGATAAATTTGATTGTAACCCGAATGACCGTCCATGAAACTCAGTACTTCATGCCCGGCTGCCGCGTCAACCAACATATCGGCGATGGGCATTTGATATTCATCTTTTGGAGTAGCAGAGTTTAAATCTCTAAAGTCAATGCAAACCCGAATTTTTCCATTCTTCTTGACAACGGGTATAATATTGGATAGCCACTCCACATAATCGGCTTTTCGTATGAAGCCGGCTTCTAAGAGTCTATCTATCTCTAGCTTGACTTTCTCTACTACTTCCGGCATCATCCTCCTCATCGGCTGCTGGTAAGGCCGAAAACCCGGCCTTATAGGGAGTCGATGTTCTATGAGGGATCTATCCAGGCCTGGCATCTCGTCATAGTCCCAAGCAAAACAGTCTTGGTACTCCGTCAGTAGCTCGACCAGGTCCATCTCGAAGTCTTCAGGAAGCCGCTCACTGATGAACACGGGCCGGCCTCCTTTTTCTGATTGGAGAATTATTTCTTTTAAGGGATCCTTCACCTCTGCCTTGGCATCATCGAGCTTGCTTGGTGCCGGGTGGAGATCGCTCATCCTTAATAGCTCCAATGGGTCTTGGCCGTCATCCTCGAAGACGTACTCGGCCGCTTCATATTGTGACAAGGCGTAGACCTCCATCCGCCTTGCCATCTTCTCAACAGTTGGATTATTCTCAAAAGGCAAGCCTAAGCGGTTGCCCCCTGAGTGCAGCTGTAACTGGTCGTTGGGTAGAAGGGACCTCCCTTTCGACCGAGCATGCGATTCCGGCAATGCGGCCATCTTCGTTGCTCCATGCCATTGATGTTGGTATCATGGAGCCATCATAAAAGGCCGCTTCCACATTATTGGTATTCAACGCGAAGGGATTGGTGTCGGCAGCCACCAACTCTACCTTGCCGTCCGGCTTCCATTGGATGAGGAACTGATGAAGGGACGACGGGATGACTTGAGCCGAGTGAATCCAATCTCGCCCCAACAAGCAGTTATAGGAAGTCTTCGCATCTATGACAAAGAATGCGACCTCCCTACTCACAGAACCGACACTAATTTCGGCTGCGAGCATTCCGAGTGGACGTGTACCCTTTCCCGCGAAGTCCATCATGACCATGTCAGTCGGAATCAAACGCTCCTTCTCCTTGTTCAGCCTTCGGAGTAATGACTGGGGAATGATATTGACGGTAGCCCCATTGTCCACCAGAATCCTTCCAACCGGCTTCCCGAAGATATGAGCCGTGATGTACAACGGCTTGAGGTGCCTACACATGTTGGTGGTGGGTTTTGCAATAGTGATGCTATTGCTGAAGTCTTCAACTATGGGCACCGCCATAGATTTCTCTCCGATCTCGTACTCTCCGAGATCTCCTTCAATCACGTCCCCTTCTAGGTAACTGGGCTGATTCTCCTTAGGTCCGAACATGGCCGGGAGGGTGAAGACCATATTGACTTGTAGGTCTTGGTTATCTTCATTGAGGTCATCCTCACTCGCGCTATCCTCTAGCTCTACCTTCTCGCCCATCTCATCTTCACGAACAAAATGCCTCATCTGCCATGCCAGGTACTCTCTCTCGTTACTCGGACTTGGTGGTTCGTCGCCCTCGTCGTCCAGTGTGAGATCATCACCATCCCCAATAAGTCCATCTAAATCTAATAACTCTTCTTCGTGATGGTCGGGGAGACCGTGTAGTCTCAACTTCTCATAATTTTTTATCATAACGCAGGCTGGGTGTACAGCCTTTTTCTCTTTGAGAGGGTTGCTGACCTCCGTATCCTTGCTAGTGCTATCATCCCGACCTGACCCCTCATTTCGACTCGAGGTGTCGTTGAGACTTAATTTCTCAAAGGATCCAAACCTTGCCACCCCCGCATCTAGATCGACCATGACTTCCTCGTGTGGAGTGGTTCGCCCCTTTTGTGAGGAGTTATCTTTGGGGCGGACCTTACATTCCGTCTTCGGTACCCATACCTTATTCAGCTCTCGTTCTCCCCCGAAGTCGATGTGCCTCTTTGCCTTGATGAGTGTCGCCGACATCCTTGATCCACTCAATTCCTTCATTGGTGCTTTCCCCTTGTCGGACCTTTGTGTTGATAACTTCGTTTCATCACTAAAGTCTATCATAGGCGTCTGGTCCTTGCCATCGACCTCTCTCATCGGTGCTTTTCCTTTGTCGGGCCTTGGGGCGTCGATCTCCATGGACCGGCTTTGTCTAGAAGCCGCACGGCATGGAACTTCGGGAAGGGCTAGGAGAGTTTCCTGCTCTTTGAGTCGAGCCTTGTGCTCGGCTAACATCTTTTCCAGATCTCGAGTGACTTGCTTCTCGACCTGAATCCTCCTTTCCAGGCGACGCCTTTGAGTATGAGTAAGGGGTTCAGGTGTAAGTGGTCTCGGTGCACGCCTCTTCTCGCCTAATCGGTGGAATACACCTCCTTGACGCTCAGTGCCGTCTTGGAGATCTATTTTGATGTGAGGGTGGCGAAGCTGTCCCCCTTGCCCCCCGGGTCTTTCTCTTACGTCTCTCGGGCGTTCTTGCCTCTCGGGACTCTCCTCCGGGCCTCTTGGAAGTTCTTTTCCTTCGAGTGTCTCCTTGAGCTCCCGCAGCAGTTGTTGCGCCCTAAGTTGTCTCATGGACTCACTCGGCTGCTCTCGTCTCTCGTCTCGTCGTTCATTTGTCTCGAGTCTATCCCTCAAATCTCGAGAAGGTTCTTGGCGCCCATGCCCCCCGAGTTTCTCTCTCAGGTCTCGGGAAGGTTCTTGGCGTCCATGCCCCCCGAGTTTCTCTCTCAGGTCTCGGGAAGGTTCTTGGCGTCCATGCCCCCCGAGCCTCTCCCTCAGATCACGAGAAGGTTCTCGGCATCCATGTCCTCCGAGTATCTCTCTCAGGTCTCGGGAAGGTTCTTGGCGTCCATGGCCCCCGAGCTTCTCCCTTAGGTCGTTGAGGGGTGACCGTCGGGCATGTTTGGGATCTTCTTCCTCATTCTGGTACCTTGCCATACTCACCATATTGATGGGTACGGCAAAGGGTGCCGAAGGTTGTTCTTTGGGGAACCTCAGCCGCCCGTCCTTGATCGCTTGTTGCACTTGGTTGTGGAACACCACACAATTGGCCGTGTTGTGTGACTTGCTCGCATGCCACTTGCAGTATTTCATCCCCTTCAGCTCCTTCTCATCGGGGATCTTGTGTCCGGGTGTTAACACGATCTGGCCGTTCTTGAGGAGATTATCAAAAATCTCATCGGCCTTTGTAACATCGAACGAGTACTCTCGACCAACCTCGTTAAAGCCCTTGCTCTGTTGAGGCGAGTTCCCGGGACGGGGGAACTCGTTGGGGACCGTCATTGTCTTGTGGACCAAGCTTTCGCACTCATATGGCTTGCCCTTCTTGAACTCGGCCACCATCTCCTCCATTGTCTGTCCTTCTTCGAGACCCCATTCATCACTAAATTGGTCAATCTCAAGCGTAGGGTCATAGCGATGGTAGGTACCTTTTGAAGAAGAAGTCCTTCTGTCCTTCTCGTAGATCAGCTGTTGTGCCATGGCGGCCTTTTGCGCCAACTCGGATAGGTCTCGGAACCTCCCGACTCCGAGCTTCATCCGAAGGCGAAAGGTAAGCCCTTACATGGCCAAAGCTGCTAAGTCAGACTCTGATAAGTTGGTCGGGCACCTGTTCTTCGCCTTCCGAAAGCGAATTATGAACTTTTCCACGGATTCGCCTTCGAGCTGTTGCATATGAGCGAAGTCTGATATGGTTATGGTCGGCTCTGCCCTGTAGAATTGGTCGTGAAACTTCTGTTCCATGTCAGGCCAATCTCGCACCGAACCCGGTGGTAGGCTAATATACAAAGCGAAGGCTGTCTTGGTCAGAGTCATAGGGAACTGGCGTAGAAGCCATGCTCCATGGATTGAGGTTTCTCCGCATTGAATGACGAAGCGAGCAACGTGCTCCACCGTCGACTGGCTCTCTTCGTCTGAAAACTTGGTGAACTCCGGGACTCGATATCCCTGTGGGTAGTGGACTCGATCAACATCCGCTGGGTAAGGCTTAACGAACCTTGGACGCGGGATATTCCTTGGTTCGAACCCCAGGTTCCTAAGCATCTCGGCCAATCCCTCCCTCTGGTAGACCTCTTGGTTGAGGTTAGGTATCGGCCGTCCCTCGAAAGGTGGTCGCTGATTCAGCTCTTCTTCTTCAGGTCTAGGTTGTCGTTGGCCTGGCCTTGCTTGATTTCCATCATATACCAGCTGCCGATTGATGGGGTTGTGGACGTCCTCCTCATCCAACTCGGTTTGCCTTGGTCGAGTGGTCGGGGTGACGTTTGGAATCGTTGGCTCGTACAGGGCATTCGTCCGGATGCTCCCCTTCTCGAAGGAACCTTGATCAGCCTCAACCGTGAGAGGGCGTGACCTCTCCTGAGCGCCGAGTGGTTGGGTGTATCCCATTCCTGAATCATCCATCCCTTGGGTCTCCTTGCTTGAGGACGCTTGGAATGGCACGTACATGGGCGTCCCTGCTGGTGGCTTTCGGCTGAGCACATAAGGTGTTTCCGGCACTTTGTCGAACGACATGGTGCCAACCTTGGAATGATCGAAGGATGTGGACACACCCTTCCCCTTGCTTTGAGCCTCAAATACCTTGGCAGTTTCATTCACTATAGCAGGCTTCACGATCTGGGTGAAGTAGTCCACGGTGTGCTGGTTGCTCTCCATAGCCGCTCTCTGGATCGATTCGTCCGCGTGGTTACGGACTCCTTGGATCTGACTGGAGATCTGATTAGAGAACCGCTTGTAGGATTCCTCGGTTTGTTGGGTCATCCCTGAGATCTCCTCCGAACGCTTGATGACCTGTTCGAGGTCCTGTTGTAATCCTTCGTTCTTCCGCTCTATGATATCAAGCTTCTCAACCACTAAGGTGAGTTGGTCGGCTAGCACCATGAGTAAGGCCGAGTCGGTAGTATTCGACTCCTTGAAGAGAACTGGGTTGGTATTGCTCCTCCCGATCCCCGTCTGGACAACAGGGAGAGCCGGCTCCTTGTTGCGAGCCGAGTTGGTAACGTTCTTCCCGGCATTTTGCTGAGAAGATAGGGGTGGTGCCGTCTCCTTGCCGGAAACCGCGTCAGATGAATTCCTCCCAACGAGTTGCTGGGAAGAGGGTGCCGCCTCCTTGGGGTTGGAATTGGCTTGAGCAGCATGGTTCTTGGTCATCTTGATCAAACGAAGCTAGACCGCCTTCTCAGACGCCCTCCTTAGTCCCACCGAGCGTGCCAAAAATATGTTGCGGAGAAAGTGGGTACAAGAACGTCAAGACTACCCGAGATAGATCCGGAGTGGTCGTCCCAAGGTCGGCCTAACGGAGAGGGTGAAAAAAGAGTGAACCTTAGACGTTCAATCTAAGGGAGAGGGAGAAAAAAGGACTACGGGCTACGAGATAAAAAGTAAAGATAGTTGTTGTTTGATGTGTTGGTGATGTCCGTTCTCTTGCCCGAGCCCTTCTTATATAGAGTGCCTTGACCTAACCTCCACGCCTTCACAATAGGAAATCCTAAACCGCCTCCAAGACCTTCGGCTCCAAGTCTCAATCCCGAGAGATCCGCTTCAAATTATTTGTTCCTAACATGACGGGATCCTCTCGGCTCAATACAAGCCGTCTTCCTTAAATGAGCAAATCTCATCCTCGGATAGGAAGCTTTCAAAACGTGATGACCAAGCGATCGCGGCCTAAAGAGGAACTTACCAAGTCTTGCCAAATATTGAGAATCTCGGCTCAAATTAGGAAAATATAGATCGTTTTAACCTTCTCGAACCTCTCATGCAAAATCTTGATTCAAATCCGTCATCGCCCAAGACGAACATCTCGTCAGGCCCAAACTGAATCTCAAAATGGGCTCAGGCTAAAGGCCTCCTCATCCAAAGTGGACCTATTCCCGAAATCACTTTCCCGCCTGCGAAGGTCAAATGAGCTTCCCGCTCGAGTCCAAGTTGGCTTCTCACCTTCGGCTTCTTGCCTTAGGCTCCTCGCTTGTCTTCTTGCCATAGGCGTCTCGCTCGGCCCTTTTGCCACTCGGCCTCCCGCTCGGCTTCTCGCCGTAGGCCTCTCGCTCGACCTCTCGCCACTCGGCCTTTCGCCGTAGGCCTCTCGCTCGGCCCCTCGCCACTCGGCCTCTCGCTCGGCTTCTCGCCACTCGGCCTCTCGCTCGGCCTCTCGCTTGGCCTCTCGCCGTAGGCCTCTCGCCACTTGGCCTCTCGCTGTAAGCCTCTCGCCACTTGGCCTCTCGCCACTCGGCCTCTCGCCGTAGGCCTCTCGCTCGGCCTCTCGCCACTCGGCCCCTCGCTCGGTCTTTCGCCGTAGGCCTCTCGCTCGGCCCCTCGCCACTCGGCCTCTCGCTCGGCTTCTCGCCACTCGGCCTCTCGCTCGGCCTCTCGCTCGGCCTCTCGCTTGGCCTCTCGCTCGGCCTCTCGCCACTCGGCCTCTCGCTCGGCTCCTCGCTCGTGCCTCCTACCGGCCTCTCGCCTATTTTGAGTCGGACGAGTTTCTCGATAGGGCTCGGCCATGTGGGCGAGAAGAGTCCTCGCTTGGTTTCGTCTACGCGGGCGAGAGGGGCCTCTCGCCCAGGCCCTCGGTCTCGCCTACGCGGGCGAGAGGGGCCTCTCGCCCAGGCCCTCGGTCTCGCCTACGCGGGCGAGAGGGGCCTCTCGCCCAGGCCCTCGGCCTCGCCTACGCGGGCGAGAGGGGTCTTCGCCCAGGCCCTCGGCCTCGCCTACGCGGGCGAGAGGAGCCTCTCGCCCCGGGCTCCAAATTCCGCCGAGCTCGAGCCGATTCCCGCACATCCGGAGATAGACCGTCATCACTCCGAGATGTTAATTTCGTGCTCCAACAGTCTCCAACAGTAATCAACGGCGGCGGCCGTCTGGAACATATTTAGATGCAAACTCTCTCGTGAAACAATTAATTGGAAGTGAACAGATTCCAAACGTGAATTGATTCAAACATATAAGGAATTGGAAGCTAGTTTAAATAAAATAATTCACTAATTGGAATTGGAATCGGACGGTGTGTACAGAAGCAGGTGGCGGGGACGCCGGGAGAGGGCTCGGTCTTGTCTCTCCGGCCACTATTCGAAACATGCTAAAATTGACCGAGCTCGATGGTCATTCAATTGTGCCTTCAATTTGAGCAGCAGCTTCGACTTCCATGGTGACGTTGAAGAAGATCTGGGTTCGGTATCTAGAAGATGTTGAAAATTAGGGCTAAGGGTTTGTGTGATTTGGGCATTTTCGGGAGTAGGATGCATATATTTGGGTATCTATTTAAGCTTTTAATTTACTGTTTGAATGTGATTTTAATTGAAGTTGAAGGTTTTAATTCGTTGTTTGAAGTTGAAATTTTTAATTGAAGTTGAAGCAATTTTGAAGTTCAATGGAGAAGATGGAGGTCAGGGAAGATGGAGGGGAGGAGAGAATTTTTTTTCTAGGGTATTTTTGTCATTTCTATAAAAAATAAATAAATGACCGCTGACGTCAGTGAGGGACCTGAGAGTATAATAAAACTAAACTTCGGGGAGTTTTTAATCGATTACCGGAATATAGGGAGGCGAGCCTTAAATATAACAAACACCTGGGACCTGAGCGTAGTTTATTCTTTTTTTTCTTACCAAATTTGTCTCTTTATTTTATCTATCTCATATTTCTTCTCTCTTTATGTCTCGTTCGGATCACTCTTTGGACAACTACTTGAGACTCGTTCTCAATATCGTTATTGATGTTCTAGCAATTTTTTCATCAATGTAATTTTTGGCACGCTCAATGGGACTAAGGAAATCTTCTAATAAGAGCAATCATTTATCCCTAGTCTTATAGTTTTGTCAAAAAATTCATCTATTACGACTTCCTCTCATGGGAAGACGGAAAACACCGGCGCAGGGCTGGTTGAAAATCAATACTGATGCAGGTATAGGGGCAAGTGGATAGGGTCAGATTGGTGTGATGATGCGAGATCATAGTGGTTCCTTTGTATTTGGGAGGGTGAGGGAGGTGTCTAACATTGTTCATCCGTTGTTACTGGAGGCGTGTGGAGTTCGTGCTGGTGTGAAAATAGCAGTGAATAGGGGGCTCTCGTGAGTGGTGATTGAATCTGACTGTCTATATTTGGTTCAAGCTCTTAACAGGGACAACCTAGATATGAGTGACTTGGCAAATATTGTGGCAGATTGCAAGGAGATGGCTCTTGTTTTGACTAAATGTTGATTCCAATATGCAAGCAGAGAGGCAAACGGAGCAGCACATGGCTTGGCTAAGCTCGTGTTGGACTCGGGTGCGAGGTGATTGGATTTCGTGGATGCTCCAAACTTCTTGGCAGAGGTACTTGATCGTGATGTTTCATGGGTTGGGGTTGGATAGTGGGATGGGTATGGGTTTTTAGTTTCTACTCTTGCAAGGGAGGGGTGTATCAGGGGTTAGTGTGTATTGCTCATTATCTTGCAGTGTTATTGCTAGTGTGCTCTTTTTCCTACACCGGGTTTTTCCGTGAGAGCGAGTTTTACTGGTGTAGGTTTTACCGAGACCGACGGCTGCAACCTAGTACTTGTACTGGGAGAGCTCTACACATTGAGGGGATGATCTTCATAGGAATGTGTTCACATACTGTATTTTTTGAACACCTAGCAAGGGTAGACTATCGATTTTTAGGCTTCAGATGTTTTGAGGCTAGATTAGATTCGATCAAGCTATCTCAGTAGGTGAGAGTTGATTTATGGCCTGATGTTGATATAGGATGTGGCTTTGTACTACGTTTTATTCATGATTAATGCAGAGAATTGTTTATCCCTTAAAAAAAAGACGAAAAACACGTATGAAAAAGAAGATAGTTGATGGTACGCTGTAATCGATACCCAAACTACAACTCAACTTATTACGTCTGGGGGGCAAGGTGCGCATATGAAAAAGAAGATAGTTGACGATAAAATCAAGTCATCGACCATGAGCAATGGTGGCCATTGTTCGATTATGCGTCGATTAGGAAACATTAACTTACTAAACTAGCAACCGAGCAATCCATTTTCTAAACAAATAAGCCATTCAGGTATTGCGGCCCAAGAAGGAACTCTCGCGGTCCAAAAAAAGTCATGGGAGGCACGACCCATGAGGAACGATCGGACTATGAGATATCACATTCACCATACGAAGCCTACACGTAAGGACCTTCTAAGAAGGCTGACACCAGCCTGGGGGCAAATGTCTTGAACCCCATTGACTCATTCTCAATATGACAAAGAGAAGGTTGGAACGTAAAATTTAGAAATAGAAGAAAAAGCTAAAAGACCTTCAACATCAGTTATACGGTCCTACCATCAATGAATAAGGAGCTCCTACTCAACCACTTAAACTTAAGTCAAGGTGCCTCGAGAAAGCCAGCAGCACTCTGACATTTGGGGATGAAGGACTATTTGTCTATGTTCACATCAGTCTATTAAAAAGTGAACCCAAAAAGGCTATAATATCGTCCGAGTTAGAAATTTTAGAAAAGATTTTCCTTCGTCTAAGCTTACTTTGAAAAATCATCGTTCACAAGATAAGCTACTTTAGATTTTGACAGACTTGTTTAGGAACTGTTGGAAGCCTAAAATTGCTTAGTGGTTGTTCGTGTGTGCTTGCCCCGGTCTTGCTCACCCTCTTTTGGTTTGCACTCGCCGCCTTCACATTTTTGGTCTTCGTTTGGATTGTGCTCACTGCCTTCACGTTGTTCACCTTTTTTGGTTTGCGCTTGGCCAATTTGGAGAGACCAAGGCCAAAATTAGTTTTGTGCACGTTAGCCCTCACCTTTGGTTTGCTTACCGTGCATGCCGGTCTTCATTCTTGGTGAGCTCTCTGTGCTCGCTTACCTTCAATTATGATGTGCTCTCCATGCTCGCCTATCTTCAAGTATGAAGGCTTAAAGCATTTCGGGGATGAATGGAGTGTGGTCAGCCTACTTGCTTACATTTCCTCTCATATGGTCGGTCTGACTTGCTTGCTTTTTTCCTTATATGGCCAATCCGTCCTCCATGTCCATCTGCCTGGATAATTCTCTTTGGTAGAACGGTCATATCTTTTCATCCGAAGCTCGGGGCCAAGAGAAAGAGCTACAACTTTGTAGTTTATGACTCGGATTCTGAGCCTAAGAATGTAAAAAATCTATTGTAAGACCGGACCAACGGCCCCCCACTTTCAAGACTGGACTGGGTGCTTCTTTCACGTAACTGGACCGATGATGCTCCATTGGGCCAACCAACGTGTTCCCATTCGGAGCTGAACCAACAGCATCCTCGATTGGAGTTGGATCGGCACAGATAGGACTTGGAAGCGGACCGACGAAGAAGTCTTTGTTGAGTTAGACCGATAATGCGGTTGGCTACATGCCAGAGCAACGGGCTCATTACGAGACCGGCGGCCCATTATAAGCCAGACCAATATGCTTTTGGACCGGTCCGCAGGCGTTTTGTGTTTCTATTTATGACCGGACTGATATATTGGCATTTTGTTACCGAGCCGACAAGTTGGGGGTTCGTGATTGGAATATGTTAGGATTAAAGATACGACTTTTCGAGATCGGACTATACCTGCTTATTAGGATCGGACTGATAGGGCTAATACCACAAGCCCGGTCTGGTATTGTTGGTGTTATGGGTCGATCCAACGTCCCTTCCTGACATGTCAGACCGACAACATTAGTCCTCGGAGTCGGACCAACAACTATGGATTTTAGAGGTGGACCGGTGATGCGCCTTTAACCAAGTTGGATTGATGAGCCGATTACTAGATCGGCGGCCCATTACAAGATCCCATTACAAGATCGGCAGCCTGCTATAGCCCAGACCAATGGCTTTTAGGCCAATTCACGAACTTCTTTTGTTCTGCTTCACAAGCCAGATCGGTGTCGAACCTATAGCAGAGCAGATGTGTTGTTTTGAAGGAGGTCAAATCAATAATAAACTCTTATTTGGGCGGACCAACTAGGGTGCCCATTCGGGTCAGACCGATAAGGACCTTATTTCAAACTGGGGCGAAGGTTACGCTCTATTAAGGTTGGACCAATGAGGCTCATATTTGGAGTCAGACTGATAACAAGCCTTATTGGGTCAGACCAACAAGCAGGTCCTCTTGGGACCAAAATGACGACAAGCCTTTGATTGGGCCAGGCCGGATGAGATGCTTCTTCGGGCTGGACGACATCGTTGTAGTTTTTGCCAACAATATCGGGTCGAGTGGTCGACTTCATCGATATGACTAAGGTAGTTTAGGTATCGATATGACTAAGATGGTTCAGGTTTCTCATCATGAGACGAAACTAGGTCAGCATAATCAATATGACTAAAGTGGTTCGGGTTTCTCATCATGAGATAAGGCTTAGTCGACGTCATCGATATGACTAAGACAGTTTGGGTATCGATACGACTAAAGCAGTTTGGATTTCTCATCATGAGATAAGGCTTGGTCGACGTCATCGATATGACTAAGGCAGTTTGAGTATCGATACGACTAAGGCGGTTTCAATTTCTCATCATAAGACGAGGCTTAGTCGGTGTCATCAATATGACTAAGGCTGTTTGGGTATCGATAAGACTAAGGCAGTTTGGGTTTCTCATTATGAGATGGGGCTAGGTCGGCATCATCTATATGGTTAATGCAGTTTGGGTTTCTCATCGCGAGATGAGGCTAAGTCGGTAACGTCTCTATATAAGAAAGACACGGGCACGAGAGCAAAGGGACATCAATAATACAACAACACAATTGTTACTTTTTATCTTTTCCTTCCCCCTCTCTGTTAGGCCGACCTTGGGACGTCTATTTTAGATCCGTCTCGAGAAGTCTTAGCATTCTTGTACCACTTCCACCACCAATAAGTTTTGTGCATGTCAGCCTTGGTTTGCTTACCGTGCATGTCAGTCTTCATTATTGGTGAGCTCTATGTGCTCGCCTACCTTCAATCATAATGTGCTCTCCATGCTCGTCTATCTTCAAGTATGGAGGCTTGAAGCATTTCGGGGATGAATGGAGTGTGGTCAGCCTACTTTTTTGCATTTCCTCTCATATGGTCGTTCTGACTTGTTTGCTTTTTTCCTTATATGGCCGGTCCGTCCTCCATATCTGTATGCCTAGGTAATAATTTTTGGTAGAATGGTCATATCTTTTTATCCAGAGCTCGGATTGAATCGATTCAGTTGCTATGTAAAGCCAAGAAAAAGAGCTACAACTTTGTAGTTTATGACTCCTTTGGATTCAAAGCTTAAGAAGGTATAAAATCCATTGTAAGACCATACCAATGACACCCCACTTTCAAGACCGGACTAGGTGCTTCTTTCACATGACCAGACCGATGATGCTCCATTTGGCCAGACTGACGTGTTCCTATTTAGAGCTGGACTGATGGCATCCTTAGTTGGAGTAAGACCAGCACGGATAGGCCTTAGAAGCGGACTGACGAAGAAGTCTTTGTTGAGTCTGACCGATAATCCGGTTGGCTACAAGCCAGAGCAACGGGCCCATTACGAGATTGGTGGCCCATTACAAGCCAGACCAACATGCTTTTGGACCGGTCAGTAGGCCTTTTGCATTTCTCTTTGTGACCAGACCGATATGTTGGGATTGCGTTTCCAGACCGACAAGTTGGGGATTTGTGATTGGAATATGTCGGGATTAAAGTTACGACTTTTCGAGATCGGACCATACCCGCTTATTAAGACCAGACTGACTGAGGCTAGTGCCAGAAGCCAGGTCTGGTGTTGTTGGTGTTATGGGTCAGACCAACGGTCTCTTCATGTCAAACCGACAATGTCGGTCTTTGGAGTCAGACCAACAACTATGGGTTTTGGAGGTGGACCGGTGATGCGCCTTTGACCAAGTCAGATCAATGGGCCCATTACCATACCGGTGGCCCATTACAAGACCGGCGGCCCTCTATAGGCCAAACAAATGGCTTTTGGGCCGGCTCACAGACTTCTTGTATTCTGCTTTGCAAGCCGGATCGGCATCAAACCTATCGCGGAGCAGACCGATGTGTTGTTTTGAAGAAGGCCGAACTGACAGTAAACCTTTATTGGGTCTGACCGACTAAGGTGCCTGTTCGGGCCAGACCGACAAGGTCATTGTTTTAAGCCAGGCCAATAGTAACGCTCCATTAAGGTTGGACCAATGAGGCACGTATTTGGAGTCAGACCAATAACAAGCCTTATTGGGTCGGACTAACAAGTAGGTCCTCTTGGGACCAGAACGACGACAAGCCCTTGATTGGGCTGGGCCAGATGAGGTGCTTCTTCGGACTGGACCGACACGATTGTGCTTTTCACCAGCAATATCGGGTCGAGTGGTCGGCGTCATCGATATGACTAAGGTAGTTTGGATATCGATATGACTAAGGCAGTTCGAGTTTCTCATCGTGAGACGAGACTAGGGCAGCGTCATCGATATGACTAAGGTAGTTCAGGTTTCTCATCATGAGATAAGGCTTGGTTGGCGTAATCGATATGACTAAGGCGGTTTGGGTATCGATACGACTAAGGCGATTTGGGTATCGATACGACTAACAATTGAGCCATGAGACAAGGCTTGGTCGGCGTCATCAATATGACTAAGGCAGTTTGAGTATCAATACGACTAAGGCAGTTTGGATTTCTCATCATGAGACGGGGCTAGGTCGGCGTCATTGATATGACTAGGGCAGTTTGGGCAGGGACGGAGCCACATTGAATATTGTGGGGGCAATTGCCCCCACTTAATATATATTTTTGATAAATAGATATATTTTTTAATGTATGTCCCCACTAAAATTAGAAATTAATCCCACTAAAAAATTAATCAACCTAAAAATTGAGCCATTCTTTTTGAAAAAAATTATATTGTCCCCACTCCTCAAATTTTTTGGCTCCGCCCCTGAGTTTGGGTATCGATAAGACTAAGGCAGTTTGGGTTTCTCATCATGAGATGGGGCTAGGTCGGCGTCATCTATATGGTTAATGCGATTTGGGTTTCTCATCACGAGACGAGGCTGAGTCGACGATGTCTCTTTATAAGAAAGGCACGGGCACGAGAGCAAAGGGACATCAACAACACAACAACGCAATTGTTACTTTTTATTTTTTCCTTAGCTTAGCTCGTAGCTCTTTTTTCTCCCTTTTCGTTAAGCCGACATTGGGATGACCAAGTTCTCTTAGCGTTCTTGTACCCTTTTCACTTTTTTTCTCCTCTCTGTTAGGCCGATCTTGGGACGTCCATTCTGGATCCGTCTCAGGAAGTCTTAACATTCTTGTACCACTTCCACCACCAACAGAAACTCAAGAAGGATGCAAGGGCTAGAGAAATACGGTCAAAACTTGTTCAAGATCAATCAAGATGGGATCATATCTATATATATAAACAAGAATATATTCAATGTATTGGCTTTGATGATTGTGGTTTTCTGTGATTAAGTTAGTGACCATCCACGTGCGCCAACGATGCTATGTCTCGACTAGTTTAATGCTAATTTTTTTCCTGTTACGATCATGTCTTAGTCGATTCCATCATTTTGAGTCGTGGTAATTTCTGCACTTCCGAGACAAGTACACGTCAATTTTTTTCCTGGCGTCAAAAAAATTATGTGGCGCATTGTTAGAGCAAAAAATTAGCAATGGGATTCACGCCAAGACTTGAATTCGCACCAGAAGGCTCTGTACCGCTTAGAGTGGAGGTCGGGTACACTTGCTACGGTGGGCCAAATCCTTGCTCCGAGCCAAAGTCTTACTCCATGCTCAAGATCATGTCTTGGGAAAATGGTCATAATATTGCACTCAGTTATCGGATTGACATAATTATAGTGGCTATAAAAAGACGAGACAAAGTTCCACTAGTTTATATTTATGTGGCAATTCTAAATTCAACTTGAAAAATAGTCAGTATCGTATTCTGGAGAGCATCGCGAATGGCAGTTCTTGTGGAAAATGTACAAAGAGTCCTAGGCAAGTTCGAGTCTAACGAGGATTCTTGGATGTGAAGAGAAATTGACTTTAAGACATGGAATGCCTCTAATTAGAAGACGAGTAATAATGAGTGTCGCAATAGAATTATTAGTTTAAGTTTAAGATGAACAAGGACATTTTTGGGGCATGGGCATAAGCTAGGACACAATAACCACGAAATTACCATACCAGACTCCCACAACAACCATGCTACATATGTTGGTCCTTTCAGACCCACCTTTTTTACATTCTTGATAATACTCTTGTGTTCTTACCAATTCTTTTCTTTCCTACCAAAATTTTCCTATTTCTTCTATCTCTATCATAATTCTTTTCCGTTTACCTCTCGTTTGGATCATTTTGCAGGCGAATACTTCGAACACGTTCTCAAAATTATTTTCAATGTTCTCTTTATTTTTTTATCAACAATGTGAGACTATATTTTTATGTGAAAAGTAATAAAATATTATTTATGTAATCCCACGATTCAAATTTCTAGGTCTATGGGAGAGCCGTTATAAACATGGAACCATAATACTTTGCCTATGAATAGGGATAATTAAAAAATATCAAGACCAAACTAGAAAATGTAATACAAAAAAGTCCCATGTTAAATATACAAATTGCTATTTTGGTCTTGATATTTGGGCCAAGGTCTATCTAAATCCAAAAGTTCCAAAAGTTCAAGTTGTGGGACAAGTTGTCTATGAACCACAACTAGGTACTTTTTGGATATAGATAGGTTTGGGCCCAAGGATGCGCCTTGAAGGAATGAGACAGAGGGACAAAACAGAAACGGTGGGAAAGACTGCAGAGTTCTTTTCTCATTTTGTTATAGCTTCAAAAATAACTAGTGGCGTTGTTCACTTGCACCATGTGAAAGTTTGGCCCGCATTTATAAACAGCCGAATTACACGTCAAGATGTGTCATCGTCTACTGGTACCTAACATTTTTCGCCCAGCAACGATAGAGATGTGGCTTAAAAGTAGCCACTAGAACATGGTTCACTAATTTTCCTTGAGAAATATTTATCTCCCTTTGATATGCAGGTGATAATAGGCATGAATTTACTATTTAAAAAAATTGATTTTAAATAGATTTGCAAAAATATATTATTAAAGACCGCCTCTTAACTGAATTCGGTACTCGACTCTAAATCAGGAGTCTCCCTCTCTCTTCGAAAAACGAAAGGCGTCTAAGAAAATGTTGTTTCTTTAATAAGTAGGAAGAAAATGTTGTATGTATTATGTGATAATTATCCTGTCTCAATGAGGATCGGATTAAGTCCCACTGCTAAAGGTAGAAAACGATTTGCTAGCAACATTATTGTGTTATGTTGCTTCCGGAAAATACACACATCTTGTATCTTTCCATGGTATTGTCTGGCTATGTTTAGCTGGTGACGTTTTCCTTACTGTGTAGAATAATTTGGAACTTTGCATCTCATGGTTTAAGAAAAATAATTTATTTCAAAAGATTTAGAGCTATACTTTTAGTTAGAAGATGAAATTTCCTTGCAAATCATATCTGTTACACTGTATTGATTCATCAAATGGAATTTGTAAATGATATTTATACATGGTCAACCAAATGGATAATGTTAAAGCTTTCATTTTTAATATGTAACTTTTATGTCAATTTGTAAGAAGTATCTTGCAAACATAAGATCAAAACATTTTGATTATTCTAGGGATTCGTGATTCTCGACCAAACATAATGTCAAATGCAAAACAAATTAACCAACAGGGTAATAGATTTTGAATTTTTTAAAGAAATCACATAACGAATAACGAATATAAAAGATATCATTAAAAAAATTATCTCCGCAAATAATTCGGTACGATATAAAGTAGTCGGATTAATATTTATGTCTATATGTATCGTCAAAAAAGCTGCAGAACATATAATGCCCGACACAGACTTTGACCAAAGGAAAAAAGTTGCACTCGATAGAGTTGGTTGGGCTCATTCGTTGGCTCGTCAGCTTCGTCGATACTAAGTAATCAATGACAAGAAGGAAAGTTAAACGCCATGATTTAAAGATAGGCAGTTTGTTCAACGGAACCATGATTTCTCTCAAGAGGAGCACGAACGACAATAATCATTATTTTCCGGCGAGGTTTTTTGTTCTGCCGCAAAGTAGACAGAGAGGTGGGTTGAACTGGAAGGCCCTCTCATATCCCAGACCCAAACATAATGAGAGAAGCACGAACTACAATAATGATTATTTTCCGGCGAGGGTTTTTGTTCTGCCGGAAAGTAGACAGAGAGGGGGGTTGAACTGGAAGGCCCTCTCATATCCCGGACCGAAACATATTGCCGTGCAAACACTACAAAATCGAGTTAAATCGGTCAGAAACCGCACAATTGACAAAGTAGTATGTCTTAAAAGCAACCAATCTACCGATGGAAGTTGTGATAAGCGATTTCACGTTAGGAGGTCTTGGTTGATATATAATCTCGACGAGTATTACAATAACAAGGGTGGCAATGAATAATATATCACCAAAAGGCATTGGTGACCTCGTATTTACGCTCCAAATGGTCAATTCAAGAAACACACGGGAGTCAGACATTTGTTCGTGCCTAGGAGGCACACATACGAGCTCCCAGTGGCTGGCTCATTCATCAGAATCTTCGGTTTCGTCGGAATCTTTGTCGGACGTCACGCTGGAGCCATCATCATCCTCATTGTCAGTCTCATCTATCCTGACACGTTGATTGGCTATCATCTTATTCATGGCTGCAGTCTTGCTTGCCCTCTGCGAGCGAGGACCTGTATTGATACCAACTGTCCCTGCAATGGAGGCAGTAAAAACTTCTTCATCGGAAGAGTCTCCGTCTTCATCTTCGTTTTCGTGCCTGACTCGTCTTCTTCGTTGAGGTTGTCTACTTGACCTTTGAGGGCCTGGTGTGCAAGGAATTGCAGCAGAGCCAAGAGCATCCAAGTTGACGTTGAGTTCCAACCTCCCTACAATGATCGAAACATATTAAGAAAAGCACGGGGAACCAAATAACTAAGAAATGGACTGAAATTTGACATGAAAATGAGAAAAATAATGTTTCGTGAAGAAATCCGCCAGAACACTAATGTAGCCAAAATCATCATTTACACTGGCCATGGTGATCTTCATTAAGGATAAAGATAGCTTTACCTAAAACCATGTCGGCCTCATCCTTGGAGATCTCTTCGTCTGGCTTTCCATCTAATGACTTCAGATGACTAGCCACTTGCTTCAAGTCTCTAACGATATCCTTTTCTGCTGACACAGACTCAATCACGGAATTCAGAAGTCGCCTCATCAATCTGATTGCTGCTTGCTCTGATGCGCGGAATTGGACCGCTCCAAGTATTCTACATAGGGCTGAGACGTATGACCTCTCAGCTGCTGTCTTCTTGGTAGTGTAGCTTGCAACCTCAAAACATAAGATGAGAATAGAGATTGACCATCAGAATTAAGCTTCCCCTATCAGTCAAGACTAAACTTCCAAAAAACAATGAAGAAAGAAAGGATCCTCTGTGAAAACACTTATGATGCATGTCAAACAAAGTGAAATCGCAAAGACGAATACAGCCACCACGGTTATGTAATACAGAAGAATCACCTCTGCTGCAATCCGCAGCGCCAGGCCCTCCTCTCCGCATTCGGTTGAGGGCTGGACAGACTCATCAACAGCTTCTGGTGATTCCATATCACCGTTATCCTTATCAACCTGGTTCTTTTTAGCATATAGGGGAGACTGCATCATCTGCAGCATAAACCGTGACGCTTGGACAGCACTCTTGCGCTTGTTGGACACCCAAACTGATGAGCCTCCACGATTACCAGAAATTCCCGGCCACATTGAACGCATAACCAGAATGAACGCTTTAGACAGCCATTTCTGAAATCATAAAACGGAAATATCTGGTTAAATAAATCGGTTTAATGGGGATACAGTACTTGTGATAAGCCAGTCATGAACACTTGCCTTGTGATCAGCAGAGATGCAAGGGTAATGCTCAAAGAACACAGACAAGCACTGCTTCAACCTGCAGCATTAGTCAACAAAGGACAACATGAGCTGATTATTCCCACAGAAAGTAATATAACCCAAATTGTAAAAGAGCAAAAGGAAGCACAATCTACCTCTGCATGTCAGTGGTTTCACTGCTGAAATACAGACTAATGAGCTTGGCTAGGAGCAGGGGATGCAGAGAAGTCGATATGTCCAGATAGCTGTCACTGAGAAGAAGGACCTTTGAGAAACCCTCTGCCAGAATAGCCGACGAAGTTTCACCTTCGAGAGACTGTGTCTCATCCTCTCTGTCTAGACTGGCATTAAAGAGGCCAAGCAAATCAGCATTCAAGATCTCATCGGTTGAGGACAAGCTTGGACTATTGGACTTCATCTCATCTACTAGGGGTTGAGAAAAATGATCTGGGCTAGCTGTCCTGTAAACTTCCAGCAGGCCATGCCACATGCAGAGATCGAACAGGGATTTGCATGCCATTATGCTGATAGGAGCTGGACTGTTAACGAAAGAAAGTCTTAGCTGCTTTACCAGCTCATCATTTGGCTTCTTCTCCAGTAACCCAAAAAGGCCAAGACACCTTATAGCAACCCTTTGCACATCCAAGTCGGCATGTTTTGCCTGCATCAACAACTTCGAGTCAGGACACATATCATAGTAAAGTAAAGTATACTTGGTGATTCATCAGTCATATAAATCCAATAAGTTGACCGTTGATCTCCAACTAAGTAGGAATGGTATCATTTTCAATAATGTCGATGATTTTAAGCACCTAACAGTAAGCAATCAAAGAAGTTAGATGCATGGAATGAACAGTCATACCCCTGGAAGCAACAAAGAGTGCAGTAGCTCAGCAGGTTCAATTGCCTTTCCACGAAGCCACTGAAACGATTTTGCATGTTCCAAGAGAAGACCTGCAACAGCAAGGGTGTGCATCCAATGCATGGAGTCTGCTGCTCTCTCCCTGCATGACCTGGCAAGCTCTTCTACGACCCCTAGAACAATTTCTTCAAATTCTCCAGGAGAAGCATGAACCCTTCTCAAAAGATTGGACACTGCATCAGCCCAATCTTTATCGCCACCTAAATTGATGCCATCTCCAATTACAACTGTGATCCCTTTTTCATCTACTTCGTGGTCCTCCGGCTTACGCAATAAATCCTGGACAAATGCACTAGCAACCTTTCGGCTTGCGAAATCAGAAAAATCCAGCATCGAACCAAGTAATAATAGTTGCCGAGATGCAAAGCGATGATTTACTCCTGAAAACGAATAGGTCCCATTAGAATGTCTGATGCATTGTGTGGAAAAAGATAACTAGGAGAAGATAATGTACCAGCATCGATATGGGCTTGCACCAAACCAATAAAATCAGAAATGGTTGCAGGGAGAATCCTCTCAAGGTGGTCATTTTTGTCTGTAGCTTCGGCTGCATATACTGCAGCTTCAGTTCCTGATGTGGAAGCTGCATCAGAGCCTTTTGCCTGTCCGAACAAATTGAAAACAAAGGATAATGATCTTTATTCTGCTCACAAGTAAAACACAATTTCAACATCGTCACATCAAAACATGCTTTGTTTCTCCTATTTAAATCTCTGCAGTGTCAATCATATCCATGTAGCATACACGTAAGAATGTGCAAAGTTGATTACTCAAGTTGGCATAAGAAATCCGTCACTTGAATCTCTAGAAGTTCAGGAACTATAATGAAGTAAAACAGAAATCTCTGAATCAAAACTGGAGAGATTGTTTCTTTCACCCCGAGCTGTTACTCGTTTGATTAAAAAAAAAATCCATACACCAGGAAGGAACGACGCTGCCAAGCAAGAAATACTAGAAACAGCCACGTAGTTACCTGTGCTACTTTCTGCAAGTGTCTGCAGACATTTTTCCAGTAAAGTGCAAGTTCTGGCTCCATCAAATGGATAGTTGCAGAGCTAGGTTCTTCTGTTAAGAAGGGAGGACAATTACCACCACATAATATTATGACAATGGAACTTGATGTAGAAAACCATCAGGCTTGTTATTGGTATCGTGGATTTCACCGAGCCAGAAATTTCAAAGCACGGAAGAATTCCAGGTTGCATAAAATCCTTAAATTTTGGAGACGTTCAACAATGTCAATAAAGTACAGGGCATAATTTCATCGAGCGTGTGATTCAAACTATAAGTTCTATTTCAGGTATGAAGATATGCAGGCAGACAAAAACTTTAGCTCGTTTAAACTGCAGTACTCCCTAACTGTGTAGGTTCATTACTGAATAAAAAAAGCCAAGTTCTCTGCATCACAGTTGAAACAATATCCGAAGATAACAAAACATCAAAATAACCTTCATTGTCACCGGTGACTGATACGATGTACTGTCGAATACTTTTATCGTCGCATATTTTAACTAAGCCATGGTTCAACAGAGTGCTCATCACAATTTCCCCCACTGACTCGTAGGTTTCAACATCAAGATACTTGAGTAGTTCTATGGGATCGTCATTGCAGCACTTCAAAAGCCACTCATCTCTCATTAACTTCAAACATTCCTTGGAAACAGCTTCGGAACGATCAGCAAGTCCTCTCTGAAGAATGACTGCCCTGTGCTTTATGCTGGCAAGCGAAAGAGATTATTATCTATGCATAATGCTTCATCCAGATCAGCAAAAGAAAAGGCCAAACTCTTGATTGAAATGGATTGGAACATCAAGCTAAGTTCTTTAGTCACCTGAGACTCTGAAGAGGAAACTTATTGGCCAACACCAAGTAGGCTGCTTTTCGGACTGACTCGCTCACGTCCAGAGTGCAATCGATGATAACAACCAGCGTTGCGCTTGAAGGCGGCAAAGACAGAACAATGGTCTTGCGAACTTCCTATAAACATGTCACACCAAAGTCTTTAACTCCACAAAACAAAATCGCCATACTCTACTAAAACCATAGAATCTCGAATCGGGGAAACTAACCGCGTTGTTCTCTTCGGGTAGAACCTCGAGGAGTAAATCAAGGACATCGATGTTCTCAGCATCGTTTGCAAAACGAGAAAGAGCCCTAACTGCAAATGTCCGAATCAGAGGAACCTTGTCCCGCACTCGGACTTTCATACCCCCGATCACTTCGTCCCATAGCTCGTTGCTCACTTCCGCGTCATCAGGCAACCGCGCAATGATCTACAGAACCACAACATAACTACGGATTAGGGTTCAATTAGAATTCTCAAAAAGAAAAAAAAATATTCGCAATAGGTAGGACCTCGGAGATGATCTGGCAAGCCCTAAAACGGGCGGTCTTGTTGCTAGCGAGGGCGGCAGCTAGAAGGAACCCCGCGAGGAACTCCTCGAGGAACTGGCAGTAGTCGGGGCCGGAGGAGCAGGCGAATGCGGAGACGAAGCGGACGACACGCTCAACGGAAGCTGTACGGCGTTGTGATAGGAAAATGGGGGTGAGGCACTTGGAGAAGGCGGTGGCGAAGTGCGGTTTGGAGCGGAGGTGGAGGGCGGAGAGCTCCTTGAGCTTGCGAGGGTGGGTGGCGTTCGTGGACTTGGCTTCGTCCAGGATCTTCGCTATCCGGAGGAGGAGTTGCCTCTCTTCCGAACTCGAACCCGACTTGGCTCCTGTTGTTGCTGTGGTCTCAATTTCTCCCATCTTTCTCTCTGTTTGTGCTTCTGGTGGGGGAGGGAGGGAGGAAGGAAGTTGGGGGATTTTGATGGAATTTGAATTGAATTCGAGAGCGGGAATTTTGATTTGTTTCAATGTGGGCCGAGTTTGGTTGGGCTTAGACAAAGCCCAATGAACATCGTCTAGCCCAATAATATTTTATCTTCTTTGTACTTCCTGTAATAAAAAATTATAAATAAAAAACAATTTCGCTATCAAATTGTATCAAAATACTTATAGAAACTACGTATAAACTTACTGAAGATCGGCTCCAAATATCTGCATTTTCTCCATCAAAATTAGATGTATGTGGTAACTTTTTTGTGTTTTTTTTTTGTACATGATTTTCCAACAGTTGATTTACATGTGATCCATTAGATCTTCTAATATATGCTCTAATTTTTTTCAAAACCTTTATGTGAATAGGATGTCCTCAGTTGAGTTTGGATTTTTTTTAAGATTATAATAATTCGGATTTAGTGTTGGGTGACTTAAGCCTACAAATTTACTTCTTTATTGGTGGAAACATACAAATTTACTTTAGCTCCGGAGCTGATGTTTCAACAAAGATAATGAGTTAATTATCCGACAACATAGTTTAATAGTGGTGGTGTATCTGGTGCATGGAATAGTAATTAATTATTTTCTTAGATGAAGTAATATTGGGAGGCTCATTAATTTATCTAGTCCCCGTGTTCTTCGAAGGATCTCTTAGTTTTTTGTACCTTGTAAGTTTTACAAGTAAACCAGATCACCTAGTACAATATGTTATTAGATAGTTGTATATCTTTTGATCATTGTTTAGCATTTGATGACACTATTATGCAGTGCGTTCGTGCACATTTAACATCATTTTTTGCTTGGTTAATAATACTTTATCTTTTTTATGTGTCCATGTGTACCTTATCTTCTTTCTTAAATTATTTTATACCACCTAATATTCAGACATTTATTAGGTTGGTAAATCTAATTTCAAATTGAATAAAAATTTTGAATGGTGACAAAACTCTCGAAAAGGTTCCGGGCTCATTTTAAAAGAGAGGCAGAATGGTCTCATAATCCAGCTCTCTCTCTCTTCAGACTGTGATTAGGAGCAACCATGATATCCCTTCTCAAAAAAATACCATGATATGGCCTCTGAGCTTGTTCTGGAAAAAACTAAAATTGAATTTTGAAGTTCCGTGAGCTTTTCTTCGACGCCAATAATTTAATATCGGCATGATGTAATCTACATCATAGAGTTCACATGAATTCATTCAAAAGGTCCAAAAGGAACTTTTGCCCATCCGTGACGCCGGAAAGAGGTGAGCCATTCGGTTCAAGAATACCACGCATGCACTAGATTATAATCTTCGGTTAAATATGTATTTTCTTATCCTTTTGTTGATATTTACCTTTTTATATATTTGCAGTTGACCAAAAATTACGAAGAAGGTTTTCAAATATCTTGAGCCAATTCAAAGAAGAATGTTTTCTCCTTACGTTCATTAAATCAACTTTCTCAATTCTTGTGATACTCCGTTAATGATATGTAGTGTCTAAAATGCCTTAAGTGATTTGATTGATACTATCCATACAACAAGGTGCACATTCTTTTCCGGTACACATCCTGAGAAAACTCCACGGTTAAATACATTTGGCCGGGAGCAGGATCAGGATGGGTGACCTCCTGAAAAATTTTCGGGATGCGTGTGAGTGAGTACAAAATACACTAGAAAAGACTCGTATTGGTCTGTGGAGACAGTCGGTCGGATCACGGGGCGTTATATTTGGTATAGAGCAAAACGGTTCTGGGACTGTTCTATGTACTGTCTGGCGTGACGAGGACGTCGCGTATTTAAGGAGGAGTGTATGTGATACCCCATTAATGATTTGTACTGTCTGAAATATCTTACAAGGTGCACCTTCTTTTTCAGTACACATCATGAGAGAACTCCAAGTTTAAGCACGTTTGGCCAGGAGTAGGATCAAGATGAGTGACCTCCTGGAAAGTTTCTGGAATACGTGTGAGTGAGGACAAAATACGCTAAAAAAAACCTGTGTTGATCTGTGGAGACAGTCGATCGAATCATGGAGCATTACAATTCTAATAAATCCAATGCCAAATAGATGCCAAGAAGCCCAAATCAGGAAAAACAATATGCCACCAAGTAACTCAAATATCAGAATTCGTATAGTTCCTCTTATAATGCTCCAACCACCCTACTCTACCTTACCCTACGAGTTGGTTATTTTCAATGAAGTCATAAAGGGTATAACAAAACTGTTGGGATGGTGAGAAATAGAAAAGACTTATTTTCTATTCCTATTCTGACTAGGTTTTGGACTCCTAATCTGACCTAGATAGGTTACTTGTACACCAAGGGTTTACCTCTATATAAAGGCATGTTACCCTAAAGTTTTGTATAGCTTTGTGACTCGGATCTATCAATAAAAGTTCTCCTTTCTCACCGTGGACGTAGGTACTAGGCCGAACCACGTTATCTCTTATGTCTATGTTCTTTGCGCATTTTATTCTCTAGTTGCTGAATTCATAACAATTGGTATCAAGAGCTTGGGTTGGAGGATGACGGACGGTGCAAAATTTACTCTTGTGAAGTTCGATGGTTCTTCGAATTTTGGGTTATGGCAAAGGCGTGTCAAGGATCTCCTCGTACAACAAGGGATGGTCATAAGCTCTCGGAGAAGAAATTCGAGAAGATAGAGGAGCAAGAGTGGAAGGAGATAGGGGCCAAGGCAGTGGCGATAATTCGCTTGTGCTTGGTGGATGATGTGATATATCACGTCATGGATGAGGAGTCACCAGCTGAGGTATGGAAGAAATTGGAGGCAAGGTATATGTCTAAGTCTTGGTCGAACAAGCTTTATCTTAAGCAAAGATTGTATGGACTCAAGATGAAAGAGTGCTCGGATTTGAGCCAACACATTAATGGTTTCAGTCAACTTGTGAGCGACTTGAGAAAGGTTGATGTGAAGTTCGAGGAAGAAGACAAGGCATTGTTGCTGCTGAATTCTTTACCTGGCTCCTACAAAAATTTGGTTACAACTCTAACTTGGGGGAAGGAGTCCCTGGTGTTGGAAGATATCACAAGTGCTCTGTTAGGGTTTCATCAAAGAAGGAAAATTGGTGATGAACAAGCGGAAGGGCTAGTTGTGAGGGGTAGCCATGGTGATCGTAGTGGGGCAAAAGATAGGAAGGGATCCAAGTCGTGGTCAAGGAGGTTCAATAGAAATTGCTTCGAGTGCGGAGAAAAAGGGCACGTGAAGAAGGATTGTCCAAAAAAAACTCGGGATCGCGAAAAAAAAGGATCAGGTTCCGTGAATGTAGCCTCACATTCGGACGGGTCAGATGATGATCTTCTTTTTGTTTTGTCTAGTCCAAAGTATTCTGATTTCTGGATTTTGGATAGTGCTTGCTCTTTCCACATGACGCCCAAGAGAGGGTGGTTCGACACCTACAAGTTTATTGATTCAGGTATGGTGACTATGGGTGATGGTACTACTTGTAGAATTACTAGCATAGGTGATATCCAAATCAAGATGTGGGATGGTGTTGAGAGAAAATTATGTGGGGTTAGGCATGTTCCAAAGTTGGAGAGAAATTTGATCTTGTTAGGAGCCTTGGATTATAGTGGGTACAATTATAATATTGTAGGCGGGCTAATGGAGGTGGAGAAGGATGCGTGGTGGTGATGAAGGGTGAAAGGAATGCTAGGAATACCTATAGGTTAGTGGAAAACACGGTTGTATGTGGAGTCACATCGTTGAGTTCCGATAGAGGGGAGAAAAGCTCTTATGTGATGGAGCAAAAGCTTGATATGAATGGTTTGAGTAAAGTTAGGATTCGCGGAGATAAAGTTAGCAAGTTCCCGCTGTGGTTGTCTAAAGAGACGTGCACGTCAAAGGTGTTGGGTAAGTTTTACATGGGGAATGCGAAGCTGTTGGTAGCACCACGGGCAAATCGGGTATCTCACTCAAGGCCGAACAGTGGAGTTCGTGACATGTCGAGGGTTCTACTTGGTAGAACAAAAGGTTGCCCTTTGTATGCTATGGCAAGTAGCATTGGTTTGAGGTAAAAAGGTCCAACAGAAGAGCGGTTCGAGGTTGCGGAGCATAGGGTTGATCAAAAAATAGAGGGTACATCTATTGGTCGCAAGGTTGCTTCAGAAAGTGGACTCGCTAGTTGGGGTTTGATAGAGGTTGGGGAGAATAGGCCAAGTAAGCTCAGAAGCTCGAGTTTGGGGGCTGGCTCCAAGTGACTGAATAAAAGGTGAAGAGAAAGTTGAGATGGTCTTATTGATGCAGTTATCTATGGTCCGAGATAGAATCGGTAGAATGGGGCAGTGTTTTGTCAAGGTGGAGTTTGTTGAAGTTCGGGTAGAGTTTCATGGTTCTTCCATGAGATGATTTCTCGCCAAGGTGGAGATTGTTGGGATGGCAAAAAATAGGAAAGACTTATTTCCTATTCCTATTCCTATTCTGACTAGGTTTTGGACTCCTAATCCGACCTAGATAGGTTACTTGTACACCAATGGTTTGCCTCTATATAAAGGTATGTTACCCTAAGGTTTTGTATAACTTTGTGACTCGGATCCATCAATAAAAGTTCTCCTTTCTCACCGTAGACGTAGGCACTAGGCCTAACCACGTTATCTCTTGTGTCCGTGTTCTTTGCGCATTTTGTTCTCTAGTTGCTGAATTCATAACAAAAACAAACATAACATTTTTTTAAAAAGAATAACAACAGTACAACTTGTCTCCACGTTGGATAGAGGAGCGGGGTTGGAGTTTTGGAGAGACTAAAAATTGCTTATTCATATAAAATCATTGAACAAGCCCAAGCTACAAATAAGGACACAGAACAGACCGCAGACTAAAGTAAACCCATGGGGAAAAAAAACACCTCGACTTTAATGAGCAAACAGTATTGTTACTTTGTTATACTCGAAAATAACTAATCACCCTTTTTGATGGATTCTACCAGAGAAAAGATTTTAAAAATTTATAGTCTTTGTGTAATAGTTTTCAAATTATGTTTGTTGGAAGAGATAAGCGAATCTATTCTATATCTGATTAGTAGAAATTAATCTTTTGATTATTACTCAAGAGTCTGTATAAGCACTATATGAAACTTTAATATTGTTAAAATAACATACTAATTTGACTTGTAAGTAGTGTTTTGAATCGGTACCCGAATCTGAATGTCGCAATCTTCATAAATATGGGTTAATTATATTAAATAGTCCTGATTTTTAAAAAACAAATCTAGTTTTAGATTGTTGCCTTTTCATTTTATAATCTCTCATATTTAAGATTGAACACCATCGTAAATGACTATGTCAACAATATATCTTCAATTATCTCATTGGTAATTGGGGTACTGGTTTCAAGTGGGCGATGATTCGAACAATGGGGTATGAGTCATTGATCTTAGTCCCTTAATGCGTCATGGCGTGGACGTCTCAGACATCGAACTTTATCAATACTCCAATGAAGTATGCCACTAAAGGAACAAACTAATAGAAAGGTAGTGTGTGCGTGAAAATCTGGGAATCGGATTCCTCAATATTAATTTATTCCATCTAGAATTATAGAACGAAAAAGGGAAAGTGCAACTAAGTGAGCCTTGCTCCAATACGGAGTCAATACAATAATACTGCAGGTCACTCGTAGCTTTTTTACATAAAAAATATGAAAAATGGATCTGAAAATTTACACTTCAATTTATTTTTGAAAATGTCGTTAGACCTGAAAAACTTCCAAAATAATATTGACAACAACATAAAAATCACATTAATTTGTATGCTGGATGCCCATCCAAAGGTCCAATCACCCTCATACA
The DNA here is from genome assembly GCA_963995505.1 of Hypericum androsaemum. Lineage (NCBI taxonomy): Eukaryota > Viridiplantae > Streptophyta > Magnoliopsida > Malpighiales > Hypericaceae > Hypericum > Hypericum androsaemum. The sequence continues at coordinate 8,327,972 of OZ023183.1, forward strand.
TCCAAACTTATTTTTAAATGATTGACTAAATTTTACCTAGGTACTCCCCACAAAAAAATTAATTTGACCCAAAAACATCGAACAATTCAAAATTAAATACTTTAATTTTTAAAAATAAATTGACCCATTAACCAATATTTCAAACTACGCTACCTTCGATTCAAGACAAACCCGGATCATGAACTAATGCATAGGACCAATTATACATTCTAGATAATTGATTCTGTGGTACCAAAAAAAGATAAATGATTCTTTGCTACAAACTGCAGGAGAGAATCTGTTCGTTTTTTGTACTAATCCAGCCAACTAGTGATCTGTGAAATATGATATTAGACACCCAATTGGATTTCTCGTATCCATCATCCACCAATGTGTTTTGGATTGGAAAGAATATAAAATACATGAGGTAGGCACCAGATGCCACCACTCCTAGAGAGAGACGAGTCTGGACAACTAGTTCGTGGGACGCCTTCGTCCAAGTGGCCACCAATGACAAGACCTAGGCTTGGCTTCTCCACATTTTTCGTGGCTTTGGAAGCTAACGGTCAAAAGAAAATTTGAGCCAAACAAGAGGATTTTTTTAAGGGTGCAAACAGCATAATATCACAAATTGTTTCGATCAAACATTCCGTATAAACGATATATGATGTTATAATAATATAAATAGAAGAGAGATTTAGATATACTTTTGACTGCTAGGATAGACTTGTCCGGTGTTCGGTGTATATACGGGTCTGTTTTTGTGATGATCTTAGAGCACTTTTGATTTAGATATACTTTTGGAGATGCCTAAATGTTGTACTCAAATAGCAGTTATTAATATGATGTGTATTGATCTGCGTTATCTGATACATAAAATATGGTACTATTGGTGCCATTGGTGTAACCATACTAGGTGGACATTTCTGATTTCTCGAAGAATGTAATACTTTACTGGTCAAAAAATAGAAGAGAGATTTTTCGTATAACTAAAGTGCGAAAAGTTGATAGCCTTGCTAGAGATGTTGATAATAGAAATAGGGTGATATCTCCAATTAAGCCAAAAATTGGAAAGCTCTCCCTGACCTTATGTGTGCCTTAGAAGGGCTAAAGGCCAATTGAACTAGTCTTCTTCTTGCAAGCGACAGCTGACCCCTTTGGGTCCCTTATCCATCAATTTCGGATTCATGACCCCATCCATTGTCATCCATGTACAAAATGGCCTCACCACTGTTGGAAAGATCAGGACGCCGGTAACTACCGACGATAGCGATATTTCGGAGTAGTCTCCTATCATTTACCGTAAGAATTAGGTTAAGCAAAGCATGATTCAATATATAAGTGAACAAATTTCACGTATATAATGTTATTGAGTTTTATTTTGAAATTCTAACGTGTTACTAAACGAATTGATCGTATAACTTGTTAGGTTAAAGCAATCTCTAATTTGATGGAACGAAAGATAATGCTAGAACAAACTTAGCCCAATATGATTCTTAGCTTCAGTTGAGAACATGTTAGGATGCCCGATGCCACATAAAAAGGTCTAGATTGCGTCTAGAATAAGCTTAGTAGTACCAAACGGACAGCACAAAATGGGTTGCGCGCATAGAATCATTTTTTTTAAATGCGAGTAGTGGTACATCATGTTACGAGTAGTGGTACATCGTGTTACGAGTAGTGGTACCATGTAGCGACTAGGAGTACACTTTGAGCCGTCAGATGTGCAAGCACGCTTAATCCGCTAACATCAACTGTCTAAAATTTGGTCTGTTAGTTGCTGCCCATTCTATTAGAGGTTGTATCCAATCCACTCTCCATAAAAAAAATATGAGTTAGTAGTTCTATTATATAAGTGAAAGATTTTTATCACTTCATTCCCCTTTCTGGTTAATCAATCGTTGCATGTGAATATAAGTAGTAGTTAATATGGGAATCCTTTGTGATTGTGATGCGAGGATTAGCAATAGCTACCTCTCCGAAAGAAAGGATTAAACAGAGCTAAGCTGACTTCCATAAATTTTGTACTGCTTGTGTTAAGATTAGTAGGGTACGTAACATCGACCTATTTGGCGCAATTAAGAACACCACATTTAATATGATAATGTTCCACCAAAAAAAATTAATATGATAATGAAGGGTTCACAACAAAACATAAAATAGCCCATGACATGATTGTTACAGGCTAATCATGATTAGTTCCGGTGTATTGGTAGCTGAGAACTATAATAAGCATGCGACAGCCAACAACCATGGAATTGCCCTTTCAATGATATATCTTAGAGCCTGTTCAAATTACGACCTTTGTGGCTTTGAACGATTATCATAGATCACAGATAATGACCACACAATATCGCTAGTATGCAATTATAGCCAGAAAAAAAAGGAGCCTAAGGCCGAAATTCAATTTGCTTGGGTTAGAAGGTCCAATTTTAACATGGGGTCACATGGTCTCCTAACCGATTTCTATATACCTACCATTGCCTTTCTTTTCTTACCATTTAAACCGTTCACTATCAAACACTATTTTATCAGTAATTCTTTTAATATTATCTTTTCTCGTAAAACATGAATTCACATTAAAAAAAATCTAAGTCTCTTACTATTTAGATCAACTCTAGTTAATTAGCGTTATGATTTTTTTTGGTAGAAAAAATTGTGGGTTTAAATTATTTCCACAATTTCGGATCTTGGACGGTCATTGGGACTCGATTCTCCCACCTCATGCTTAAGGAATGACACCGTATCCATCAGACCATGATTAATATTCACAAAAGGGTACAAACTTTGAATAACAATTCATCTTATTGACTGTTGGATAAGAATCTCCACGTGATATTTTAACCGGATAGAGAGTTGTTAGGTTAGGCCGAAGCAAGCATGGTGTGTGGTTTTACTTTTCGCGACTAATTCAAACCAAAGACCTAGAATCAAAATAACTGGACACACGGCCTTTTTTTTCGCCAAGAACTACTTGGAAAGCCTATATTATTGGTGGCCTAGATGATTTCAGGATTACGTTCTCTTTTTAATCCAGGAACTGAAACGTAGAATTCTGACGCATTTTTCTATTTGATTTTTTAATACTATCCGGAATAAAATGTTTGGCTAAAAGTTATTTGGCTTAGCGACATAAGACGCAGTATGATTTGACGAATTCACCGAGTGTAGCAGCATAAGACGTAGTACGATTTGACGTTACGATACTGCATCTCTGGAGTGGAGACCATTGGCATCCTTTTTCTTATTAATTTATTTTCGGAATATACACTGTGACAATTGCATAAAATAGTCGGAAAGGCAGTTCGCATCTATATGTTGGTTTTATTGGAAATAATTCTCTGGGATATCAGCTTGTGCCTTGCATATATTATTCAGTTAGAGTATGACGCCCTGAAATTAATGTAGAGTTGACCAAACTATATTTTTAAATTTTGGAACAACCAAAGGTTTAATGAGAGGAAGGGGCAATAAGTCACCAACTTTTCATGGCTCAGAGAGGATTTTTTTCTAATTGAATGAAAGCTCAGAGAGAAGTTCCCGAGTTGGGTTGACAAAATTTTGGCTGTTTTCGATATTATTAAATTAAAAATCCGCGGTAAAGAGTGCTTGGAAACTTGAGACTGACTACAGTTTTCTATTCGTTTTATTAATACTACTTCAGATCAGAATATTATTAGTTGACTAATTTATATTTCAGCTAGATAAAATTTTTAAAAAATTGTCAAAATTATTTGAACAACTATTTAATATTGTTGCATTCTCAAGACTCATCTCAAGGCTTCTTTACTAAACTATAATAACTTATTCAGAAATTAATATACCTAAATGTTGGTTTTAGTATGCTGTAAGCGTTTCTTTAGAAAGGGAATCTACAATTTCATAAAAAATAAAGGTCTTCCTGATAGGGTATGGATTGGGTACGGAATGCCACTATTCTGAACCATTTGGAATGAAGACACGTAGGGACTTTTTTGCAAACGCGCTAAAATACGGAGACCAAAATAAAAAAAGCCATGCACAAACACAGGCCGGATACAAATGCCATTATCACATAACAGTGCATGCCAGTGCGATCTTTTTGCAAAAAAGGTAAAATATGGAGGACCAAAATGAAAAAAACCATGCGTGCCATTATCATCAACGGGGACTTGCCGTTTTCACAAAAATAAATATCATTATCACATAACTGTATTTGCCATTATCATATAACTGTGTTTGCCATTGTCACATACCTGCGCTTGCCGCTGTGGTCCCCCTTCAGTCCAAACCGTACGGAATCAATTCCTTCACTCCGTACCTAATCCAAACCCTTGCCGATACATAGAAGTCGTGACTTCACCGTTATTATCTCATGTTATTTTGCTCCCCTTGCGACTAATAGTATTAACTTTACCCGTCGATGTCGACTAATTGAGGCTAGCCATTGTTTTCGTGTTTGTAACAAGGTAGAGGATTGTCTTTCGTGTGGACAATCTAACACTACTAACCATCGGTTCAAGGGTTTGGATTGGGTACGGAGTGAATAAATTATTCCGAACGGTTTGGAGTGAAGGGGGGACCGTACTGGCAAGCGCAGTTATGTAATACTGGCATGTATTTTTGTGACAGTGGCATATCTCGTTTATGATACTGGCACGCATGGCTTTTTTCAATTTGGTCCTCGCATTTTAGCATTTTTGCAAAAAAAATCCTACTAGCATGTGCAGTTATGTGATACTGGCATGTGCTATTATGTGATAATGCCATGCACAGTTATGTCATAATGGCATTTGTTTCAGGCCAGTGTTTTCGCATGGCTTTTTTATTTTGGTCCCTATATTTTAGTTTTTTTCAAAAAAGCCCCCGCGTATTTTCATTCTGAACTATTCGAAATCTGGGCATTCCGTACCTAATCCATACTCTCGGTTCAAAGATTTTTAAATTTTTTTTATAAAAATGATTTGATATTGGTATTAGATTATATTTTGACCGATTTTGAACCACTAATTAGATAGCATTTTATAAAACAATAGTTCAATTCGTGGTAAGTTCAAAAGGAAATGCAATATCAAATATGAATAATGATATTGGAGGGTAAATAGAGCATAGGACTCCAAGCATAATTTTTGTGTGTGAAGAAAGTGACAAATTGGTCATTTATTATAATAGTAACAATTAGAGTACATAGATATGCTTTCAATAACAAAGGTTTCAACCTGCTGAGATGTGACCGTAATGGTAACGATTACAGTGATTATTTCGGACGAACTATCAACTATCAACTACAAGAGTTGAGATCAGCTGAGAGATATTGAACCACACATGAGGTGCGGCTCAACAAGGGCCTCCTTAACAGAGTCAACCGTGGTCGGACGAATTCTACTCAGGGAGAAACAAAGAAGTAGCATAAACATCATCTAGTTCAAAATATGACTGATTTAAAACCAGACAAAGATACGAAATGAAAAGGCAACATACAAATATGCTAAAACAAGCAACATAAACAACATAAAAATTATAGTTACTCTGGAGGGGTGGTCTATATTGACCAACCCCTCAGGATCCCCACCGGTGGTGACTTTGCCATGAGTTTTGGGCGTCCCCGAGAAGACGAGAAAGAGAAAAACTGGCATGTGCGAGGAGGAGCAGACCAGCTTGTTGGACGACGGCGAGCCGACCTACTCTTGATGTGTACTTGGATGATATCAAGAGATTTGTCTATCCTAATGTATCTGTATGCCTTTTGAAATTGGGGATGTAGCAATCGCTCGGAATGTTGTAACTAGATGTACTATAGAATTGAGTTTAGCGACAATAATGCCAAGACAGGGTGTATCATGCCAAAGTGTTATTTTCTTATCGCAGATTTTTTTACCAAATTTTACCGCTATAAAATTTTATCGAAATCGACAATCGCAATATCACAAGAGGAGATTCTATGCCGATTAGGATTGTAGGCTTCGACCCACCACTTTTATGAAAAAAAATTAGAGCATAGGAAGTATTAAAAAATTCTCGGCTAGAATCATCATTGGATTGGCTGGTTCACAAACAAAGAACAAGAAAAGAGGCGAGCACTAAACTTTGAGCCGTTACACGCCACCACTCGTGTCAAATCTATACGGCCGAGGCAGAAATAAACAAGAAGATTCAGTGCTCCGTTTAGAAGTCCCATGCATACAAATTCCAGAAACCACTCCGCTTTTGCCACGTGTAACCCAGACCCCACCAAATTAACGCGACATTGTTAAGAGCCTGATTTACGGCGGCATTTGTAAATTAATGAAATTTATAAATATAATCCGGAGAAAAAGTAAATTATGTTATCAATCATTGATAAGAAATTCAAATGAAGCATATATTACTGCAAAAAATAATTTTCAGATATAACTTGATTATATTCAAATATAGAGTACATTTTATTTTAAGATATTGCAACAGACACTATTAACATAGAAAAAAATAGATAAGTCATGTTTAGTTATTCTTCAAATTAGATATAAATTTTAAATCCCTCAGCTTTACATAAAATAACGGAAATATTTAAAAAGTACAAAATATTTTCGACCAAATAAACAATAAACATCGAAACCATCATAAAACTCTACCCAAAAAATGGGTTTTAAGCGCGTGACGTGATAATTACGAGGATTTAATTAGTAGACACGAGTAATTTTTTAAGGATAAGTACTATGTGGTTTACACAAATTTTGTGATATGATCCTGAGATTTAGAAACGACTTTTTTGGTAGTTGTGGTTTCACATTTTTTGCGTTAGAGGCTCGGGAATCTTCTCGAGCCAAAAATCAGCTCCGAACCTAGAAATGACGTCGTTTTAAGGGTGATGTGGTATGCCATGTCAAACTTTTTTTACTGGTTGGCAACGTGAGTTGGCACGACTTAAATATTCTTTTTAATCCCTTATCTTTTTATAATTTTTCAAATTCTCCCTTTCTTCTTCTTCTTCTTCCCCTCCTCCCCTCTCTCCCCTTTTCGTCTTCCTCATGGACAAAAGCATAAAATGCACAACCAACAGCAAGTAATGCAGAGTCCCAACTATGCAATGAACTCCACATGGAGAAGGAGATTCCTTAAGCATTAGCTTTCTATTTCACCAATCACCACTTTACTCACCAATACTCAAGCCTTGGTAATGTCCACAACCATCATTTCCTATCTATTACCGAACCATTTATGTGACCGATTATAGTACCCCACAAGTTTAATTATAAAATGAACATGAAGCAGTTTACAGACAACCGAATCGACCATTGAAACAAAAACGGACATACCCAAATAGTATCAGGCTAAAAAGTGATCTGCCCAGAAAAAATTCCGAAAGAAACATTTCATCAAACAAGTGATGTGCATCTCGACCAAATAAAAAAACCTATTGGAAGAGCATCAGTAATACACACACAAACGGCAGGAGAAGATCGAGAGCTTCAAGCTAAAAGGAGAAAAGGCATAATCTGATAAGCGTTCCCGCTCCGTTTTCGCTTTAAGTTCACAATTCCTTCGAAGAGCTCAGTGGAGGGAGGAGAATACTTATAGAGGCATTACAATTTCAGGCTTCTTAGGCAGCCCAATCAGAAACCCCGCCCCACCCCCCATCCCCCTCCCCCCCACCCCACATTTTCTTTAGTGATCACCTCGATCTCTGACGATATCGATTAGGACAAAAGGAGTTGGATTTGGTTAGGAATTGAGATTGGGGATTTCGATTTAAATGGAATTAAATACTTTTGCGATTAATAATTGGGATTGGCTACTGATGATGAAGGAAGATAGTGAGAAAGTGCGGAGGAGGAGATTAGGGCGACGGGGGAGGAAGAGATGATGTTGGCGGCAAGGGGAGGAGATGAACATATTGGAAATTGCGTTCTTACAGAGAGATGAGAGAGAGGGAAGAAGAAGAAGAAGAAGAAGAGAAGAGAGAGAGAGAGGGGAGGAGGAAGAAAAGAGGGGTGCCGAGAGATGAGTGCAAAATTTTAGGTTTTTTTTGAAATTTTCCATTATGACACCTCATATTGCCAACCAGATTAAAATTTCCAACGTGGCATGCCACCTCAGCAGCAAAACGACGTCATTTTTAGGTTCGGAGCTGATTTTGGCTCGGAGAGGCTTCCGAGCCTCTAACGCAAAAATGTGAAACGACAACTACCAAAAAAGTCATTTTTAAACGTTAGGATCATATCGTAAAATCTGTGTAACTACAAAATTTAAATGGTACTTATCCCAATTCTTTTTTTAGGAAGTGGACTCAATTAATTTTTAAAGGGAAAGTAATGTTATCTTTTAGAACTCCTCGTTGATTGGGGTAATTTTCCAAAAGGGGGTTTATTTCCCCGATAATTCCCTGAATGGGGTTGTCAGGGGATATTTTCCTTGTCTGGGGTCGAGCCAGAAACCGCTCCACGGGGAGCTTTTTTGGTTTGCCAAAAACCGCTCCACGGGGCTCTTGTTCGGAATCGAACCGAAGACTTCCACAATTTTAAATAAGCACTCTAACCAACCAATCTACAAGAGCCTATTGACTTATAACTTTGTAATAAATAATATATTACATATATACGATTTCTATGAAATATGTAATATATTACATAAATACATATTTATATAAAATAATATTTATTACATAAATACGTATTTATGTAATATTTTTTATTACATAAATATGTATTTATGAAATACATATTTATGCAATATATTATCTATATTTACGTAATATATTATTATTTATGTATATTATATATATTTGTATTTATGTAATATATTATTTATTAAATAAATATGTATTTATGAAATACATATTTATGAAATATATTATTTTTAAATAAATACGTATTTCATAAATATATTTATGAAATATATTATTTATTAAATAAATATGTACTTATGAAATATGTATTTATGAAATAAATCTTTATTTTTTTGTATTTAGCTGGGTGTATTATATTACGAAATTAGTTGTTCATATTAATTTCAAGATAGAATTTTTTATTTGGAGTTACTTTTTCATTGCAACCTTATCAAAGGGAATTTCAAAATATTATTATTTTTAATAAACATTACTTCCTCTTTATTTTTAATAAACAAGTTGTATAATGGTTAAGAACGGGTTCTGGTTTAAATGGGACAATTAAATTGGTAAAAAAAGAAAACGCTTCCGACGGAGCGATTTTTGACAAAAAAAATGCTCCCGGCGGAGCAGTTTTTGATAAAACAAAAAATGCTCCCAGCGGAGCGGCTTTTGGTAAAAAAAAAGTTTTTTCGGTAATTTTTCTTCGCATGTAATATATTACATATTTCATAGAAATCGTATATATATAATATATTATTTATTACAAAGTTATAAGTCAATAGGCTCTTGTAGATTGGTTGGTTAGAGTGCTTATTTAAAATTGTGGAGATCTTCGGTTCGATTCCGAACAAGAGACATTGTGTGTTTTTATTTGAATTTTCTCCCCCTTCTCAGTGCAGCTAATTTTTTTTTCGGTGACAACCAAAAAACGCTCCCGGTGGAGCGGTTTTTGGCAAAACAAAAAATACGCTGCCCGAGTAGCGGTTTCGTGCGAAGGAAAAATGCTCCCTGCTGAGCATTTTCTAGCTCGACCCCAGACAAGGAAAACATGACATTCACATTCAGGGAATTATCGGAGAAATAAACTCCCTTTTGGAAAATTACCCCGTTGATTGGGAGTTTCAAAGGAATGAGTGGGCCCCAAACAAATCAGTGGTTCCCGTGGACTTTTCGAGCCAGACGATACGTGGCGGTAACTTCTATGTCCCTATTCAGAAGTATCACGTCCACACCCTTCACCCTCCAATCTTCCTCTGGTTTTTTTACTAGCTAAGGGCGAAGCTGGTTATTACCTACCCCCAATTTGTAATATCAGATACATATAGGCATATTGGGAAATACATGATTATATAAATAGTAGTGTTACCCTGTTGCGAATTATAACAACATTAAATATTTAGTTGCATCATTTAACGTTGTAGTAGTTTAATTTTTTTTTCAAATAGTGTTTCAAACTTTATTAGATTTGTTTTAGGGAGTACAAAGTACAAACTTTATCAGAGGCTATGCTCAATCCATTCCCCAATTTTTTTTGTCTTCTAATGCTAATAAATTATCAATGGAGTTGGAGAGAGAGTAGCATTACTCCTTCTGTACTAGTTACTTCCCAATTTGCAATGAAAAGTAAATTCTTACTGGTGAGGTCACAGTATCAGCGGGGACCCTGTCCCAGTTAAAAACGTGGAGTGGATCCTACCGGCGAGATTCTCTCCCCGAGGAAACAAAAAAATAAGTATTGCTAATAAAAATTTGGGAAAAGTCTTATTTAGTACCCTGTAATTTCAGGCTTTCAGAATTAAGACCATGTGATTTCAAATTGAGAATTTAGTCCCCTATGGTTTACACACTTTTTTTCGGGCAGGTCCAAAGTAGCTGCCCGAGCTTTACCCAGCCATCTAGATTGCCACATCAGACTTGACTCACATTTTCTTTGAAACAAAGTATATTTTAAAAAACTTTCAAATGGTCCCAATAAATTTTATTTTATTCAAAATATTAATCTCTCCTCCCCATCTCTCTCTCCTCTATCCTCCCTCCCTCCCTCTCCCTTTCTTTCTCTTCCTTCCCTCATCCTCTCTTCTCACAAAACTCCATTGATGACCTTTAATAAGCAGTTGATGGCGGAACTTACAAAATAAATTTACCTGAACAAATAATCCATTGACATAAACCGATCAATCTCATTAACTCAAATCTACAACCAACAAAAGAAGCAAAAATATAGAAAAATAAAGAGAGTGGAGAGAGCAACAATGGAAGGCACTTGGGGGAAGAAAAGAAGAGTTGTTTTGGTAGTATATAAAAATACCGACTTTATATCCAAAAAATCCGTCTTTCTCCATTTTTCTCCAATTTTTATCCCTATTCCCAAAAACCCAATTCCTTCTTTGACATTTATATACCCACCACCACCCATTTATCCACACCCCATTTCCCTCTCCGTCAAGGCTCTTGGTTGTTTTTTTCTTTTTTGGTTGGACGATCGACGAAGAAAGGAACAAAGGGGGGAGATTTTTGCTTCTAATTATATCAAGTTTGTCTTTTTATTTGCTCTTGTAGATTTTTGGTTTATGGGTTCTTGTGGGTTTAATCTTTAAGTTTGCTCTTTTGGTACTTTCAAGGTTTTGATTAGTTATTGGAAAGGGAAGATCCAAGGGATTGTTTGTTAAGGTAAAGTTCTAGCCTTTGGTTCTTTTGTTGGTTGTAGCCACAGTTAGTGCTTGTTAAAGGTCATCAATGGAGTTTTGTGAGAAGAGAGGAAGAGGGAAGGAGGAGAAAGAAAGGGAGAGAAAGGGAGGATAGAGGAGAGAGAGAAGGGGATGAGAGATTAAATTTTGAATAAAATAAAATTTATTGGGACCATTTTGAAAGTTTTTTAAAATGTACTTTGTTTCAAAGAAAATGTGATGGCATGCCACGTCATTAGTCAAGTCTGATGTGACTATCTAGATGGCCGGGTAAGGCTCGGACAGCTACTTTGAACCCGTCCGGGAAAAAGTGTGTAAATCACAGGGGACTAAATTCCCAATTTGAAATCACATGGTCTTAATTCTGAAAGCCTGAAACTACAGAGTACTAAATGAGATTTTTCCCTAAAAGATTTAGATCAATCGAGTATATATTAAGTTTAAATTATTAAGAACATGCTAAATATTTGTTTGAGAGATTTAATATTTATTAAAAATTTACCACTTTTTAAATATTTTACATTACTCTAAGAAACTTGAATTAATCAACATATCTAAGTTTCTAAATACTAAGCCGTATAATACAACACAAACAGCCTGTAATCCTACTTTGTTTGGGCCGTGTGTGGTGCAGCGTTTAGACAAAAGCAGTTGGCTTATATCTTTTTATAATCCAAAATGAGGTGTTTATTTATTAGAATTGGTGAAAATAGTATGACATCTGAATTTTATTAGGAATCTTTTAGGCAATAAGAAAGTTTAGAATGTATCTTTCGATAAATTATTTTTTATATGGAAGGCAGTAAACCAAAGATTTTTTTATATGAAAGTTTAGAAAATAGTATGACATCTGAATTTTATTAGGAATCTTTTTATCACATTCTTTTTTATCCATTAAATCCATAGATTTTAGAATAAACCAAAGAGCACTTGTTATATATAGCAAAAATTCTCTTACTAGTATTTTTCTTTCTAGATTCTCTCTTTTTTATATATAATTTAAACACCTACCCACTTTTCTGCCAAACATACTTTAACCGTTGGAGATGGGCCATAATCGTAACATAGATGCACTTTTTTAGATTGGTAACATAGAAGGGGATCAGATTTGGCACGCACGCTAGAAAATGGTATGCCTGGTTATGATAAAATGGTATGCTACGTCATAATAAAATGGTATGCAGTGTCATGACAAAATTGCATGTCATGTACAACGTCTATACTATATCATTTAGTTAATTATTTAATTTTTTATTATAAGTATTTTTTTCATACCATACAAATATACCACTCGACATAATTTGACATATCATTTGACATAACTGGACACCATTCGATATAATTGGGTATATCATTTGACATAATTGGGTATATCATTTGACATAATTAGACATACAATTAAATATAATTTGGTATACTATTTGACATAACCGAACATACCATTCGATATAATTGACATACCATTTGACATAATCGGACGTACCATTCGATATAATTAGACATACTATTTGACATAATCGGACATACAGTTCGATATAATTGGGCATACCATTTGACATAATTGAACATACCATTTCATATAATTGGTATACCATTTGACATAATCGGACATACCATTCGACATAAAAGAAAACAAAAGTTCATAGTGCAAACAAGCTTGGTTATATGCTACCATCTCAAGTTGCTGTCTTTCATTTTTGTGAGAGACGCAAACTTCCCCAAATGCTACCTGATTATCTCTTTGACCTTTATTTACACTTGCGTTTGCTACATTGAGCAGGTCGGGTTCTCCACCGCATACACGGAAGTAGTTGATGCTGCTGGTATTAACCAATCCAGCAAAGGCTTGATCTTTTCTGTCTTCTTCTCTGAAATAGAGTTTGCATTGCTCATGGAGGAGCTCCATATTTGACCAGGAAGACGTCGTGGTCGTCCACCTTGTACGCTTGCCGGCCTGGCCGATGGAGACCTGAACGACGGCGAGGCCTGGTAGAAGAAGGAGACGACTGGCTAAAGGAGGGGGAGGAGGGGTGGCCGTCAGGTTTAGGGTTTGGAGATAGAGAGTTTTTTCTTTAGAAGATGAAGAGAGAGGGAAGAGAGCTGAGAGGGAGGTAAATGTCAATAATTTTCCCGCGTGAATCTGAACTGTCAGATCTTGTACATTATTTAATAAACTAATCTAATAGCTCGTATTTTATTCAGGATGGGCCTGACTAATTTTTCAAGTCAGGACACAATCAGACCAAATTTGGGCCTGAAATATATTATTGAGGACCAATCTGATCCACAAATAGACCAGCGATAAAATCATAATATATTCGAAAAGTGAGGGCAAAATTGACCAAAGGGAAAGAGATGGCACACGTGCCAGAAAATAGTATGATTGGTTATGAAAAAATGGCATGCCGCGTCATAACAAAATGGTATGTCGTGAAATGACAAAATGGTGTGCCACGTACAACTTTTGTACTATATCATTTAATTTATTTTTTATTATAAGTATTTTTACGGCATACAATTCAATATAATTGGATATACTATTTGACATAACCGGATATATTATTTGGTATAATTGGGCATACCATTTGAGATAATCAGACATACAATTCGATATAATTAGACATACCGTTTAACATAACTGAACATACCATTCGATATAATTGGCATACCATTTGACATAATCGGACATACCATCCGATATAATTGGGCATACTATTTGACATAACCAAATATACAATTCGATATAATAGGGCATTTGACATAACTGAACATACTATTCGATATAGTTGGCATACTATTTGATATAACCGGATGTACCATTCGACATAAAAGCAAAAAAAATTGTTCATAGTGCAAATGAGCTTGGTTATTTGCTACCATCTCGAGTCGCTTTCTTTTATTTCTATGAGAGGCCCCAACTTCCTTAAGCGCTACCTGATTTTTGCTTTAACCTTTAATTAAACTTGCATTTGCTACGTTGAGCGGGTTGAGTTCTCCATCGCATACACAGAAGCAGCTGATGCCACTGGTATTGACCAATCCAACAAAGGCTTGATCTTTTCTGTCTTCTTCTCTGAAATAGAGCTTGCATTGCTCATGGAGGAGCTCCATCTTTGACTAGGAAGACGTCGTGGTCGTCCACTTCGTACGTTTGCCAGTCTGGCTGATGGAGACCTAAACGACGGCGAGGCCTGGCAGAAGAATGAGACGACGGCGAGGCCTGGCAGAGGGGCGGTCGTTGGGTTTAGAGTTTGGAGATAGAGAGTTTTTTTTAGGGGAGAAAGAGAGAGGGAAGAGAGATGAGAGGGAGGTAAAAGTAAATAATACTATCGCGTGAATCTGAACTGTCATATCTTGCACATTATTTAATAAATCAATCTAATGGCTCTTATTTCATCTAGGATGAGCCCGACCAATTTTTCAAGTCAGGACACAATCCTCTCCCAACATAAAAGAAGTAATTTTGGACAAAAAAATCTAAGTAGTAAAACACATAAATTTTTTTAAATATATATTAGTTTCAAGCTTAGAGAATAAAAATATATTACTAAAACAACCATTCTTAAATAGAGAAACCATAAATATGGTCCGATCAACTCTAACAATATTGTATTATTATAATTAGTAGGAAATCAAGCAGATGAATTTGGAAATTACAAAAGAGCCTCGCAGGCCTCCAAAAATAGAATTTTTGTTACTGACGACGTCTACAACTCGATTCTGATTCTGATTCATAAAAAAGATAAATTACTCTTAGGTCTCTCGTGTTTGGTCACCTTACCTTTCGCGTCCTTTGGTTTCAAAAAATTATTTTGACATCCCCCATCCATATCCCCAAAATATGCCATTTTTTTCGGGAAATTCCCACTTCAAAAGACTAAAATGCCCCTCCCACTTAAAAATAAAACAAATCCCTTCTTCACCCTTCATCTTCTTCCTCCCATTCATCTTCTTTCTCCCACCGTCAACTAAACCCAAGCACAGATCTTATTAGTGAGAATCAAAACATAATTAGATACATGAACTTGAGCCTCGAAAATCCAATATAATTTCTTAAAAAATCAATTGGAGAGATTCAAAACATAAAAAATCCTAATTTTAAAAATTCTCAAATCGAATCAAATATTCAAAATCGAAGAGAATCACAAGCTTTCATTCTTGGGTTAATTACACATGTGATGTACCCCCTGGAGCAATTTGTCGCCCAAAATTTTTCGGGAAGCAGAACGATTTGCCGCCCACTTCCCACCATCACAAACCTACTAAACCCTATTAACAAACCCTCTGTCGTTTCAAATTCTACTATGTCTCTCTCTAGAATGGATCAATCTTTAACAATGGCACCGAAGAAGAAGGAGACGATGACAGAGTACGAGAGGAAGAGGTTGGAGAACATCTGTCGGAACCAAAAGCGCATGGCCTCCCTTTGCATTTCCACCTTCCATTTCTCTTCGATTGATGATTCTGCGTTCTGGGTTTGTGTTGCTGTTATGGGATTATTTTGTTTAATAAAGGTGAGGGGTCCTCCAAGTCGTATAAAGTTGGTTTAGGGAAGAAGAGACCCAAGTCGCCATCGTCTCCTATTGTCATTAGGCGCTCTCTTCGTGCTCGTGGGATGCCCCATGCTTCCTAGGGCTTGTATTATGCTTCTCATGACCCCCTCCTTCGTCAAAGCTGATAATAATTTATTGGGTTCTTCATGTTGGTCCCTTTTCGATAATAATTTGGTGCCTTTTGTGGGTTTAGAATGACTGAAAATTGGTGAAAGAGATGTGTAAGCAATACCCTCCTTCGATGGAGGTGGATGTCTTTTTTAGTTTTTAGAGAAATTCCAGATTGTAAGTGATGCATTATTGAGCAGAATTTTAGATTTTGAGTTTTTGAGTTTGGTTTGAGTTGATGTGGGAGGAAGAAGATGAAGAGGAGGAAGAAGATGAATGGGCAGAGGAAGGAATTTATTTTTTATTTTTAAGTGGGAAGGGCATCTTAGTCTTTTCAAGTAGAGATTCGCTGGAGAAAATGACATATCTCGGCGACATGGACCCGAGACTACAATAAAATCAAACACGAAGGATGATAAAATGATTTTTCAAAACTAAGGGACGCGAGAGATAGAATGACCAAATACGAGGGACTTGAGAATAATTTGCCAAAAAAAATCTTGGAGGGAGAATAAAAACAGAATTTGTCTACATGCAATAATGACTAATTTCTTTTGGTGGGACAATAAGGCTAATAATTAAATGGGCACTAAAGGGCCATATATGGTCCTATAAAACCCGGGGTCATCACCCCGCTCCTCCTACTCCATTTCTCCGACTCTCTCTCTCTAGGAAAAAAAAAGACTTGCTACCAAACAGAGAGTCCTCGTAGAACTCAAACTCTTCCTTCCGAAGACGGAGTTGTTCGTTTGAAGAGTTTGAAAGAAGAAGAAGAAGAAGAAGATGTCGCTGCTGACAGATCTTATCAACCTCGACCTCTCCCAATCCACTGACAAGATCATCGCCGAGTACATATGGTTCGTGTTCCTCAAAAATGGCTTTTTTTTCCTTTTGGTCATATATATATATATGGAATAAGTGTTTCATGTTCTGTTCAAAGTGAGAGTCAGAGTTCGTAAATATTTTTCGGGTTCAAACAAACATTTTTTTACTATGGTGCCACCACGTTGTTGTGTCGTAACGTGTTTTGGACTTTTTTTTTTGTTTGGTAAATTTATAGTTTGGTAGGAACTAGGATATGAAGTGGTACGGACAAGTGTTCTAGTGTTTTTTATATATTTAAATTTGGGTTCTTTTTTATTGCTTGGTTTATGCTTGAAGGTGTTTTGATGGGTATCCTCTGGGAAGGTTTTACCTTGCTGGTGAAGATTGAATTATGGAAGTCCAAGTTGACTTCGTTTTGTGTGTTGTTGACTTCCAAGGAATCTTTCATAACTGTTTGTTAATTAACTTTGTGTTAACAGGATCGGCGGATCTGGCATGGACATGAGAAGCAAGGCCAGGGTAAGAAAGTCCTTAAGACTCAATTGTTCCTACAAAATCTATCCGACCTCAATCGACTGACTGACTGACGACTTGTTGTTTAATGTTTCTTGGCATCTGTAGACTCTTCCTGGACCTGTTACTGATCCTGCAAAGCTGCCGAAGTGGAACTACGACGGCTCGAGTACCGGACAGGCTCCGGGCGAGGACTCTGAAGTGATCGTTTAGTGAGTTCTGCTTGTCTTCACCCTATATTTCTGTTGGACTGCTGTGTGATGACTGTTTGGTGATAAGTGTGTTTTCGTGTCTTCTTGAAACAGCCCCCAGGCTATTTTCAAGGATCCCTTCAGGAAAGGGAACAACATCCTTGTAAGTTTTGTTTTTCAACTTAACTTTCTGACTTTTGACTAATTTGTGTCTTGTTGGCTGTATTGTTGAATTGTTGTTGTTGTTGGTGGTGAATTCAGGTGATGTGCGACGCCTATACTCCGGCAGGTGAGCCTATCCCAACAAACAAGAGGCATGCTGCGGCCAAAATTTTCAGCCATCCCGAAGTTTCAGCCGAGGTCCCCTGGTAAACCCTTTTGGCTAGCTAGCTAGCTCTTCCCCTTGTTGTTTTATCCTGGCGCATCTTTTTCATGAACCTCTTCTTTCCTGTTAGGTATGGTATCGAGCAAGAGTACACCTTGTTGCAGAAAGATGTCAAATGGCCTCTCGGGTGGCCAGTCGGCGGTTACCCTGGCCCTCAGGTAATTGACGTTTACTTGATGTTGTTCAGACATTTTCTCATGAGGTTTGCACTATTGGCAACTTAGATTCTTTGATTTGGCCTATCAGGGACCATACTACTGCGGTATTGGCGCGGACAAGGCCTGGGGCCGTGATATTGTCGATGCCCATTACAAGGCCTGCCTGTATGCTGGGATCAACATAAGTGGTATTAACGGAGA
Source organism: Hypericum androsaemum (assembly GCA_963995505.1). NCBI lineage: Eukaryota > Viridiplantae > Streptophyta > Magnoliopsida > Malpighiales > Hypericaceae > Hypericum > Hypericum androsaemum. The sequence continues at coordinate 8,346,138 of OZ023183.1, forward strand.
AGTCATGCCAGGCCAGGTAAAAATCGGATATTCCCTCGCCTAAAGCTTTATCATTGTCCCATTTTTCTTGTTTTAACCACGCCTCTCTGTGTCATCTGCAGTGGGAATTCCAGGTCGGCCCATCGGTGGGAATCTCTGCCGGAGATGAAGTGTGGGTTTCCCGCTACATCCTCGAGGTAAATTCCACGTGCACTCGTTTGCAGCCTTTTCGCCATTGCAGCTTTTGATGCGCTTGGTGTAAGTAAACACGTTTGTTTTGGTTAACAGAGGATCACCGAAATTGCTGGAGCGGTGGTCTCATTCGATCCTAAGCCTATTGAGGTTCGTTATGCTTCCTTTTGCCTGTCTAGTCTTTTCTTTTGTATCAGACCTGCATTGAATATTTTGCTAATGTTACTGCTGTGGAAGAAGACTGAAAAATATAGTGGCTGATCGAATTTCTTGTCTAACCAGGGAGACTGGAATGGAGCTGGTGCGCACACAAACTACAGGTACACGATGGTTTCAGTTTAAAAATAGTCTTCAACTCGATAGATACTTGACTTAGTTCATAGTTTCTTGTGTTGTTTCCTTGATACATGTTCTTGTTATGTCTCAATTTTTTCAGCACCAAATCTATGAGGGAGGAGGGAGGATACGAGATCATCAAGAAAGCCATTGAGAAGCTTGGCAAGAAACACGCAGAGCACATTGCTGCATACGGCGAAGGAAATGAGCGTAGGCTGACCGGAAAGCATGAAACTGCTGACATAAACACTTTCAAATGGGTGAGAAGATTGATCACTATCACTGAAAATCATCCGTATTTTGAAACTTGTCCGCTGACATCTGGATATTCGACAGGGTGTTGCTAACCGCGGGGCTTCTATTCGCGTTGGCCGGGACACCGAGAAGGAAGGCAAGGGATACTTTGAGGACCGCAGGCCGGCTTCGAACATGGACCCGTATGTGGTGACCTCCATGATCGCCGAAACCACGCTCCTCTGGAAACCATGAGCAACCAACCATGTGATCTTCCATGGAGAGGGGAACTCTCCATCTTCTTCACCCTCATAGGATTGCTTTGGTTTCTGTGTTCCTCGTGTATTCAAGGTGACACCAAGGATTGTTGCTTCATTGCATGATCATTCCGCATTTGTGATGAATAATGTGACTCTTATTATTATTGACATCCATTATTTAGAAAGGAGGAGGAGATGTGTGATTCCTTCTGCATTTCGTAATTTTTGTTGTACTATTTATTGCAAGTTGAACCATAAGGAGGCAGCAGGGCCACAACTGAAACTTGCGTCTAGTGAGAAGTCTATATTCATTTCTTCGACATTCAGTATTATGCCACCATGAAGCAAAAAATATGCTTTCCGGTGGATACATTGGTTCAAGTATGAAGAGATTTGGATTTACTTAAGAAGGTTTAAGTTTAAACTGCCTTTTAAGATGGGGTCCAATTGTGTGCAACTAGTAGATTCCTTTAAATTACTTCTTCTATAGTCAAAATATGCTTTCTCAAAACCAAAAAAAGTCAAAATATGCTTTCGGGTGGATACATTGGTTCAAGTATCAAGAGATTTGGATTTACTTAAGAAGGTTTAAGTTTAAACCGCCTTTTAAGATGGGGTCCGATTGTGTGCAACTAATAAATACCAAAAATTACTTCGTCTATAGTCAAGTAATCTAAAATCTGGACTTATAACTTTATTCAAATGCTACACTCGATTGAGATAATTTCTTACAACAAGATGACGATCACAATGACTATTTGTCTTAAAATATTTTTTGAATATGTATACATACGTAAAAATATATGTATTATTAAGAAATATATTAAAATTGTGACCAAAATTTAATACTAATATTTTTAGAAAAAGTATTAGTTATTGTGATAGAATAATTATTAAATCAGACCTTAAAAATAGAAGAACACAAACCTGGGCTATAGGGAGTAATTTTCGGAAGGGGGTCGGAATTTTTGATAATGAAAAGTATTACCTTTGGGATCTGACCTGAAAAAGCTCAAAATTTGGTGTTTTAAGATGCACGAAAAATGCACAAAACAAATAAGAAACGCACAATTTTGAGCATTTTCTTGTAGCTCCGTGCCACAGAATTCGCAATTTTGAGCATTTTTAACAAAGAAACGCACAATTTTGAGCGTTTGTAACAAATAATCAATATACTTACAAGTTTTCTCAACAAACTTATTGCCAAAAAACGCAGAGAATTGGGCATCTCCCATAAGTTGCGAATGAGCCAAGCCGATGATTGGAGCCTAATGCAAAGATTCTGCATGGCATGAAGTTACAAGAAAACGCTATGTTTTGTGCATCTTAAAATGCGAAATTTTGAATGTTTGCAAGTCGGACTCCAGACAATAATACTTTTCTTGAAAATTACATTCTCGGCTGGGGTATGAAAACTAAAGAGATATTGGTGACAAATTTTATTTAGTCCCGAGGTCTCGCCTACTAGTGAATACCAAGTTAAAGAAAACAAAAACCCCGGGCCGAGCCTAAACCTAAACCTAAACCCCTGGAAAATGATGCATCTCCGGCGAGCGGCGGCGAGCCTCATGAAAAAGATCCAACCGGCGTCACGGCCCCTCCTCCCTTCTTCTTCGATCTCAACGTACCCGCCCCGTCCAGTTCCCGGTACCATACGCTTTACTTCCTCTCTTCCCCTTTTTTTTTTAAAATTTAATTTTAATTCTGGAGAAAATGGAAGTCATTTACGCTTCTCAATTTGAAGAAATAGGCTGCTGACTGCTTCCCAAGTAGCTTTGTTACTACATCAATTTTGATCGTTGCGATTTGCGAAGCGCAGTCCGGATTTACAATGTGAGCGAATGAGGAAGCTTGAAGCCCGGCCACTGCTCTGAATTTATCGAGTTTCCGCGACTTGGACTCGTCGTTTCGATCGTTTTAAGGGAATTAGTGGTTGCGCAATAGCGTCAAGCCATTTACGCAGTTCTCATCTTTTTCCGGGATGCTGGAGTTCTTTTTAGCGCGGCTTGGATCTGTTTGTTTTAGGTTATGGAACAATTTAACGCGTTTTTGTGATTGTTTTCATTGTTGCATCTTTCGGTTGGCCTTCGCCTGTCTATTGCAGTGTGCATAGAATACGTGCATGACTTCGGGAGCTTAGATCATGTAGTTGTCAAGTAAGAAGCTTTGGTCGAATACGAAAAAGCTAAATTATAAGCTAGTTAATCATCACTGGCTCATTTGTAAAGTTTTGAAGGGATTGCAATTTTCTTGTTGGTTGTGAGTTTCAGTTAGGTTCAACTTGCTATCTTTGAAAATTTTGGTTTTGGGACCTCGAGTACCCACTATCAACACAGAATTACCTGGAAGAGAATCATGATGTTCTTTCTTCCAATTTAACTCATAAGATCAGAAGAAGAATAACCATTTTATGTGGGGTAAACCGGCTCAATTTTCTTACTGCAAATATCATTTTTTCCCTGACCCTAGTAGGCCAATGACACTATGCACCTTAAGTGCCTGTTGGGTTAGCTCCATGTGATGATGGATCTTGTTTTAACGAGCGGAATGTGATGATAAATCTGTGTTGTTATAGATCTGATCAATTTCATTGATACTCATGGTTTTTCCTTTGTATGCTTTTCCTCTCATTTGTGGCAGGTAGTAAACCCAAGTACCCTAAGAAGTGTGGTGCAGAACGTTCTGGAGGGCGTATGACTGGTTGGGATTTTCACTTATGGAGAATTATAGTTGTGCAAGCTGGTATAGCCTTTTCACTTTGCTTATATTATTTGACAAACGAAACCACAGTCGTTCTTTTTCATGTTACTCATTTGGATTTGTAGTATAAAATCTTCTTGGGCTATTTTCCATGTTGGAATGTGGTACTACTTTGAATGGCCCTGTTGCTGCTCAAAGCTGTTTAGTAATGTTAAGTTTGTTTGACCTCAGGTATACCTAGAATCAGGATGAGTTTCCTTAACTCCTTTCTTCATCTGGTTATAAACTGCAAATCAAATCCTTTTGTGAGTAGAACCTATTTGGGCACAATTTGTTCAAGGTTGAGAATTCGAAAAGGAAATAAATTGAAGTAGGAAAAGAACTGAATCAGAATTTGGAAAGGATTTGATTTCTAACACTTAGTTTTGTCAAAATAATTATGGATATCAAAATTATTGGAAAGTGATTGCATCATCAGAGCAAAGCAAAATAATGATAAAATTATCTTGTTGATGACAAATATCTCGTTGGAAGGTCACTGGATTTCAAACGAAGGCTTTTGGAGGATCGACAGAGATCACCAAAATTGTTAAATAAAGGTTAGGTGACCAGGAATTGTTCAACGGTAACCAGAAATGTTTTTAGATCACATTGGAAATGAAATTTATATTCCGCTTGGTGTTAGAGGTGAAGATGAGGATGAGAAAGGTGGGTGTTGCATTGGAAGAAGAAATTAAATACCATCTCCGACACTTGGGAATGGTGAACTTCCATCCTTTGGGAAATGAATTCACGTGCAGCACACATAACCACTTTACAAATTATATAATTCGGAATTTACATGTCCCATTTCAATTCATAACCTATTTTTATTTATCAACTTATCCCATGATCTCATTGATTGCTGGTAATGAAACTACGGCAGCTGCTTTGTCATTCCTTTGCTCGCTGTTAGATTATCTGCTCTATATTTATGTGTCATGCTTGTGCTAAAAAGGCTATTTGTTGATTCAATTTTTGATATTTTGTTGTTCTCACCAGCAATTACTCTTGGGATCGATGCAAACCTTGCCTTAGCTGATACATCCCCTGAGAGTACTGCCGAAGAGGTTCAGGAAGATGTCACCACCAGTGGATTACGCAGAGTCGAAGATGGTTCTGTGACATCCAATGAACATACAGTCAAATGGAGAATTTTTACAGATAGTGGGAGGGAGCACTTCATGCAGGTAAACATGTACTTGAAGTATGCATTATTCTCTTTCTAGTTCTTTTATGGTGTTAAATTCATGTTCATCTTTCTCTTGATCAGGGTAAGTTAGAAGATGCCGAAAAGCTGTTTGTTGCTGCTATAAGCAAAGCTAAAGAAGGTTTCGGAGAGAGGGATGCTCATGTTGCATCTGCTTGCAACAATTTGGTAGGTCCCATGCTACCTCTGAGATGTTTATGAAAAACAGTTTGTTTGCTTATTGCTTCTCTGCTCCTTCTCATACAATTAGAGAGGAGTTCCTGATGAAAAATGAAGTTTTTTATGCATCAATTTTGCTAAATGTTTCTAATCTTGACAAATGATAGCGCCCTGCAGAGTGATTCCACATTTGTGAGCTCGGCGGACTAGATTGGTGGCATTCCTCATATGATAGAAGCATTTGAACAAAGTCCAGTTTAAGAATTTTTCTTAGCTATCTATTATGGGTTTCATAAATTCATTCTTCTCCAGTTCTTTTAGCTCACCAGGTTCTGAATGTCAGAAGCAAAAGTTCTAATTTCAATTAGCTGAGTTATTGTACACGCTTCTCAAGAAAATGCCTTAATTTTCTATTTGGAACTTATCAAGTTTGTATTTTAGTTTCGTATGTTCATGCTCATTCTTTGATCTGGATTTTCTGTCAGGCAGAATTGTATAGAGTAAAGAAGGATTTTGATAAGGCAGAACCTTTGTATTTGCAAGCTATCAGCATTCTGGAGGAATCATTTAGTCCGGATGATATACGGTAAATTATCCTACTTCTTGAAGAGGAAAACAAGGAGAAATAGTTCAAGTATCGTTAGTATCTTGCTTCAACCGGCGAAAGCCATACTGCTACCTTTTCCTTGTGGCCATATTGCTAGCTTTTTCTTTTAATCTTTGACATAACTGGGGACAACACGACCTTTTATACAATCTCAAGCATCAGCTTACTGATGTCTTTATTTCGACTAGCATATCCCTTTCCTCTGATGGTCTTCTAGTACTCATGACATTTGATCATGTTGTCAAACAGCGTAGGGGCTGCCCTTCACAATCTGGGACTGTTCTATCTTCTTCGACAGAAGATGGATGAAGCTCGTCGGTGCTATGAGGTATTGTAATCTACCTCCAATCAATTGGCATTCCTTTTTTGGATGTATAATGAGAAATGAGGAAGTGACATTTTAGTTGGTTCCCTTGGTATGACGAAGTTCTAGAATCTATTTCTTTGTGGAATATTCAATTATTAGAACCAGGGTCTCCAGCTGGAGACATGAAAAGATAAAAGAATTTTTAGTTGTTGTATTTGGATTGATAGAAGCATAGCCTGTCCATAGTATAACAGTGGGATTCTCTTCGACCTTTTACTTGGCATTGGCGTTGTCAAGTCCTCTATAGCTTAGTTGTTTCATCCTTCATCTGCTTCTTTTTGGTGAAGGCCAAATCAGCTTATTGAGTAAAGATGGCATTAGTTCAGCTCTTGACTAACTTTATTTTCCATCAATTTCCACAATATTGTGCCGATCTTCACCGCCTTGTGTGTGCTACTGAATGCAGCGTGCTTTGAAGGTACTTTCCCTTTATGTTATGCTCTTACATTCCAATCTATGCACATCTCATCACCCAGCGATCATACTTCTCCATCTATTCTACTGGTATCTTCTTGTTGACGAGCACGATTTATAATATAATTATCAACTTCTAATTGTCACTTTACATTTGCAACCGATCAGATAAAAGGGCGTGTGCTAGGACATAACCATTCAGATTATGCAGATACGATGTATCGTCTGGGAACGGTAAACTTTATTTCCAAAGATGTCTTCTCTTAGTCGGTGTGGCTTCTAGAAATTTTCTTCTTACTGTCTGCTCTTTGTTATTTAATCTACCAGTTTGTTCTCTGTTTATCCATCTAGCTTATTTTGTCTTTGTGAGTTGCATGGCCTTAAAGTGAATTGTCATGGACCATGCAGGTACTGTATCTTGAAGGAAAAGTAAAAGATGCAGCAGCCCTTATACAGGATTCTATTGACATATTGGAGGTTCATGATTTCCTGACATGAGGCTAGTGCATTTTAGACTGTAGTATCTTTAATTTCATGTTTTTGGCTTACTCGATTTTGGTTATCAGGGAGCTGGTGAAGGGGAATCAATAACATGCATGAGGAGGTTACGCTATATGGCGCGGGTACTTTTACGACGTTGCTTTTATGTCATTCTGATAATTGATACTAGATTAGTTGGCCTATGTTCATGCTGTTTCAATTGAGCCCATGTTTTCCCTACACTGATCTTTCTTTATACCCATTAGGATCCTGTTTTGACCTTTGTAGATATACTCAAGATCTCATCGCTTACAAGAAGCCGAGAATGTGCAAAGGAAGATTCTCCATATTTTGGAACTATTGAAGGTTGGTTGCTTGTCCTTTTCTAGAGACCAATTCAAGTTTGACATGGCTCTTTGCTTAAAAGCCAATCACGTTTGTGAATCAATTGATATATTTCCCTTTCGAAAGTCACGGTTAAAAAGACATTTCCTCATTATTGCCTACTTCACCTTTTAGTGTTGTTGTGTGGGCCTACTTTCTCTTTAGTTTATCTCGTGGAAAATTCTGGGATCTTCGACGTTTTTCTACCCTTAAAAAACAACATCATCACTGTCCTTACTATATTCTAGTATGCCAACATTCTTCTAATTCCCATGAATTGCAATATTTATCGTCCACGAGTCTTCGCTGATATATTTAGAGCATTTGAAATGTGTGAACTGATGCCTTTAGGAAAGGAATGTGTAGATGCACATCCTTGATACTATTGTAAGTTGCTCCCTTGATGGTAAGTGGTTCAAGGTGTGGAAATAGCCTTGACGTAAATATGTACACCCTCCCTTGACCTGCACCCACAAGGGAGCACTTCTACGCCTGGGTTGCCTCTTTAAAATGTGTAAACTGCTATTTTTGCTTTGTCCTAGAAGGTTTTGCCCTTCTTCTTTGAAAACATTGTAATCTGATTTTGTATCTTGATTTCAATCTTGCAAAAGGGCTGGGATTCTTTGGAAACTGTAATAGCAGCTGAAGCATTGGCTTTGACCCTCCAGTCAGAAGGAAAACTGTTGGAAGCACGGGAACTTTTTGACAGGTGAGTGGCATTACTTTGAAAGCAAGCCTACATCATGTCCATGACTTACCTTGAACTATTTGGTAATAATATTAATCCCAGGTGTCTTGATGCTCGGAAATCAATACTTCCTGCTGGTCACCTACAGGTCAGTGCTAATTCATGCACGATGTCTTACTACTGACCAGAAGGTTTCTGATGATAAAATTGTTAGAATTTCCATATCCAACCAAAAACTTTAAGGCTATGAGTAGGTGGATATTCCACTTTTATAAACAAGGCCACCACACTTGCAACTTCTAATGTGGTATTCTCCAACATACTCCTTCAAACGAAGCCCATTGTGCTGAAGTTTGCACGGGCTTGACACTGCCTCCTGTGCTTTCAAAGGGGGTCGTGCTAGCACAACAGTTCACGGGTCTCGTATGAGCAATTGACTCTGATACTAGAATCGCCGTATCCAACCCAAAACCTTGAGGCAATGAATTGATGGATTTTCCACACTTGTAAACAAGCCTACCACTCTTGCACTTAGCAATTTGAGATTCTCAACACGCCCCCTCAAAAAGGACCCATCAGGTCGAAGTTTGCACGGGTTTAACTTCACCAATGTGTGATGAAATGGGGGCCGTGCAAGGACATGGGGCTCGGGGTCAACCCGCTCTGATACCATGTTAGAATCTCCATATCCAACCCAAAACTTTTAAGGCCACGAATAGGTGAATATTCTACACTTGTAAACAAACCCACCGTACTTGCAACTTCCAGTTTGATATTCTCCAACAAAAATGATCAAAGATTGTACTTGTTGATGTGCTTCATTACTTCATTTTAAGCAACTAGTGACTTGCACAGATGTTTCTAGCAACAATAACTTGATGATAAGATTATAATTTGACATAGAGCTACTTCACTCCATGACTAGATCGGAACCAACATGCTTCACATTGCCAAGGTTATAATCATGCATTCCGATCTACTGAGACAGCTACCAATTTCTGAAGCAGTTACAGAACTTGAAAAGGCAAAAGATTATTTAAATGCATCAATAAGGTAATCCCTAGCCTGATTCCCTTTTTCCATATGTTTTTGTCACATTTCAATTGCTTCATATGTATGGCCAGGAACCTCATCAAATAGTTTGTGCATCTCTGCTCCAGAATCTGATCTTTTGTCAATATTATGATCAGATATGTTCCTCAGCGTGTGCATTTTTAAGTATATGCAACAGATGTATATGTAGAATTTCTTGATTATGTCAAAATTTTATAGCTTTCTGTCGTTGTAGTTTTATTTCTGTTTCACTTCCGCTTCACAAGTTTTTTATGCCAGGTTGTGTTTGTTTATGCATATCAGTGCATGGTCCCTTGGATAGTTTTTCTTTTCTGACCAGTGTGGTTTCAGTATTCTTTTGTAGTGATGTCTATTCAACTTGGAGTTGAAGTATTGGTATAACTTAATCAGACAGTGGTAAATTTGGTGGTTATACTTGAAATGGCCAAATATCCTGTTTGGAGACACTCTTGTATTCACTGTCTGTCTACTTTGAAGGGATTATTACACTGAAAAATATTTTATGCGCATGTACTTTAGTCGAATTGTACAGGCTTTGCGTGATTGTTGTTGTTGATTTGACTGCTGGAGCCGAAGCTCTTTCCAGAGCTTTAGGAATCGCCTATAGTGATCATTGTTGAATACAAACCATCGTAAGCATGGTTATGAGGCAGTTTTTCAAATGTAGACAGTTTGTCCAAACTTGGGACTGGTCTGTTGGTACCAGAAGGAACTCCTAAATATGATGAGGAAGTCTTTGTCTATCCTGTTCTCTATATACAGAATGTGGGAGTAATGCCTTGGGTTAGTTTAGATGTCATAACTCCTTTATAGAAAGTAGCTGGCTTGTTGTGGAAATCTTTTGCTGGTTGATTTTTCTTCTTCGTTCTATTCTGACTCAAACATCTAGATTTTTATTTTTTATGATGAGTAACATCAACGTAATACACATACAACATCGGTGGCTTAAATTCAAACGTAATCTGTTAAATTCCACTGTTGCTGAACAATTGTTGGACATCTAGGACAATTCATAGTTATGTCAATTTTGTTGATAGACTTTCTTGCTTTGTAAAAAATGTAGATTATTAGAACTTGTAATAATCTTTATAATCTTTCTTTTTCTCTCTGATAGGATAGCAGGGCAGGTGCTTGTTAAGTGTAGAAAACAAAAAAAGCAGCAGCAGAATAGCCCATCAGAAGAAACCCTTAAGGAAGGGCGTGCAGCACTTGCTATTCTGGTCAGTTCATTCATCTTAAAAATATTTTTCTGGGTTTTTTTTGCCGAGTATACGTATACAAATCACCTTTTAGGCGAGTAATAGTTTATCATTGCAGTTATGATTATGAAGACAGATCAACTATGGATTCTTGGTAGTTTTCTGTTAGTATTCTTCGTCATCCTAGTGCTATATGAAAGATGATTTTGGCGTACCCATGGAAATATTTTGGTTCATTTACTGGCTTAATTTTGGTTCTTGCGATGACATTTTATAGATGAAAAGCAGAAACAGCTGAATTTCTTATGGGATATTCGAGTCATGATTAGGATGGAATACCGGTTTTAGCCAAGGTTACCCATTTTCTGAATAAGAACTGTACTTTCTGTCTTTCCGGGAATAAGAAGTATACTTGCATTTGCAGATGATTGTTGGAAACCATTTTTTATTTACAGATGAGTGTTTGAACTGATTATTGGAGGCCTGCCTTATATGATCCTCCTTTATCACGATGATATGCATGGTGAAAAACTGGTGTTAAAGGCATCTATGCAGCCGACAATAGCCTACCAAAGTTTATTGAACTAACAGAAGTTTCTCTTGTTCTGGCAGTTGCAATCACTTGAGGCTCTTAGTCGCTTGGAGATTACTAGACAACAGCTCGTGGAATCTAAGGTTAGTACTTAATAGAATGAAGTTATCACTCTTGAAATAATGAGCAAGTTAGCATCACGTTTCAGAACTTTGAAATGAAATCAGATGCCTCTTTCACTAGTTTTTTTAGAAGAACATGAGCAAAAGGCCCCAGCATAATCTTTCCTTGCATTTTGTATTTAAATGTCAGATCCTGGGAAAGATTTGCAGTATATATTACCTAAACCCGTGATTCCCTAAAGCACGGTGGCTTATTGCTCATATTCTAAACAGGAGGACTTTTCACCTTCGACGCAGTCTGAGAAGGAACTTCGCAGATGTATTTCTGCTTTCAAAGAGGTACCTGTGTGACAGATGCATTTGCGGTGGTTGCCGTAGACCGCTCTCTTTTTTTCTCTGTTCTTCTTCGGTGCATGCTTACATTCCGGGCACCATTCAGGATGAGTGATAGCAGGGCGGTTTTTTTTTTTGAGTAGTAAGACTTGTTGCTGTTCACTTGCTTATGATAGAGAGAGTGGTGGCTCTTGGGTATTAAAATTTACGATATAATTCAATAACTCCTGTCCCTAATACAATTTCTGCTGGAGTTCCAAAGTCCAAATAATTATCTATATCAGGCCATCCTCCTTTTCTTTTCTCGAGTTACTCGGGGTGCTTTCAGAAACTAGGCATCAACTGATGAAGCAAAAAAAAAAAAAAAAACCACTGAGAATCATTCATAATCCCCATTTGCAGTTTTATATGTTGCGGTGCAGACAGCATTACATGTTTAATGGTTACTTGTCTCCATCCAACTCTTGCTGGGGTGTGTGAAAGTTTAGGTTCTCGAATGTTGTTTAAGATGCGATAATCGATCATGTCTAGTAATTTGTTTCCTGAGCTGAAGTAACATCTGCTGTCATTTTGGCGTTAAAGTTAAGGTGTCACATGCGCCTTTGATGTTCTTGAGATTCATATCAGCCTTGGTGTATGACTCAGAATTTACCGTTCTTCATATCTGATACGAGTTTTTCTGCAGTTTGAGAAGGAAGGATCGTTTACTGATTCGCCTGAAGTGAAAATGGAGTATCTTTCTTGCTTGAAGCATCTTTTAAACCTGGTCAGTTCAGACAAAGCTATGGATGAATCTAGAAGAGCGAGGATCCAGGAGCTGAACAAGACAATTAAGCAAGTTGAATCCGATTTGGTCCGGTGTGGCGACCATTAAGCGGCTGCTGGTGAGGGATCATGACTATATATGCTGGAACCTGGTCATCTTTTGGGCCATTATTGAGCTGATGGGTTTCTTTTTTTAAGAATGAACTGATAGGTTAAGTGATAATAAGGGCAATAATTATATATGCATTTTTTTAAAAATAAGCACTCTAAACGGGCATTTAGTTATGCTGATTGGGTGACTGATAGCTTGAGATTAACTTTCGCTAGATAAAAGCGTCGGATGTAAATTTTGGGCTGCAACAACATCTTCATCCATGTCCATTAAGCTGCATTAAGCACGAATAAATGATATATGTCCTATTTTAAATCTCTTTTCGATATATGTCCTGTCAATTGGACGGCATATTCAACAACCAAATGTATGCATCTTTTCGATAAAAACTGAACAAGATTATTTATTTGATCTCTCTTATCTGACTGTCTCTTTTCCTCAACCGTGTTTTAAAAATTGTGGTCTGACAGGTTGGACACAGTCGAACCTTAACCCGGCACCTAGAGCAACTTGAAAAAAAAAATGAAAATAGTTAAAGTTTTAATATTTGTAAATGACAATCATTGCAATGATTCTTAAAACGACTTGACATTTTAATATTAAATACAGTTAGTAATAGAATTATTTACAAAAAACCTCAATTCGAACACTTATCAGGTCAAACTCGGAGCATATGAATTATTCTCCGTGTCGTTTTTTAAAACATTACTCTCAACCAGCTTGCAAAATTGGGCTCTAGAAAAGTTCCAAGTTGAAAATTCCACAATTTCATCTTTTTTTTCTTCTGTCTGTATCGTATGATGCTCGTCTATTGGCTGGATGTACGACTGGCTCTTAGTTGTCAACTTAGACTTTGGCACTTGAGTGGACCAAGACTTGTAAATACCGGGTTTTTTTTCTGAATGGTATTACTATTCACCATTTTTTGTGAAAAAAGCGTCCGATTTGAAAGTATTGCGGGGACGGTGTCCCCGCTCCCCGCCCCCGCTCCCCGCCCCCGCTCCCGCTCCCGCTCCTCGCCCCCACTCCCCGCTCCCCGCCCCGCCCCTCGCTCCCCGCCCCCGCTCCCCGGTCCCCGATCCCCGCTCCCCGCTCCCCGCCCCCGCTCCCCGCTCCCCGCCCCCGCTCCCGCTCGCCGCTCGCCTCTCCCGCTCGCCGGCTCGCCCGCCTCTCCCGCTCGCTGGCTCGCCCGCCTCTCCTGCTCGCCGGCTCGCCCGCCTCTCGGTCCAGCCCCCGACGTCGTATTAGGTAAATTTTTTAATTAGTTAATTTTTTAATTAGTTAATTGTGAATGTTAGTTAATTGTGAATGTTAGTTAATTGGTAAATTGGTGATGTTAGTTAATTGGTTAATTGTTGATGTTAGTTAATTGGTTAATTGTTATTTGTAGATAATTGGTTAAAAAAAATTTGGTCCGAATGGTGCGACCAAAATTTCGGTCTGACCGGTCTGGCCAAAAAATTGATCAGACCAAATTGACCAATTTATGGTCCGACCGGTTTGACCGAAAGATGGTCAGACCGGTTTGACCGAAAGATGGTCCGACCAGTTTGATCGAAAGATGGTCCGGCCGGCCAGTTTGACCAAAATAAGGTCTGAGTGGTTTGACCGTTAAACAATGTGACCGTAATATGGTCTGTAATAACGCTATTTTAATTAATTTTTTGATTAATGTTCTAATTGTTCAATGTTTAACATTGTTGGATTTGCTAAGTTTGTTAATATATTGGTAAGTTAATATAATGTTCTAATATGTCTATTGTGTTGTTTAGATATGGATGCACAGCCATACAGGCATCTTCTAGGGAATGGAGGACCCTTAGATACGTCGGTATTAGTGCACCAGGATGTGCACCGTTCCCAGGACGTGTGGAACCGTGAGGTTCGTGAAGGGATTAACGATAATCAGGACACATTGTTGAAGATACACCGACGGAAATGGACGGTGTCTCATGTGCAGAACGAGGCCTTTATAGCCTACATGAAGGAGGCAGGTTTCTGGGATGTGTGGTGTATTGGCTGGGTCGTTCTCGAAACAGCATTTGTTACAGCCTTGGTGGAGCGGTGGCGGCCCGAGACCCATACGTTCCATATGCCTATGGGTGAGATGATAGTTACTCTTCAGGACATTGCTGTGTTGTTCGGGCTTCCTATCGATGGTCACCCAGTAACAGGGTTGCAGACACCTCCTGATTGGCACGAGTTCTGCGTACGCCTATTTGGCAGTAACCCGGCAGATACCCCTGGAATGGTTTGGAAAAACCAAATTGCCCTTAAATGGTTCGAGGACCATTTTGACCCTGCTACTATCCCGATTGATGCTGGTGATGAGGTCGTAAAACGATATGTTCGAGCGAACATATTGCGACTTATCGGATGCATTCTTTTTCCCGAGTCTAGTGATGCGAGGGTGAACACATACTGGTTGCCACTTCTAGAGAATGTAGAGGCAATTGGTTCTTACAGCTGGGGTAGTGCGTGTTTGTCACACACGTACAGCCATTTATGTAGAGCCACAAGCTCGACACGTTCACTTATTGCCAGGGCGATGACGCTAGTATGTATGTGGGCTTGGGAACGGATCATCCCAAATCGTCCGCTTTTGTTAAATCCGGCAGTGCAACAACCTGGGCAAGCACTGGGCATTAGGTACAAATTATTACTTAATGCGCTGTAGCCGCTGATTAACCTTATAGACTTGACGTGATATTTTTATGTCACTGTGGAGGTGGAGTGGAAAATTTAACAGAGCGGCCAGCAAAAAAATAACAACCGTATCTGTTTACAGACGCAGGTTGGATGAGCTTAGAGAATCAGATGTAAGTAATTTGTTTATTAAATTTTAATGAATAGTTTTGACTTAAATCATACTGTGTTGCATACATATAACCACGACCATTTGGACGAGCTACGACTGTGTGCATTTGTTACAGGTTGTATAGATGCCGTATAACGACGAGATTCTTGGCAATCTCCCGACAATATGCCATCGTGATTGTGGCTTATGGTTGGCACGAGTCCCGTTGATATGCTTTTTGCATGTGGAGTGGCATTATCCTGATCGGGTGTTACGACAGTTCGGATTACTCCAGGGTATTCCGGCTAGCCCTGAGATCGATGAGGCGACACATAGTGCGGTGGATGGTCAGGGTCAGGCTGGCCAAAATTGGAATGCCATTTACGAAGGCCATGTGAAGATCTGGGTGGAATTTCGGACAAAATATGTGTATCACGGAGTACCTACATCGCCGTATATCCATTATCATGATGGATATATGGATTGGTACAGGAAGATTACTCGGCGATTCATCAGCCCTGCTAGCGCAATGTTACACATGAGTGTAAGTCAATTTAGCTATGTTAAATAAAGATGTTGTCTATTTTAATTTTAATAGCGATGTTCCACAATGCTAATGATAATAAAATTTTATTTGTAGGCGGATGTTGTTGAGCATATACGCCACAGGTCTTCAGACATTTCAGAAATTCAGAATTTATCGCAGGTTGCACTTGGGTTCACCGGCGAGCAAAGACGGTACCTAGGTCTCCGCGACAGCCAGCCACCTGTGGGACTGGCGGAGCACATGACATACGATCTTCCTCAATCAGAGAGGGTATCTGTCGTGAGACGCAAAACCACCCTTTTCAACAAGCGGCAACCAATACCCCGGCCTGAGCCCGTACCTGGTTATCAAGTGGAGCCCATGGTCTGGGAAGATTATCGGTCGAGATCGCAGATTCCAGCAAACACAGTGACGTCTCTCAGCATGGATACCTCCGCCACTCATCCATTCTCCCAGCACACAGATTTTGGCACCCCCGGCTCCGCTTCCCAGCCGTCCCACCAGCACTCGAGTTACGGCCTAGCCCACACTGGGGTGCCGTATTCCCAGCTGTTTACTCCCCCTAGGCAGAGGTATTTGTTTATCTTAATTTGTGGTATTAATTATGAATTTTATTACAATATGTTCAATTGATTTGATTTTATTATTATATAAATTTTTGGGTTTGTTATTAGGGGTGTTCTCATTGGAGACGGTACAACGGCAGCTAGGTCTGTGCAGCCATTTTCTTACGGACTGGGCCCTTCCGGATCGGGTTTCGGCGTCGCCCCCTCCGCTGCTCATCCATTATTCAGGGAAAATGTATTTGGTTGGCCCCAAACTGGGGCTCATACGTCCGACACGCAGTCCAGTTTTGGTTTGACCCGGTCTGGTATACAGACATCCCAACTATTTGAGACACCTACACAGAGGTTGGTTCTCTACAATTTGGTGTGTGTAAATTATGAATTTTATTTAAAAATTTTGAATTGATTGTATAGCTTTATTGTGTTGATAACATAATTTGTTGATTTTGATAAATTTGTATGATATTTTATAATAGGACTTCGCCACGTGATACTTCAACTCATGGTAGTGGTGACTCTTCATTTGACGATCCAACCGATTTTGAGGATGAAGAAATACCTCTGGTCCGGCGTCAGCCTAATCGGGGAGCTAGAGAGGCTGGTGTGCGATGTTTTACAGGAGGACACCTGAATGTGCCTGGAAAGGGAAAGGGGAAGGCGAATGCTCACGCAGATAAGCATCAAAAGGAGAAGCCTCAGAAGAAGAAGAAGTAGTTTATGCTTATGTACTAGACATTCGTTGGATGCTTTTATGACTGTATTAACTTCACTTTTTTTATGATTTGTGTTTTAGTTCTCGAAACTTTTCAAACGTTATACCTTTCTAGATAAGTATGCCGTCAAGATATTAAACAAAGTACGGTATAAGAAAATACGACATGACAAAACTAAGAAGTGCAATACTAAAATAGGATGAGAACAATCTGAAATAACAGATAAAAAAAATGTCTTTATGTTTCTCAACACGTTGTCACAATTCTCATCAGAATTCCCGGTAGGGACATATTTGCCACTATTCCTTGAAAACTCGTTTAACATTCTCGTGATCAACACTGAAATGTATTCGATTTTCTTCATACGAGACATAAATCTGTTCAAAAAATACTTAATTAGGTCAATGATTATATTAAAATAATTTACTGACGACGATGTAATGATAATATAAGCTTACATCTTTCACTAGCAACACACATCCATCACAGTAGGTACTCTCAATGTCTTGTAAACTCTCCGTGATTTCGCCAGTAGGATCCTTCATAAATTTATAGATATGAAGTCTTTGATAATTAAAAAATATGATTAAGAAACAAATAATACATTATATTATAATACCTGAAAAGCTGCTCGGAAACTATTGCCGTATACATGTTTCTTCTTTTTCACGTGCAGAACCATCTGCAAGTCTCTTAGTTAACAATAACATTACTTGCAAATTGCAAAATTTTCATATATGTACAAATGTTACCTGTGGAATTGTGATGCTTTCAGAGATTGTTTTTACATCCTCAATAGATACTCCATCAACGTTAGCTCCATACATCAAACCTAAAAAATTTAAAAACTAGATACTCCATAAATGTAAGTAACAAGTATGTATAAGTATTTTCGTAATACCGTGAGATAGAACAAATTCAATAGCTGTTGTCCATAGTTCATTGTTGAAAATGTCATTGGCTTTGCGGTCTGCTTCAGCTCGTATGGCTTTCCTTCGAAGGGCTGATTTAGCTTCAGCTTCCTTTTTATGCAGCTCTAACCTCTTTTGTTCTTGGAGCCACTCAAAGGCCTCTGAGCCATATAGTGCCTTCAAATCGGCACCACGTCCCTCAGGATATGGTGCTGGAGGATAAGGACGACGACCATCATAGGATGGTGCTGGACGAGTTTGTTCTTGGGAATCTTCATCAGATTCTCCATTTTTCTTGAACACTTTGACTACGTTCTCATCAGTAATGCTAAATAATTTGTTGTTCGGGTATGGGGACGAGTCAACTTTTACCTGTTGAAGAACCAGAAAATCAGTAAACAACTATCTAGAACTATTGAGAAAAAAAAGGATATGCTCACATTTTTAAGATACAACACACATCCAGCTTCAACAAGACCGGTAGAGTCATTTATGGTACCAGTAATACTGCCTGTAGAATCCTGTAATATATTAAAAGTTTAAAAAATTTCTCACATAACATAAATATGTAAGAATAAATAAAATTCTTTTAATTGTACCTTTAATGTCGCAAGTGCGCCAATTCCGACACGCTGAAAACGGGTCACCTCTACAACCATCTACAAGCAAATACAAAATACTTGTTATAAAATTGACTATGATGCTAACTCAAATTAAAGGATAATGTAAAATTTCTTACCGACAGAACTGTAGTACCACTATAGGTATTTTTGAAGCTCTGAATACTTGTCCCTTTAAAACAGGTTCCTATCATCATCCCTGTAAAATAAATTAAAATTTAATAAAAATATTATGTGATCCAATATAGAAATACAGAATACCTTCAACTGTCAGAAAGTCCATGGCTCTACTCCACGGTTCTGGATCTCGCTTGACAAGTTTGTAATAACAGTTGCTTTTGGTAGGTTTCTGAGGAGGGACTTCTGATCTATCGTTGGATGGCCTCTGTAATCGTTTGAAAATATACCCAAACTTAGAACCACATAGAGCATTCCAATCGATTTGAGGATGCTCCGGCTCTTCGTCATCATGTGCGATTGGCTCTTTGCCACTTCTCCTCATCGGCACACCTGAACAATTATGACAATAAACATATACATAAAATGTGTAATGCGTCATTATTCTGCTAAGATAGAGTAACTTAAACTTTAGACTGTTACAAAGAAACTCAACACAACCCACATAGAGTTTCACAAAATATTACAAAGTACAATCCTTTCAGTTCAAAATTAATTACAATTCAACGTCCACGACGGCGTCTACTCGTACTTGCCCCTACGGATACAGCTGCCGCTTTAGCTGCTTTAACCGCTCTTGCCGCCGCAACTTCTCTTATATTAGTACAATTGGCTTTTGTGTGACCCCTTGTTTTACAGAGCGTACAGCGGACGAAAGGCACTGTATCCATTTCATTATGTATGCGCTTCCGTGGCTGTCCTCTACCCCTCGCTAATCTTTCATCTGGAATGAGCCTTACAACCGTTGGATCTTCAGGATACGGCCAATATTTAGGATTGCCCAGAGGAATAAACTTCAGTTGGTAGCAAGCTTGCGTGGTTTCCAGGCGATAATACTTATCCACAAATATCTTGTAATCGATGCCAAGTTCAGTACAACACGCCATCACATGTGAGCACGGATAGTGGTAAGCCTGAAATTTGCCGCAGCCACAAAATCCTGTGGAAAGATTAACTGAATGCTTTCTGTCCCCCTTTTGTCTTCTCATATCGTACCCAGTGCGAACTTCGTACGATCCAACTGTACTGTCAGAAACTCGCACTCTATGTCCATTGGCCTTTCCCTCCCACCGCTCCAACCTGTTTATGAGCTTCTGTGACATCAATATTTTGCCAGTACAGCTCTCTTTCATACACTTAGTTGATCTCTCTTCAAAATATTCGGTTAGCTTGTTAAATGTCTCTGCCACCAAGGCCGTCACCGGTAAACGACGAACTTTTTTGAAGATTATATTTACGCACTCGGCAAAATTCATCGTCATGTTACCATATCGGCGTCCGCCATCCCACGCTAAGCTCCACTTGGGCAATTCCTGTTCATACATCCAGTTGAAGACCTCCTGGTCGACATTCCATATTTCTCGCATGTTAGCTTCCAACTTCCACAGTTGAGCTTGCATTCCTACAACCAATATAGTAAAAATATTAAATGTGGAGTAACAACTTGTAAAATAGTTTTAGACTACAAAACATTTGTGCATGTCACCTGCAATCTTCATGACATTCCTCATGGCGTCGTTTTTGAAGTGTTTGTTAAGATTGCTTGCTACGTGTCGAAGACAATATCGATGGGCGGTATCACTGTCTTCTCCCCAACCATACTCCGTATCCATTGCCTTTAATATGCCAGCATGTCGATCAGAAATAACACATATTCCATGTCGGCCAGGCGTGACGTGCTTCCGGACTTGTTTCATGAACCACGGCCAACTATCCGTGTTCTCACCCTCTACCAGAGCAAATGCTATTGGAATTATAGCATTATTACCATCAATTGCAGTGGCGATCAGGAGGACATGCTTGTATTTTCCATACAAGAACGTTCCATCAATCTCCAAGACAGGCATGCAATGTTTGAAAGCTTCAATGCAAGGCTTGAAGCTCCAAAAAACTCGCTTAAAGATCTTTGTTCCAGGCATCAGTGCTTCCACGTAATGGTCGCAACCAGGGAGGGTGTGATAATATTCCCATTCAACAACAGTTCCAGGATTATTTGCCTTGCATGCTGCAAACCATTGCGGAAGGCGATTGTAAGATTCTTGCCAATCCCCCCATAAATCTTGAAACGCCTTCTCTTTTGCCCACCAAGTCTTCGTATACGAGGGTCTAAACTTCATATGGTCGTGGATCTCTGACCTTAAAGTGGCCACACGAATTTCTGGTTGTTCCTCTACTCGTTTCTTAATAATTTGTGCAATGAAAGCAGAAGTGAGTTGTTTATGATCCTGCGACTTTCGTAGGCGACCACAGGTATGGGGGTAGGTGTGTTTCACGATTTTCCATGGACTGAAAAGTGTGCCCCTTCTTTCCTGTGAGACACGGATCTCCCATTTGCAATCATCCGTCTCCCATTTTTTACACTTCACAGAAAAAGTTTCTGGCCTTGTTTCTTTTCGAACAAACTCACGCCCATCGTTCATTACGAACGCCTCGATCTCCCTCTTTGCATCAAATTTGCTCTTCCAAATCGTACCCTCTTTCAACAAACCAGAACAACTTCCATCTATTGCTCGGTCACCGGGATCAGTTAGAGCGAGTTCACCGTATTGTTGTTCTCGGTATTGTTGTTCCTCTTCTTCTACTACTTCTTCTTCTTCATCTTCGTCTTCTTCTGCTTCATTTTCGTCTTCTTCTGCTTCGTCTTCGTCTTCTACTTCTTCTGCTTCGTCTTCACGATCAAAATTGTATGTGGCATATGGACCTGCCTCTCTAGGATCATTTTCAAACCAATCAAATATTGGTTCATGAGCAACATCCATCCCCGTTGACGTACCAGCTTCAACGACAAACGGGTTGTAATTATTAACCCTCTTTTCCACAATGATTGTAAGCTTAATCTCCTTCACCATGGTCTCCAGCATTATCCTAACATCTTCATCGTCGTTAATAAACATTGGACCAAATTGTCCTCTTCCAAATGGACATCTAAATATCAATGGCCCAAATTCTTCATTTGGACCTATTGGGATCTTTTCGTTAACTTTTTTCCGCAAGATATTGTATCTAACAAATGCTGCATGAAACTTCAACTTCTCTTTCCCACCACCTTGGTAATCAAAACCGGTTTCATTGTTGTTGAAAATTACTCCATCGTATTTCAACTTTATTCTTATAACCCGGTTAGCCATTATGAATACTACAACAAAAGAAAACAGTATGCAATTCTATATTAGCAACACAAAACATAATTTATATTAACGAAAATATCATATAAACATACATTCTTCTCCATCAATTTTTTGGTCTGACCACCTTAAGAACCAGATGAAATTTAATCGGACTGGCAGGGTGGTCACTTTTTGTACTCGACCATCCGGAATTTACCAAGAAAAAATTCACAATCTGACCGGTCGTTCCGGTCAGATTGGTCAAACCGACCCGACCGATTTGACCGACCCGACCGGTCCGACCCATTAAACCGGTCTGGCTATTGGGGTTGGTCAGTTTATAAAATCCGCACACCCACAAAATTTTAAACAATCAGATATCACACTAAAAAAATAGAAGGAATTAATAATTTCAAAGCTAAAATATACTAATTATTTTTAATTAATGAACAAACTCTACATATATACACCCATAAAATTTTAAACGACCAGATATCACACTCAAAAAATAGAAGGAATTAATAATTTCAAAGCTAAAATATACTAATTATTTTTAATTAATGAACAAACTCTACATATATACCAAAATATTAAAGTAAATTAATTTACCTGATTTTGGGCAGGGTCTTCTATGGTATGCAGGACGTCTTCGTATGGATGACAAAAGGCTTCTGCGAGGTATCCATTATATAGGCTATATGATCGACCAAGATTTGACCAAAAAAGTCGGATCTTGGACCAATATGATATATTCGACAAAAAATGTCGGATCTTGGTCATATCCGAAATCTCCTATTCAGATTTCGGATATGGTTTATCGACCAAGATCCGACAAAAACGGTCGGATCTTGGACCAAGATCCGACTTTTTCTGTCGGATATATCATCCGACTAAAAAAGTCGGATCTTGGTCATCCGACAAAAAAGTCGGATCTTGGTCCAAGATCTGACTTTTTTCGGCGTCCGTGCCACGTGGACACCGTCCCCGCAATACTTTCAAATCGGACGCTTTTTTCACAAAAAATGGTGAATAGTAACACCATTCAGAAAAAAAACCCTAAATACCTGGTTCAAATATTATATTACGAATAAAAAGAAAATATTATTAAACAAATACTGAATATCAAAGGTTAAAAAATAATTATCAACAGTCATCTTTTTGGCAAACCACAAACATCAAACCACTAGCTTGTATATTATCAGACAGCAAATTAAGAACCACATCTCACTAGGAAACTCTTTAAGGTTAATCATGTCTCATTCTACCATCCCGAATTCTGATGACCCTCTTCACTTTGTGTTATTTCCTCTCATGGCACAGGGTCACATGATTCCTATGGTAGACATTGGCAGGCTACTGGCACAGCACGGGATCATCGTCACCGTTGTCACCACCCCTCGCAATGCTGCTCGCTTCGCTGCGGTTGTTGATCGGGCCGTTGAATCTGGTCTGAGAATCCAGGTGGTCGTGCTTCGGTTTCCATCCGAGGAAGCAGGCTTGCCGGACGGATGTGAGAATTTCGATATGTTGCCTTCTCTGGACATGTCCCTGGCCTTGTTGAATGGAGCTAGCATGCTTCAGCAGCCAGCAGAGAAACTGTTTGAAGAGTTGTCACCTCCTCCAAGATGCATAATCTCGGATGTCTGTCTACCATGGACATCCGATATCGCTATCAAGCATGGAATCCCGAGGATTTCATTCGCCGGTGGCTGCTGCTTTTGCATGCTGTGCTTGCATAACACGGCCATATCCGGCATCTTCGATAGCGTAACCTCCGAAAGTGAGTATTTTGCAGTTCCAGGCTTGCCGGATCACATAGAATTGAACAAAAATCAGATGATGAGTCCAATACAAAACATGGACGAGTTCAACGTCAAGATTGGAGCTGCAGAGAAGGAAACATACGGGATGATCATAAACTCGTTCGAGGAGTTGGAGCCGGCATATGCGAGGGAGTACAGGAAGGCGAGAGGAGACAAGATCTGGTGTGTTGGTCCAGCTTCTTCGTGCAATAAGAACAACATCGACAAGGCTCAGAGGGGTAATAGTGCATCAGGTGATACACATCAATGCATAAAGTGGCTTGATTCTCAAGATACCGGTTCTGTACTCTATGTTTGTCTTGGAAGCATGAATAACTTGATCTTCAGACAATTAGTAGAGCTTGGATTGGCTTTGGAAGAACTGGACAGACCATTCATCTGGGTTATGAGGAACGGGGGTGAATCTACAGAGTTGGGGAAGTGGATTTCGAGTAGCGGATTCGAAGAAAGAGTCCGAGGAAGGGGCATGGTTATCCAGGGCTGGGCGCCACAAGTTTTTATACTGTCACATCCTGCAGTTGGAGGCTTCGTAACGCATTGCGGTTGGAATTCAACCTTAGAAGCGATATCTGCAGGTGTTCCGATGGTAACTTGGCCGCTGTTTGCAGATCAATTCTGCAATGAGAAGCTGGTAGTGCAAGTGCTTAAAGTCGGTGTCAGTGTCGGGGTGAAGATTTCACAGAAGTGGGGACTGGAAGAGCAGAATGGTGTACTGGTGTCCAAAGAAGATGTTATAAAGGCTGTGGAATGTTTGATGGAAGAAGGCGAGGAAAAGGAAACGAGAAAAGAGAGGGCGAAAACATTTTCGGAGATGGCTTTGAAGGCAACTGAGCAAGGAGGGTCCTCTTACCGTGACATGGAATTGCTCATCCAAGACATTGCAGCACAAACGAACAGAAAGGGAGATATATAGCTTCATGTCCAAATATTCTTCAATTGATGTATGCAGATATTGAGGCTTTCTGCTTCAAGGTTCTTAAACATAAAGTACTATAGATATCTATCTACATCCGAATAAACCATTACGTTGTTTGCAAACAAATCGGAATTGGAATCAGACCAGCTAAACAAGCACAACCTTAATCAGTACAACAAAGTCCTCCATTCATTCATTCATGTTCGAAACTAGTCTGCCTTACCATGAAATGAAGCACACAGCGATCATATGCCGTCGGTAGAAGACTTCCGTGATACTTGTGGTCTTTCAGTTATCAACCTTTGAACAAGAAGCAATGCCTGTTTGGCTGTACGACTCTTCCCAATTCGCCCCATCATAAAGCTTAGTCTCGACAAGGTTGAGGGTTCCTTGGTCCAGGCACGAGACAGTAATAGCAACCCCATCTGGGTTCGATCGCGGGGTATAGAATGAAGTAATTCCACAGACCTTGCAGAACGTGTGCTTCGCTGTTCTTGTACCGAAAGCATAAGTAGTGATGTACTGTCCGGAATCTCCCAGGAGCTCGAATCTTTCGGAGGGAACAACGAAGTGAATGTTGCCCCTCATAGAACAATTAGAACAGTTGCATTTCCAGGCCACAACACTAGTCGGTGCTCGCACTCGCCACGTCACTTTCCGACAATGGCATCCACCCTTGTGTACTACCAAATCCACGTCCATCCTTGAAAAAAAAGACGCCCTGAACGATATGGATCGGATCACAGCTTTGCGGAAATCGAAAAGCCAAGGGGCGGAGAAGGTCTACCTGTACTTCAACAATCTTGACATTAGTTTCATCACTTCCATGTTTGGAACACATTGATGAACAACACAGGTTACAGATGACTTCTGTCTTGTGGAACATTAACAAAACCATATCCGAAGTACAGTGTGCCGCTACACGACTCGGATCGTTTTTTGTTCTACAAACGCCTTCCCATAGTCCAAGCGGTATGATTTCCTAGCTAGCTACCTTCACTCTCTCAACCAATTAAAGAACAGAACAGAACAGAACAGAACAGATATCAACTCCCTCTTTACTAATCACTAGAGCAAGGGAGCAGACTGAAGGTACCTGACCTCAACCAGATTCTGCGAGGAGGACAGTCCAGTGGTGTAAACCGAACCCAGATCTCTTAGCGGTCACGAGCAAGAGCTATATGGAAAAGGATACAAGGCTACGGAATCTAGATGACGGCTTCTTTAGTTTATTGTTTCACTTTTTTTTTCTTTGGCCCCTTTGGTTTTTTAAGAAATTTGTATGGTTTGGTCAATCCAACATACATATTTTTTGGGGTTTTTTCCAAAATGGTACTACAGTACAATTTTATTATCAATTTGATATTACTGTTGAAAATATTCCGGATATGGTGTTCTTTTCCAGATCAAATTTTTTTTTCCGATTCTCTCTTTAGATCGAAAATAATTTTCGACTTGAGTTCAAATTCACAATAAATTTTTTGATCTCCATTGTCGTCGCAGACCAAAATTTTTTTCGACTAGAGGAGAGAGAAATCTGCATGTCAAAAATACCTTTCGACCTGAGGAAAGAGAAAGGCACAAATCAAATTTTTTTTCGATCTGGGGCAATCCTGACCCTTCAAGTACCGGCTATGGGAAACACTTTCGGTACCAAGAAAAAATATCGAAAAAGTTTCGATCTGTGTTTCTTCCTCCTCCACTATTGACGAACCAATCCAGACGCCGTTGCCGGCCGGCCGACTACGCCTCGTCGTCGCGTGTCGCCGTTCGTACTCAATCAAGAGGGCATGCTTGCACTTTTCATACAAGAATGTTCCATCAATCTCCTACACAGGGATGCAATGTTGGAAAGCTTCAATGCAGGGCTTGAAGCTCCGGAAAACTAGCCTGAAGATTTTTGCCCCAGGTTCAAGAGGAGCCACATAATGGGCTACGCCTGGCACGCAGTGATAATATTTCTATTGTACAACAGTTCCTGAATTCTTAGCCTTGTATGCCGCAAGTCATTGCGGAAGGCGATTGTATGATTCGTCCCAATCCTCCCATAACTCCTGTAATGCCCTCTCTCTTCCCCACCAAGCCTTCATGTAATAGGGCTAGAATCTAATGTGGTATTGGATCTCAGTAATTATAATCTTAATTGGAATATCTTGGTTATTTCGCAACTATATTCATAATTACTTATGCAATGTGAGCAGAACAGAGTTGTCGATGATCTTTTGAAGATCGTTCCGCACTACAGGTTTGCGGGTAGGTGTATTTTACTATTTACTAAGTAGGAAGTACTAATCCCTTTGCTATGACACAGATCTTCCATTTACACCCTTCTTCCCATTTTTTACACTTCACAGCGTAAGTGCAGGGTCTTGTTTCTTTAAGCTTAAACTCATGCTGCACTTTCATTGAGAATCTCTCGATTTTCCTCATTGCATCTTGTTTGGTATTCTAAATCGTACCCTCCTTCAAGTCACCATTATAACTTCCATCCATTTCAGTGTGAGCTCCCCAATCTTCATCATAAATACTCATCGATTCTTGTTCACCATGCTCAATTGCAGCAATTTCATAGCACCCTTCAACTGTGGTTCTCCATATTGTTGTTGTTCTTCTTCTCCGTATAGTTCTTCTTCTTTTTCTTCTCTGTGTTATTGTTCTTCTTCTTCTTCGGTATGTAAATTTGTAGTTGAATATGGATGTACTTATGTAGGATCATATCCAAACCAATCTGTTTGGACATCATATTCATCAACATAGCATCCCTTATGGAAGGAACAATAAGTGGCGTCACCCTTGACAGACCAGCTCCATCACCACTCAGTAACTGGCTTTCATGAACAGCCAACATTGTAATTATTCGACACCCTATTCTCCACAATAATTTTCAAAAAAAATCATACTCTCGTACGAGTCTACAAACCTGATCATTGTGTGAACTATATTCCTAACATCTCCATCATTGTGAATAGGCATTTGATCAAATTTTTTTCTCTCAATAGGATATATAAATAGCAGCCTATGAACCTCTTCACCAGGACAATAGTCTTTTCATATATCTTTTTCAATAGCACATCATAGGAGAAATCTTTATAAAATTTGACCTTTTTTTCTAATCCACCCATTGTAATATAAATTAATTTCACTGTTGTAGTGCATTTCACATTTCATAGCCCGTAAAGCCATTATTAACACTATAACAAAAGAAATTGACATATAATTAGGGTAGCTTAATCCATAAGTTCACAAAATAATCGAACAATATCTACTGAAATGATATTGATGACAAAGTATTCATAATTAAAAGTAACATACCTGAGACTTAAAAACAAGGAGAAGCTCTGTAAAAAGTAATATGAATTTTGCTAGCGAGGGACTTAAAAACTAGTCGCAAGATTCACATTATATAGACATTAAATTGAATTATTTTTTTGATGTGGGTGACCTCAGGTCAAATTTTTTTTCAACCTAAGACTTTCTATCTGAAAAAATCTAACTTCCAGATTTTTGTACCCGGATAAGCCTATTCATCTTTTTAAATCAAATTATTTTTTCGACCTGGGTTATGGCATCTCTGGATGACCCCAAGTCAAAAGTTTTTTTCGACCTGAGACTTTCTCTCTCTGCAGATCGAACAAAAATTTTGGCCTGGATCCAAAGTTAAAAAGAATTCCTCGATAATAGAAGTCGAAAAATTTAATACAATTTTGAACCGAGGTCAAAAATTATTTTCAATCGAAGGAGAGAGAATAAAAAAAATTTTGATTTGAAAAAGGAACACCATATTCGAAATATTTTCAACAGTAATACCAAATTGGTAATAAAGTTATACTGTAGTACCATTTTGGATAAAAACCCTATTTTTTGGGGGTAGAAATCGAGGGTCAAAGACGCCTACTAGTTTTTATTAACTACGTGCTAAAATATTAGAGCGATTACATTGGGTAAACTAACTAACTCCCTTTATATCATTTAGATACACATCAAGACAGAATGTAAACAGAGTATCAAACATGACATAATCATATCCTATAGACAAAGCATGCTTAGAGAGAGAATCAGCCACCCAATTTCCCTGTATGTATATGTGATGTATCTGTGTCGTCCAGTCACTGCCAAGTAAAACCAACCTCAATAAGAATCTGTCGAAAATCATACTCCTATGCCAACTCAAGTCCCAAAACAAGAGCTCAAAACTTAGTCACTAGAGAACTGCAACATCCGATGCCATTGTCATAACTATATTAGAATTGATATAACTAAGCATACTATTTTAACCTAATCGATCATGTTATTATGACATAACAGGTCATATAATTTTTACATAATTGGTCATGCCATTCTGACATAACCAGTCATGCCATTTTGACATAACAGAGGCATATCATTTGGACATAATCGGGCATGATATTCTGACATAACTAGTGATGCTATTTGTCGACTGGAAGGGCATCTCAAGTGAGGGAAAAATGGAGAGGAGGAGAAAGGAAAAATGAGAAGAAGAAGGAAGAGAGAAAAGAAGAAGAAAGAGGAGGAAGATGAGAAGAAGGAAAAAAAAGAAGAACACTAGGAGAAAGCGTAAAAAGAAGAAAGAAAGAGGAAAAAATGGAAGAAGACGAGATGGAAGAGGAGAAGAAGGGAAAAAATGGGGATGAATCGTAGCAAGAAGAAGAAGGAGGAAGAAGAAAAGGAGGAAACTAGAGAGAGAATGAAGAGAGAAAGAAAAAGGTGGAGAGAGAAAAGTAAAGTTGGAGAGAAAAATGAGAAAACGTGAAATGGAAAGAGACAGATTAGAGAAAGAGGGAATAATAAAAGTACAAAACTATCCCAGCACAAATTCTGGTCGTCAGATCATGGAGAACTGAGAGTGGGCCTCATCAAACAGTGTATCACTTATTCCAGACGTCCGGAGTTGGGCCTTCACTCCGGACCAATCCAAAGGCATGGAAAGGCTACCCCAATTGTTCGAGAAGAAATAGATTTGGCGCTAGAAACGTAAGTTTGTCAGCACCAAGCTGCTCAAATTTGGAGAGTTGATTTTAAAGATCTGGACGGCTGAAAATACACGCGTGTAACCCTTTTTTTAGTGGTCTTCAATTTTGCCTCTCACTATTCTTCTTTTTCTTACAAAACTCAATAACCAAAAAAGCCAAAATATATTTTATATCTTCTTCTTCCAATTTTACTAACAAAATAACTCAATCATATAGCCTAGATTTACCTAGTAATTTAATGCAAACAGTACATAGATTTACTTGAAACCTTGTTGACGAGAACAAAAGGTACATGTATTTGTTTATGTAAGAAGGTTTTCAAATTGAAGACGGCTTCATCTTCTTCCAAGAAAAGTTCCAAGTTCGTCATTTCACAAATTTGACATATCAGCTCTAAAATAATCTTGCGCAACCGAAGACGGCCTCAAAGAAAAGCCAAAACGTAAGCAGACGAATGTCACAATCACGAGTCTATTAATGTGTTGGATCTATTGAGGTGCGGCCAAGGAATGTACACCGAAGGCAAAATTGACATACGCCCTGGGAATCACAGCTTTTCGCTCATCACTCGTCCAAACGGACAAACCAAACTGACCAAGGAACAAGAACCACCTCCCATACAATTTGCAGCGGAACAATTTCACTAGCTCTTAAGGAGCTACACGACAGCCAATCTTCATTTTTTTGGAATATCTAGTATTCATAGTCAAGTACTATCAGACTCGTTTTTACGGGTTTAACCCAAATTTTCTTTAAATCCGCTCTTGGAGCTTCTGCCTGTCTTTCTCGCCGTGGACGATAGCCATATAACCACTTGACGTCCATATTCTTTTTCGCCTATATGAATAGATTGTTACTGAGCTTCTAAGACAGACTTTGCCATGGCTTCCCCTAATGACCAGCTCCACTTTGTGTTGTTCCCTTTCATGGCACAAGGCCACTTGATTCCCATGGTAGACATAGCCAGACTACTGGCCCAACACGGGGTGTTCGTCACCATAATCACCACACCCGTCAACGCGGCTCGGTTCGAAGATGGGTTCGCAGAGTCCCATCTCAAGATCAAAGTGATCAAACTCCAACTTCCGCACGAGCAAGCCGGTCTACCACAAGACTGCGAGAATCTCGACATGCTGCAGTCGTTAGCCTCGTCCGATCACCTGTTCTTCGGGACTTCGTTGCTCCAACAACCCGCGGAGGAGGTGTTCGGAGAGCTAACGCCGAAACCAAGCTGCCTGATCTCGGACATGTGCCTGCCGTGGACAGCCAAAATAGCTGCAAAGTACCAGGTTCCGAGGGTGTCTTTCTGTGGATCGAGTTGCTTTTGTTTGGTATGTGTTAATAATGCGCATTGCTCAGGAATCTTAGAGAGAGTTAACTCAGAAACGGAATGCTTCCTTCTGCCTGGCTTGCCTGATCCTGTCGAATTTCGGAAATGTCAAATGCCTGGACCCCTGCTCACAACCTTGGTAGAGTTCAACGACGAGGTTATGCGAGCGGAGCGCGACGGTACGTACGGGGTTATTACGAATTCTTTCGAGGAGTTGGAGCCGGCGTATGACATTGAGCTTAAGAAGATCCGAGCCGGGAAATCGTGGTGCGTCGGCCCTGTTTCGTTGTCCAACAAGGACAAGTTTCACAGAGGTAACAAGACAGCGGTTGATGAAAACGAATGCCTGCAGTGGCTCGACTCTTGGGGGACAGGCTCTGTGCTCTACGTTTGTTTCGGAAGCCTGTGTAACCTGATCCTCCCGCAACTGGTCGAGCTCGGGATGGCTTTGGATGCGCTTAATGTACCATTCATCTGGGTCATTAGGCAAGGAGACAACTCACAGCTGTTGAAGAATTGGATTGCGGAGAGTGGACTCGAAGAAAGGATCAGAGGGCGGGGTCTGATAATCTGGGGCTGGGCTCCACAGGTGCTGATACTATCACATCCCGCCATTGGAGGGTTCCTGACGCACTGCGGTTGGAACTCGATGCTTGAAGCGATAAGCGCGGGCGTGCCGATGGTGACATGGCCATTGTTTGCTGATCAGTTTTGCAACGAGAAGTTGGCGGTGGATGTGCTAGACATTGGTGCAAGTGTGGGAGTGCAGGCTCCGCTTAGGTGGGGGGAGGAGGAGCAGATTGGCGTGCTGGTGCACAAAGAAGACATTGTAAGAGCTGTGAGGAGGCTGATGAAGGAAGACAAAGAAAACGAAGAGAGAAGGGAAAGGGCCAGAGCTCTTGCGGGAAAGGGGAGAAGGGCGTTGGAGGAAGGAGGGTCTTCTTATGTCAATATGGAAATGCTAATCCATGAAATTTCACAATTTGTTAATAATGGAACATGCAACTAAGAACATGACCAGGAAACTCTTCTTTTCCTGTCTAGTCATCTTGTGTCTCAATTATATGGATGAGCTGAGCTCCAATATGCGCCATTTAAGGGCTCATCCTAGATAATTATTCAACAACTAGCACTTCCGTTCATCGGTTAGATCCTATGAAGTAGGCACAACTATTTTATATTTATTAGCTGAATTTTTAATATTTGGTATTTTGTGATTTTGGACCCGTTTGTTATATTTGAGTTTTTTATTTGGCTTTAAATTTTTTAGATTATTTGGAATTTGTTACGTATGATAATTTTGATACTGAAAAACTTGTCATTTTTCAACTTACCGAACTTGGTTCGTCCTTATAGAATTTTAAAAAAATCAAAAATCTATTTCATAAAATATTAGCTATGTTAAGAGGTGGCCGCAATTTCGTTTGAACTGCCAAATTAGATAGTATCGGACTACTATTCCAAAACTGTAACCAAACAATCGCGAACAGTTACTGTATCGTCCCGTGATCTGATCGACTGTTGAGTTTTTACACTCATGATCCACCATGTGGTGGCAAGCCCATCTCGAGCCCATCTCCTCCTTCAAGTGGCAATCGTTGCCACATCATCCTTTGCCACATCATGTTGATGACATGACAAAGCTCATAATAGCTTTGCAATGTGGACCCTAAACCACCACATGGGTGGTGATGTGTGAGGATGATATTCTCCTTATAAAAGGAGAAGAGGGAGGTAATGAAAAAAAAAAGAGGAAAAGGAAGAGAGGATTATGCACATACATCAACAAAAGGGTGAAAAATTATGTTTTGATCTCTGAGTTCTCGATTCGACTCCGAGGCAGATAAAGTCATGAAAATTATTCTTACTTCAATTGATCGTAAGTAAGAACCGACCAGTAACAAGACTCTGTTGCGATTCTGAGTTTATCTACGCTTCAACAAGTAAGTAAATTTACGATTTAAATGAATTCGTTTCATTTAATCAATTTAATAATTTCTTGATTATAGTAGTTTTATAATCACCCATTGAAATTCAACATTGGTATCAGAGCTTGATAAGTTCTTGTTCTGGTTACTAATTAATTTTTTGAAAATAAAAATTATGAGTAATTTTTGGTTCAAAAATCAGATTTAGTAAAACTATTTCTGAGTTTATAGTTTCTGTAGTCCTCGGATGCATAACTGAAATTTTCTAGTGACTGAACTTAAAGTTATTGTGCGTTGGGCGCACAAAAGGACTTCGTCCTTATTTGTAAACGCTAGAAACTCCTAGGGACTGATCTGTATTATGCTCGCGGAACGCGGTTAAGGGCGCTGTCCTTATTCGCACACGCGTCAGACCTGTAGGGACTAAACCGAATTTTGGCCCCCTGAACGCGTATAAGGATGATGTCCTTACTCGCAAAAGCATAAAACGCCTATGGACTAAACAGTTATTATGCAAAGCGAACGCGAATAAGGAATCTGTCCTTATTTGAAAACAGAAGGAAGTACAAGGGACTAATATGTAATTAGTCACAAAAACCCAACATTTGGGCCAAACGGGCCAGAGCCCAAAAATGGATTAAAATTAAATGTATGCGGGCCGGGCTTGTTATTTTTTTATATAAGCCTTAGTTGAACATACTTGGGTTTTATTCAGTAAAATAAGTTTTAAGAAGATTTCAAGATAATCTTTTGAATGTATTTTTGGTTTTGAAATTATTATGATAATTTTAAGACCATAATATATTTTTTGAATAAGTTCATAAAATATAGCTTACAATATTTTAAAGTATAGACACTAAAAATATGAAAAATAATATAACATATAAGTTTCACGCAATAAAAGGCTATATTGTGAATATTCTTTGTGCCCTTCATCATTGATATGATTAAAATTATGATTTTAATCAATTGGGACTACTTGTGAGCTGACCCAAATAACTTGCATTATGATGCAGGTTATCAATGAGGATGAAGTGTTGTCCAAGAAAGTGTGTTGAATCTGTGCTTGTTGCAAAGGCACAAGACATGCGCCGAAAGATATTAAAGTGTCGTATCTCTCGGTGGGTGCATAAAGATAATGAACACGTGCTTACCGAGCATATTATCTCAGCTCACAATGAGATACAAGAATGTATCTTGGCTGGAGATTCTAACAGTGGATATAACTGGGTATTGATGTTCATGGATCTTCTAGCTACACTGAAGATTACGGAAGATGTTGACACTTTCCTATTTCCAGTAACTGGGACTACTCACAGAAAAGTTGTGGAACGTCTGGTTACATATCTAGGTGGGAAGGGAATTTTAGAAGAAATTTCTCATAATAAGTCAATGAGGTTGCGAAGTGGGCGTAAAGTACGTCGCTTCTGTGCTCATGAATATGTTCATGAATTTTCTTATCCTAGCAAGTGGACAATCATGAACTCTGTGCCAGCCTGTATCATATATAGAGATATTGTCTTTAATAATGCGTAGATATTTTGTATGGGTTTAAATCTTGTTAGAAGTTCTTTGTACATATGTGTATAAAACTTCATGTATTTTTATGGTTATAATAAAGATGCATGTGTGTTTCTACAATTAAATAGTTTATTTATTTAAATACTTATTATTACCATGAGATATATCCACTTGAATTTACTATTAAAAAACTTTGAACGTTTAAAGTTCAAAATTAATTCTTGAAGGGTGAGAGGAAACATACCTGTGACCTACTTCAAATTTGAGGTTAATCAAGAATTTTATATCGCTTAAAGTTACGAACGTATAGCAAATTATAATGTATTACTGAAAACATACTCCTCACACATTTTTTAATGATTTTCTATAGTCATGTCGATTGCTTCAAAATCAATTATCGCCGAACTCAATAAGGATTTAAAGCTCAACACTGATAATTATGCTAACTGTAGTATGAAAAGCCAGTATGTGCTAGAAGAGCAAGAAGTGCTTGAGATCATAAGTAAAATTATGGTCGAACCTGAAACTGGTAATACTCCCTAGCACAGGCGTGATAAAGACGCCTACATAGTTTGGGAAAAGAAGAATTTTACTGCTCGACTCATCTTTCTAAGTGCTATGATGGATGACATCACTCGGCAATTTTGTGCATTTAAAAATGCCAAAGACCTGTGGGATGCACTTAAAGAAAGATTCGGGAAGCTTTCTGTTTCAAAGCTGTGAGCTTTGACTATAAGGTTCGATGCCTACAAAAAGCGTCCTGATCATTCGATGAAAATACATCTCAGGTAGATGTCAAATATGATCAGTGGGCTAGCTGAGGCTGGCCACGTACTTAGTAATGAGCAGCAAATCCAAGCTGTCATTTGTTTCCTGTCTACAAATTAGGAACACATGAAAATGACTCTTACCCATGCTGATAATGTTACGATATTTGATGACATGGTCCGTCATCTCGAGCTAGAAGAAGATCGCCTCCTAGCAATTAGAGTCCACCCAGAAGTACACGTGCCTGGGTCTAGCTTCAGAGAAAGCAAGAGGAAGATGGGCCAAAAGGACAAAGGTAAGAAGAGCTGGGGAAATAAGAAAAATAAAGCTGAAACTTCTGGACTAATGAGAATAGTTCTGAAAAGAAGAAACAGCAAAAGTACAATATTTTAAAAGTAAAATATTTCAACTGTCAACAGAAGGGTCACTTTGCAAAAGATTGCAAAGAGAAAAAGAAGGTACATCTTATTCACTCATATGCGAGTAAATTATATGTATCTAGTACAATTCTTCTAACTGAAAGTCATCCTATGTGGGTGATTGATTCAGGAGCGACAGACCATGTGACAAAGGACCGTGGTACTTTTTTTAAATTTTGACGACTACCGGTTGGAGCAAAATCTATTTATGTTGGCAATAACGCACGCATAAATGTCAACGAGATAGGTACATGTAGATTGAGCCTGCGTGAAGGACGCACCCTACTTGTACATGATGTGTTATATGCTCCAGAAATTTGCCAAAATTTAATTTCTGTTTCAGTTTTGATGTCTCTTGGTTTTCATTGGTTGTTTGAGAATAATTCTGTTCAGTTATTTTTGGAACATATTTTCTATGGTTCTGGTTATAAATCAGGTGATTTCTTAATCATGAATGTTGATCTTTGTGATTTACTTGATACAAGTTTTTCCTATGCCACTACTTCACAAATGTCTCAAAATGAAGTTGTGCTATGGTATTCTAGACTGGGCCATATTGGTCAAGATCGCTTGAATCGTCTAGCCAAGGCAGGACTGTTGGGTAATTTAGAAAAGGCTATATTACCTACTTGCGAATGTTGTCTAAAAGGAAAATTGACAAAAAAATATTTGGAAAGGAAACTAGAGCCAATGATCTATTGCAATTAGTTCATTCCGAGATATGTGGTCCAATGAATGTGAGGGCTAGACATGAAGCATATATTTTTATCACTTTTATAGATGATTATAGTAGATATGGTCAAATCAGTTTGATTTCTCACAAATCATAAGCAATAAGTTATTTCAAGATATTTATGAATCATGCTGAGAATTAACTAGATCGAAAGATTAAGGCCTTACGAACTGATCGTGGTCGTGAGTATCTTTCTGATGAATTTAAAACTCCGTGTCAAAAAAAAAGAATTGAACATCAGTTGTCCATTCCTTATACACCTCAACAAAATGGGGTAGTAGAAAGAAGGAATAGAACTCTTCTTGACATGGTTAGGTCTATGATGGCATAGGCAAATTTGCCTATATCCTTTTATGAAGATGCGCTCATTACCGCTACATATGATCTAAATCGTATCCCCTCTAAGTCTGTCACTACCACCCCTTATGAAATGTGGACAGGTTGAAAACTTGATCTGAGCTACTTAAGACCGTGGGGGTATGCATCTTACGTCTATTCTACCTCGAGTATATACGGTAAATTAGGACCGAGAGGTAGAAAGAGTATCTTTATAAGATACTCTGAAGTATCAAAAGGATACATGTTCGTGGGCGAACTAGAAAATAGATAAGTGACAGAATTTGAATCACGAGATGTCACGTTCTTTGAAAAAGATTTTCCAAAATTAGGAGAGGTGAGTCATGATCTTGTCTTATATGAAGTTAATGAGCCAGAATTATCTGGATCACTCCATCCGAGTGAGAGAATTGTAGAGGAGGAAAATCAAGTTTTCTCATCTCCAATTGATCCGGAAGTTCATGATCCAAATGATCAACATCTTAGTGGGAGTACAATTTCGAACTCCAGTAGGAGTATAGATTTTTGCTTCAGTGGGAGTACGATTCCAGGTTATGATGAATACATGAGAGATGTTTATCAAAATCAGAAAATTTGTAGAACTAAAAGAACTAGCATTCTACGCAGACGATTTGAGATTGAAGGTGATGCAAATACTTTCTTGGTATCATTAAGAAGACATAATAGTCTAAGTGAGATTCTTTTAGCAATCCTACAAGATGAAGATGAACCTAAGAATATTTCTGACGCTCTATCATCTCCCGAAAAGAATGAATGGGATAAAGTAATGGAGAAAGAGATAGTTTTCATGAAGAAAAACTAAGTTTGGGAACTGGTGACCTACCTAAGAGACGTAGGGCAATTGGGAATAAGTAGATTCTCAAAATTAAGCATAAAGCAGACGGAAGTATCGAAAGGTACAAAGCTCGCTTAGTTGCCCAAGAATTTAGACAACAGGAAGGAGTTGACTATGAGGAGACTTTTGCTCCTGTTGTTAGATTCACGTACATTAGGATTATTCTGGCTATGGTGACAAATTTGAATCTCGAGTTGCATCAAATGGATGTTAAAACTGTATTTTTCAATAAAGAATTAGATGAAGAAATCTATATGGTCTAGCCAGAGGGCTACATCCAAAAAGGTAGCGAACATATGGTTTGCAAATTGAAAATATCAATTTATGGCCTTAAGCAGTCTTCTAGACAATGGTATATTTATTTTCATAATACGATCATGTCGTGTGACTTTAAAATGATAGACGAAGACCATTGTGTCTATATTAAGTGCTCAGGTAAGAGATTTGTCATAATTACGTTATATGTTGATGACATTCTAATAGCTAAAAATGACATGGGATATCTTATCGAGCTCAAAGCTTAGTTTTCGTCCAACTTTAAAATGAAAGATATAGGTGAAACTGATTACATACTCGGGGTTAAGATAAAGAGAAATTGTTCGAAAAGGCTATTGTCTCTTTCACAACAGACATATATCCACAAAGTAGTAGAATGATTCAATTGTAATGATAGTAATCTCAAATATGTCCCAATTGTCAAAAGTCACTATCTCAATAAAGACATGTGTCCTAAAACAGCTCAAAAGGAAAGGGATATGATAAAAATCTCTTATGCCAATGCGGTTGGTTATCTCATGTATGCAATATTGTGTACACGACCAGATATTTGCTATGCTGTTGGGATAGCAAGCAGATACCAGTCTAATCCAGGTAATACATATTGGAAAGCAGTCAAGAGAATTATAAAATACTTGAATACGACTGCAAAATACTCACTGTGTTATCAAGGTCAAGACCTTACATTGAGAGGTTACACCGATGCTGATTGGCGGGAGTGCTATTTCATGGAGTAGCAAGAAACAGACGTGTGTCTCCCTGTCAACTATGAAAGCTGAATATGTAGCTTCTGTAGCTGCTGTGCAAGATGTAGTATGGTTGAAGAGATTCTTGAGCCATTTATTCCTAACAGACTCAAAAGAACTAGTGAGCTTATTTTGTGATAATCAAGCGTCGATAGCTTTTGCTAAAGATCCTAGGTATCATAGCAGAGCAAAGCATATCGATATCAAATATCACTTTGTTAGGGATATGGTTGCGTATAAGGAGGTGAGCATAAAATATATATCTACACAAGATATGGTCACAAACCTAATGACCAAGGGTGTTGTTAGTGATGTGTTTGAGAAACATGTCAGGATCCCTGGGTTTGCGAAGGTTTTAGTATTTTTGCTCATATTGTAAAGAATTTGTTATTCAATATGATATTGTTTTCAGCAATACGCATTGTGTGAATGTTATTTAGGGTAATATTTACTAATGCATGTCGGACAGAGAAGTAACCCACTCACACGGGTGTTTACCTCAGTGGGAGTCATGAGTTGATTCTTGATTGAGATAAGGCAATTTTAGAACATTGTCAAATATCGAGTGCCTGTTCTAAAATATGAATCCCGTCTTGCTTAACTACAAGAGCAGTCTTGTTAAAGCGCAAGATTATGTGTACGCAATAGTTGGTACATTAAATGAGTTCTCGAAACTTATGGGATTATAAGGAATCAAATGGTAAGAAGTAAGTGGAACTTACCACAATTCTGTCTTGATAGCCTAGAGTAGTCTTCGGGAAGACTAAAGTCGTTGTTTCTAAATATCGAGACTAATACTCTAGTATGGTATTATTTATGAATGACATGCGCTACTTTCAGAGAAAAGAATACCATAGCACATGAATTATGTCATGTGTGCTCTACGACCAATGGATGGGAAATTAATTTATTATTAAGTGATTTCAGTTTTCCTGGTGTGAGACCAACTCCGAAAACTATAGTTTCCAGAACTCTACCCTTAAGATCCTATATATATTTTGGAAGTATGATTCAGTGCTGCTAGCTTGAAAAGTCTTTAAAGGGTCATGGTTTGATTCGACCTGACAAGGCTAACTGGAAAAGCAGACTGGATCATGATGGAAAAAATATCGTTAAGGGAGAAGGTTCTCTATCGATCACATTCGAGAAGCTTCGTGGTTCACTGGTGCACCTATTGTATTGAGAGCAATACAATAGTGAACACGAATAGATTATTTCAGAAATCATATGTGGAAATAAAGAATGTGAGATGGGACCTAGGGTAAGGCATACTTTATGTAATGGAGATATCAAGATGCTATTATTCAAGTGGCTGTTTTGTGCTCTTGAGTTTAGCTACGTGCACTCGATGTATGCTGGTCGCACGAAATATTTGCCTGACATGATAAGAGAGAATTTTGATTATGTTGAATCATATGTGAGTGAGAGAATGTTAGATTTTTACACCCATGATCTACCATGTGGTGGCAAGCCCATCTTGGGCCCATCTCCTCCTTCAAGTGGCAATTCTTGCCACATCATCCTTTGCCACATCATGTTGGTGACATGACAAAGCTAATAATAGCTTTGCAAGGTGGACCCTAAACCACCACATGGGTGGTGATGTGTGAGGATGACATTCTCCTTATAAAAGGAGAAGAGGGAGGTAATGAAAAAAAAAGGAAAAGGAAGAGAGGATTACGCACATACATCAACAAAAGGGTGAAAAATTATGTTTTGATCCCTGAGTTCTCGATTCGACTCCGAGGCAGATAAAGTCGTAAAAATTATTCTTACTTCAATTGATCGTAAGTAAGAACCGACCAGTGACAAGACTCTGTTGTGATCCCGAGTTTATCTACGCTTCAATAAGTAAGTAAATTTATGATTTAAATGAATTCATTTTATTTAATCAATTTAATGATTTCTTAATTATAGTAATTTTATAATCACCCATTGAAATTCAACATCGACTGTCTCCACAAACGAACACTAATTTTTTTAGCGT
Source organism: Hypericum androsaemum (assembly GCA_963995505.1). Taxonomy (NCBI): domain Eukaryota; kingdom Viridiplantae; phylum Streptophyta; class Magnoliopsida; order Malpighiales; family Hypericaceae; genus Hypericum; species Hypericum androsaemum. The sequence continues at coordinate 8,386,392 of OZ023183.1, forward strand.
GTTTTGTCCTCACTCGCTGATGTCATCAGCTTTGCTATAGATTAATAAGCTTTTTATCGTGCCCATTTTGGTATATCAGTTTGCACTAGAACTATCACATCTCTTATTTTTATTAGCTTCCCCTACATCATTCTGCCGTTATCTAAACCATCATAATGACATGCACTCCTATGAATTATTAACAATATTCCATTAGTCCAGCGTAGGGATGGCAATGGGTAGGGTAGGGTAGGGTATTGATAGGACCCTATCCATACCCTCGTATTTTTGGATGGACCCATACCCTACCCTCGACCCTATAAATTTTTTATTGTTAAATTCATACCTTACCCTCCTGGAGACCCAGGGTCTACAGGGTCTGCAGGGTCTGCAGGGTCCGACCCTTTAACGTTCTGCATTTTGATAATTTTTAATCAAAACTTAATTTTTATATTAAATTTAAATAAATTCAAGACATCTACTACGTTACACATCAACATTCAATAGAAAATTGATGAAACATCAAAATTTGTAATTTAATTTCAATAGTCCAAATTTTTTTTTAGAGTTTCAAGTACATAAACAATTCAACAAAAGAAAAATATAGCATGTCAGCTTCTAGTGATCCATCATTCACGACATCTTCTAAGCTAGTTGCAGAATAACATAATAAATATGTTAAAGTTAACCGTAAAGTATATTATATATATTATCAATACGATCTTGTCTAACTAGAGTCTAATTAGGGTAGAGTCTAAAATAGGGTAAAATGTAAGGGTAGGGTCCGACCCACAGGGTCTAGCTATGGATTCATACCCTACCCTAGACCCTACCTCTAAACATGGATTCATACCCATACCCTACCATAGACCCAGTCAAAGTCAACATACCCTAGACTCGTAGGGTAAGAGTAGGGTCCGACCCTTAGGGTATGGGTATTTCTGCCATCCCTAGTCCAGCGGGTTCCTTTGCCAGATCAACTAAGATCGAAGTCTAAGTCACAAACTTATAACTAAGCATTAAGTAAACCAATTAGCAACCCTTCGACTCATATTTCACTCGTAACTGATCATTAATTAATTAATTCACTACTCATGAAAATCGCATAAGACAAGTAGATAAACGAAAGGGGTAAAGTGGAGGAACCACATTAGCAGCCTTGTTGATTTTAAAGCTGCCACAAGGACATCAAACTCAGTAACAGAAAAGGAATGGCCTACCCGAATTGCGTGTATTAGAATCCGAGCTAGTTTTTATTTGCATGTCTTGTCACGTCATAAATTTTGTATATATTGATACGACATTTCACTAATTTGAAAAAAATAAAAGAACTACAATGTCTAATTTGGAGTTAACATAGATAAAATTAGTGATTTAATACGAAACACAAGGTATCTCAATTAATTAGGAGTAACAAATGATATTTAGTAGTTTTATCACATCACTTTGGACATTTGTTTTTGGCGAGGGAAAAAGGTTCACGGGCCTGTAGTCTAGTTGGGCAAATGCATGGTAGTACCAAACTTGTTCACTTAAAACTTAAACACTGGGAGACAGACGGCCATAAAGACAACTCCTCATTTTCCATAACTTATTTAATTCCGACCCACCTTTCTTGGTTTATTTAGTTAGTATAAAGAAAGACCTTAAAGAGACCCACCTCACTTTATATTTGAACTTGGTGGGCTGTCGTTGTTGTTGGATTGTGGTGGTTGTTACTACACTCTCTCTCGGTCTCAACTTTCTGGTAAGACCCTTATCGCTCTCTTGGCTTCCTTCTTCTTCTTCTTCTTCTTCTTCTTTGGTGTGCTTTGTATGTATGATACAAGTGACGATTGTTTCAATTCAGTTTAATGGAATTTTAACCAATTATTTTGGATTGCCTTGGGACTAGACCAACAGAGTGCTTGCATGGTGCGTTTCGCTTCCTTCTTTGTTGAGCCGAGTCCTTGAAATTACCATACTAACTTTGTTCTCAACGTGTTTGTCTTGGCAACAATTGGAGGTGTGCATGCAAAAGAGAAGTGGGTAGGATGGTAACCATTCTGTCTCCTCGTTTTCCAGGGGTCGGTGGGTTGACTTCCACCCCTGCAGAAATAGCGACAGTCTAGAGCCCCGTACTTTAGGCCAACTTGCCTAAATTTTACTTGACAAAAAAAAAGTGTTTGTCTCAACCGTAACAAAGTCAACATGCATGTGTAACTAGGACAGGGTCCCAGGATCCTTTATAGCCGATAGAATCTCGCATAGCATCGATAGGCGAATCTGTTTAGGAGTGTGATTAGATCATACTGTTGATTGGTTTTATATGGACTAATCCTTTTCTATGTCCCCTGCTTTCTGTCTTGTGTTTGGTATTAGCAAAAATGGTCACAAGAACCGTGGATCTCCGCTCTGATACCGTCACAAAGCCAACTGAAGCGATGAGGGCTGCCATGACTAATGCGGAGGTCGACGACGATGTTTTGGGTAGGGACCCAGGCGCAATGCATTTGGAGACTGAACTAGCGAGGATCACGGGCAAGGAAGCCGCTCTGTTTGTCCCATCAGGGACCATGGGCAACCTTATCAGTGTTCTTGTACATTGCGACGTCAGAGGGAGTGAAGTCATTCTTGGAGATAATTCTCATATCCACATTTATGAGAACGGAGGAATGGCGACTATTGGAGGCGTGCATGCAAGGACTGTCGGGAATAACGAAGATGGAACCATGGATCTCGATCAGATTGAAGCCAAGATAAGGGATCCGAAAGGGGAGCTAGTTTTTCCAACAACGCGGCTCATTTGTCTCGAGAACTCGCAAGCCAAGTTAGTGTTCTGGCGTAAATGATTGTGCTTCATTACTTTTTTTGCTGGTAGTGTCTGATCAATTGTTTGCTTGTTTTATCGTGACAATTTTGAAAAGAATTCGTGGTGGTTGTACTTTATTGCTTTTTTCTGGTAATGTCTTTTCAATTCTTTGCTTTATTACTATTTTCAACAGATTAATTTTGTGTGATCAGCTGCTTTTGACATACTGCTCATATCATTTGGAACATTACAACTGTCATTTTTGTATGTTCATATCCGAATCAATAATTGAGAAGGCCTTGTTCGTTCATTGTTTGTTATTTTGGTTCTTCGATGCAGCTGTGGCGGTAGGTGCCTGTCTGCTGAATATACCGACGAAGTAGGAGAATTGGCAAAAAGGCATGGCTTGAAGCTTCATGTCGACGGTGCTCGAATTTTCAATGCATCTGTTGTGAGTAAAGATTTTTTGATTTTTCGCCTCTGCGAAGAGATACTTCTTCAATGTTTAATCTTGAATAAACAGTGAGCTATCAAATTCTATCATCAATCTTTCACCTCCTGAGCATTATCTTGTGAATTGCTAGAAACATGTGTTAGGTGCTATTGCAGCAATTGACCGGAATATTTGTCTTCCAGGCACTTGGTGTTCCTGTTCATAGGCTCGTACAAGCTGCTGATTCTGTTTCGGTAAACCTATGAGCAGAACATTTTTTATTTATTTGAAGGGATAAATCTTTGTCCAATTCTTTCGAATTTCTGAAGATTGTAATTTTTTTGTTTAGGTATGTCTATCGAAAGGTTTAGGTGCGCCTATAGGATCAGTCATTGTTGGTTCAGAAAGCTTTATTGCTAAGGTATGAATTTGTCCCCAGGAACACAAGTTTGTGAAAATTTGTTTGCGTCGAAGCTCTTCTGAACAATCAGTTTACATTTATAGGCTAGAATACTCAGAAAAACGTTAGGCGGTGGGATGAGGCAGATCGGAATCATTTGTGCTGCTGCTCTAGTTGCCGTGCAAGATAATGTCAGCAAACTCGAGGATGATCACAGGAATGCTAAGACACTTGCAGGTACCAAAAAACTTTTTTGGTCATTGGTTACAATAAGAGATGATAATTTTAACTGTACTAATTTAATTACTTGCAGAGGGACTAAATCAAATCAAAGGGATAAATGTGAATCTTGCTGCTGTAGAAACGAACATAGTAAGTTGACTATTGCCTCGTGCTCTTACACAGTATATCTTCTTTTGCTTGAGGATCTGTCCAGTGAAGTATGTTGTTTTATATACGACTCCAACGTGTCATCAAGTATTTCATGGAGTGATGTCACATATTCTTACTTAGAATATCGTAGCAGCTGCAATTTCAATTATGCTCTATGCCTTTCAATATGCTAGATATATTTGACCATATACGAGGAGGCCTCAAGAATCACAGGAGACAAACTATGCAAGAACTTGGCATTGCACGGCATACTCGTGATGCAAGAAGGTCCCTACAGGTGCGTTAAAGCTGGATGATTGATGATGCCATGCTTATGTTTCGGTTCCAAGAATTCGATATCTTCTGTCCCACTAGATTGCCATGTAGGGATGGCAATGGGTAGGGTAGAGTATTGGTAGGACCCTACTCATACCCTAGTTTTTTAGTTGGACTCATATCCTACCCTCGACTATACATATTTTTTATTGTTAGATTCATACCCTACCTTTCTGGAGACCCAGGGTCTATAGGGTCTGCAGTGTCCGACCCTATAACGTTCTGCATTTTGATAATTTTTAATCAAAAGTTAATTTTTAAATAAATTCAAGACATCTACTATATTACACATCAACATTCAATAGAAAATTAATGAAACATCAAATTTTACAATTTAATTTCAATAGTACAAGATTTTTCTTTTCAAGTTTGAAGTACATAAACAATTCAGCAAAAGAAAAATATAGAATGTCGGCTTATAGTGATCCATCATTCACTACATCTTCTAACCTGATTGTGTAATAGCATATTAAATATGTTAAAGTTAACCATAAAGTGTATTATATATATTATCAATAGGGTCTAATTAGGATATGGTTTAATTAGGGTAGAGTCTAAAGTAGGGTAAAAATATAAGGGTAGGGTCCGACCCAAAGGGTCTAACTATGGATTTATACCCTACCCTAGACCCTGCTTCTAAACATGGACCCAAACCCTATCCTAGACCTAGTCAAAGTTAACATACTCTAGACCCGTAGGATAAGGGTAGGATCCGACCCTCAGGGTATGAGTATTTCTGTCATCCCTATTGCCACGATATCAGTTGGAAGCATTCCACATAGCCTAAGTGGGTGGATAAATATTAGTTGCTGTCCATCCATTAAATTGAACCATTGCAGATGGTTAAACACAACTTTCTGAATTACTTTTGTTTTCTTTTTTTTTCTCGATCTTTCTGAATTAAATGTTTTTTTCTTGTCAGCAGAGTTAGAATTGTTTTTCACCACCAGATCTCTTCTAGTGATGTTCAGTACACCTTATCGTGCTTCCAGGTAAATGCCGATGCTCTAACATTGTGTTTGGGTAGCATAATACAGGGAATAAAGTACATTAAGGTCTTAATAGACAGTTCCTGGATTAATAGAAAAGTTTAGTAACTAAGATTAAGTATTCAAACTTTGCGAAACTTCTGATTACCTGCAAATTAATCTCAACTACTCTCTTGTGATATTAGTCCTTGCATACCTTTAAGCTACTCTCTTTTAACCAAACAATAAAGATAAACAACCAACGAGAATTGGTCTAAATAGCAAGGACTTGAATTCCGTGAAGGAAGTCTTGAGTTGAAGTCTTACTAATGTCTGTCCGTGAAATAAAGATGCACAAAGCTAACGTGGAATAACTTTTACTTCCTTGAACAAGATTATATAAATGTAATTACTCTACACTACTTGCTTTACTGTATGAACTTTAGACATTGAGTCTGAAACTCAAAACCTAATTTTTTCCCCTCTTTCTTGAATGCCATTGCAGCAAGTTATGTGTGGGGTGCAAGATAAAACTGGCAACTAACGGATGAAGCTTCAAATATTGTGGTTGGAAATCTCTGCTGGCATCACTTCCAAGGATAATATCCTGTGCTATCTTTATGAATAGTCGAGGTAGTTTCCTATGTAAAATATTTGAAGTTTCAAGAAATGGCCACTGGTTGCCATGGGATTTCTTTGTGAATCTTTTGGTTGAACATTGTTTCTGCTCGGTAGAAATTGCAATTAAATAAAAAGTCTCGACTTTTTAAGTTTGAGCTATTTTTTGGGTTCTATTGTAAAGGTGCACATCACATCTAGATGGAGTTTAACTTCGATCCGTTAGGAATTTAGCAACTTAGAGAACAAAGAACATGGACACAAGAGATAACGTGGTTCGGCATAATGCCTACGTTTACGGAGAGAAATGATAATTTTTATTGATGGATCCAAGTCACAAAGCCATACAAAACCTTTGGGTAACACGTCCTTATATAATGGACGAACCTTGGTGTACATGAAACCTATCTAGGTCGTCCTAGGTGTCCAAAACAAGAGCCCGAATAAAACATGAAAATTCTCGCAGTGCACCCCAGCGGGCGCTGCCCTCCCAGCGGCCGCTGGGACTTCAGAAATCTCACATTCTGCAACACCCTCAGTGAGGGTTAGGGGGCTAGCGGCTTCTGGCCATGCCCAAATTTTCACCATTCGCTTTTCTCGACATATCCTAACAATCTCCACCTTGGTGAGAAAACATCTTTTGCAAAGAACCATGAAGCTCAACCTGAACTTTAACAAACTCCACCCTGATGAAACACCACCCCATAAAGAACCATGAGAACTTGAGAAATCAAACCGACTCTACCAACTCCACCTCCAACCATAGATAGCCACCATCAATAAGACCATCTCAACTTTCTCTCCTCCTTTTGTTCAATCACTTGGAGCCAGCCTCCGAGATTGCTTAGCCTATTCCCTCCAATCTCCATCGAACTCCAACTAGCAAGTCCACCTGTTGAAGCAATCTTGTGACCAATAGACGTGCCTTATATTTTTCGGTCAGTCTTATACTCCGTAACCTCGAACTGCTTTTCCGCTGGACCTTCTCGCCTCAAACCAATGTTACGTGCCATAGCATACAAAGGAGAACCTTTTGTTCCACCAAGTAGAACCCTCGATATACCTCAAACTCCACCGTTCGGCCTTGAGTGAGATACCTGATCTGCCCGTGGTATCACCAATGGCTTCGCATCCCCAATGCCAAACCTACACAACACCTTTGACGTGCACATCCCTTTAGACAACCATAGCGGGGCCCAGCTAACAATGCTTCTCCGAGACAACCATGGCTCTTTGCCAACCATGCCTCCACGAAACAACCATAGCTTGCTATCCATATCTCCGCGAATCCCAACTGCACTCAAACCATCCATGTCAAGTCTTTACTCCCTCATACGAACCAACCTCATATGACTAGAGCTTTTTTCCTCTCCATCAGAATCCAAAGATGTGACTCCACCTACAACAGTGTTCCAACTAACCTGTAGGTATTCCTTGCATCTCTTTCACCATTCATCACTACTATAGCATCTTTCTCCACCTCAATTAGCCCGCATACAACCTTATAGCCATACCCGCTACAATCCAAGGCTCCTAATATGATCAAATTCTTCTCCAACTTTGGAACATGCCTAACCCCACACAACTTCACCACGACACCATCCCACATCTTGATCATGATATCACTTATGCCAGTGACTTTACAAGCGGAACCATCACCCATAGTTACCATACCTAAATCAACAAACTTTAGGTGTCGAACCACCATCTCTAGGGCGTCATGTGATAGGAACAAGCGCCATCCAAAATTCAGGAATCAGAGTGCTTTGGACCTGACAAAACAGAAAGACAGTCACTATCAAACCCGTCCAAGTAAGAGGTCACATTGACGGAACCAGATCCTTCTCTCTCGTGATCCCGAGTTCTTCTCGGACAATCCTTCTTCACGTACCCTTTTTCTCTGCACTCGAAGTAATTTCCCTTGAACCTCCTTTCCCATCTTTTGCTTCACTACGATCACTATGGCTACCCCTCACAACCAGCCCTTCTATTCGTTCATCGCCAGTTTTCCTCCTTTGGTGAAATTCTAGCAGAGCACTTGTGATCTCCTCCAACACCAGGGACTCTTTTCCCCAAGTTAGGGGTGTAACCAAATTCTCGTAGGAAGCCAATAAGAAATTCAGGAGCAACAATGCCTTGTCTTCTTCCTCAAACTTTGCATCAACCTTTCTCAAGTCGCTCATAAGTTGACTGAAACCATTAATGTGTTGGCTAAAATCTGAGCCCTCCTTCATCTTGAGCCCGTACAAACTTTGCTTAAGATAAAGCTTGTTCGACAAAGACTTAGACATATACCTTGCCTTCAATTTCTTCCATACCTCAGCTGGTGACTCCTCATCCATGACGTGATACATCACATCGTCCGCCAAGCACAAACAAATTATCGCCATCGCCTTGGTCCCTAACTCCAGCCACTCTTGGTCCTCCATCTTCTCGGGCTTCTTCTTCGAGAGTGTGATGACCATCCCTTATTGTACGAGGAGATCCTAGACATGCCTTTGCCATAACCAAAAATTCATGAACCATCAAACTTGACAATAGCAAACTTCGTGCCGTCTGACATCCTTAAACCTTAGCGCTGATACCAATTGTTAGAAATTCAGTAACTTAGAGAACAAAATACACAAAGAATATGAACATAAGAGATAACGTGGTTCGGCCTAATGCCTACGTCCACGGGGAGAAATGAGAACTTTTATTGTTGGATCCGAGTCACAAAGCCATACACAACCCTTGGGTAACACGTCCTTATATAATGGACGAACCCTTGGTGTACAAGAAACCTATCTAGGTCATCCCAGGAGTCCAAAATAAGAGCCCGAGCAAAACAGAAAAATTCTTGCAGTGCACCCCAGCCGGCACTGCCCTCCCAGCGGCCGCTGAGCCTTCAGAAATCTCACATTCTGTAACAACCCCCCAGCGAGGGCTTGGGGGCTAGCGGGCACTGGCCATGCCCAAATTTCTGCCATTCGCTTTTCTCGACATATCCCAACACGATCTCCTAATGCAATACAATTTAGGGCTTGTTTGGTTAGAGAAGAATAATATGGATTTTTTTGGTGACCTCGGTAAGATAAACCTTGTCTTGACGTTGTTTGTGTCAGTGAACCTGGTCCTACGCTGCTATCATAAATCACACAGGTACATTATGGGAGACTAGTCCCCTTAATATCATCTAAATACACATCTAGGGAAGGTAAAAAAGGCTATCAAATACAACATGATCAAAAGCAATAAGACATGAGAATCGTCCATCCGAAGAGAGCGCCCACAAGAAGGTATCTGACCACATCAGCGAGTCCTGCAAAACATGACCAACAAGACACGAGATATTATAAGCCGTTAAAAAGGTCTTTAGTTAGGTGAAGTCCTTACCACTCCCTGATGTCCAGTAGTCTGCTACACGCTTTTCTGCCTCACCCAGAGGAAGGTCACAAAGGAGATGTTCCAAAGGAGGAAGGCGACAGCCACGGGTTATCACAAAAAGATGTGACAACTCTATTCCCTAGATTTTGGTGGAGCCCTCTAGCAAGGACCGGTCTCGCCTTCACCATAGTCTGTCAAGTCACGGAGACGCCGACATGCAGCTGTAGTAGGTCAAGTCTGGTACAGCCATGACCGTACTTGACAGTGGGGACACGCGCCCACAGATAGTCCTGAGACTATAAGAAAAGCAATGGTAGCTTTACAAATATGGCGATATCGGTGCGCCGCATCGGCCAGATACCAAGGCCCTCCACTAATTTTGGTAAGCACATGATCGCCCAGTTAACAAGATGGGTGTGATACTGATCCTAGAGGCCATGCCAGATGAAGTCCCAAGTGCACTGATCCAACTATGCACACAAAGTAGCAGGTAGTAGATCAGTCTATATAACATGAGACGTGATAGAGGTGAGGACCAATCGGGCCAACGTGACACGTCCAGCCATGCTCAGCATTCTCATATTCCATCCTGCTATTTTACTACATAGTTGCTCTAGGAGAGAGTGATAAGATTGGCAGCTCCTCAAAGTGTAGAAATTCAATGCACCTAGATATTTTCCTAGGTCGTTAGTCAGTGACATGCCAATAACGTCGCTTAATTGGTGGGCCAACTCAAGGGTGATATTCACAGACATCGTGACCCGAGAGTTAGGGATGTTGACTCTCTGTTCGGAGCTAAAGATGAAGGCATCGATGAGCCTCTGCACCAGTAATGCCTGGTCTATTAAGGCCTGACACACTAGGATCAAATCGTCAGCAAATATAAGGTGAGATAATGCAGGTCCCCTGCGTGATAGCCAAACTGGTGCCTCGTGTCCCTCAGACACTAATTGCTAAATAGCATGTGACAGTATCTCCATGCATTGTACAAAGAGATACAAAAGAAATGGGGTTACCCTGGCGGATCCTGCGTGAAGGAAAGAACTCATCAGTCTTTACTTCATTCCATAGGATGCGCATCGATGGGGTCGAGACACACTCCATAAATTACCCGATAAAATGGGTGCCCCGTGTCCCTCAGACACTAATTGCAAAATAGCATGCGACAGTCTCTCCATGCACTGTACAAAGAGATACAAAGAAATGGGATTGCCCTGGCGGATCCCGCGTGAAGGAAGGAACTCATCAGTCTTTAATTCATTTCATAGGACGCGCATCGATGGTGATGTGAGCACACCTACGAACACACCTACGAACACACCTACATTCAAGCCACACGACTCACGGCAAGTACACGTACCAATTGGACCGGTGACACGAGCAAGAGCCAAAAAGTTTCAAGCCGAATTTAATGGATTAATGCAAGAAGTCTGGGCTCAAGATGGTGCGTACAAGTGCAAGGACGTGCATGAGGCCCATGCAAAGCCCATGCACGTGATAGAGGCTATTTTGGAAGCTTGACATGCACGTAAGCTTCTAGATGCATGCGCACATGGAGAATCAAGAAGAATCAGCCTATTTAGTCCGTGCATCTACTTGTTTTGGACGTGCAGCTATTAGTTATTCTATTAGATATTATTTGCTTATATTATTCCTTATTTAGTTGAATAAATTCGGCCAGAATCTCCTTAGATTAGGAAAGAGAGTTTTGGCCAGCCTTTGAACTCCTTTTAAGGAGTTAGCTTGTTTAGGAATACTTTGGTACTTTGGAGCCTATATAAGGAGGTCTCCTAGCAATAAAACGTACACAACTTTTGAGATTGATAATTTTGTGAGTTAGATACTCCTTGCGTGTTCTTGCTAATTGCTGGATTGCTTAGCTTGAGCGAATCTTTCACTTATCAAACGATTCCTCCATCATCGTTTGTGGCGTGATTCGACTTGGACCAAAGGTTCACGAAATTCCATTGCTCGGGTTGCGGTTCTTCCAAACCAAGGTTCTTGCAAGGCTCGAGTTCGTGGGTTGCGGTCTGTTCCATCCAAAGTAGCACGGTCTGTTGTGAATCTCCTGCCGAGGTTCATATTATTTGGTATCAGAGACACGGTTTGCTACTATATATCTTTACGTTCCCTTTTGTTAGTCTAGTACCCAATTCGTTTTTCTTAAGTAGTTTGATTCGTTCGTGTTTCAAGCAATCAGATTCGTGACTTAGTTATTCTAGGTTGTGTATTCTGATCAAAAGAGAAAAAAAAGGAAAGAAAAGAAACGAAAAACAAAAGAAGAAGCAAGACTAAACAGGAAATTGCAAGACCAAAGCGGAGCAAGGCGAATTAGGAATCTTGCGATTAAAGAGAAAACGCAAGAGAAACAAAAGAGGAAGCAAGAAGCAAAAACCAATAGGCGGACAGAAAACAAGAGGAAGTCAATCCGAAGTAATCTACGTGCAGCGCAAGAAAACAAGGAACTACCTTTGATAGTGATCCGTGTAGTTCAAGCAAAGCCTTGTTAGCTTAGTAAGAACGTACAAGAGTATCACGAGAGGAAAAAGGCAAGAGTTGTGAGTGCATTAGAGAGAAAAGCCAAAGAGTTGAGTGCAAACACGAGTGAACTTGAGTGCAACTTACATTGAGAGTAAACACGTAAGGGAGTGAACTTGTGAGGCCATCAATTTTTTTTACTAACGAAATTTTCTTGCAGCCAGATATGTCTTACGAAGATCAAAGAGAAAAAGAGGGTACGTTGGCTGATGTTGGTCTTAAGGTATTTGTGGAGGCCCTGACAGGGAAATTCCAACAAATGATGCGAGCGGAGATGGAGCCGTTGCAACAACGCATGGATGCAATGGAGGACACTCGCAACAGCCAACAACCAAGAAGCGAAGTCCAAGCCAAACGAAGGTTTGCACCTTTGGGAGGCACAAGTGGAGGAGAATTCCGTGCACAAAGAAGGAGAGCCCCCTTGGGAAGCACAAGTGAAGAAGATTCAGACCCTTTCCAGGAGGAGGACGTAGGTTCTACAAGGAATCTTAGGCGAGCAAGGACTAACCGCCCACCTAGAGAGGCAAGGCGAAGAAGAGATGACAACTTGGGAAGTATTAAGCTGAAGATACCTTCCTTTGCAGGTCGTTCTGACCCGGAGGCATACCTAGAGTGGGAAAAGAAGATTGAGTTCGTGTTTAATTGCCACGACTATTCCGAAGCAAAAAAGGTAAAGCTAGCTGTGACTGAATTCGCTGATTATGCTATAACGTGGTGGGATCAACTTGTCACAGGCAGGAGGCGTAATAGAGAGCGTCCTATAGCTACATGGGAGGAGATGAAAGTGGTGATGAGGAAACGTTTTGTGCCAAGTCATTACTACCGAGAGCTATACAAGAAGTTACAAGGGATGAGACAAGGAAGTCTGAGCGTGGAAGAATATTATAAACAAATGGAGATGGCCATGATAAGAGCTGATGTGGAGGAAGATAAAGAAGCTACCATGGCAAGGTTCTTGAATAGACTCAATCCTGAGATCCATGACAAAGTAGAGTTGCAACACTATGTGGAGTTGGAGGACATGGTGCATATGGCCACGAAAATTGAGAAGCAATTGAAGAGAGGAGGAGGAGGAGGGAAAAGAGCTACATCAACTGCTAATTGGAAGCCAAACTATTCAAAGAAATTTGAAAAACCACAGGCAACCAAGATAGAGCACAAGACTGAGAGTTCCAATGCCAATTCTAAAAAGAAGGTGGAAGCCACTCCCACACGAAACCGTGATATCAAGTGCTTCAAGAGTCAAGGAAGGGGGCACATCTCAAGTCAATGCCCTAACAAACAGATTATGGTGATTAGAGAGAGTGGGGAGGTCGTAACAGAAGGAGAAGATTCGGATCATGATAGCATGCCTTCATTGGAAGACGTATCCGAAGAGGAAATTTAAGTTCCTGAAGGACTCACTCTAGTGGCAAGAAGAGTCTTGAACTTGCAAGCAAGAGAAGAAGATGACAAAGCACAAAGGGAGAACATCTTCCATACAAGATGTTATGTCAAGGACAAGGTGTGTAGTGTCCTCATTGATGGAGGCAGCTGTGCTAACGTGGCAAGCACTACTATGGTTGAGAAGTTAGGGTTACTCACGAAGAAACACCCTAAACCTTACAAGCTGCAATGGCTGAATGATAGTGAAGAAGTACGAGTGGAGAAGCAAGTGCTAGTGACATTCCGCATTGGCAAGTACGAAGATGAAGTGTTGTGCGATGTTGTGCCAATGCAAGCTAGTCATCTCCTGTTGGGGAGGCCGTGGCAGTTTGATAGAAGAGTAACTCATGACGGACACACCAACAAGTACTCATTTACACTCAATAGGCGTGTGTTCACTTTGGCACCCTTAGCGCCATCACAAGTTTGTGAAGATCAGATGAAGTTACAAAAAGAAAGTGATGAGAGAAAAAAAAGTGAGCAAAAGAAACGAATTGAGAGGAGAGAAGAAGCCAAAAAATAGAAAGGAAACACGGCCAAAAGAGAGGATACAATGGAGCGAACAAAAGAAGCCGGAAAAACAGAATTGAAATCGGCCATTGAGAGAAAATCTGAGGGATGGAAAAAGAACTACTATGTGGGAGCAAGTGAAATCAAGCAAGCTTGTTTTGAAAAAAAGTCTATGATCTTACTCCGGTATAGGGAGACACTTTTTATCGCTAACGAACTTGAGCCACACTTGCCTAGTGTGATTGTTTCTCTCTTACAGGACTACAAGGATGTCTTTCCCGAAGAGCTACCAGCTGGATTACCACCTATACGAGGGATTGAGCATCAAATTGACTTTGTTCCAGGAGCTACCATACCTAACCGCCCCGCATATAGAAGTAATCCGGAGGAAACAAAGGAACTTGAGAGGCAAGTCAATGAGCTTTTGGAAAAAGGGTACGTGAGAGAAAGCATGAGCCCATGTGCTGTTCCAGTCCTACTTGTGCCTAAGAAGGATGGATCATGGAGGATGTGTGTTGATTGCCGAGCTGTCAACAACATCACGGTAAAATATCGTCACCCTATTCCTCGCTTAGATGACATGTTAGATGAGTTGCATGGTTCTTGCATGTTTTTTAAGATTGACTTAAAAAGTGGTTATCATCAGATTAGGATGAAAGAAGGAGATGAGTGGAAGACTGCTTTTAAAATAAAATATGGGTTGTATGAGTGGATGGTCATGCCGTTCGGGTTATCTAATGCACCTAGTACATTCATGCGCCTTATGAATCATGTCTTACGTCCATTCATTGGCAAATTTGTCGTTGTGTACTTTGATGATATACTCATTTATAGTACGAGTTTAGAGGATCATGTAGAGCATTTGAAATCTGTCCTAGATGCACTTAGAGAGGATCAATTGTTTGCCAACTTGAAGAAGTGCACCTTTTGCACAGATAAACTTGTATTCTTGGGTTTTGTTGTTAGTGCTCACGGAATACAGGTTGATGAGGAGAAGATCCGAGCCATACGGGACTGGCCAAGTCCTACAAGTGTTGCTAATGTTCGAAGTTTTCATGGCTTAGCTAGCTTTTACAGGAGGTTCGTGAAAGACTTTAGTAGCCTAGCCGCGCCCCTCACTGAAGTCATCAAGAAGAACGTTGGATTTAGTTGGGGAGAAGCTCAAGAGAACGCATTCCAACTCCTCAAAGAGAAGTTGACTAATGCTCCTTTGTTGGCTTTGCCTAACTTTGCTAAAACCTTTGAAGTTGAATGTGATGCCTCAGGTATAGGTATTGGAGCTGTCCTCATGCAAGAAGGGAGACCAATTGCCTACTTTAGTGAGAAACTAAGTGGAGCAACCTTGAACTATCCAACTTATGACAAAGAGTTGTATGTACTAGTTCGAGCGTTGGAAACATGGCAGCATTACTTGTGGCCCAAGGAATTTGTGATCCACACTGATCATGAATCACTCAAGCACTTAAAGGGTCAACACAAGCTGAATAAAAGGCATGCACGATGGGTGGAGTTCATTGAGACATTTCCTTATGTCATTCGCTACAAGCAAGGTAAGGAAAATGTAGTAGCTGATGCCCTATCGCGAAGGTATGCTTTGATCTCAACTCTTGATGCGAAGTTAATTGGTTTTGAACACATTAAAGAGTTGTATGCTGATGATACTGATTTTGGTGATCTGTTCCGAGCTACGGAGAAGAGTGCGAGTGATAAATTTTTTCGGACTGAAGGTTACCTATTTCGTGAGAACAAACTTTGTGTGCCTAATTGTTCGATGCGAGAGTTGCTAATTCAGGAGGCACATGGAGGCGGATTGATGGGGCACTTTGGAATCGCAAAGACTTTGGCAATGCTACAAGATCACTTCTATTGGCCGCATATGAAGCGTGACGTTGAAAGAGTTTGTGGACGTTGCATCACATGCAAGCAAGCCAAGTCGAAGGTAAAACCCCACGGTTTGTATACCCCACTACCTATACCTAGTGAGCCTTGGATTGATATCTCTATGGATTTTGTGTTAGGACTGCCTAGGACTAAACGTGGAAGGGATTCAATCTTTGTGGTAGTGGATAGGTTTTCTAAGATGGCACATTTTATTCCATGTCATAAGACTGATGATGCTTCAAACATTGCTGATCTGTTCTTTAGAGAAGTTGTTAGGTTGCATGGTATGCCTAGAACTATTATTTCTGATAGAGATGCTAAGTTCTTGAGTTACTTTTGGAAGACCTTGTGGAGTAAGTTAGGTACCAAGTTGTTATTTTCTACTACTTGTCATCCACAAACTGATGGTCAAACTGAAGTTGTCAATAGGACCTTGTCTACTTTATTGAGAGCACTTATCAAGCATAACATTAAGACTTGGGAAGAATGTTTGCCACATGTTAAATTTGCTTATAATCGTTCCGTTCATTCTGCTACTCAATTCTCACCATTTGAGCTTGTTTATGGATTTAATCCTTTGACTCCTTTAGATTTATCACCTTTGCCTTCGAGTGAGCATGTTAACTTAGATGGCAAGAAGAAGGCTGATTTTTTCAAGCAACTGCATGAGAGGGCGCGAATGAACATAGAAAAACGAACGGAGCACTACGCGAGACAAGCAAACAAAGGACGGCACAAGGTTGTCTTTGAGCCTGGAGATTGGGTCTGGGTGCACATGCGAAAGGAACGCTTTCCCGCGCAACGGCGTTCAAAGTTGCTACCACGGGGAGATGGTCCATTTCAAGTGCTTGAACGCATCAATGACAATGCCTACAAGCTTGACCTGCCAGGTGAGTATAATGTTAGTGCTTCTTTCAATGTTACTGATTTGAGTCCGTTTGATGTAGGTGAAGATTTGAGGACAAATCCTTTTTAAGAGGAGGGGAATGATGTGAGCACACCTACGAACACACCTACATTCAAGCCACAAGACTCACGGCAAGTGCACGTACCAATTGGACCGGTGACACGAGCAAGAGCCAAAAAGTTTCAGGCCGAATTTAATGGATTAATGCAAGAAGTCTGGGCTCAAGATGGTGCGTACAAGTGCAAGGACGTGCATGAGGCCCATGCAAAGCCCATGCACGCGATAGAGGCTATTTTGGAAGCTTGACATGCACGTAAGCTTCTAGATGCATGCGCACATGGAGAATCAAGAAGAATCAGCCTATTTAGTCCGTGCATCTACTTGTTTTGGACGTGCAGCTATTAGTTATTCTATTAGATATTATTTGCTTATATTATTCCTTATTTAGTTGAATAAATTCGGCCAGAATCTCCTTAGATTAGGAAAGAGAGTTTTGGCCAGCCTTTGAACTCCTTTTAAGGAGTTAGCTTGTTTAGGAATACTTTGGTACTTTGGAGCCTATATAAGGAGGTCTCCTAGCAATAAAACGTACACAACTTTTGAGATTGATAATTTTGTGAGTTAGATACTCCTTGCGTGTTCTTGCTAATTGTTGGATTGCTTAGCTTGAGCGAATCTTTCACTTATCAAACGATTCCTCCATCATCGTTTGTGGCGTGATTCGACTTGGACCAAAGGTTCACGAAATTCCATTGCTCGGGTTGCGGTTCTTCCAAACCAAGGTTCTTGCAAGGCTCGAGTTCGTGGGTTGCGGTCTGTTCCATCCAAAGTAGCACGGTCCGTTGTGAATCTCCTGCCGAGGTTCATATTAGATGGGGTCGAGACACACTCCATAAACCACCCGATAAAATATTTTGGAAGTCCTGCCAGAATGAGTGTTTTCATCAAGAAGTCCCAGCTAAGGTGATCATATGCCTTTTTCAGATCTAGCTTCAGTCCATCCGCTTTGGCCGAATATTGCTTCGCGGAGTATGACAATTATGTCTGACATGAAATGACCCGGGATAAAATTGAAGAATAATAGAAGAGGCTTCAGTCTTACTAACATGAAGAATAATATGGCTAAAGCACATTCCAATGGTTGTTAGCAATGTTTTTGAAGATGGACTGTGATACAGATGCAAATTTCTCTCCATTTCAAATATTCTCTATTTTTTGCAAATTTATTGTACACAAATTTAATTTAATGGTTTTTATTTAACAAAACTCTAAAAAATTTCCAAAAAATAAGTTTTAGCCGCTTAGATCTATAATGGTCGGTCAAATGGGTGAACTGTTTGTGGGATAAAAATGAAACTACCTTTCGTGGTAGGACATGGTTGGACCAATTTTTTTTAAACATTGGTTGCTATGTTACAATCATGTGAAAAAGATTATTTTAGACTTCGAGAGAATGATGAAGAACTTTTTGATATTATATATTGCAAATTATACATTGCCCAATATCATTTCTTTTTGTAAAATTACAACAAGATGCAAATTTTTTTTTACTTTGGTAAGCTGCTTTTGTTTCCATTCTCCTCTTCTCTCCTTAATTCTGAGGTAGCTCTGGAGTCGTCAAAATTTCCAATTCAATGCTAAAAGTTTCTACGCTTTTCCGTGGGAAAAATCAATGGCCTATTCTCTCGAGACGAAGAAGAAATAAAGAGCTTTGTGTGTGAAGAGAGGAGAAGTACGACGGAGGAGCTGCAGAGCATCATATATGTACAGGAAGAATCCACGACGCAAGAAACCAAGCAGCCAGCCAGCATTTAGATGTGACTGACGTTAACGTACCGTCCTATCGCCCATGGCAATCCGGGGGTAAAATGTTTGACTGGTGTTACTATTCTCGATTTTTTGTGAAAAAAGTATTCAATTTTTAAATTTTGTGGATTTGGTGTCCACGTGGGACGGACGACTGAAAAAGTTAGATATTGGACCAATGTCTGACTTTTTTAGTCGAATTGAACATCTGACTTAAAAAGTCAGATTTTGGCACGATTCGACTTAAAAAGTTGGATGTTGATAAAATAGGCATAACACGCGTTTAGTCTTGGTGGTAGAATGTGCCACTTTTTATTCGATGGTCATAGGTTCGATATTAATACTTGACTTTGACAATATTTTATCACTTCGTTTTACTAATTCATTCACCTTAATTTTGTTTTACTAAATCATTCATTCACCTTAATTATAATAGATTAAAAAAATCTAATCAGAAAATTATAAAATAATTGAGTTGCAATAGTGATATATTTTATTCGATGTGATGCGTTACAACTAGTCTACTCATCATATTATTTTAAAATTTTAGATCGTGTACTTATATTTTAACAATATTTTACTATATTAATTCTCAAAATTAAGTAAAACAAAATTAAGGTGAATGATTTAGTTAAACGAAGTGATAAAAATATTGTCAAAGTCAAGTATTGAATGCAGGAAGTTGGAATCGAACCTATGACCATCGAGTAAAAAGTGGCACCTTTTACCACCAAGACCAAACGCGTGTTATGCATATTTTACGAACATCCAATTCGATTAAAAAAGTGAAATCTTGGTTCAACCGATCGAAAAAAATCGGATCTTGGTCCAATATCTGACTTTTTCAATCATCCGTCCCACGTGGACACCAAATCTATAAAACAAGAAAATCGTATACTTTTTTTCACAGAAAATGGGAACAGTAATACCGGTTAGACATTTTACCCTCCGTGGGCCTCAATCTCCTCGTTAAAGTGACTTGGACAACAACTGTCTGAGAATGACTGCCCATTCCTCATATTACCAATCTGTCCACCTAACCAATCACGTTTTCACACACCAGCTTGTAGTTTTAAATTCTTTTACTACAAATGTTTATTTGGCTAACAAGTAAGTGATATTCGTTAATCCTGTTTACTTGAGTTATACTATCTCTCATGTACCGTCATTAATTTTATGTGTGTGTCATGTTATATTACTAATTATATCCTCATGACAATGTTACTTCACTAATTTTGAGAAAAAAATTGGACAAATTTGTTAACATTCAGATTCAAATCTAGATTACGAAAAGATCGACAATGTCAAGATCGAGAGGCAACATTATGTTACATAGATAAAATTAATTATGTAGTATAACCTGCAGATAAAATTATTGACGAAATAATTTGGGTTGGCGGATATCCACTATGTTGTTAGTCACATTAAGCCTTTGTCACATAGTAGTAAAATATTAATGGTGTATCAAAACACAAAATTATAGCGTAATAAAATAGAATTTAACCTGAAACTTTTTGAAGTGTTATCATTTAATTTCTTAAATTTTAAATTTTGTATATAGTATCTCTAAGGAAACTTAGGCAAATACAGTCTTACTTTAAGCCTGGTAGACATTGAAATGACACGACACCAACGAAAATTAGATCGTCCCAATATGGAGCCAGACAAAATATTGGCATAATTGAGATATATACTCCTCGTACAAAGACAAGAAGATTCTCAGTTGCTCATGTGAGCAACTGATTTGGAAGAGAGAGAGTTTTTATTCCACAAAAAATTAAAAACAAAAAAAGAGAGAGCTTCTGAACCCTCTTGTAGTTCTACTCTACCTCGTCAACAGCTAAATACAACCTTGATCATATTTCAACACTAAAACTTTCCAATTAGAACCATATAATGCCTCCCAGTACTCCCTTCAACATTTTCAAAGAGAAGAAGAAGAAGCCTAGAGACAAAAATGGTCCTGAAGAAGAATTAGCCCTAGTTAAGGCAGCTGCTTGGGCTTGGTACCAACACGGCTCGGGAGCGGAAGGCAAGGCCATGGCCGAGTTCGACGCGACTACGAGGTCGCGTCGGACTCCAAGGCCGTCAAGGTACAAGCTGGAAGCTACGAGCCAAGCTCTTGAATCCAAGTCACGTGAAGGAACATTATTACTATCGCAAACACCAAGTCCAATCCATAGGACTGGCTCTTCTCTTCTCGACAATTACGAGATCCGGAGTATTTCCAAGCAACTCGACCACCTCATCGAGTCCACCGGAGTCGAGTTCGGTGAGAAATTATGTGCCGATGGCGTCTTAGAGAGACAAGAGAGCTGGTCATCCAATAGTAGCGGAAGTACAGTTAGTCCTTCCTCCATGAAGAAGAAGAAGAGCAAGAACTTGATGATGATGGTTAAGAGTTTTTGGATTAGACCAAGGTTAGGGCTTGTATGTAACTCCAGAGACGATGTGGACGCCGGAGCCTTGGTGAGGGACGGTCGCCGGCGGTGGCCTCAAGGCCATGTTCCCGTGGTTAATGTGGTTAATTGTAGGCCACGTCTTGCCCATGCTTAGTAAATAGACGAGATGGCGTATCAAGTATTTTTTTTAAATAAAAAAACTTATATATTAGTTGTTTTTTTAATGGGCAACTTGCGAGATAATAAATACGATGGCTACCTACATTTTGTTGAAATCGTCGATTGTGATGGATCGAATTAAATGTTAGCATTTTAATGGATCAATTGCTCAAGCTATTTGATTTCTGTATCTGATTATACCCATAGTTGGGAACAGTATAAATGTAGAGATAATTTAGCGTTGCTGTGTCGGTGACTTGTTTGATAGATCAACGTGCGAATGGACTCATATTTCTTCAAATATGTGTAAAAGACTTTATTAGAAAAACTGTTTCTTTAATAGAATTTGACACTATCCAAATACAAATATCAGATAATTGTATTTG
Organism: Hypericum androsaemum; assembly: GCA_963995505.1. Taxonomy (NCBI): domain Eukaryota; kingdom Viridiplantae; phylum Streptophyta; class Magnoliopsida; order Malpighiales; family Hypericaceae; genus Hypericum; species Hypericum androsaemum. The sequence goes on from OZ023183.1 coordinate 8,407,669, forward strand.
AAAAAAAGCGTTGTGTTGGTTACTATAATTTGTCAACAAAATTACAATTTAGTGCTCTAAAACTCTATTTTTTATACAGCACTTCCCAGTTTTTTTCTAGGTAACAGATACTTCCTCCTTGTTACAAATGTTAGGTCAAACTAGGCTATCAAACTTCCTCCATGCAAATTTGACTTGGTGATCAAGTTACAGACGCTCTGACATCAATATATGCTGGAACTCGTGATCATAGTCATCAAGAGCAGGGAAGACTTGTGATCATAGTTTGCTCTGAGCAACTATATTATTTCACAATTTGTTGTATTTAAACTATAATATAGTAACTTGAACCAGATAAGAAACTTAAATTTTCTTTAAAATGTATTAGATTCAAGTATTACTAATAAAAATATCGACAATACTCTAAATATAAACACTTAACAAAAAAATACTATAACTGCTTTGCTCTCCTCTCCTCTCACGGCCACAGGCCATAAAAAACAGAAATAAAGGACAACCTAGAAAGTATACTATAAGCCTTTCATTATTAAAAAACGTACAGGACATAAGAAAAGTACATACATATAGCACAAAAGACATAGAGACAGACTTTCTGTTATAACTCGCTGATACGATTAAATCACGGTGCTAGATGGTGAAATTAATTATATTGGTCATAATGTGAGCTTCCCAAGTTAACAAAGGAGTAACTGCTAACTAAAATATCAGGTAGTAAACATAGAGCTACTGTTGCGGGAAAAAAGAGAACAACAATGCGAGACGGATCCGGAGTAGTCGTTCTAAGATCGGTCTAACTAAGAGCTAAAGCTAGAGCTACGCTAAGCTAGGCTACGGGCTAAGGAAAGAAAAAGTAAGATAGTAAAGCAATTGTTGTGTTGTGTTGGTGATGTCCTTCTCCATCGCCCAAGTGCTCTTTATATAGGACGCCTTGACCTAGGCCCGGCCTTCAAAATAGGAAAACTCTCTTTAGGCCGTTTCCAACTCAACTCTCTTAATGGTCCTACTTGGCTTTTCCGATGGTCAATTCATTTCCTAGCTAACAAGGAGCATCTCCTTATATACTAGGAAATCTTTGTTGCACTTTCCAATGTGGTAATGCCATTTTCAACTTGGGCTTTACACTATGGGCCTCCACCTTGGGCTATTTGCTTAATTAGCATTCAAAAACCCAACAATTCCCCACATGAATGATGATTAATGCATGCTGACACTTTTAAGAAAAATTCTGACGAGTTATCATTGCATCGAGAAAGGTAGCTTACAACTTTGAACCTTTCCTAGTAAAACGCTATCGGATTTACTTACTGCTCAGTGAAGACGATGTCTTGAACTGGTCAGCTTTTTATGTAAACCAAGACAATAATATTTACACAATGATATCTCTAATATCCTTGGTTCTCACGTTGTGCCTGTTTCGGCGATGGACCTTATCTTGGATTCATAAGTATTTTTTCATTTGAAGCGGCCTCACTTCACACTTATATAGGTGATCTCCCATCAAGAGTATACTGCCATACTCCACCTTTTCTTGGTATAGGAATCATTAAAAGCATAGACACTTAGTCTAACCACACCTCTGCAAGTTAGTACTTGGACAACTTCTGAGAATGGGATGGGTTCCAAGTGATCATCTGAACCATCCATAACTTAGTTGTCTCATTGAACCAAGTTTGTGGGATCTCCACTCATCATGGTTAAGTTACCGCTATGAACGTTCTTTAATATGTGGGTTTTAACCCCATTCCCCTTACTGCATTATACATTTGATCTCTGTTGATTTCTTTCGTTAAAGGATCAGCTATGTTGTCCTTAGACTTCACATAATCAATGGTTATTACTCCACTTGAGATCAATTGTCTAACAGTGTTATGTCTCCTACGAATGTGTCGAGACTTACCGTTGTACATGGTACTTTGTGCTCTCCCGATCGCTGACATGCTATCACAATGTATCAATACAGGGGGCACAGACTTATTCCAACACGGAATATCCTCTAGGAAATTTCTGAGCCATTCAGCTTCTTCCCCAGCTTTGTCTAGTATTATAAACTTTGACTCTATTATGGATCGAGCTATGCACGTTTGTTTAGAGGATTTCCAGGACACAGCTCCTCTACCTATGGTGAACACATAACCACTAGTAGATTTGGAGTCTTTAGGCTCTGATATAAAGTATGCCATTGTTCATGGTATGTTTTAGATACTTTAGAACCCTTTCCAGAGTTAGCCAATGGTCTGGTTCTGGATTGCTCGTGAATCTACTAAGCTTGCTAGCTGAGTATGTAATATCAGGGCGTGTACAATTTGTCAAGTACATCAGACTCCCAATGATCTTTGCATATTTCAGTTGAGATACTGGGTCCCCTCTATTTTTAGCTAAGTGTAGACTCAGGTCTACCGGAGTCTTAGCCGGAGGTTTGTCAAAAGCATCGAATTTCTTGAGTACATTCTCAACGTGGTGAGATTGTGAAAAGACAATTCCTTCAGTCGTCTTAGAGATTTTAATCCCTGGTATGACGTCAGCTAGACCCATATCTTTCATGTCAAAGTTGTTCTTTAACATGTTCTTAGTTTTTACGATAAGATCATTTGTGCTTCCCGTGATTAGCATGTCTTCTACATACAGACATACAATTACGTAAGCATCAGGTGTGCCTTTAATGTATACACATTTATCACACTCATTGATCTTAAAGCCATTTGAAATCATTATTCTGTCAAATTTCTCATGCCACTATTTCTGCGCCTGTTTCAGCCCGTACAGTGACTTGACCAGCTTGCATACTTTATGTTCTTGTTCGGGGGCAACAAACCCTTCAGGTTATTCCATATATATCTCCTCTTCCAGTTCTCCACTTAGGAAAGCTATTTTTACATCCATCTGATGTATCTCGAGGTTATAGAGTGCTGCGATAGCTATGAGCACTCTAATAGATGTGATTCTTGTGACTGGCGAATACGTGTCAAAGAAATCATATCCTTCCTTCTGTTTGAACTCTTAGTTACCAACCAAGCTTTGTACTTGTCGATTGATCCATCAGCTTTGTATTTTCTTTTAAGGATCAACCTAAAGGTTTACAACCTGGTGGAAGATCCACGATTTCCCACGTGTAGTTTTGCATGATGGATTCTATCTCACTATTGATAGCTTCTTTCCATAGAGGAGCATCTGGACTAGATAATGCCTCTTGGATTGTCCCAGGTTCATTTTCTAACACGTACGTCAGAAAATCTGGACCAAATGACTTGGTCGTTTTGGCCCTTTTGCTGCGTCTAGGTTCCTCAATAACTTGATGAGAATCTTGATAGCTTCATGAGCTCTTTAATTAGAGCTTGGGTCTTTCCTTTCCTTGTTTGGAAAGATATTCTCAAAGAACGTTGCATTCCTTGATTCCATGACCATTCCCTCGTTGATTTTAGGGTTTTCAGACTTATGCACTAGAAATCGGTATGCGCTACTGTTGTAGGCATATCCGATAAAGATACAGTCAATGGTCTTGAGTCCTATTCTCACCCTTTTAGGTGGAGGTATTTCTACCTTAGCTAGGCACCCCCACACTTTAAGGTAACCGTATGAAGACTTTCTCCCTTTCCATAGTTCATATGGGGTTTTGTCCCTTTTCTTGTGTGGCAATTTATTTAGAACGTGATTAGCTGAGAGCACAGCTTCCCCCCACATGTTCTAGGGTAAGCCCGAGCTAATCAACATAGCGTTCATCATCTCCTTAAAAGTTTGATTCTTGCGTTCAGCTACGCCATTTGATTGAGGTGAGTATGGAGCTGTTGTCTGATGAATAATGCCATTTTGTTGGCAGAATTCCTCAAACGGAGTTACATATTTTCCCCCTCTATCACTTTGAATCATTTTGATTTTAGTGCTAAGTTGATTTTCAACCTCATTCTTATAACTCTTGAAAGCTTCTAGAGCTTCGTCTTTTCCTTTCAAGAGGCGTACATAACAGTACCTCGTGCAATCGTCAATAAGCGTGATGAAATACTTTTTCCCACCTCTAGTTTGCACTTGCTTCATATCGCATATGTCGGTATGAATTAATTCTATATGTGTAGTACTTCTTTCCACTGAATGAAAAGTAGCTTTGGTCATTTTTGCCTCTATACATACTTCACATTTATTGTTTGAGTCAAACTCCATTTTAGGCAATAAATTTAAACTTACTAACTTTCTTAGTGAACTCAAATTTACGTGTCCTAATCTATCATGCCATAAGTTAGAACACTCAGCCAAGTAAGAAGAATTGATAACTTTATTAGGCCCTTCAAAGGCACATTTCATAGTTATTACATTCATCTTAAAGAGCCCTCTCTCGAGGTAACCCTTTCCTACAAAGGCACCAGCCTTGGTCAGAACAAACCTATCAGCCTCAAACACTAGCTTCATCCCAGCTTTGCTTAACAGTGAGCCAGATACTAAATTCTTACGAATGTTTGGGACATGCTGCACATCCTTGAGGGTTAGCTCTTTTCTGGAGGTCAGCTTCAGCACCACCTGGCCTAGTCCGACTACGGGAGAAATTGCGGAGTTACCCATAAACAACTTCCGTCCGTTGATCGGGATATAGGTCGAGAACATCTCCTTGTCTGAGCAGGTTGGCCAGATTTTCCTTCTCTCGATCGTCCCTCTTTGGCAGGCGATAATCTTTGGCCATGTGACCAGGCTTGTCGCAGTTGAAGTAATTGCCCTTGATCTTCTTAGCCTTCTTTTGCTTTGGCTCTTGCTTCTCCTACTTATTTCTGGGCTTCTTCCTCTTCTTGCCAGTATCTCCCTCAGCGAGGTGTACCTTAGCCTCAGAGTTGGTCCTGCTGGTCTTGACTTCGGACTTTTGGTTATCTTCCTTGATCCTTAGTCTCACGATCAGGTCTTCTAGCCCCATGTTCTTCCTCTTATGCTTGACGTAGTTCTTGAAATCCTTCCACAGGGGGGGGGGGGGTAGCTTCTCGATTAGAGCAGTCATTTGGAAAGATTCGCTGAGTTGCATACCTTCGGCGTAAATCTCGTGTAGAATTAGCTGCAGCTCTTGGACTTGGTCTTTGACCTTCTTGGAGTCTACCATCTAGAAGTCAAGAAATCTTCCGACGATGAATTTCTTCATCCCAGCATCCTCCGTTTTGTACTTCTTCTCCAGGGAGTCCCACAATTCTTTCGCAGTCTTGGTACCTGCATAGACATTGTACAGGGCATCGTCTAAGCCATTTAGGACATAGTTACGACATAGAAAGTCACTGTGACTCCATGCATCGAGGGCGTTGATCTTCTGTAGATCAGCCTCATTTTTCGCCACCTTTGGAGCATCTTCCTTCAAGAATCGAACCAAGTTGAGCGTCGTCAGGTAGAACAGCATCTTCTATTGCCACCTCTTAAACTCGGTACCGTTGAACTTGGCTGGTCTTTCGGCGTAGATAGTTCCCGGGACCGCTGGCATTGGTGTTGGTGCGGAGCTTGTTGATGCCATCTTCAAGTACACTGATCTCGTCTTACGATTGTTGTTTGTCGGATGTGGTGTACTTGATTAGGATCTGGTATAGTCGAGGCAAGAGTTAGACTCTTTCTCCGTAAGACGAGATTGCCCCGTATTCAGTGCTTACGGGCTGCGGCAATCGTCCCCAAGATACAACAACTTTCGGACTTCGAATTCGTAGCACAACGACCCTCGAAGCTTCGGGCGAACCGTCCGATATTCGGAACTTTCTTGAGAGAGGGAGAGAAGAACAACTATTGCTAATGAATGCTTATGCAATGAGTTGTGGGGTGAAATGCAAATGAGGGGGAGAGGCCTATTGATAGGCACTGGATGGGAGAGAGGCAGGCATCCCAAAGAGTCGCATCTGTTTGGATAGCAGGCAGGGGCTTGCAGCCCCTCGTCACTTCGGTAGTTACGCAGCTCTCTCCAGACTCGGGCAAAAGACATAAGGCTCCTCGCGATGATGCGCACGTGCCAAGTGCCAAGTGCGCCACAAAGTGTCCATTGCGCCATACGTCTAATGCGCCATGCGCACACGCACGTGAGCGTGCTCAGATGGTGCGTACGGTCCGAGTTGGCTTTTTCGATGGTCAATTCATTTCCTAGCTAACAAGGAGCATCTCCTTATATACTAGGAAATCTTTGTTGCACTTTCCAATATAGTAATGCCATTTTCAACTTGGGCTTTACACTATGGGCCTCCACCTTGGGCTATTTGCTTAATTAGCATCCAAAAACCCAACATATTTTGTACCTCAATAGCTAAATATGAGATACAACTTTATGCTAACGAACACTTAATACATACATGATGCACATAGATAAGAGACAAGGTCAAACGAGTCCTACAAAGGTAGATTTTTTAGCTCATAGCGAAGAGGTAAACACAATAATCAGTACAAACACTAGATCAGGCCAAAACTAATCCAAAAAATTGAATATTAAACAAAACCCCCAAAAATCTCAAAACATATGGAATCGAAAAAAGTACCAGAAACAAAACAACATAATAATGAGAGTGGTGAACGAGAGGGGTGGTCTACTATGACCTGCCCCTCCCGTTTCCACATGTGGCCTTCTCTCGTTCGCAGGTGAGCTGCCTAGGTGGGAAGTGAACGGACCTGTGAGCGACGTCCAGGAACGGAGTCACTAGAAACTAATTTAGAGATAAATATAGAAATCCCAATCCAATGACTCCAAACATAAATAAGACCGATGCTCCAACCAAGTCGCCAAACCAAAAAATACATAAACACTATCACTGATCACAACCCCGATAATCAAAGAAAACTTCTGAGTTTCACCTAATTTATGAAGGAATTCTCTCAGGACACAGATAAATATTTCCTCCATTCTCACAAAGGGGAAAATTCCAAAACGCACTGCACGACCAAAAAACCAAAAAGATATCTCCTTTATGGGACAAGAAAATTCTCAAACCCCTCGTCAACTATAACGTAACATACCTCAAGTTACTTGGTCATCTCTTACATGATATATACGCCCTCGATGCATGGAGTCACAGCGACTTTCTATGTCACAGCGACTTCTCAACCCCATGGTTTGTATACCCCACTACCTATACCTAGTGAGCCTTGGATTGATATCTCTATGGATTTTGTGTTAGGACTGCCTAGGACTAAACGTGGAAGGGATTCAATCTTTGTGGTAGTGGATAGGTTTTCTAAGATGGCACATTTTATTCCATGTCATAAGACTGATGATGCTTCAAACATTGCTGATTTGTTCTTTAGAAAAGTTGTTAGGTTGCATGGTATGCCTAGAACTATTATTTCTGATAGAGATGCTAAGTTCTTGAGTTACTTTTGGAAGACCTTGTGGAGTAAGTTAGGTACCAAGTTGTTATTTTCTACTACTTGTCATCCACAAACTGATGGTCAAACTGAAGTTGTAAATAGGACTTTGTCTACTTTATTGAGAGCACTTATCAAGCATAACATTAAGACTTGGGAAGAATGTCTACCACATGTTGAATTTGCTTATAACCGTTCAGTTCATTCTGCTACTCAATTCTCACCATTTGAGCTTGTTTATGGATTTAATCCTTTGACTCCATTGGATTTATCACCTTTGCCTTCGAGTGAGCATGTTAACTTAGATGGCAAGAAGAAGGCTGATTTTGTCAAGCAACTGCATGAGAGGGCGCGAATGAACATAGAGAAACGAACAGAGCACTACGCGAGACAAGCAAATAAAGGACGGCATAAGGTTGTCTTTGAGCCTGGAGATTGGGTCTGGTTGCACATGAGAAAGGAACGCTTTCCCGCGCAACGGCGTTCAAAGTTGCTACCACGGGGAGATAGTCCATTTCAAGTGCTTGAACGCATCAATGACAATGCCTACAAGCTTGACCTGCCAGGTGAGTATACTGTTAGTGCTTCTTTCAATGTTACTGATTTGAGTCCGTTTGATGTAGGTGAAGATTTGAGGACAAATCCTTTTCAAGAGGAGGGAAATGATGTGAGCACACCTACGAACACACCTACATTCAAGCCACAAGACTCACGGAAAGTGCACGTACCAATTGGACCGGTGACACGAGCAAGAGCCAAAAAGTTTCAGGCAGAATTTAATGGATTAATGCAAGAAGTCTGGGCTCAAGATGGTGCGTACAAGTGCAAAGACGTGCATGAGGCCCACGCTAAGCCCATGCACGTGATAGAGGCTATTTTGGAAGCTTGATATGCACGCAAACTTCTGGATGCATGCGCACATGGAGAATCAGAAAGAATCAACCTATTTAGGCCGTGCATCTACTTGTTAGGACGTGCAACTATTAGTTATTCTATTAGATATTATTTGCTTAGATTATTTCCTATTTTAGTTGAATAATTCGGCCAGAATATCCTTAGATTAGGAAAGAGAGTTTTGGCCAGCCTTTGAGCTCCTTTTAAGGAGTTAGCTTGTTTAGGAATACCTTGGTACTTTGGAGCCTATATAAGGAGGTCTCCTAGCAATAAAACGGACACAACTTTTGAGATTGATAATTTTGTGAGTTAGATACTCCTTGCGTGTTCTTGCTAATTGCTGGATTGCTTAGCTTGAGCGAAACTTTTTACTTATCAAACGATTCATCCATCATCGTTTGTGGCGTGGTTCGACTTGGACCATAGGTTCTCGAATTTCCATTGCTTGGGTTGCGGATCTTCTAGACCAAGGTTCTTGCAAGGCTCGAGTTCGGGGGTTGCGATCTCTTCCATCCAAAGTAGCACGGTCCGTTGTGAATCTCCTGCCGAGGTTCATATCACTACGGAGTCTAAAAAGGAGTTGAAACGACCTTGCACAGATTAAGCCAAAATAAATATCATTCACAACGAAACAAATCCAAACAGACAACCACAACATAAAAAAGAAACTAAACTGAGAGTGACAACATTAAAACAGAGCCAAACTGTCAACAACATAATCAAACAAACAACAAACGTAATCACACGGAATCAATACATAATAATAACAGGAGCAGTAGATACTCACATTCAGCAAGCAACACATGCACATGAATAAGATGAAACCAACTCACATTCATCTTTTCATCCATATTCAAAATTTCCAAAACAGACATGAGCTAATCAGATAAGAAACTTTAACAAAGTGTTAGAAACAAACTCTCAAAATATTGTCCCAATCGGATAAGATTTCACTATTGAATTTCACCGACAATAAGAGCTACTCACTGAATTTTGAGATTACTCTATCTCCTCCAAAACTATATTGGCGCACAATCTTTGAGATCTCAAAATAACATCTTTATCATCCACAATCTTTATGAATGTATACAGAACAAGCTTTTAAAGTTTCGCTCTAATCCGATAAGATTTTACTGTTGGATTTAAGCGACAACTAGAGGTGCTCTCCGAAATACGAGAATTACCCTCTCTCTTCCTACTTAAGGTTTTATCTTAGGACAAAATAAAATAGATAACCTATTTTCTTATATATAAAAGATCTTATTTTTATATAATTACTATTAGATCACTGACTTTTTTTTATTGTTGTTCAAATTAGGTTACGTTTCTAAAAAAAGAGTTATCAATTGTCATTATAAAAGTATTATACATGAACGAAATTGCAGCACTAATGCATTTTAAGTTGGGTAATACTTAATTAAGGTGAAAAAATCTCCTAGCAAGTCAAAGGCCATTTGGCCTAGGCGTAAGAAGATTTGACGGAGTTCAAGGGTTAAAATCCTAACATAGATGTATTCTTGGTATAGTTTACCTAAAAAAAAAATTCTCCTAGCAAGTCAAAGGCCATTTGGCCTAGGCGTAAGAAGATTTGACGGAGATTAAGGATTAAAACCCTAAGATAGGTGTATTCTTGGTGTAGTTTCCCTTTAAAAAAAATTCTCCTAACAAATATTTAACGTTTGAAGAATTCAAGTTCAAGACTTTTTAGTTAAATTAGAACAACTCTATTATTTCCCTCAAAAAGAACAACTCTATTACATCATCATCTAAGTGATTATTGGTCCGGCACACTATAGTTAATCAGAATTGTAAGATGGGGAGTTGGATTGAGTGCTAAGAACATGAACCCAACAATACCAATCAGAATAACATGAGGATCGGTGGCACATTACCTCGACGACACACATGAACAATTCTCTTTGTAAATTAGTGTACACTTGGATGTGCTGCCAGAGTGATGTGGCACTAGTCCCATTTTGTTCTGATTGATATTGCTGAAGAATCAGTACCACCAAATCCATCCAGCCCGTAAGATGGAAATCAATCTGTGATTGCACTTTATTCTGGCATGCATCCGACAGTTTTTGCTAATGAAGTAATAACGACCCAAGACCAAGGTTTTGTAAGTAAGCGGATGATCTTGCCCAATCGGATGCACCCGAACCGGTTCAAAACCCGTCACAGAATGCGAACCCTCTCCCGCTCCAAACCTCTAAACCCTCTCCCACCCAACAAAACCCTCCTCCACTTCTCCACCTGGTACTCCCCGCCGCCGCCGTCGCCGTCCAACGATGAGGACCGAATCCTCGCAACACTCTCCCAAGCCATCAAGTCCATGGAGACCAATCCCCTCCACTTCTCCCTTAGAAGAATCCTCCCTTCCCTTAAACCCCACCACTTCCTCAAACTCGTCAACCAAAACCCTCACTCTCTCCCCGCTCCTTCCCTCCTGTCCTTCTTCCGCTTCCTCTCGTCCCATCCCGGGTTCTGCCACACGGTCCAGACCTTCTGCGCCATGGCGCATTGCCTGTTCTCTCGCGGGATGTACCCGGAGGGCCGGTCCCTGATTGGCTTTGTTCTGGCCAGGAAGGGGAAGGGCTCCGCCTCGTCGGTTTTCGCATCGGTTCTCGAGACGAGAGGTACCCATTTGTCGAATTACGCTTTCGATGCTCTGATTGTTGGGTATACTGAGTTGGGGCTCGTGGCCGATGCTCTTCAGTGCTTTAGGTTGGTTAGGAAGCATAATTGTGAGGTACCCTTTTTGGGTTGCAAGTGCTTGCTTGAGAGGCTGATCAAGACGGGGTCTTCCGAGTTGGCTTGGGGATTCTTTTCGGAGATTTTGGATTACGGGTTTCCACCCGTAGTGTATAGCTTTAATATGCTGATGCATAAGATGTGTAAAGAAGGGAAAATGGGGGGAGCCCTGATGGTTTTTCAGGAGATCGGGAAGCGCGGTTTGACGCCTACGGTGGTTAGTTTTAATACTTTAATCAGTGGATGCTGTAAGTTGGGGAATTTAGAGGAGGGGTTCAAGTTTTTTAAGGCGATGGAGGGGGCTAAGGTTTGTCCTGATGTTTTCACTTACAGTGCTTTGATAAGTTGTTTGTGTAAGGAGTGTAGGATGGAGGATGCGAGTCGGCTGTTCGGTCATATGTATAAGAGAGGGATAGTACCAAATGATGTTGTTTTGACTGCAATGATTGATGGGCACTGCAAAAATGGGAGGATTGACATGGCTATGCGAATTTTTCGGCAATTCTCGAGGAGCAGTTTGAAACCTGATTTGGTTTTGTACAATGTGCTAATTAGTGGCCTTTGCAAAGCCGAGGATCTTCAGGAAGCTAGGGCACTTTTTGAAGAGTTAAGGGAGGGAAATCTGAGACCTGATAAGTTTACGTACACCATTCTTATAGATGGTTATTGTAAAGCAGGAAACATGGATTCTGCTTTTAAGATAATTGAGGAAATGGCTCAAGAAGGTATTAAGCTTGATAGCGTTGGCTATACGGCTCTTATTTCTGGTTTGTGCAGAGTGGGAAGGGTGATTGATGCAGAAAGAACATTGAGAGAGATGATAAAAATGGGCTTGGTAACCGATGATGCAACGTATACCATGGTGATGGATGGATTTTGTAAAATGGGTGAAGTGCAAATGGGGTTTGACTTGCTGAATGAGATGAGGAGGCATGGCCACACTCCCAATGTTATTACGTTCAATGTGCTCATAAATGGGCTTTGTAAGCAAGGTCAAATTAAGAATGCTAACATACTTCTAGAAGAGATGCTCCGTTTGGGCGTGGAGCCTAGTGATGTTACTTACAACATTTTGTTAGATGGTCATCAAAAGCATGGAAACCTAGGAAACGTTCATGCTCTCCAAGCTGAAAAGGGCTTAGTTGCAGACTACGCCTCCTACAAGTCAATAATTAATGAAGCTTCAAAAAATTGTAAAAGAAGATGATTGTTTCTCTGCTTATGGATGGTTTACTCGACAGTTTATCAGGGATGCATGTGAAGAACAACGCCTTTGTTCCTGGTAATGCCATGCTACATAAAATCTGAATTGCTGTGAGGTAAGTACATGTTAGGTAAGACCATGCTTCCCTCGCATCTGAAATGCAGTAAGTTCTTGCTTTGGCAATCTTTCTACTTAATTTCTTTGACGGTGTATGTAATAAGCATGCATATTTAACTTTCTTTTTTGTGGTGTTTGTGGACCAATTTCAGGCTGCCTCCCTTACATGCACATGGGAAGATCCTGTTGTATCAAAATGAGTGCGAGATGCTGCTTGGAGGCCCACTCTTCTATGCTGCTGATGAAGCAGCAAGGTGCATGGACTGATGATGGAAGCTACTCTATGTAGCCCTTTTCTGTTTGCCTAATATGGAGCCTGACAGATTTCACTGGAACATGCCATGCACGCTGGAATGATCTTCGGTTCTTATTGCTTTCTCGTACAGGTAATGTTGCTACAATTAACCTTGATAATTGATACGAAGAATTTAACGATGCTCCTATTTGCTAACATATTTCAAATACTTTTTTCCTAGCTTTAACGTTTTTGGGCTTTTAAATTGACCTGCAAAACTCATATAGTACCCCAAAAGAAAAATATGATCCGGGCTGATTATTTTGTGTCGGAACAATGTTATTTTTCTCTCTTGTTCTTGCTACATGTTGGAGAAATAGAAGTGCGTTAGAGTTAATGAGTGATCGATCCTGTTGAATAGAATGTATTATAGAGTGAATGGGTCCTAGATCAGTGCATATGTTAGTCAGAATGATCCACCAATTCTCTTCCCCTTTATTGAAACTCCGAGACAGCTTTTTTCTAGCTACGGTGCAAATAATCATAGCAGGTTTTCACTGAACATGTACGTTCAAGTGACCCTACTAACCAAGTACTGGATTTTGATCTGCCAATTATAAGTGAAACTCTAACTTGCATCAGTAGGTCGAATTCTTGCATTATAAACTACAGGACAGGCTGCCCTCCAAAATGCTAAGGTTATTCAACTTGTGAGGCTACGGAATCCTAAGATATCAAGGTTAGTTCCCCTCAGAAGAAGATATCAAGGTTAATTAGCAGGTATCCGGTACCCCTTTTCTGGTGTAGATTTAATTGGAATTCTCAATAGGTACCCACAATGAGCATTCACAGACAACAGATTGGGTAGCTTAAATAAAGTCAAATTCTGCCATAGGCCCATAGGATGCATTTTCGCATAAATCTTAATATGGTACAAGATACTAGTTGGAGATGGGCCAATTGTTGGCTGCAAGTCTAGTATAGGCAGTGATATGATTCTAGTCTTTCCAGTTCAGCGGATATGGGAACACCTTTCAAGCCATTTTTGTCGATTGCTCATTGATCTGATATCATTCTAGGATGAAAATTTTCAAACCGCCTTTTGTAGATTGTTCACTGATTTCCTTGGTCAATTCATGAATCTCTGTAATTTGAGGGTCAATGCCACAGATTATGCATCCTATATATGTTGATGCTGTCAAAATTTCAAAACGAAAAGATTGATGTTGTCAAGTACAAGTACAGATTCTTATTCTTTATCTATAATATGGGTGCTATAAAACCTGTTAAAAGAACTTGTTTTATAAACGATAGCATCCAGATACAATCGCTGATTGACTAAATTACGATTTTCTTTTTCTTTTCGACTTTCAGGATGAAGTGTCTGCTTGTGTTGGCCATCCACAACATATATGAACATCAGTTCAGAAGTAATTTATGCGATATAAGCTGTAAAGTGATCATTACTAACAGTGGTTGGTTCGTAATCTTTCAGAGACGTTTCGAAGTCCGTCTGGGATGGCGTCGAAGATTACACGGTTTCTCTATCCAGGTTCACAAACACTCGTACTTTATGTCGATGGAGATTATCTTAGAACAAGAACATGTTGATGCCAATTAGTTCGGTTTGGCTGGTCTTCATGGCATGAAAAACTCGGATTCGAGCTGTAGTTCGGCTTGTAATGTACAACTTGAATTGTTTGTGTAATGTACTAACTAAAATTCTTGGCAAATAAGGTTCAAAATGTATGAGCAACCCATCCTATGTACTTGCTTCTTTATGTTTTCCAAATGCAATGATTATAAGAAGACAGACATTCTTGAGTTCGATGTGGACAGTCCAAGGACCCAATATCAACGCCTTCTTTATCATTGCAAACGTTCACTTTGATTCCATTAGGGACGACAGTTTGCGACATTTTTATTTTCAGATATTGTAATTCAAAACACAAAATCATTGACCGTGTATGTGGACCGTCAATAAAAAGACGTTATGTTACTTTCTCGTGTGTTTACAGGGTTCAAATAAGACGGTTTGAACTCGTTACTTTTTCTGTTGTCGCAGATAAAGAATCTTGTCTCAGTTGAACTCGTTCGACGTTGGCTCTCATTTGTGTGCATCTTGTATGTATTCAAATGCCCACGAGGATACATCTATGCCGTTTTCTTGTGGTTATTAACCGTTGTTTGTCTCGGCAGAAATTCGCCTTGGTCGATGGCTTTCATAGCTTCTCAACTACCCATCGCTTCGACCTGTACCACTTTGTGTACTTCGGATTAGTTTCGTTTTTCTGTTTGATTTTATCTTTATTTGTCTATGTATTTCTTACTTCTGCTTTGTAACTTGATATACGCAAAATTGATAAGCAATTAAACGCACAAGCAAATAGTATAGTGATTAAGTAGGGTTTCAAACTGAGGTTGAACACGAAATCTAGGCAACTAATTATGTGAAGCGAGAAAATGAAAGGTTGTAAAAGATTATCACATGAGGTTGTAAGTAAATAAACGAGGAAAGGTTTTCATTTCAAAGTTATCAAAAGATTCTCCTTTTTTTTGTTTATGTGGCTAGCTTCTCAAGAATGGTTTTAAAAGTTGAAATTTTTTTTCCTATCAGAAGTAAATTGCAATCCAGCTGTTTTTTTTTGTTTGTTCTCTCTAATAGTGGATGTGGTGGAAAGTAAGCATAAGTTGTACAATTTGTCCACCATAGTCTAACCAAGCAATGATATTTTCGTTGATAAATTTATCTAGAAGATCGATCAGTATGATATTAATGCTTTTTTGGAGCTGGCCTTGAGTGGTATGTTGGACATGCACATCATGTAGTATGATGTATGATGTTGAAGTTTGTTTAGTGCTAGTTTGATTTATCCTAAATTATGTGCTAATTTTATACATGATTTAAAAGAACGTGACTTCCCAATTAACCTCACGTAGCGGTACTCCGAGTATCATAGATGAATAATCTGAGTAGGAGGTATATCCGAAAACAATATAGTTTAATTAATATTTTTTTCAATATGGTTGCAATACATGATTTGAAAAAATTATGTAAATTTTTATTCGATGAAAAAAATTATATTAGATGTGTATTTCATATAATCAATCATTTTGTGCTGATGAGATCAGATGATTGAGATTTTGACAGTGTAAAGAAGTGCCCTCTTTTGCTAATTGTGCCAATTAGAGTTCAACATACGATACTAACTAAACATATTTGTGACATTCTGGTTTTTTTATTTATTATTAATAAAATATTTTACTTATAAACAAAGGTAAACATATTGTGAATGACTAAAAACATAAACTAATTGTTAAAATCATGAAAGATATAATAATGTAAAGTAAATTTTTTTTTGTGCCAATTAGAGTTCAACATACGATACTAACTAAACATATTTGTGACATTCTGGTTTTTTTATTTATTATTAATAAAATATTTTACTTATAAACAAAGGTAAACATATTGTGAATGACTAAAAACATAAACTAATTGTTAAAATCATGAAAGATATAATAATGTAAAGTAAATTTTTTTTGATAAATAATAATGTAAAGTAATTAATAATTTTGCTAGATGGATGTGCTCAATGTGGCCGTCCTACTTCGTCAAAGAGCACTAGGGTAGGCTTCGTTACATTAGAAGTCCAAAAGACTTGAGGCCATGCACATGATTTTACCTATAGTATTCAATATTTAGCTTGATTAATTTATTAAGCTTAAGTTAAATCAACGTCGATGAATTCTTCAAAAAATAACTAAATAAGGAAAATTTTATTTTAGTACTGATGCCTTTTTTCTTCTACCAATTGTATATTATATATTTTTTGCGAATACAGTTTCTCAATAATTACATTTAATAAAAATAAATAAAACAGAAAGACGAGATAAAAAAAGTCAAACCATAAAATGTTAAAGTGATTTTTTATTTAAAAATAAAACAAAATGCTTCTATGATTATTCAGTTTTGTCTGTTATGCTAGTCAATAATTAATGGGGTAAGATAAGCATCGATCCTCTATACTTAGTCGCAAACATCATTTTCACGTAGCTTTGAAATGGAAATTGAAGGAGTATATATGCAATCAAATATAAAATAGGAACCACTAAATAAAGAAATATCATCCTCATTTCTCCTATGTAGAATTATTTAAATTAGTCAGTCGAGTGGATAACGGATGATACAGGTGGACTGAAAGGGATAACACCACAGGGTTCTTTCTTGGATTCAATTTTACGCTCCACATCGTGGAAAATCCTAGCCCACGATTTTGAATAAAATAGGACTTGGAATTAACTTGAGGTCCAATTTGAAACGTGTAAACCTTGCATCTCAATTGTTGCCATCTCCATCTCGTCAATTTGGGGGTCAAAAGGAAGCAGCGTCCTGCGACTCAGGATGGGGTGCGATAGTTGAGTGGACGGACAGATGGCACAATAAGATCTTTTGTTTTCACGGAAGGGTAGAAAACTGATTTTAGTCAGAACACAACAAACTGGCATTAGTGAAAGCGATAGTCGACCGAAAAATTACGAGAGCCAACGACTTAAATGGATAACCACCAAAACAAACGTTGGCTAACAAACATGAGGTTACATAATAAAAGTAACTACATAAAATCGAGTATTTGAATACATACAATATACGCACAAATGAATTTATCTAACGCATCTTTAAGAAATATGAAGTGCTCATTTACTTCGATTTTAATAATATCTTTTTAAACTTTATTTTTCTTCATAGTGAGAATTAATTGTTGTTATATATCAGCCCAAAGCTTTATTAACTAATTTCGCATGAATTCCATAAACACTCAAAACTAGATGTTGTAACCCACATTTTAAATAATTTCAAAGTTATCTATTAGTCAACTTTTTTTATAAAGGTAAATTTTATTCAAATACCAATTAGGCTATAGATACAAAGAACACCTACAAACCGAGCAGTTGCACAAGAAAGACAACTAAAGCACAAGGATACGTTAACGAAATTCACAAGTTGAGTAGTCAACAGAAAACTTTTAATAAATATTCTCATTAAAATTCTACAGCGATAAAACCTAGTAAAAAACCTACCGCAAGGAAAACAGTGCCCAAATGTTCTAGATTGTATTTGGTCAACTTAATAACTTCAATTAGATTGCTCTCTTATTAATTTACTTGGACCAAGTCCAACGAACAATTAGTTTAGGTGAACCTACCTCCAAAATACAACATACTTGGATCAAATCAATAGTCCAACAATAAACACATAACCTCTATCTTCTGTCAATTTCGGAATTCAAATGTGTGTGCCTTTTGTCGCTACGATTAATAAAGGTGCATGGTTAACTGCAAGTTTTGTTAAAAGAGTAGAGTGACCGTATTCCATTGTTCCATTCTAGATGATAGTCGTTATTGGTCGTTATGATGATGAGTTTTAAAATATAAACTACTAACATATATTATCAAACCGCTGAATATAAGGTTAATTTCAACATAAGCAAGAAATTAATATCCGATGTCCTTGACGGCAAGTATCAAGAAGAGAAATTGGACTGAGAATTCAAGAGGTTGGTCCCAAATTTTATTTAATATTCATACATACAAGTATGTACATACACAAACTACATAAATATATGTTATGTGTGATGAAACAACTCTTAACATAAAATAATACTTCATACTAAGCAATTCAAATTTGATTTAATCGATACATTCGATGTTTAGTTATAAAGTGAAATAAACCAAAAAATATCAGTAATATACAGTCATATAATACGTACACCTTTAGAAAAATAATTGAATCTAATACATAGATTAATAAAAGAATATAACTAGTCAAAGGCTGAAATTCAACGATATAGTCAACAACCATTATACACTGCACATTAAAAATGCGACGACTATTCCTAACATTTATATACCCATCTAGATGCCCACCGTGCGGATTAGGACACTGGACAGTCCACAATCTTGTGTCAGTGTCTTAAGACTGGAGGCCACTGAACTGTGTCAATGACTCTTTTGCCCTTCAGCTTGCGTGCACGCAGACCTTGTCGCATTTAACACCGGATTAATTACACTGGCCCATTTAATAAAAAATCTATGATCTGCTGCAGTCGGCTTTACCTAAACCAATCCTGCGACCGGCTAGATCAAACTCCACCCATAGATTTTGCTGGTGGACGTTTCCTATTATGTTACTCGCGGCTCCGAGCATCTCCGACCGTCCGATCCCGACACAGTAGATCCCGCCTCCGACGTCCGAAAGCACATGATCACTCCCTACAACTATCTCAACTCCCTTGTCGAACTCGAACACCAAATTCCCTATCAGCCGTCTGATCTCAATCGCGTTGGCCTGGTCGAAACACATGTCAGCCACGCCCGCGTACACGTACCCCTTCTTCATTTTGGGGCCCACCAGTCTCACTACTTCCTGCCGCACCCTATCATACGCCTCGTCCACCAAGTAAGTGAACTCCGAACCGGAGTCCACGAATGTCTGGCCCGACCCGCCCGCGTCGGGCCGGAACGCAGATACGGGTATGGCCAACTTGGCGGTCCCAATCCGGATCCCCTGCATTGGGACAGTGTAAGCCAGGGGGTCCAAATTGGGCATCCGTTGACTTTGAGGAAAAGTCAAAAGCCCAACGTACTGAAACCCGCGCGAGTTCGGGTTCTCCCCCAAGTAGAAAGACCCGGTAGCCTGCCCGGCCCGGGCAGACCGAACAGGGACGCAATACGAGAACTTCCCAATCTTGGCCTGAGAGGCGAACGAAAGCCTCCCAAGGTTCATCCCCAAAATACCCTTCTCGTCGCTCCCGCCCTGGGCGCACCCAAGTATCAGAGGAGTGGTTATCTGGGAAGGCGAGAAAGTGAACTTCTCCCGGACCAAATTGCCCTCGGCGAGGGTGCCGTCGGCGTAGAAGTAGGAGTAGTGGCAGAGGCGGTTCTGGTCACACGACGTGGGGAGGGTGTAATCGGGAACCCGGGGCTTGCAGAGAGGGTGGGTGCAGGAGAGCTCGGAGAAGGAGGAGGACAAGGAAGGGTCAAACGACGTCGTGGAACCACTGGGCAGCCTCTTCTTGTTGTCGCCGTGGCATTGGATCCAGGACAGCTGGCTTCCCGTGTCGAGGACCATGTCCTGGGATTGGGGTGGGGTCCCTATCGGGAGAGACACGACGAGGGCCATCGAGTACTTGAAAGTGGCTCTGAAGTTGTAGCCCTGGGAGGTGGCGGCCACTAGGCTCTGTTTGGTTCGGGAAACAGAGGAGGAGATGGGGAGAGAGGTGAGTGGGAGTAAGAGTGAGAACGAAGAGGACGAGGAGGCGGCGGCTAAGGAGAGGGAGGAGAAGAAGAGGAAGAGGAGGGGTCGGGTGAGGGGAGGCATTTTGGGAGACGGTCGTTTCTGGGGTGGTTATGGGTTTTGGTGGGTGAAGGGTTTAGAGAGTTTGGTGGGGGTATTTATATGGTCGGGGAGAGGACTCAGAAGCGAAAGGACAAAAGAGGAAAGTGGTGTCACGCGGTTTCTTTAATTTTGGGTCTGTTTATATTTTACTTCATAGAACTACTAATTTTTTAAATATTATAAATCTCTAAAAAAAATATTTATTGACTAAATTAGAAAACGTATTCACTAATTGATTGAAATGATGTTGTTAAATATATTTTTTTAAAGGTAAATTTTTACAATAATTAATTATATTTTTTAAAGATTTGAATATTAAATCTCTAAAGCGTATAATTCCTTGTGCAGCGCTATGCATGCCCTTTAGCTGAAGACTTTTGTTGTATATTGTGATGACAATTTGTCTGTCTCTTATGTTGGAAATTTTTTCAAAGTGACCTGATATATTTAATAGTGATAATTTTATCCAAATACTATTATTTAATATAAAAATTATAACGGAAGACTTTTTTTTTAATAAGTCAATTTTATTTAAACCAAATGAAAAGAAAAGAGAAGAAAAATTACACAATCTTCTAATTCGCTAGCTAAACCATAAGCGGGTGGGTAGGAAGTATCCTAGGATATTAGGCGCAATACTTGTATAGGTATTCTCATTGACCTCCTGTCACATGTTTGCTTCGGCACAGATGTAACGGAAGACTTGCCTTAAATATTTTTTTTTGGATTTAAAACACCGTACTTATATATTAGTTCACGTTAGAGAGTCGTTGTAAAAAAGACAGTTTAGCTTCTCCAACGAATGTAGTAACCAATTGTTGGATGTAAGTTTAATTTAAACCTTGTATCTACCAAATTGGCGACTTCAGTCGCACTATCGAGATATGAATTAACTTGCACTTAAACAATCTTTGTAGTGTGGACTCTAAAATAATAGTTTCATTTTCAGTTTGTCATTCTATCGTCTCCCAATCTTAGTTGATGTAATCGAATGTGACTTTGCAATCAGATAAGATGTGAACTTCGACGCCGGTGAAGCTTCTTGTAACCAATTGTATGGCTTTGTGGATTGCTTCTACTTCAGCTGCCAAAGAAGACTTGCCTTAGTTGATGATTGAGATCGACGCCTTGTTGTCGCTTCCTCGTATTCCTTGTCAGTTGGTAAATTTGAGGCGCTTCTAAGCTACTGGTTTTTAATTAATATAGCTTGATTTTAGCGTTTGGTTATTAGTAATTTGATTGGTGGAACAAATAACAACATATACGAAGGTACAGTCGGATCTATCAATCGTTGAGATGGTCACAGTGAACTGTATCGTTGAGCAATCAAGTCCATTATAATTAACATGGTGTAACTTTTTTTATTAATATAAACTTTACTTATAAAAAATATATAAGAAGGTAGATGTTATTTTATTTCCGAAATATGAAATAACTAGCACGTTTAAGATATCTCGATATGTAACATCCTTCTCGTTTCTTCTTCCCACATCAACGACTAGAGATTACGTGGGGTTAAAAGGCATGGTTGAAAGTTTCATGCATGTTTTTCGATATCATTATGGAGAGTGCATGTTTTCTACCATATTGGGCGTGGGGCCATTTTGTCTTTGGAAGGTTAGTACTTAACATTTTTATTAATCATTAGAATGATACAAAAATAATTCTTCCAAAACTATAGGAGAACAAGAGATTACATTATCTAGATTTGTACCTAATTTAGCAGACTTAACAAACTAATCTGAAACACACAAAGGGAAATTTGGATTTCCAAGACCTTAAGTTTAATGTGCCAATCAATTTCGTTTGACCTATTCTAAAAAAAATGATAACTTAAGGTGATACACCAGCATGATAGTTTTTTTTAAACTAAAATTTTACACTATGACAATGTCAATATTTAAATTTGAACCGATTTAAAAACCATCTGTTACATGTCCTTTGGCCACTATAGCTATGATCTATTAGCTCGTGAACCGAAGAATTTCAGTTTGCCACCTTTTTCTAACAGTAACAAAAGTACAGGAAAACTAATTACGGTATAGGAATATCCCCCATGGATTTATAATTACCTAAGAATTATTAGTCTTTCTAGAAAACGTGTAGTTCCTGAATTTTATGTTTTCCAATAATTTTTCCTGAAGTAAAGGTCGTTCGTCAGACGAATCGTTAATTGTTTTTCCTTTGTTTAGAAACTCATATATGAATCAGAGGAGTTTTTTTAGAGGTACGAAAGATTTACCACAAATTCTTAAAACTAGAATTCAAATCACTTCTGAATATAATACTGTCATAAAAACCATCGACATACATACTCCTGTTATTTATTTGACTCTAAATTGATCATTATCGGTTGATACGATAGTGAATATTAGATAATCTTGCCAAGTGCTTACGGCTTAACGACACAAAATGTTGTCAATTTTAACGAGGTCCAGGGTTCAAGTCTTATCGAGTGTCATGGTGTAAAAATTTATTTTTTAAAAAGAATTAGATAATATTAATTTTTTACTGACACAATGTTAGAGCTGAAATTAAACATTTTTCTTCGAACTTTGTTCTTTAGAGAGAACAGTACAATGGAAGTTGTAAGTTGTATAGGAGATATCGTTTCAAGACATCTATTTTTCCAGGATGCTGCGGGAATTCAATTAAAACAATATCGTATTTTCTGTTCATCTATGATGCCTATTTTTTCAAACTAATAGCAAAGCAAAGGATTCGGTGGGTTTGTGGCCAGCGGTCACAACCTAAGAGAGAATTCTATACTAAGTATGTTATAAATTAAATATTACTTGTAATAAACTACACTTATAAAGAAAATATCAAGGGGTAAATCAAAGGATATTTGACCTTATAAATAAAAGATTATTTATAAGATGTAGTATGAATTAATAGAAATACAATATTCAATTTCGTATAGATGTGAACAAATAGTGTAAAAAATTACCTAGAAAATAGCAAACCAACCAAATTCATGGATTGTTTCTTTGTGGTCTTCGTGCTGAGATCGAATTGAGTGGGGATTAAAGATTTTTTTATCCCTAGGTCGGACTATATTCTTAACCGTCAGATTCATTTAGGTGTTCAATTTTTAAAATCTGATGGTCCAAAATCATCAGGGGCATTATTGACTTTTACCCAAGTAAATACCAATTTCTAAAAATAATAATCTTCCTCTCCCATATCAATTCCAAAATTTTGGCCCAACCTCCCACGTTTTCCTCCCACTCTTCCATTAGTTTCCTTTTCCTCTCCGTCTCCTCTTCCGTGACCGCCACCCGTCGGTGCTCGCCTTCACCTCTGTGACTGCGCCCCGTTGTTGCTCGCCTTTCCCTCCGTGACCGCCACCCCTCTGTGCTCGCCTTCCCCTCCATGGCCGCCACCCCTCCGTGCTCGCCTTCCCCTCCGTGCTCGTCACCCCTCCGTGTCTGCCACCCCTCCGTCATGGCCACCCCTTGTGCTCGCCTTCCCTTCCGTATCCGCCACCCCTCCGTGTCTGCCACCCCTTCGTGAGCGCCACCCGTCCGTGATCTCTCTCCAGTGCTCTAGTAGTCTCCTTCCTTTCTGTGGCGAGAAGCGACCCAATTGAAGGAGCAATCTTTTTCTGCGGGCTATCCAAAGGTGTAATTTTTTCTTCCTCCAAGTTGTGTCTCTTGTTAGCCAAGATATTGGTTTTTTCCTGGGTGTCGGATTAGGGTTTGCTAGCGTCGAATGGGCCTCAGCTGTTCATTGGTTTATGTTCCTGGGTCCTTGTCTATTTTTTTATGTTAACCAGTGATTTTGTCGCACTGTTCCGACATACAAGTCTTGTCTTGAAGTTCAATAAAGAAGAATTTGAAGATGAAGCAGAAGGCTGCAGAGAAGATCATAAGAGATGAGAAGGTGGAATCTCAAAAGGAAAAGGTACTAAATTCTAATTTATTTGTAGGTTGAATGTTGTACAATATTGTGGAAGATTAGATGCATCAATGTTTTAGGATTTCATTTGTTTCCATCTTTGTTTTTAGCTAGCTGTTGCGATATTGGTTTTAAGGTGTTTACATATTAGTTTTAGATGTGTTGATAAGAGGTTGATGATTTATTGATATTGGATTTTAGCTGTAGTGATATTGATTTTTAGCTGTAGTGATGTTGGTTTTTAGTTGTATTGATATTGGATTGACGATGTATTGATGTTGATTATAGGCTATATTGATATTGGTTTGAAGGTTTATTGATATTTGTTTAAAAGTTTTTTATTTTTGTTGTAGAGTTTTGTGCTATTTTGCAAGCCCAACAAGATAATTAGTGTGAACGAGTTTCTGCATAACCAAACCTCTCGCGCTTCCTAGGAACAAAGAAGTGGGCATATACGAATGACCAAATTTGGGTTTCTATTGGAGTTAACTGGTCTGGATCCTAATCCGATCGACATGATAGAAGTTGTCAAATTTTGTAATTCAAGCAGAAGTTTGTTTTATCCTATGAGCATGTCAAAAGAAAGTACGATATGGATTTTGGGAATGAGGATGTCATTTTTGAAAAGCGATTGAATCCATACTGTTCAGGAATGTTCGGAACAGCCACTGAAACGATTCAGCTGTCTCATCGAACAAAAGAGCTGCTCAAAAAATATAAATTATGCGATGGTGATTGAAACCTACAAAAAGAGCTTCACAATGAAATAACAATAATAAGTCCATTTAATATCCATACACCTAAAAATCAATATCAATACATCCTAAAACTAATATTACGGCAGCAAAAACTAATATAAATACAGCATAAAACTAATATCAATACACCTTAAAACCAATATCTAATATCTGTCAACCAATTTCACTACACTTTAAAACCAATGGCACTACAACAAACAATCAATATCACTGAAGCTAAAAACCAATATCTAGTCGGCTTCCTAGTAATATTCCATTCTAACGTGCATGATGTATCAATATTAAGTAAAGGCATGAGAATAATCGAACTTTACCTAAGGGATGATAATTCTTATTTGTTCTGTAAGTGGTGTCAAAAGTAATGGCATCACCAAAAAGCTCGTAATCTATCCGCATCCTTTTATTAGTCCACATTTGCTGGTTCCAATTAAAAGCACGACCAAACAATCAAATATAATAGTTAATTTAAAATTTAATAAAAAAATTTTACCTCCAATTTCTTCATTACACTCGTCAACATCACATTCTTGTCCAAATACTCCATCCATGCTTCGATCTGAATAAGTTTTGTTAGTTGTTATATCGTAACACCGTTAAACCAATATCAATAAAGGTAAAAACCAATAGCATTACAGTCAAAAACCAATATCTATACAACAAAAAACCAATATCAAGTTAGGTAAAAACTAATATCAATAAAGCTGAAAACCAATAGCACTGCACCCTACAACCAGTATCAATACAACAAAAAACTAATATCAATAAAGGTAAAAACCAATAGTACTACAGCCTAAAATCAATATCAATACAACAAAAAACCAATATCAATAAAGCTGAAAACCAATCACAATGCATCTGAAAACCAATATCAATGCATCTGAAAACCAATATCAATGCGTCTGAAAATCAATATCAATAAAACTTTAAACCAATCACAATGCATCTGAAAACTAATATCAATGCAATTTCAAACCAATATTAATGCACATGAACATGATATTGGTCCACATTTGCGGGTTCCAATTGAAAGCACGACCAAACAATCAAATATAATAGTTAATTTAAAATTTAATAAAATTTTTTACCTCCAATTTCTTCATTACAATCGTCAACATCACATTCTTGTCCAAATATTCTATCCATGCTTCGATCTGAATAAGTTTTGTTAGTTGTCATATCGTAACACCGTTAAACCAATACCAATAAAAGTGAAAACCAATAGCACTACAGCCTAAAACCAATATCAATACAACAAAAATCAATATCAATTCAGGTGAAAACCAATATCAATAAAGATGAAAACCAATAGGACCATAGCCTAAAACCAATATCAATTCAACCAAAAACCAATATCAATTCAGGTGAAAATCAATATTAATAAAGCTCAAAACCAATAGCACTAGAGGCTAAAACCAATATCAATGCAGACTAAAACCAAAATCAATACAACTGAAAATCAATATCAATAAAGCTGTAAACCAATAGCGACACACGTTAAAACCAATATCCCTGTATCTTAAAACCAATAGCATTGAAGCTAAAAACCAAATTTGTTACATCTTACATCTCAAAACCAATTTCGTTACAACAAAAAACTAATATCACTGAAGCTAAAATACTAAAGGTACAAATAATCACGATCAAGGGTAAAACCAATATCTAGTCCAGGCAAACCTTTAAACAAATACAACTCGAACTTTAATTGGAAAAAAAAATTACACGTATCTTCAATAGATAGAGAAGTATGTGTAGTTGATTTTATGTAGAATGCTAAAAATATTAGAATAATATACTCTAATTTTTTTTGCCGTAGCTGCAGCTATTTCAAAGCACTCCCATGGATTTTTCGTTTTAGGGATTTTAGTTTAGTGAAAAAGTAGCTGGTAGAATTTTTGATATTGGTGAAAAGTCCTTCGTTACTCCTAAGTTGAAGAGTTCTCAACGTTTATTGGTAATTATTTTTTATCTTTTTTAAAATTTTCATAATTTTTATTCATGATATTGTTTCTATTAATTTTTTAAAATTATCCTTAATAAATTTATTAATACTTAAATTATCACCATCTCTTAGTTAGTTTCCAAACTTAAGAACTATCTTTGTCCCCATCAAATCCCCTCCCCTTCGTGCTACCAGCGGTCCTATAACGTGTTTGACATATACTTAAACTAGTCTCATTTTGTGATTTGGAGTTCTAGAACCATAAGAAACCTACGCGTTAGGTGAACCAACGTCACTTGTCAACGTGTTGTTTCCAAATCATATTTCATTCTTTTCTTATTTAAATAACAGGTTTTAATTTAGAAATTTCAAATGAGTCATGAAATTTGAAAATTTATCTAATACAAATATGGCTACAGAGATTACTATATCATCCACGATTTGATATATACTAACCACCCTCCTAGTGGATCTATTAGATGTTTACGACAAAGAAATAAAAACCGTGCATGTCCTGTAGTTGTTAAATTGTTAGTTTGAACTAAATGACAAAAGTTTTGAATTCTTTTTAATCAAATTTTTACGGCCTGTTTGGAACCAATTTTGACAGGAAAATAATTTCATTTCTAATTTTTAATAGTAATAGAAAGGAATCACTTTCCTATTTTCTTATTTGGAACCATAAGTTAAATTTTGAGAATTGATTTGAAATATTACATAAACACCCTCTTAACAATTCCAGCTTAGATAGAAAAGTTTCCTTCAAAGGGTATAATAGACATTTTACTACCAAATTCGGTTTAGTCCCCTACAAATCAGACCTAATTTCAAAGTAATTCTAAATCTGAATTTTTAAACAAAATAAAAATTTCTTTTCAAAAATATTTGGTTCCAAATAAACTAAAATTTTTAAAACTTTGAAAAAAAATTACATTTTTCATTTTTTAAACCTTTCCAAAGAGGCTATTAATACTGTCACTGCACGACAACGAAAACCAAATAATCTTTGACCAGAATAAAAAGGAGAAGAAAAATTAAAAGTTTTTTGAGAAAAACTTTGAAGTGGCTTTCAGTCCATGTACCAAAGTTCAAAGCAGCTGGCAAATTCGAAAATACAAAAGTCCAAGCAGCTGGCAAGTTCGATGAAAGAGCTACTGATTAGTGGTTTTTTGGTGCAGCATTTTTTTTCCTAACAAATTTTATCGTAGTAGAATTTTAATGAGATTGTCGATTGTAATTTTAAATGATAAAATTTTTAGTAGCTAAATTATAAATATTGATAATAATATACCCTACTTATGAAAAAAATGAACGAGCAGAAAAAACCATATCTAATATTCAGAATTGATCATTGTCGATCCTTATTTTATAGGTGACTTCTCAATAATATTTTTTATATTCATTAAACTTAAACCTAAAACTTTTTTAATTAAATCTAAGTCACTTAGTTTCCTAATTTATATCGCCAGTGCATGCGGACCATATAAGCACTTGTCCAACTAAATAAGTTATAACTTATGTAGTTGGTTTTATCTCTTTGGGGTTGTTTTAGAATGGGGACCTACATAACTCTTATCTAGTTGAATATATTACTATGTGTATCTCTGTATATTCATCGAAGATCGGTACTGAAAAAACATTTAGGTGTAACAAAAAAATCAACTTAGCTACTCCAGTCCAGTGCCAAATATACCCACTAAATAGAACTTCTATTACGTGTTACTTAACCTGCTATTGTTTATGTTTTGGAACTAGCATTGTTAGAATTTTCGGTTAGGTATGTTTTTTTTTGCAACTACATCTTATCTAAATACATAATTAGTTACTAATCTAAGTATGACCAAATCTGAGGTAATGGACTTGGAGGTCATCGGTCCACAAAATTGCATATTTGTTCTTGTATTTGAAAAAAAAACCATATATGTGCATTCCTATTCACCAAATTTCATTTAAATTAAAAAAATATGGGAGTAAAATTCCCTTCGACCCAAAATACAGTGTAATACCCTACTAATTTTTTTTTTTAAAATTATCTCCCTCGCTCACTGTCTACCTCGCCAACCGTCAGGGCTCCCGAGTCTTTCCTCATTTTGCATGTCAAATTGTCTCTTCATCTTTTTTGAGGATAAATTCTCTCTTCTTTTTAATAAAGAGTGAGATCAGAAATAGCAACTTTTTTTAATTAAAAAAAACCCTAAATTGAAAAGTTGAAATCAGCGGCCAATGGATTTATAACTCTTTCCACTTTGCGGAAAATAGTTAAATCCTATGCATATGAGCCTATACTTATCCGGTAATTATTAGAATGAAGATATAGGAGAAAATGACTATTTTGTCCGGATTCACTTGATCCTCGCCATCGTAATCTGTCGCGCGCTCTCCGTCTAATTTCTCCACCTCTACCGAAGAGTGTGATCCCAACTATGTCCAGGTGGCCTTGAAATTTATTGTGACAATGGCAGATTTCATTATCGGACAGGACAGCCAACCAATTAATTTGATGGTCGCTGCAACTCCATTCTCATCTTCTAGTCTAGCCAAAAGTTATTTGGCGTATTATGACAAATTTTTTAAAGAAAAGTAGCTCGAGGCCTATATTAAAAAAGATGGAATACAAAACAGGAATAGAAATACAAGATAAAGTAACGAGACACTGAAACAGTACACAAAACTACTACGAGAGGAGACAGAGAGGCATGGGTGGAGACGAAGGGTGGACGATAGGCAACGAGAGCCGGACGTCCAAGAAGAAAGCTGCCGAGACAAGCTACGGCTAATAACCACGAGGTCACATCAAAGACACAACATCGTGGGCATTTGAATGCATAAAAGATGCACGCAAATGAATGTCAAGATCAGATGAATCCAATAAAGACAAGACTATCTACTTGTTCCAAATGGATAAGTTTCGAATACCAAACAGATCTCAAATCGAACCTAGGTCGATCCAAGCAAAAACAGAAAATAATAAACTGAAGCAATACGAAAGTTGGGGGTCAATTTCCAGAAAGTATAATTTTGGTATAAAAATTTTATAGCCTAGCCCAGACTAGTAGATCATCCAATTAAATTATTTGATTTGCAAATCGATACGAAAATGTTTTTCACCATGAAAAACAAAAATGGAAATTTTTATGAGAGGAAAATTAAGGAGAGGAAAGTTGTATGAAATGCATGCATGTATAATACTGATAAGCAAAATGTCGTAACCATTCAAACTAATCGCATGCTAATTACTCAAATACATGCATGATAAATGTTGTAGAATTTTTTTTAACTAATTCAGAATTTAAATGTCACGCTTCGAATATAAACATGACAATTACCCGAGGTTTTAAATACCTTGATCGACACCAGACTTTATTATAAAATAATTCCAAAATATCTGAAATACTTATTAATTGAAAATCATATGACTGTCATAAAAAACTCAAAATACTGAAAGTCGGGAAAAACAATGGCCTTTATTAACAAAAATAAACTGAGATGATGCATGCAGCTGAAGCCCTCTACGACACTACTCTCGAATCCCAAACTTCTCCTGAACGATCTGAAAATACATAGACCAGTGTGAGTTGATTAAACTCAGTAAGTGGAACAAAAATAAATGTAAATCAGAACAGTCATAGAGTTTACGAGCACATGACACTTATTAACTTTTTCGAACGAAAACAGGGTCACTTATCCAAGTACTTTAACTAATAGAATAGGACTTCAGAACCTAACATATCATGATAGGATTCTCGTGGGACACAGATAAATGCTTTCCCGTCCCTGCGGTGCAGGCCCAGATGACATGAAAGTATCCCCTCCACGAGCCCAGATTATTCTCACGCTCCCCGTCCTTTCGATTACACATACCTAGGATTACCCAGTAGCCCCTTAATCAGTGTGAATAAACTACGGGGCCAGAATGGCGTGAGAATAATCTCCCATGCCAAATACAGAATCGGATCAGGTCAGAACATTCATATCAGAATCACGAATGGAACAAATCACATATCAGAAACTGAATTGGGAATCAGATCATTTGAAAACATCAAAATCGGAGCACCAAGGTATTCATAGAATCCACTTACTTGACGTTGCTTCTAAATCCCTAACCTTCACGAGAGATCCTCCAACGATCCTCCTGAAACCCTATATGAATTCCATGTTATTTTTCCAAAAAGGTGGCCTTACCACTCGAAAATACAACCTGACGTACGACTTACCCTTCTTCTCCTACGGATTCGACTTGTCCCCTCAAAACTGGTACGTCGGTTGGATCGTCCTCTCCACCTTTTTGAACGAGATCATACATGACTTTCCCTTGTAATAATATCACTCGAATTTAAGGAATAGAGTGTTAATAGCTTACCCTCCTCGTACATTGATTTTTTGGATGATCTCGTCCTCTCCTAGCACTTCCCTCCGAGTCGGATTGCGTTCTTCACCTTCACAGTAAGAGAAAATTCGTGGATTTTCTATGGTAACTGTTGTTTGTCAGAGATGGTGTACTTGAATAGGATCTTGTAAAGTCGAGGTAAGAGTTAGACTCTTTCTCCGTAAGACGAGATTGCTCCGTATTCAGTGCTTACGGGCTGCGGCAATCATCCCCAAGATATAACAACTTTGCTGCTTCCAAGATCGTAGCATAATGAATCTCGAAGCTTCGGGCAAACCTTGGATACTCGAAACTTTCTTAGAGAGGGAGAGAGAAGAACGACTATTGCTAATGAATGCTTATACAATGAGTGTTCGGGGTGAGAGAAAATGATCGGGGATGGGCCTATTTATAGGCGCTGGATGGGAGGGAGGCAGGCAGGCAGGCACTCCGAAGGGGCGCATCCGTTCAGCCAGCAGGATGGCTGGCTGCGCTCGTGGCCCTTCGGTGGCATTCTAGATCCTTCCAGGTGCGCCCAGACCAGGTTATGACTGCTCGGAGGGACAGGCCTGCGCTCGCACTCCTTCACGAGGGATCTCGCAACCCTTCGGCCATTTGAAATTTTCTGGGATGTTCCAGCCCTTCGTGCCTCTTCGGTGGCCATCCTAGGAGGCGCTCGCAGCCCCTCGTCACTTCGGTAGCTACGCAGCTCTCTCCGAACTCGGGCAAAATACTTAAGGCTCCTCCAGCTCCTCGCGATGATGCTCATGTGCGAAGTACCAAGTACGCCACAAAGCGCCCATTGCGACCTGCGTCCAATACGCCATGCGCACACGCACATGTGCGTGCGCGAATGCGGGCACGTGTGCGTGCTCGTGCTCGTGCTCTACTCGAATAGTGTGATGCACCATTCTCGCCGCGGACCGAGTTAGCTATCCAGGTGGTTAACTTATTTCCTAGTCAATAAGGAAAAACTCCTTATAAACAAGAAAATCTTCCTTGTTGTTTGCAATATGGTAATGCACTTTCCATTTTCACTTTGGGCTTTCCACTTGGGCCTTCTACTTTTGGGCTTTGCATTGAAGTTTCATTCAATTTTTTCCCAACAATCTCCCACATGAATGATGATTAATGCATGCTGACACTTTTAAGAAAAGTTCTAACGAAATATCATTACATCGAGAAAGGTAGCTTACGGCTCTGAACCTTCCTTAGTAAAATACTATCGGATTTACTTGCTGCTCAGTGAACGCAATGTCTTGAACTGGTCAACTTTTTATGTAAACCAAGACAATAACATTTACACAATGATATCTCTAATATCTTTTGGTTCTCACGTTGTGTCTGTTTCGGCCATGGACCTTATCTTGGATTCATAAGTATTTTTTCCTTTTGAAGCGGCCTCACTTCACACTTATATAGGTGATCTCCCATCAAGAGTATCCTGCCATACTCTACCTTTTCCTGGTTTAGGAATCATTAAAAGCGTAGACGCTTAACCTTACCACACCTCTGCAGGTTCGTACTTGGGTAGCTTCTGAGAATGGAACAGATTTCAAGTATTCATCTGAACCATCCATAACTTAGTTGTCTCATTGAACCAAGTTTGTGGAATCTCCACTCATCATGGTTGAGTTACCGCTATGAACGTTCTTTAATGTATGGGTTTTAACCCCATTCTCCTTACTGCGTTGTACATTTGATCTCTGTTAATTCCTTTCGTCAAAGGATCAACTATGTTGTCCTTGGACTTCACATAATCAATGGTTATTACTCCACTTGAGATCAATTGTCTAACGGTGTTATGTCTCCTACGGATATGTCGAGACTTACCGTTGTACATAGTACTTTGTGCTCTCCCGATTGCAGACATGCTATCACAATGTATCAATACAGGAGGCACAGGCTTGTTCCAACATGGAATATCCTCTAGGAAATTTCTGAGCCATTCAGCTTCTTCCCCAGCTTTGTCTAGTGCTATAAACTCCGACTCTATGGTGGATCGAGCTATGCACGTTTGTTTAGAGTATTTTCAGGACACAGCTCCTCCACCTATGGTGAACACATAACCACTAGTAGATTTGGAGTCTTTAGTGTCCGATATCCAATTCACATTACTGTATCCTTCCAATACAGTTGGATACCTAGTATAAAGTATGCCATAGTTCATGGTATGTTTCAAATACTTTAGAACCCTTTCCAAAGCTAGCCAGTGGTCTGGTCTTGGATTGCTCGTAAATCTACTAAGGTTGCTAACTGAGTATGCAATATCAGGGGGTGTACAATTTGTTAAGTACATTAGACTCCCGATGATCTTCGCACATTTCAGTTGAGATACTGGGTCACCTCTGTTCTTAGCCAAGTGTAAACTCAGGTCTACCGGAGTCTTAGCCAGAGATTTGTGAAAAGCATCAAATTTCTTGAGTACATTCTCAACGTAGTGAGATTGTGACAAGACAATTCCTTCAGTCGTCCTAGAGATTTTAATCCCCAGTATGACGTCAGCTAGACCCATATCTTTCATGTCAAAGTTATTCTTTAACATGTTCTTAGTTTTTATAATAAGATCATTACTGCTTCCCGTGATTAGCTTGTCGTCTACATACAGACATACTATCACATAAGTATCAGGTGTGCCTTTAATGTCTACACATTTATCACACTCATTGATCTTAAAGCCATTTGACATCATTGTTCTGCCAAATTTCTCATGCCATTGTTTCGGCGCCTGTTTCAGCCCGTATAGTGACTTGACCAGTTTGCATACTTTATGTTCTTGTCCGGGGGCAACAAACCCTTCAGGTTGTTCCATATTTATTTTCTCTTCCAGTCTCCATTTAGGAAAGCTATTTTTACATCCATCTGATGTATCTCGAGGTTATAGAGTGCTGCGACAGCTATGATTACTCTAATGGATGTGATTCTTGTGACCGGTGAATAGGTGTCAAAGAAATCATATCCTTTCTTCTGTTTGAACCCTTTAGCTACCAATCGAGCTTTGTACTTATTGATTGATCCATCAGCTTTGTATTTCCTTTTAAGGATCTACTTGCAACCTAAAGGTTTGCAACCTGGTGGAAGATCCACAATTTCCCACGTGTGATTTTGCATGATAGATTCTATCTCACTATTGATAGCTTCTTTCCAGAGAGGAGCATCCGGACTGGATAATGCCTCTTGGATTGTCCCAGGTTTATTTTCTAACATGTAATTTAGAGAATCTAGACCAAACGACTTGGCTACTTTGGTCCTCTTACTCCGTCTAGGTTCCTCGGTACCTTGATCAGAGCCTTGTGTAGCTTTATAACTTCTTTTGTTTGAGCTTACTTCTTTCGTTTTCTTTTTAGGAAAGATATTCTCAAAGAATGTTACATTCCTTGATTCCATGACCATTCTCTCGTTGATTTTAGGGTTTTCAGACTTGTGCACTAGAAATTGGTATGTGCTACTGTTGTGGGCATATCCGATAAAGATGCAGTCAATGGTCTTGGGTCCTATTCTCACCCTTTTAGGTGGAGATATTTCTACCTTGGCTAGGCACCCCCACACTTTAAGGTAACCGTAGGAAGGCTTTCTCCCTTTCGATAATTCATTTCGAGTTTTGTCCCTTTTCTTGTGTGGCAATTTGTTTAGAATGTGATTAGCTGATAGCACAGCTTCCCCCCACAAGTTCTGTGGTAAGCCCGAGCTAATCAACATAGCATTCATCATCTCCTTAAGAGTTCGATTCTTGCATTCTGCTACGCCATTTGATTGAGGTGAGTATGGAGCTATTGTCTAATGAATAATGCCATTTTGTTGGCAAAATTCCTCAAACGGAGCTACATATTCTCCCCCTCTATCACTTCGAATCATTTTGATTTTAGTGCTATGTTGATTTTCAACCTCATTCTTATAACTCTTGAAAGCTTCTAGAGCTTCGTCTTTTCCTTTCAAGAAGTGTACGTAACAGTACCTCGTGCAATCTTCAATAAATGTGATGAAATACTTTTTTTCACCTCTAGTTTGTACTTGTTTCATATCGCATATGTCGGTATGAATTAACTTTAAAGGTGTAGTACTTCTTTCTACTGAATGAAAAGGTACTTTGGTCATTTTTGCCTCTACACACACTTCACATTTATTGTTTGGGTCAAACTCTATTTTAGGCAATAAATTTAAACTTACTAACTTTCTTAGTGAGCTCAAATTTACGTGTCTTAGTCTCTCATGCCATAAGTTAGCATACTCAGCCAAATAAGAAGAATTAACAACTTTATTAAGGCCATTAAAGGCGCGTTTGACAGTTATTACATTCATCTTGAAGAGCCCCCTCTCGAGGTAACCCTTTCCTACAAAGACACTGGCCTTGGTCAGAACAAACCTATCAGCCTCAAATACTAGCTTCATCCCAGCTTTGCTTAACAGTGAGCCGGATACTAAATTCTTACGAATGTCTGGGACATGCAGCACATTCTTGAGGGTCAACTCTTTTCCGGAGGTCAGCTTCAGCACCACCTGGCCTAGTCCGACTACGGGAGAAGTTGCAGAGTTACCCATAAATAACTTCTGTCCGTTGATCGCGATATAGGTCAAGAACATCTCCTTGTCTGAGCAGATGTGTCGGGTTGCCCCTGTGTCTATGAACCACTCTCTTGGGTTATCCACCAGATTAGCTTCAAACACCACGGCGGATAAGTCTAGCTCAGACAGGTCTTCGGCCAGATTTGCCTTCTCACGATCGTCCCTCTTTGGCAGGCGACAATCTTTTACCATATGACCGGGTTTGTCGCAGTTGTAGCAATTGCCCTTGATCTTTTTAGCTTTCTTCTGCTTTGGTTCTTGCTTCTTCTGCTTATTCCCGGGCTTCTTCCTCTTCTTGCCAGTACCACCTTCGGCGAGGTGTACCTTAACCTCGGAGTTGGTCCTGCCGGTCTTGACTTCGAACTTTCGGTTGTCTTCCTCGATCCTTAGTCCCACGATCAGATCTTCCATCCCCATGTCCTTCCTCTTATGTTTGAGGTAGTTCTTGAAGTCCTTCCACAGAGGGGGTAGCTTCTCGATCAGAGCAGCCACCTGGAAGGATTTGCTGAGTTGCATGCCTTCCACGTGAATCTCGTGTAGAATCAGCTGCAGCTCTTGGACTTGGTCTATGACCTTCTTAGAGTCCACCATCTGGAAGTCGAGGAACCTTCCGACGATAAATTTCTTCATCCCGGCATCCTCTATTTTGTACTTCTTCTCCAGGGAGTCCCACAATTCTTTCGCAGTCTTGGTACTTGCATAGACATTATAGAGAGCATCGTCTAAGCCATTCAGAACATAGTTATGACATAGGAAGTCGCTGTGACTCCATGCATCGAGGGCGTTAATCTTCTGTGGATCAGCCTCATTTTCTGCCACCTTCGGAGCCTCTTCCTTCAGGAATCGGACCAGGTTGAGCGTCGTCAGGTAGAATAACATCTTTTGTTGCCATCTCTTGAACTCGGTACCGTTAAACTTGGCCGGCCTTTCGGCGTGGATAGTTCCCGAGACTGCTGGCATTAGTGCTGAGCTTGTTGATGCCATCTTCAAGTACAAAGATCTCGTCTTACGATTGTTGTTTGTCAGAGGTGGTGTACTTGATTAGGATCTTGTAAAATCGAGGTAAGAGTTAGACTCTTTCTCCGTAAGACGAGATTGCCTCGTATTCAGTGCTTAAGGGTTGCGGCAATCGTCCCTAAGATACAACGACTTTGCTGCTTTGAGATTCATTTCCAAGATCGTAAGCACAACGAATCTCGAAGCTTCGGGCAAACTTTGGATACTCGGAACTTTCTTAGAGAGGGAGAGAGAAGAACGACTATTGCTAATGAATGCTTATGCAATGAGTGTTCGGGGTGAGAGCAAATGATGGGGGATGGGCCTATTTATAGGCGCTGGATGGGAGGGAGGCAGGTACTCCGAAGGGGCGCGTCCGTTCGTCCAGCAGGCTGGCTGGCTGCGCTCGTGGCCCTTCGATGGCATTCTGGATCCTTCCAGGTGCGCCCAGACCAGGTTGTAACTGCTCGGAGGGACAAGCCTGCGCTCGCACTCCTTCACGAGGGATCTCGCAACCCTTCGGCCATCTGAAAATTTTTGGGATATTCCAGCCCTTCGTGCCTCTTCGGTGGCCATCCTGGAAGGCGCTCGCAGCCCCTCGTCACTTCGGTAGCTACGCATCTCTCTCCAGACTCGGGCAAAATACTTAAGGCTCCTCCAGACGATGCGCACGTGCAAAGTGCCAAGTGCACCACAAAGCGCCCATTGCGACCTGCGTCCAATGCGCCATACGCATACGTACATGCGCGTGCTCGGATGGTGCGACGCACCATTCTCGCCGCGGACTGAGTTGGCTATCTAGATGGTCAACTTATTTCCTAGTCAATAAGGAAAAACTCCTTATAAATAAGAAAATCTTCCTTGTTGTTTCTAATGTGGTAATGCACTTTCTATTTTTACTTTGGGTTTTTCACTTGGGCCTTCCACTTTTGGGCTTTGCATTGAAGTTTCATTCAATTTTTTCCCAACAGTAACGGAATGGGAAGGCCTAGAGGTCTATTTAACATGACTTTCAAGGTAAAAACTCTAATCCCGACCAAGTTACCTTAATACGGCCTGGGTTCTGTGAAAAATTACCATTTGCTCCCCAAACTTATTAAGACCTGCCGATTGCTCCTTTAAACTTAGAAAATTATGAGTTTGGTTTCTCAATTCTTATATTAAATGTAACCACCATTAATAAATATGAAATTTTCTAGCATGCCTCTTTAAACAACCAGTCAGACTAAATTTTGACAAAAATATTTTTTTTCTAGTCACTATAGTTATATGTCACAAGATCAATCGTCTTTAGTATAATTTCTTGAAAATATTTTGATATTAGGTAGGAATCTATAAATTTAAACCAACAAATTAGGTCTTAATGAGCATTATAAAAATTGCAGTTATAAATTGAAAACAAGAAAGTGATAAGACCTATAAACAGGTTACCACAAACGTCAAGTGTTAAATTCCTTTATACAAAAGTACAAGCCAAAGACCTCACTTACCTACTTGTATTAAATAAGAAGCATTCCATGTATAGTTATAATCTGATATCCATGAGTAGGTTATGCGACTCGATTTTAAATTAGTCATTTTAGTTGATGTTTTGTAGTAGTTGGTGGTTTTAAAAAATATTCCAAAATGTTTACTTTTGTTAATAGAACATCTATGAAATGAAACTGTAAGGTAAAATATATAATATTCGGTGTTCTTAGACTTGTAACAACCTACGATTGGTCCAGCAATATCCAGGGAGGAGTAATGGGCCGCTTCTTTTGGGCGCCATATTCAATCTTTCGGTTGCCACCACTACCGGCCTAGTACTTGTTGGAGGGGCTAAGCTATATTAGTAGTTCAACTGGTCAAACAAGAAAACTATGCACCTATTTGTGGATTTCGTTCGATGCCTCCTGGCAGAAAATTTTAGTCTCATCCTAACTTGGGTATTGTTTGTCACATTAGACTAATGAGATTTTATCATAATCTAGGTTTATTGAATTTTTTTATTAATCCAAATCTTGTCATGTTGGTACTTCGTAAAAAAATACTCTCTACAGACAAATGGTTTTGAAGTGTTCAGTACATTCGTGGAAGATCGGATTGATAGTAATGTGCATGTTACTCGAGTGTCACGATATAAAGGCATGGGTTGTGAAAAGTGGATTGTTTTAAAATCTGCGGTCTAACCGGCAGTTTGACTGATTGGACTACGACCTGACATCAATATCGAGTTGTTTTATGCAAAATCTAGAGAGCAATTAGACCGTTAGTCAATGTCCTTGACAACTGGTTCAAGCAATCTCACCAACCTGTTCACCTGATTAGACTGGCCGGTCCAGACCGATTTGACCAAATTTTATTATCTTTGGAAAAAGTATGAGCAAGTAAACTTGGCAAGGCACGTCCTGCTTCTAGGATCCTTATGCTGGACAATTAGCCAAACTCTTGGCATCTTAATTTGCGATCTAACCCTAAACAATGACATTTTCATAGCAAGAGAGCTATTTGCGATTCAAATCAACGTAAATATATCCGGACATTCACAAAACCAATTAATCAAAATTTAAATCGAAAACAACTTTCAATGAATATAAGCGCATCTTGTGTTTGCTTTTTTCTCTACGCCACAAGAAGAGACTAAGCGAACCAATGATTGGCCTATCCAACAGACGACAACAGAGAAGGCGTTTCTGTCACATTCAAGAAAAGTTGGAGAGAGAACATTTTACCAAACAGCTGGCGGGCATGATCGGATCGGATCGGATCGGTCTTCAACGTAAACAACCGAAAAAATCCCAGGATTAGAGCTTCTCCTCCGCAACGATCCCCTCGTCGGTCATCGGCGGCGCACTCGTGTGGTCCGCGGTGACGATCTGGTCCATCTCCTTCACCCGGGTCCTCACCACGTTGGCCACCAAAACTGCAACGCCGACACCGACAAAACATCAGAAAAAGATGATGATGATATGTTGGGATTGTGTTTTGCTAGAGAGTTTAGTTAGATACTGGCGGCGGTGCCGAGAGTCCACGCCCAGAGGATCTTCAGGCCCGGGCTCTTCTTCTCTCTCATCATCTTCATCAGCCAAACCCCCCACTTGCTCTGCCCTCGTCTTGGTTGGACCGTTTGTTTCAAGCGGCGCTTTGGCGGGTGATGGTGAGTGTGGGCCGGAAATGTTTCGGCCCATTTCCCATCCCACGTCCAACTAGAACATACTATTAGATTTAGGGATGAGCATTCCGAAATATTCAAAAATTAAACCAACGCACAGCTTCTGTCCAATTGAGCATTTATCCTATCAAAAATAGGAAAACAGTTTTTTTTCTTTTGGTGGAAAAATATAACGAAAAAGTTAATGCCTCTACAAACTCTAACTTTTTTTTGGGTGAAATTTAAATTGTTTCTACAATTTCGAATCTTAGACGGTCATGGGATTCGATCCTCCCATCTCATGCTTAATGACTGACACCGTATCTATCACATCATACATGAGTCGTACAAACCCCAACTTTCAATATACTATTTCTATAGCAACGCACACCAATTTTCACTAAACTCCCACCGATCATCACCGCATCAAACAAACTACATACTGCCTATAGCTAATTAGAACAACATAAATAAAAAAAATACAAGAAAGAGGAAACCAACTACTCTTACAATCCGATTCAAGTTTTAAGTTTGTTGTTTCGGAGGGTTGGTGTACTTGATTAGGATCTACTTCAGTCGAGGCAAGTGTTGGACACTTTCTCCGTAAGACGAGATTGCCCCGTATATTTCAGTGCGGTACGGGCTATAGCAATCGTCCCCAAGATACAACGACTGTTAGGGCGTTTCCAAGAACGTTGCACACGTATCTCGAAACTTTCGGGCGAACCCTTATATACCCAGAACTTTCGGACTCTTGTAAGTGAGAATCGGGGGAGAGAAAAAGACAACTATTGCTAACGAATGCTTATGCAATGAGTTGCTGGGATAAGGATTATGGCAAGGGGGCAGGCCTATTTATAGGCTGGAGGAGGCAGGGAGGCAGCCACCCCGAAGGGACGCGTCCGCTCGGTCAGCAGGCTGTCTGGCTGCGCTCGTGGCCTTTCGGTGGCTTCTGGATCCTTCCAGGCGCGCCAGGCTGCGCTCGCGCCCTTTCGTGAGGATCTCGCGACCCTTCAACCTTCTGGAAGTCTCCTGCACATTCCAGGCCTTGTGCCTCTTCGGTGGCCAACCTGAAGGCGCTCGCAGCTCCTCGTCACTTCGGTAGCTGCGCAGCTGCCTCCGGACCCAGGCAAAATACTTAAGGCTCCTCCAGCTCCTCGCGACGATGCGCACGTGCGAAGTGTCAAGTGCGCCACAAAGCTCCCATTGCGACCTGCGTCCAATGCGCCATGCGCACACGCACGTGCGCGTGCGCGTGCACGAGCGCGTGCTTTGCACTGTCCTCGCAGCTAGCGGTGGGTCAGCCTTTAGGTAGTCAACCAACTTTGAGAGGTGAGGAGGGGAATTTCTTATAAACAAAGGAATCCTCCTTGCTTTAATCAATGTGGTATTGCACTTTTCCACTTCCCTTTTGGGCCTCCACTTTCGGCCTTACCATTTTGGGCCAAATGCATTAAAATGCATTCAACCCAACAATCCCCCACATGAATGATGATTAATGCATGCATACTCTAATCGAAAGTTCTGACGTGTTATTATTGCATTGAGACAGGTAGCTTGCGGCTTTGAACCTTTTTTAGTAATATGTTATCGGATTTACTCGCTGCTCGGTGAACGTGATGTCTTAAACCGTCAGCTTTTGGTGTAAACCAAGACAATAACATTTACACAATAATAACCCTAGTATATTTGGGTTCTTACGTTGTGTCCGTTTCGGCCATGGACCGTATCTTGGATTCATAAGTGTTTTTCCCATTTGAAACGGCCTCACTTCACACTTACATAGGTGATCTTCTATCAGGAGTATCCTGCCATACTCCACCTTAATCAAGGTATAGGAATTATTAAAAGCGTAATGCTTAACCTTACCACACCGCTGCAGGCTAACACTTGGGCAGTTTCTGAGAATGAGATAGGTTCCAGGTGATTAACTGAACCCTCCATAACTTAGTTGTCTCATTGAACCAAGTTTGTGGGATCTCCACTCATCATGGTTGAGTTACCGCTATGGACGTTCTTTAGTGTGTGGATTTTAATCCCATTCCCCTTACTGCGTTGTACATTTGATCTCTATTGATCCCTTTCGTAAAAGGATCAGCTAAGTTGTCCTTGGACTTTACGTAATTAATGGTGATCACCCCACTAGAGATCAACTGTCTAATGGTATTGTGTCTCCGACGGATATGTCGAGACTTTCCGTTGTACAATGTACTTTGTGCTCTCCCGATTGCAGACATGCTATCACAATGTATTAATACGAGAAGTACCAGTTTGCTCCAGCACGGAATATCCTCTAGGAAGTTTCTGAGCCATTCAGCTTCTTCCCCAGCTTTTTCTAGCGCTATAAACTCCGACTCCATGGTGGATCGAGCTATGCATGTTTGTTTAGAGGACTTCCAAGACACGGCTCCTCCTCCTATGGTGAATACGTATCCACTCGTAGATTTGGAGTCCTTTGTGTCTGATATCCAGTTTGCATCACTGTATCCTTCTAATACAGCTGGATATTTAGCATAATGTATGCCATGGTTTATGGTATATTTTAAATACCGTAAAACCCTTTCTAGAGCTAGCCAGTGATCCTTTCCTGGATTACTTGTGAATCTGCTAAGTTCACTAACTGAGTACACAATATCGGGGCGAGTGCAGTTTGTTAAATACATCAAGCTCCCGATAATTTACGCATACTTCAGTTGAGATACTGGGTCCCCTCGATTCTTGGCTAAGTGTAGATTCAAATCTACTGGAGTCTTAACCGGAGGTTTGTCACAAGCTTCAAATTTCTTGAGCACGCTTTCCACGTAGTGGGATTGTGTCAAGATAATTTCGTCAGCTTTCCTAGAAATTTTTATTCCTAGTATGACGTCTGCCAGACCCATATCTTTCATGTCAAAGTAATTCTTTAACATGTTCTTAGTTTTCATAATAACCTCTTTATCGCTTCCCGTAATTAGTAAGTCATCTACGTAGAGACATACAATTACGTAAGCTTCAGGTGTGCCCTTAATGTAAACACATTTATCGCACTCATTGATCTTAAATCCATTT
The DNA here is from genome assembly GCA_963995505.1 of Hypericum androsaemum. NCBI lineage: Eukaryota > Viridiplantae > Streptophyta > Magnoliopsida > Malpighiales > Hypericaceae > Hypericum > Hypericum androsaemum. Next base: position 8,450,265 of record OZ023183.1, read on the forward strand.
GACAGCATTGTTCTGTCAAATTTCTCGTGCCACTGTTTCGGCGCTTGTTTTAGCCCGTATAGTGACTTGACTAGTCAGCACACTTTATGCTCTTGTCCGGGAGCCACAAACCCTTCAGGTTGCTCCATCTATATCTCCTCTTCCAGTTCTCCATTTAGAAAAGCTATTTTTAAGTCCATTTGGTGGATCTCGAGGTTATAGAGTGCTGCAACAGCTATAAGTACTCTAATTGATGTGATTCGTGTGACCGGTGAATACGTGTCAAAGAAATCATATCCCTCCTTTTGTTTGAACCCCTTGAGCTTTGTACTTATCGATTGATCCATCAACTTTGTATTTCCTTTTTAGGATCCACCTACATCCCAAAGGTTTGCAGCCCGGTGGGAGATCCACGATTTCCCATGTGTTGTTTTGCATAATAGATTCTATCTCACTATTGATAGCTTCCTTCCAGAGAGGAGCATCTGGACTGGACAATGCCTCTTGAATTGTCCTGGGTTCATCTTCTAACGCGTAGGTTAGATAGCCCGGACCAAAGGATTTGGTTACCTTTGTCCGTTTACTATGTCTAGGTTCATCATTTTCCTGATTGGACCCTTGTGTAGTCTCGTGAGCCCTTTTCTTTGAGCTTTCTTCCTTTCTTTCCTTATTAGGAAAACTATTCTCAAAGAACGTTGCGTTCCTTAATTCTATGACCATTCCCGTGTTTATCTCAGGGTTTTCAGATTTATGCACCAAAAATCGATAAGCACTACTATTTTGTGCATATCCGATAAAGATGCAATCAATGGTCTTGGGTCCTATTCTCACCTGCTTAGGCTTAGGTACTTCGACCTTTGCTAGGCACCCCCACACTTTAAGGTAACCGTAAGAAGGCTTCCTTCCTTTCCATAGTTCATATGGGGTTTTATCCCTTTTCTTGTGTGGCAATTTGTTTAGAATGTGGTTAGCTGAGAGCACAGCTTCCCCCCACATGTTCTGGGGTAAGCCCGAGCTAATCAACATAGCGTTCATCATCTCTTTAAGAGTTCGATTTTTGCGTTCAGCTACGCCATTTGATTGAGGTGAATATGGAGCAGTCGTCTGATGAATAATGCCATGTTCTTGACAGAGTTTCTCAAACGGAACTACATATTCTCCTCCTCGATCACTTCGGATCATTTTGATTTTCACGCTGAGTTGATTTGCAACCTCATTCTTATATCTCTTAAAGGCATCAAGAGCTTCGTCTTTTCCCTTTAGGAGATACACGTAACAGTATCTCGTACAATCATCGATAAACGTGATGAAATATTTCTTCCTGCCTTTAGTTTGCACGTGTTTCATATCGCAAGTGTCCGTATGAATTAACTCTAAAGGCGTAGTACTTCTTTCCACCGAATGGAAAGGTGCTTTGGTCATTTTAGCCTCCACACATACTTCACATTTATCAGATGGGTTGAACTCTAGATTCGGTAATAAATTTAAACTTACTAACTTTCTTAGTGAGTTTAGATTTACGTGTCCTAATCTACCATGCCATAAATTAGAACACTCGGCCAAGTAAGAAGAAGCATTAACTTTATTTTCACCGTTAAAGGTGCGATGTACAGTTATTACATTCATCTTAAATAGCCCCCTTTCTAGATAATCCTTTCTTATGAATTGACCCGCTTTGGTCACTACAAACTTATCAGCCTCAAATACAAGCTTAAGACCGGCTTTGCTTATCAGTGAGCCAGAAACTAAGTTCTTGTGGATGTCCGGGACATGCAGCACATCCTTGAGGGTCAGCTCCTTTCCTGAGGTCAGCTTCAGGACCACCTTACCCAGACCTACGATCTTGGACGTTGAGGAGTTTCCCATGAACAGCTTTCGGCCGGTGATTGGGATATAGTTCGAGAACATCTCCTTATCCGAGCAGATGTGGCGGGTAGCTCCAGTGTCCACGAACCACTCTCTTGCATTGTCCACCAGGTTGGCTTCAAACACCACAGCTGACAGATCCATCTGGGACAAGTCTTCAGCCAGGTTAGCCTTTCCTTGGTCGTCCTTCTTCGGCTGGCGACAGTCCTTAGCCATGTGGCCGGGTTTGCCGCAGTTGTAGCAGTCACACTTGATCTTCTTATTCTTTTTCTTCTTGGGCTTTTGCTTCTCCTGCTTATCCCCAGACTTCTTCCTCTTCTTGCCACTTTTTCCCTCAGCGAGTTGCACGGTAGTCTCAGAGTTGGCCTTGCCATGCTTGACTTCGGACTTTCGATTATCTTCCTCGATCCTAAGTCTCACGATCAGGTCTTCTAGGCTCATGTCCTTCCTCTTGTGCTTGAGGTAGCTCTTGAAATCCTTCCAGAGCGGGAGGAGCTTCTCGATCATCGCAGCTACTTGGAAGGACTCGCTGAGTTGCATCCCTTCGGCTTGGATCTCATGGAGGATCAGCTGCAGCTCCTGCACTTGGTCGATGACCTTCTTAGAGTCCACCATCTTGAAGTCGAGGAATCGTCCGACGATGAATTTCTTCGTCCCGGCATCCTCCATTTTGTACTTCTTCTCGAGTGAACTCCACAGCTCCTTAGCGGTCTTGGCTTCCGCGTAGACGTTGTAGAGCGTGTTGTCTAGTCCATTTAGGACGTAGTTCCGGCATAGGAAGTCGCTATGACTCTATGCATCGAGGGCGTTGATCTTCTGTTGATCTGCCTCATTTTCCGCCACCTTCGGAGCCTCTTCCTTCAAGAATCGGACCAGGTTGAGCGTCGTCAGGTAGAACAACATCTTCTGTTGCAACCTCTTGAACTCGGTACGGGCTATGGCAATCGTCCCCAAGATACAACGACTGTTAGGGCATTTCCAAGAACGTTGCACACGTATCTCGAAACTTTCGGGCGAACCCTTATATACCCAGAACTTTCGGACTCTTGTAAGTGAGAATCGGGGGAGAGAAAAAGATAACTATTGCTAACGAATGCTTATGCAATGAGTTGCTGGGATAAGGATTATGGCAAGGGGGCAGGCCTATTTATAGGCTGGAGGAGGCAGGGCTCCAGCTCCTCGCGACGATGCGCACGAGCGAAGTGCCAAGTGCGCCACAAAGCGCCCATTGCGACCTGCGTCCAATGCGCCATGCGCACACGCGCGTGCGCGTGCTCGTGCTCGGACGGTGCGATAGCGGTGGGTCAGCCTTTAGGTAGTCAACCAACTTTGAGAGCAGAGGAGAGAAATTCCTTATAAACAAGGGAATCCTCCTTGCTCTAATCAATGTGGTATTGCACTTTTCCACTTCCCTTTAGGGCCTCCACTTTGGGCCTTACCATTTTGGGCCAAATGCATTAAAATGCATTCAACCCAACAAAGTTAGATTAGGATAACTCGATAAGGTATACAAGTTAGATATATTTTTTTGCAGAGAAAGCCCAAGCCATATGAGATATTTTAAATTAGATTTATATTTCGGATAATCCAAATTTCTCATTTTTTATCGAAATCTGAACATAAAATTATTCGAATCTGATTCCGAAAAAAATTTTGGATATCAAATTCGGACATCGGATTTTTTGCTCATCCCTAGATAGGGTTTTCAATTAGAGGGTCTACGATATCCAGACATGAATGATTTAAGATTCGTTGTCTTTGACCGGATCAAGATTAAAAATAAGATAAGAGCCATGATTTGAGTACGCACTAAAAAAAGATAAGAATTTAGGTTTTCAGGATCCTATCTGAATTTTTTTTCGAGTTTGCGGCTTTTACTCAATTAAAAATATTTCTGAAATTGTCAAAGTAACAGGATACAAATGTCGGTGCCACAGTTCCAATTCAAAACAACATTGCTTGAAGGTGTTTTCGGTTAGTACAAGGGTTTTGTGGTAAAGCTAGAGAAGGTAGAATAAGGTAGAATTAATTACGAATTAGATAGTAAATATCGTAAAGTAACAATTATAATTCCAAAACATGAGTGCATATAGAAATTGTGAAAATAAATTGTGTCAGAATAAAAAATAAAAAATAAAAAATCATATATCCCCACTAGAAATGGCGAGTTATCCCTAAAAATGCACGTTTTATATAAAATCGATACTGTTTCTATTTGTTTTCGTGCTACGTGTCAATTCTCAGTAAAACTTTCCGGTGTGCGACTCTATCTACTGTTCAAACCCATTATCTACTGTTCAAGAGGACATAACCCAATTTCGCAATTCTTTAAGTGCGCCACTATTTAAATCTTATTTAGCATATTTTTGTTATGATTTGAAGTAATATTAAATTTCAATTTAAATTATTTGACTTAGTGAATATTTCATTTAATACAATCATTTATTGCATTATTTAGTTACATGGGTAAATAGTTCTTTTCCTATGGTATTATTCGTTATCATATTTAAAAATTAACGATTAATTTGAGTAATGTAATCTACATCCAAACAAAGATTAATCACATAAGTAAGAGTAATTCTTTCAAAGATATCTACTCAATTTTAGAATTTCAAATTTGTAATCTTACTTAATCTAAATTTTTTTCCATGTTGGACCAATTTTCTCTAAGTGACATACCACCTAATGAGGACCAAATTAGTTGGAGATTTCAAATTGAGTGTGCAATTTGTTCCCTTAAAAAAAGTGCAATTTCTATATTGGCAAAAGAAGACCTTTCTCCAATGCCCTTTTCCCCTTTCATGCAAGTGCTTTGGCCCTTTCCCTTCTCTCTTCTTTTTCTCTGTCTTCCTTCGTCAACCTACTCACAGCTCTTACAATATCTTCTTTGTGCACCAGCACACCAATATGTTCTTCCTCCCACCATCTAAGTGGAACCTGCACTCCCACACTAACACCAATGTCTAGCACCTGCACTGCCAACTTCTCATTGCAAAACTGATGAGCAAACAATAGCCAAGTCACCATCGGCAAACACGCGCTTATCGCTTCAAGCATCGAGTTCCAACCGCAGTGCGTTAAGAATCCTGCCACAGCAGGATGTGACGGTATCAGTACCTGCGGAGGGAATTTTTTCTCAAATAAACAAAAAAATTAGATATTTTTCCTAAATAGGTAAAAAATATATACATATTTCCAAAATAGGTATATTATTTTGGTAGACCGGCTTACTCATGCGGAAGTTAGAGTTTGCTCACTTTGATCTTGAGATGGGACTCTGCGAACCCATCTTCGAACCGAGCTGCATTAACGGGTGTGGTGATTATGATGACGAACTGTGAAATAATGTGCCGCTGCTTTCTCATTAGATTCACAAGTATATATACAAGATCGAAACGTCTAGGTGGCCAAGCCTCTAACTTAATACACAAGGAAGCTATCTCTAATTGATATACATTCCTATTATGAAATATTACGTATACATTCTCAACACTCCCCCTGAAGATGGCGTGTGCAGATCAATGACACCCAGCTTGCCCAACAGCTTATGGAAACGTTCCCTTCCGAGTGCCTTGGTAAAAATATCAGCCAACTGATTGAGCGTCGAAATCTTCCGTGTGATAATTTCTTCAGTCTGAACCTTTTCGCGAATATAATGACAGTCTATCTCCACGTGTTTGGTTCGCTCATGAAAAACTGGGTTCATTGCAATGTGCAATGCCACCTCATTGTCATAATATAACGATGTGCCCTTCAACTGCGGCATCCTTAACTCTCGTAGTAGTCGTCGTAGCCATATGATCTCTCTCGATGCATTGACCATGGCCCTATACTCAGCTTCAGCTGATGAACACGCCACCACAGACTGCTTCTTGCTTCGCCATGACACTGGTGACCCTCCTAGGGATATGTAGTACCCTGTTCGTGACCGTCTCGTTGTCGAACAGCCTACGTAATCTGCATCACAATAAGCCATTAAGGCATCTCCTCCGTCTGAGCGCAAGAGAATTCCTTGACCAACAGTACCTTTGAGATAATCCAACACTTGCTCTACTGCTGTCATGTGTTCTTCTCGCGAAAAGCTTACAAACTGACTCAAAATCCCAACTGAATAAGAGATATCAGGCCGCGTGATGACCAAATACATAAGCCGACCGACCAGTCTTCTATATCGAGTTCCATCCACCAATTCTTTACCTTTGTCAGCTGCAAGATGATGATTTTGCTCCATAGAAAAAGCATCGACTTACTTCCTTGTTTTCCACAATCTTTAAGGATGTCCAGTGTATATTTTCGTTGGCTGAGCACGAGTCCCTGAGATGTCTTTGCAGCCTCTATTCCCAAGAAATATTTCAGAGATCCTAGGTCCTTGATACCAAACTTCTCGTCCAACTACCTCTTTATCTCGCTGATCTTTGGTTCGCTATTCCCAGCCAAAATCACATCGTCGACATATATGAGCACCATCACAACGAGCTCCCCATCTTTGTATGTGAACAACGAATAATCCTCCTTTGATTGTGCAAAACTTGTGGCTAGCAAGGCATTAGCGAACTTAATATACCAGCTCCTGGAGGCCTGTCGTAGACCATACAGTGACTTATACAACTTGCATACTCTCTTGTCTCCCTTCTTGCCAAAACCTTATAGACTTCTTCACGTAAGTCACCATGGAGGAACGCGTTGTTCACATCCAGTTGGTGGATCAACCAATTCTTCTTAACCGCTACTGCGAGCAGGCATCTCAAAGTCACGAGTTTTGCCACGGGTGCAAAAGTCTCCTGGAAGTCTATCCCTTCGATTTGCTTGAAACTCCGTGTGACCAACCTCGCCTTGTACTGCTCCACTTCTCCGTTTGGCTTGAATTTGACCTTGTAGACCCATTTTGAGTCAACAGCTCATTTTCCCTTTGGTAAATTCATAAAGGTCCATGTCCCATTAGACTCCAAAGCCTCAATTTCTTTCTTCATGGCTTCCCTCTAGTGCTTGTGCTTAGCTGTCTCATGAAAATCTCCTGGCTCATCATGAGAGTTAATGGATGCTAGCAAAGCTCTATGTGAGTGTGAAAACTTACCATAACTCACAAAATGGGACAAAGGATATACCGTAGAGTCTCCTGTTGACTGATTCAGCTCTTGCAACGTGATGGAGGGTGGTAATGTGATCTCAAAATTCTCTAAGTACTTGGGCAACTTTTGGTTCCTCTGTGGGCGAGCAACTTCTTTGCTGACCTCGCTGACCTTTTCAGTACTTGGCTCACTTTCATCACCTATTGTTTCTCCTCCATCATTACTAGCATTTTCAATGAATACCTCATCATCAGTACCAGCCACTTCTATCTGCCCGCTCCTATTCGGTAATGTTCCTTCTGCATCATCATCATTAACTGCCACTTGACTACCAATGTTGGTCGTCGAGGTTATCCTCTTTTTGACAGACAACATTTGGGCGAACAGGAATTCATCCTCTACGAAAATAACATCTCGGCTGGTATAAACTTTTCCATTCTCCAGGTCGTAAACTCTATAGCCCTTTTGACCAGATGGATAGCCCAAAAATACACACCTTCTCCCCCTTTCGCCAAACTTGTCTGAGGTATGCTAGTGCACATAAACAAGATAACCAAATTACCTTAAGTGTGTGTAATCTATGGGCTTTCCGAAGACAATCTCATAAGGCGTCTTATTTTGTATTGCCGTGAAAGGTAGTCGATTTATGAGATATACAGCCATGAGGATGCACTCGCCCCAGAACTCTATTGGCAATCCAGCTTGGAATTGTAGAGCATGGGCTGTATCAAGTATGTGTCGATGTTTTCGCTCGACTACAGCATTTTGCCGGGGTGTGTCGACACACGATATTTGTAACAAAATCCCTGAGTCAGCATAAAACTGCATCATCTCCTTTGATTTAAATTCTGCCCCATTGTCCGCCTGCACTCTTTTGATCTTTGCTCCAAATTGTCTTTCGATCATGGCATAATATGTGCGCAAAATCTCACCAACTTTTGACTTCTGTTTCATCAGATAATCCCACACACCATGACTGAAATCATCAAAGATCGTGAGAAAGAAACGAGCCCCGGTTAATGAGGTGGTTCGATAAGGCCCCTAAATGTCACAATGCACCATATCAAAACATAAAATTATTTTAATAAAACTGTGACCAAAAGGCAATCTTGTCTGTTTTGCCCTTAAACAAGAATCATATTGCAAATTATCTCTATCACATATCTTATTGCGAAGAAAATATAGTTATCTCATCTTTTCTCGCCCCGGATGACCCAGCCTTCTATGCCACATTTGCGAATCTTCTAATCTTTGAACCTTCATTACCACCCCTCCATCTTGTACTAGATCAAAGTAGTACAACCCGTCGCTTTGCCTACCCAGACCAATCAGGTTCCTCGTGGGTAAGTTCTGTACAAAACAATAGTCATGGAGGAATGTGAGTGTACAATTAAGATCCTTCGTCATGCGGCTTACTGAAAGAAGATTACACTTGAACTTTGGTATAAAAAGGACGTGAGTCAAAATGAGATTCTTTGTCAATCTCACAACGCCTATCCCATCCACAGGGATTTCATCTCCATTCGGTATTCTGACAGGCAAGTGAGAAATCTTCTCAATCGGTCCCTCAAACAAACTTATGTCTAAGACTATATGTTCAGTCGCGCTAGAATCAACTATCTAAACATTAGGGTTGAAAACCTTACCCGCCATGTTAACAATTTGTTCAGTACTTGACTGTTGCTTACTGGTCTCTCTGTTCATGCTTAGATATTTGAACAGGTTGGCGCACTGATCTTTTGTTAGCCCTGGTATTGGACTACCATCACTCGACACTTGGGCCACCTTCGCCATTTGCCCTTGTATGGGCTGAGATCGGGCCTGTTTGATAGGTCCTTCTCACTGCGGCGCATCTCGCTGGTTCCTCTTTACCCAACCTGGTGGGTATCCTATCAGCTCGTAGCACTGGTCCTCGGCGTGCCTGACCTTTCCACAGTACTCACATCGTGGCCTCTCTCCCCTGGCCCCTTTTTTGCTGAAAATTACCCTTGTCTGAGCTTACTTGGAAGGCTGCTCCTTCCGTTGATGCGTGTCGCTGTACCGATAAGCTTTGCTGCTGCTCATCCTCCGCAACGAGATGGTATGCTGTGCCGAGTGTCAGGGCTGGCGTGGTGCTCAGAATTTGAGTTTTCACCACACCAAAGACCTCGTCTAATCCCATCAAAAAATTGAACAGGCGCTCCTTCTCTCGCATCATTGACATCTGCTTCTGAACGTCACATGTGCAATTTTTGCATACACACCTTGGCAGCGGGTTGGTGGCCTGAATTTCATCTCAAAGACCTTTTAGTTTAGTATAGTAGGCAGAGACGTTGAGTTTACCTTGTCTCAGCTGTGCAACTGAGCGCCTAAGTTCGTAGGCTCGGGTGGCACTCCCTTTCCCAAAATGCTCCTTGAGATCAGACCATATCTCTTCCGCCGTTCTCGCATATCGTACACTGGCGCGTATGTCCTTCTCTATGGCACTTTTGAGCCACCCTTTTACCATGGCATCACAGCGCATCCACACCGAGAAGTTCGATGAAGTTGGCGCTGGACACTGCATGGTTCCATCAACAAACCCGAATTTGTTCTTCGCGTATAGTGTGTTTGACATATCCGCGATCCATTCTCCATAGTTACCATCACTGAGTAGGTCGCTGACATATACGTGCCCGGGATTATTTGAAGCATGTATATAGAAAGGCGACTGCGTGTCCGTGGCTCCAGATGACACGAGCGAGGTGACTTCTTTGCCATATCCTCCTCCAGTAGCTCCGGACATTCTCGACATGTTTAGGTAGGTTTAAATTTTGTGGTAGGTAGGCTATTTAATTGGGTGGACTATGCGGATCAATCTTCCCGCTCTGATGCCATGTGAAATAATGTGCCGCTGCTTTCTCATTAGATTCACAAATATATATACAAGATCGAAACGTCTAGGACTTTGCTAGGGCTGCCGTAAATCTCTTACTTGGTGGCCAAGCCTCTAACTTAATACACAAGGAAGCTATCTCTAATTGATATACATTCCTATTATGAAATATTACGTATACATTCTCAACACGAACACCCCATGCTGAGCAAATAGTCTGGCTATGTCTACCATGGGAATCAACACAAAGTGAAGCTGGTTCTTACTGGGGGAAGCCATGGGAAAATTGGCAAGATAGAAGGATATTCTTGGAGGACCAGTAACTCTTGTTCGTGTAATTTTACGTAAATATAAAATGAAAGGAATGGCTCAGTTTGCCCGTGCGAGCAAGCTTAAGTTAAACTGGAAGCATCAAAATTAAGTACGTAAAGGTTGGAGAAAAGTAAAGGCAAGTAACAATTTACCAGAGAATATGCAGCGATGTTCCTCCGTGCTGCACTGAAAAGGTGCCGAAAGCAGAGCGATACCTGTGCAGAACTCGGTTTTACAGAGTTATACAAGAATGCTTTTACAACGACCTAACACACATTTTATTGGATGTACCTGCAATGTTGCAGAAGCCATCAGGGGCTTTTCCTTTGAAAAAAAACATCAGGAGAAAATCAGTTCTGAAACTTGTCGTCAAAATCTTCTCATTTCTTTGATAACTGTGCAGTGCATTGCGTCATTATCTTTGAGGCCCTGATGATTGAATTGGTCATGTAGAAATTCTCAACTGTTGGACTGATTTTCTGGGAGCACTATGGCTTCAATGATGCTCCAAAAGTAGCATGTTCTCGCTCATCAAGGTTTAAGAGGTTAGGTACCGAATTGCCCCGAGAGAATCATAGAGAGCCTGTACAATCTTCCGATCATCTCTGGCATCACCAACAGTTGGAACAGCAGGAAGAGTCTCCTGAGCGCAGCCTTCTGTATTTTCGTATGTTCCTTCCTTCTTGCTAAATGCTGAAGCCTGGAGAACGACATTAGCTCGGTACACTCCTTGGTCACCATGATGCCCTTGGTATACAACAAAAGCATCCTTTGAGATCTTGTCAAACTTAATATCATCAGCACCCATTAAATAAACAAATTTGGCAGACTCGACAGATTGGGTGGATTCGGGTACAAGTCCAAGGTCTAAAGTTACAGCCTGCACGGCATGGAGAAGCATATTTGCTAAATAGATAATTTAGATAATTCGCTATATCTGTGGAATTGAATATACTTTTTGCCTATTCAGAACAGTAGTATTCACTAAAGAGTCAGACAAAAACACCACAACTAACATTGTCCACTTGCTTCAGAACACTTTTTTGAAAAACTGTCCACTGCCAATCCTCAATGTTGACTAACGTAGCAAACACCTCCTCCTTGACATGATTTCCCCAGTTTTTAATAAATGGAACAATAAGCTCCATTAACTTCCTCCCTTGTTCCACCAGAGTTTTCGCCTTCTTAGCATTGGCAGAGAGGCTATCAAGGATTATACATCCTTTCAACTTCGTGTCAACGACATACACAATGTAATGCTCCTTGTTGTGCCATGGAAAAATCCACTGCAGTAAAAAATATAAAAGAAGTATAAAATACCAACTCAAATTGTAAACCACATCAATGATTCCAAATAAAAAAACATTATGACCAATATAGAAAACTATAACACTTAACCAATGGTAAAGCCTAATATACCAAGAATGATATCGAGAATTCCAGCATTGTGAACTTCAAGCCGATAAGCACTCAGTTGCCCAACGTAAGGCTGATCACTTTTCAACCACGTATACTACAAATAATTTATGATAAATAGACATGATATAGTTAGAAGAACTGGCACAACGAGTAATGTCAAAAATGGCAGGATATAGGAAAGTAGAACTAGCATATCCAATTATGTTGAAATGACATAATAGAAAGAAGAACTAGCATGTCCAGTGATATACTCACAGCAACATCCATTGGAAAGATAACATGAACAGTCTTCCGTGCACTATTTTCATAACGTCTAACAACAATCTTCAGATAGCAATCTACGAGATTTGACGTTAAACATTTTCTTGGCAGTAGACTTTCTACGTCATTGCGTAATAGTTTTTTATTCTCTTCCTATGCAAAAATATCTCCTCTGTGAGAAAATGGTATATTGTGTTAAAAAGGTATGACATCTTCATCCAAAAGGGCATGACATCTTATATTAAAAGGCATGACATCTTATATAAAAAAGGTATGTTTAATCAAAAAATGAAACAGTATGACAACATGTTTAGTTGAAATATGTGAAAAAAAACAAATATAACAAAAAAGAACTCACTCGACATAAAGGTGTAACTTACTTGTGTGTGTTCAATCATCTCTCTGTAGCACACCGAAAAATCAGATACTTGTCATCACGACTTAATAGCCTAAAGATATCCTTGGCTTTTATTATCCAACCCTGGCTTTTTCAATATAGCATCAACTTCATCATTGTACTTGTTGGGTTTGTTGAGCAAAGCTGCCATCTCTTCAAGCGTTACTACCTCATCAGCATTAAACATGTCCTTAGGATTCTAAACAGGAGCAACAAAAGTTGTTTCAGATGCAGCAATGTGATATCCTCACCCTTCAACTAAATTTGTTACAACAAAATAAGGTTGGATTTAGAAGGGTTTAGGCATAGTCTGTCGTCGTTTGGTAAAATAGGCGTAGCTTTCTCATCTGGACTCCAAATTAGGTGATTCTAATTCTTATAGATTCATAATACCTAGATCAATAACTTTGTTCTTTGAGTTTTGTGATTTATAAAATAATCTGGCCAGAACAAAGAAAGAATTTCAGGTGCTCGAAAATAGGTCTGATTTTATCGGTATTAGGAAGTTCTATGAAAATGATTTGTTATATGACTTTATTTGAATATGGCTCATTTTGGAACTTATTAGAATATATTAAGAAGTTGAGAAATGATTTTGAAAGGCCAGAAAAGTTTAGGATAAAAAGAGAAATTTTTATGCAAGTTGGCTAGGTGGCAATACAAGGTAGGATGACTAAGCTACTTGGCATGCACTTAAAAGGGAAAAACTTTTGGATCAGACTTTAGGCATGAAACACTTGAACATTAGAAAAGAAAAATAGAGGAGAAAGAACTAGGTGAAAGGGGGGAATCGAAGGAAAAAGAAGAGGAAAGAGAAGGCACCAGATTTGAACAATTTAGAAGCCTAGGTAAGTAGTTTCGTAGGATTTACTTAACTTGGGTAGAAATTCATTTAAACCTTTAAGAAGCTAATATGTGAATATTTGAACAAGTTAATATGGACCTAGACGAAGGATAATAAGGTGAGTTTAAGCTAGAATTCAAATATATGTGGAAGTTGGAAGAGAAGCCAAACATCGGGTTGTAGTTTTGTGAATTTTGGCATAAGTTTAGGGGCTTCCTTGTATGAATCCAAAATTGAGAATTTAAGAAATGCGTTTCTATGTTTCCTAGAAGCTATTTATATGTTAAAGAGGTTGGTAATGATAGTGACCAATTGTTCTTTTGAATAGTTAACCGACGTGTTGAATCTGAGTGCCACGAGTTGTAAAACGAAGCATAGAGCTTCTCTTTGAATAGTTTGAGCAACCATTGTCTTGTAAGTGGATATTCTTTGTAACATGTATTTAGTTAACTAGACGTGTGATATATGTTTGACTTGGTATTCTTTTATTTGGTTTGAAATGTGCTCTTAGGTCTGGTTGTCACTTATACGATCTTTGACGTTGTTGTGGATGTGTTTGTCTATTTGGGGTTATTTTGCCCACTTTGTGATATGGGGCTATTTTGGTATGAATTTGGATATGTGGCCAATATATTTTGTTCAATGTGTGTTTGAAATGTTTGGTATGTCATTTGTGAGATGGCGGATGATGAGGTCTACCCTTGACCAACCGAGAATGTTGGCATATGTGCACATATACTGAGGATACATTGGATATATATATGATATGATCTATTTGGCTGACGGGGTTGGTTTCTGATGGTAGCTTTAAGATAAGGTATCCTCGTGTCGGTGTGGGAGTTACACTCTCTAGACCTATATGAAGTTCATCTGATTTGTGTTATGTGGTTGTGAAGGTCTATCTGAAACGTGGTTATGTTTGATATGTGATTACTTTGATGACTTTATTTGTAAAGTTGTCTTTTTTTATCATAGCCTTGTGTTAGTATTTGGATTTGATGGGGACGACATGTTGGTTAAATACATATTACTTATAATATTTGCTTACTAAGTATTTCAAAATACTTATCCCTTATTCAATCAACAAGTGAAGAGTTTTGAGTGGTGTTTGCATCTGGAGAAGCTTTTTCATCCGAGTTCAGTCCTTTGTCTTCCATCTCGGGCTACATTTGAAGGTCTTCAGATAGTTTTTTTTTGTAATTTAGGTCACTCCATTGTACATATTTGTTAGTGTTTTGGCATATGACCTTAGATTAATGTTAATATATAATATATGTGTAAATTTATTTTTATGTTTTAAAAGGATGAGTTTGATGATACGATGTTGGAGATGTGTACTCCAACTTTTGAATTATGCCTTCCAAGTTTTGGACACGATAAATATGTATGTTTGAAGAGATAATGTTGTTGAAATATTTTGATTATTCTCTTAATAAGAATAATGTATTATGTTTAAGGCTTGCTAGATTATGGTTTATTATTAAGTTTGACATGATCTAGCGCCGGTCACCGATCATAAATTTGGATCGTGATAGACTTGGTATCACAGTTCTAGGTGTGAGCCTAGCTTGTTATTTGAATTATGTGTTGTTTATAGTGGAGCATAGGATTTATCATGTCCTTGGCTTCTTTTGTTGTGCCCATCCTTTGGTATGCTTAATTCTGACTTATTTGTATAAGAGGATATGACAGTTACACGTAGTGGTACTGATACGGTTAGGGAGCATGGTGAAAGCTCCCAAGGTCGGAGGGAGGATGTTGCATCTCAGACTACACCACCAGTTGAGGCCACCACTGTTGGTAGGGTCACTGGTGTTGAGATTCCACCACCTGATGCTAATGTTCATACTTCTGATATGGAGAGGTAAGGTGGTGATGGTGTAGGCAGGGTTATGAAAGCAATGGAGAAATTTATTACTACTTTGCAAAGACAGTTGGGGCAGAATGTTACACCAGTTGCTAAAGATGACTCTTTGGGTGAGTTTTTGAAGTTGAATCCACCAATATTTTTTGGCTTAAGTGATGATCCTCAGATATTCATTGATGAGATGGAGAAGAGGAGAAGGATTTTAAGGTATGATAAAGAGAAAATGGTGGAGTTGGCTTCATTTAAGTTGGTAAGTGTGGCTCGAGTTTGGTTTCAAAATGAGAGATCATATGGGTGGACTTGGGAGATCTTCACTAAGGCCTTACTGGATCGGCTCTTACCAGAGAGTTTGAAAGATGCTTGAGCTTTTGAATTTGAGCGATTGGTGAAGACTCCAGAGATGACTGTATCTTAGTATGATGAGAGGTTCATTAATCTGTCGCAGTATGCAAAATATTTGGTTCCCAATAATGAGACGAAGGTAAAGAGGTTTATTTCTGGACTTGATGATTCTATGTTCAAGGTTATGCATCCTCGTAGTTTCGAGACATATGCAGCTGCAGTGGATTGTGCTTGAACCTTGGAGATGCGAGATAATAAACGTCAAGTGGTCCAAAGTCAACCAAAATTTTAAAAGTTTGATAAGCCACCACAATGGAGTTTGAACCAAGGCTTTAGACAACAGGAAAGATGGACCAACAATCTGCCAGTATCATCTAGGGGTGGAGGACCAGTTGGAAGATTTGGTAGAGGGAAGAATTTTCGTGGTCAGCAATTTAGTAAGAACCAATCCAATAATTTCAGGAGATGCCAAAGTTGTGGTAAACAACATCATGTAGAAGTTTGTTACAAAAGATCAGGAGCTTGTTTTCATTATTGTTTGCTAGGTCACTTGGTGAAAGATTGTCCTACAATTGGTCAGCGTAAGTAAGTGGCGAGTGTGATAGTTAGGCCACCAATGTAAGAGCTTCCTCGACCACTAGTTCAGCATGGGATTCTACTTGATCAAAGGGAAGTTAGTTTGAGGATTGAGAGACCTAAGTCTGATAATATAGGAGGTGGAACACAGCCTCGTGTGAATGCTTTGACGAGGAGAGACGTTGATACTAGTAACACTATGGTGTCAGGTAACCTTCTCATTGGATCATCTTATGCATGCAGTCTATTTGATTCAAGTTCTACACACTTTTTTATGTCACCTCAATATGTTCAATGTTTGAATGATATGTCTGTGTGTTTGGATGAGTCAATGATTATTGCCACTCCTTCTAGCGGGTTTGTGTATGTTTGTGAAGTTATTAGATATTGCAATATTCAAATCAGTGGACATGACTTGTCGACTGATTTATACATATTGGATATGGATAGTTTTGATATAATAGTGGGTATGGATTTATTATCCACTTATCATGCAGTAGTGGATTATTTTGGAAAAAGGGTCATTTTCCATCCCACAGATGAGGCAGAGTTTGAGTTTCAGGGTGAGAAAAAGGTGATTACTGCGAACCTTATCTCTTACCTGAAAGCTAGCAAGTTTCTCAGGAAAGGATGTGCAAGCTATTTAGCTATGGTAAAGGAAATAAAGAAGGAAGATGTTTCAGTGGATCATATTCCTATTGTCAAGGAGTACCCAGATGTATTTCTAGAAGATTTACCAGGCTTACCTCCAGAGAGGGAGATTGCATTTTGTATTGATCTTGAACCAGAAACTAAACCAATCTGCTGAAATGAAAGAGTTAAAAGATCAGTTACAAGATTTATTGAATAAAGAGTACATAAGGCCTACTATTTCTTCTTGGGAAAGACCCAGTGCTATTTGTGAAGAAGAAAGATGGGAGTTTACGATTGTGCATAGACTACCAAAAGCTGAATAAGGTAACTATACGCAACCGATATCCTCTTTCGAGAATAGATGATTTATTTGATCAGTTGCGGGGATCTAAATAGTTTTCTAAGATTGACTTGAGATCATGGTACCATCAGTTATAGATTAGAGAGATAGACATTCCAAAGATGGCATTCAGGACTTGATATGGACATTATGAGTTTTTGGTTATGCCATTTGGATTGATTAATGCCCCAGCTGCCTTTATGGATATGATGAACCAGAATTTTCAGCCTTTTCTGGATCAGTTTGTGGTTGTGTTTATTGATGATATATTGGTTTACTTTATTGATCAGGAGGATAATGACAAACACCTTAGGCAAGTGTTGCAGACACTACGAGAGAATAAGCTATATGCTAAATTCCCAAAGTGTGAGTTTTGGCTTCAAAGTGTAGCTTTTCTAGGACATGTGGTGTCCAAAGATGGAATGTCAATTGACGCAAAGAAGGTGGAAGCTGTTGTGAATTGGCCAACCCTAGCTAAAGTTACTGAGATACGAAGCTTTTTTAGCTTAGTAGGATATTATCGACGGTTTGTCAAAGGGTTCTCTACTTTGGAAGCACCATTAACTCGGCTAACTTATTAAAATGCCAAGTATGAATGGTTGGATAGGTGTGAAGAGAGTTTCCAAGAATTGAAAGATCGATTAACAAATGCACCTATATTGGTTCTACCTTTAGGATCAGGTGGATATTCAGTTTATGGTGATGCTTCAAGAGTGGGTTTGAGATGTATTCTTATGCAACACAAGAATGTTATTGCTTATGCCTCTAGATAGCTGAAGAAACTTGAAGAGAATTATCCAGTCCATGACTTAGAAATGGTAGCGGTTGTGTTTGCATTGAAGATTTGAAGGCACTATTTGTATGGTGAGAAGTTTGAGATATATACAGATCATAAAAGCCTCAAGTATATCTTTGAGCAACGAGATTTGAACTTAAGACAGAGAAGGTGGATAGAGTTACTTAAGGATTATGACTGCACCATTAACTATCACCCAGGGAAAGCTAATATGCTAGCTGATGCTTTAAGTCGCAAATCTTTGATTCAACCAAAGTTTGTAGTAGAGATGCACATGAGACATACCTTACGAGGACGGTTATAAAATTGCAATAGGAGGATCCAGAGATTATTGGGATGATGGAACAAGTTAAACAAGGTGATCTCCCTAAATTTTGACTTAGTGCTAATAATATCTTGTATTTTGATTCTCGAGTGGTTGTCCCTGATATTGGAGATCTAAGAAAGGAACTATTGACTCGAGAATACCAAGTAGTTTATAGTATGCACCCTGGATCTACAAAAATGTATGATGATTTGAGAAGTAATTATTGGTGGCAAGGTATGAAAAAGGACATTGCAAAGTTTGTTTCAAAGTGTATGACTTGTCAATAGGTAAAAGCGGAGCATTATAGGCCTTCTGATTTACTACAACCTCTAGAGATTGTAATTTGGAATTGGGAGCAGATAACAATGGATTTATTAGTAGGGCTTCTAACTACCTCAAGAGGTTATGATACAGTATAGATTATTGTAGAAAGATTGACAAAATCTTCACATTTTCTACCAATAAAGAGTACATATATTACAAGTAGGTTTCCTCAGATATTTATGAATGAAATTATTCGCCTTTATGGTGTACCAGTGTCAATTGTTTCTGACCGTGGAACTCATTTCACATCAATATTTTGGGGGCAATTTCAGGAGGCTATGGGATCTCGTTTGAATTTGAGTACGGTCTTTCATCCTCAAACAGATGGCCAGTCTGAGCGTGTTATTCAGATTCTGGAAGATATGATGCGAACTTGTGTCATTGATTTTGGAGGAAGTTGGGATCATTATTTGCCATTGATAGAGTTTGCCTATAATAATAGCTATCAGTCAAGTATCAAGATGGCTCCATATAAAGCTTTGTATGGAAGAAAATGTAGATCTCCATTATGTTGGAATGATGTTGGTGAGAAACAACTATTGGGCAATGACTTGGTACAAGAAATCAATGAGAAGATACAGTTCATTTGACAAAAGTTGAAAACAGCCTAGAGTCGGCAAAAGTCATACTCGAATAAGAGACAAAAGGATATTGAATTTGATGTGGGGTTACATATTTTTCTTAAAGTGTCACCAATGAAGGAGACAATGAGGTTTGGAAGAAGGGGCAAACTCAGTTCTATATATATTGGCCCATTTGAGATTTTGGAGCGAGTTGGACCAGTGGCATATCGATTGGCTTTGCCACCATCTTTGTCACATATTCATCTAGTGTTTCATGTCTCCATGCTTAAGTGATACTTGCACAATTCTATTCGTATTTTGGAGCCACATATAGTGGAGAGAAGTGGAGATTTGATATATTAAGAGAATCCAATAAGGATTTTGGATCGTCGAGTTAGAAAGCTTCGGAATAGAGAGCTTGTGATGGTCAAGGTTAAATGGGCAAATCGTTCCTTGGCTGAGGCAACTTGGAAAATGGAGGAAGAGATGAAAACCAAATATCCATATCTATTTGTATGAAAAGTAAGTTAGCCTTCAATTAAATAAATTTAGGGACCAAATTTTGTACGAAGGGGAGACTATGATATCCTCACCCTTCAACCAAATTTGTTACAACAAAATAAGGTTAGTTTTGGAAAGCTTTAGGCATAGTCCATCATTGTTTGGTAAAATAGGCATAGCTTTCTCATCCGGACTCTAAATTAAGTGATTCTAATTCGTGTGGATTCATAATAACTAGATCTATAACTTTATTCTTTGAGTTTTGTAATTTATGAAATAATCTGGACAGAACAAAGCAAGAATTTCAGGTGCTCAGAAATAGGTCTGATTTCGTAGGTATAGATAAGTTATGTGAAAATAATTTGTTATATGACTTTATTTGAATATGGCTCATTTTGGGAGTTATTAGAATATATTAAGAAGTTAAGAAATTATTTTTAAAGGCTAGAAATATTTAGGATAAAAGGGGAAATTTTTTATGCAAGTTGGCTAGGTGGCAACACAAGGTAGGATGACTAAGCTACGTAATATGCACTTAAAAGGGAAAAACTTTTGGATCAGACTTTAGGCATGAAATACTTGAACATTAGAACAGAAAAATAGAGGAGAAAGACCTAGGAGAAAGTGGGAAACGAAGGAAAAAGAAGAGAAAAGAGAAGGGACCAGATTTGAACAATTTGGAAGCCTAGGTAAGTAGTTTCGTAGGATTTTTCTTAACTTGAGTAGAAATTCATTTGAACCTTGAAGAAGCTAATAGGTGAATATTTGAACAAGTTGATATGGACCTAGATGAAGGAAGATAAGGTGAGTTTAAGCTAGAATTCGAATATATATGGAAGTTGGAAAAGAAGCCAAACATCGGGTTGCAATTTTGTGAATTTTTGCAAAGGTTAAGGGGCTGCCTTGTATGAATCCAAAATTAAGAATTAAAAAAATGAGTTTCTATGTTTCCTAGGAGCTATTTATATGTTAAAAAGGTTGGTAATGATAGTGACCAATTATTCTTTTGAATAGTTAACCAACGTGTTGAATTTGAGTGCCACGAGTTGTAAAACGAAGTACGAAGCTTCTCTTTGAATGGTTTGAGCAACCATTGCCTTGTAAGTGGATATTCTTTGTAACATGTGTTTAGTTAACTAGATGTGTGACATATGTTTGACTTGGTGTTCTTTTGTTTGGTTTGAAATGTACTTTTAGGTCTGGTTGTCGCTTATACGATCTTTCACGTTGTTGTGGATGTGTTTGTCTATTATGGGCTATTTTCCCACTTTGTGATATGGGGCTGTTTTGGTATGAATTTGGTATATGGCCAATATGTGTTGCTCAATGTGTATTATGTGTGTTTGAAATGTTTGGTATGTCATTTGTGAGATGGCAGATGATGAGGTCTATCTATGACCAACCGGGGATGTTGGCATATGTACACATATACTGAGGATATATTAGATATGTATACGATATGATATATTTGCTCGACGGGGTTAATTTTTGATGGCGCCTTTAAGATATGGTATCCTCGTGTCGGTGTGAGAGTGACACTATCTAGACCTATCTAAATTTCATCTGATTTGTGTTATGTGGTTGTGAAGGTCTATCTGAATTGTGGTTATGTTTGACATGTGATTACTTTGATGACCTTAATTGTGAAGTTATCTTTTGTCATCGTGGCCTTGTGTTAGTATTTGGTTTGATGGGGACAACTGGTTGGTTAAATACATGTTACTTATAATATTTTCTTACTAAGTATTTCAAAATACTTATCCCATACTTCAATCCATAGGTGAAGAGTTTTGAGTAGTGTTTGCATCTGGAGAAGTTTTTCCATCTGAGTTCAGCCCGTTGTCTTCCATCTCGGGCTACATTTGAAGGTCTCCAGATGATCTTTTTCTTTTGTAATCTAGGTCACTCTATTGTACATATTTTTTGGTCTTTTGACATATGACCTTAGATTAATTTTAATGTGTAATATATGTTTATGTTTTAAAAGGATGAGTTTGATGATACAATATTGGAGATGTGTACTCCAACTTTTGAATTATGCCTACCAGGTTTTGGACACGATAAATATGTATATTTGACGAGACAACGTTGTTGAAACATTTTGATTATTCTGTTAATGAGAATCAAGTATTATGTTTCAGGCTTGCTAGGTTATAGTTTATTATTAAGTTTGACATGATCTAGCGCTGGTAACCGAGCACGAATTTGGGTCGTGACAAACAACCACTTTTTTTCATTCTCCTCCTTCTTGGGACACGGAGCTGATTCATCTTTTTTTTTCTCATTGGCAACTGCTGGTTTATTGTTTGTCACCCTCTTCCTCTTCAATTGCATTATGTTTCATGTGTAAGGAGTCATTAGAAAATGGCTAGAAAGCCTTGTGCACTTGCTTTGGTTATCCTGTAGCTCATCTATACTTACGCCCGCAACAACCCCGGTGTTATTGCGATCACCAATTGCCTTTTTTTTAACAGCTCACTCTTCTTCAACAAAATCTAGAAGGCAAAGTCAATGTTCCACAAAAATAGGATCATCAAATTACGAGTCAGAACTATAGATCGTATCTCAACTCCAGATTGCCATTCTATATCACCTACCTCATGACATTTAATCAAATCATCAAACTCAATGCCTAATGAAAAAGATGGAATGTCAATATCTTGCCTATCCTCCATCACAATCCTGGTCATTTCTACTTTTGCAAGACAAAGCGGGTCATCCTTTTTCTTCTCACCCTCATCCCACACTCCCTTTTCTACCTCCTCCTCTCCATGATCAAAAAGTTGGGTAGCAGTATTGGCCTCTGGTATCTCCTGAACTTCATCAGCCTTTTCAACAGCCTGTCCAACCTTCTGCTCGCCATGATCAATATGTTGAGTAGTAGCATTGGCCTTTAGTGTCTCCTGAACTACATAAGCCTTTTCAACAGCCTTTTTGACCTCCTCCTCACCATGATTAACAAGTCGGGTAGGAGTATTGGCCTCTGGCATCTCCTGAACTTCATCAGACTTTCCATCAGTCATTTGCTCTTCTTCAACCTTCCCATCTCCTCCTCACCATGATCAACAAGTTGGGTAAGAGCATTGGCCTCTGATGTCTCCACACCAATATTTTTAAAACCCACCCGAAAGGCAACCAGAATTCTTAGAATTTTTGGTTTGTTTGGTCTGACCGGTTGGGTCATTAGTCAGACCAGGACTTTATTTTATATTAATATTATTAAATAAGGTTTAATAAATTTAATTCAGCATAAAAAATGATAAAATACTAAATAAATTCATATATTTAGTAACTTTGTTATACAATTTATCCAAATAAAGTCTTCAAAGATGAATTAAACAAGTCTAGAAGTACAAGAAGATGACCATACTAATTTTCTCGTTCGACATATTAGTCCAATTTGTTTAACTTAGTTGATATATTATCGAGAATTATTAAAAATACAAGTTTGTTGTAATCTAAAAGTGATGTATACGCTTCGAGTGTGAAAGTTGAGGATTTATTTCTAAATTAAATTTGATAAAATAGAAAAATAAATACTTCTGATCCAGATGAACTGAGTCACCTGGAAGCATCTGACTGGGCGGTCAGACAAAATTTTGATCGGTCGAACCATTGGCTGAGTTTTAGGTAAAAATTGACTCGGGTTTGGTCCTGGGTAGTAGTCCAATTGGTCAAACTACTGGTCGGACCATAATTTTTAAAATATTGCTCTACACCATCAACAAATTGGCTCGGAGCACTGACCATTTCATCTTCTTCAGCTTTTTTCTCAATAACTTGAGTCAGAGTATCAGCATCTGATGTCTCTTGAATAACTTCAACATTTTTCTCTGCCTCCGGTCTGTCATGAACTTTATACGCATTTTCATCTGACAAGTAATCCCATCAAAAAGTCCAGTTGGAGTGTGGCGTATCAGATTTCATATTAAGAAAATACCGTGGCTGACAATGGCCATCCTCCGGATTAGCGATATAAGGCACCGTGATGTATTGATTAGCTAATACAATATGATCTCTCATCCTCTATTTCGACTATTACAGGATAAAAAAAGGCACGACATAGTTAGTCTGACTGTCATGTTCTGTTATGTTCTCATGGCATGACATATAACGTCTAAAGGCATGTTCTGTAAAGTTCTAATGGCATAGAACAATGCAAATGCACTTATCAACAAAACTGACTTGTGTGATACAAATGACAACATGAATACATTGAACCAATAATTGAGTAAATTATTATTCGTAATAAAAATAACTAACCCTTATGCGAGCAAAAATAACAAAATCATGACGCCCCCTCTTCCATTTCGTCGCCCTCTTCTTCACCACTTTCTTCTTCTTAATTTCGGCAGCCTCACTTTCCTCATCTTCCTCTTCCTTTTTGACAACCTCCCTTTCCTCATCTCCCACTTCCTTTTAGGTAGCCTCCATTTCCTCAACTTTCGCTTCCTTTTTGCCAGCCTCCCTTTCCTCATCTTCCATTTCCTTGTAAGCTTGCTTCCCTTTTTCCTTAGCATCAATCACTTTTTGAATGGTGAATATCTGCTTTTGCATTCTGCCCAATTCTACATACAGCTAGAGTGAGAAGAAAACATAATTAAATATATAGGCATACTAACAAAAAAAACTATTATGTTATTTTATTTTACAATGAACTGGCATGTACTATAATTTTAAAAATGCATGATACAATAGGACAAACTAGCATGTCCTGTTATTTAAACAACCTTCTCTAGCGGCATGTCTTCCCATCGGGGGTGGGAGGGATGGGCCGGGGAGGGACGGGGCTCGCCACGATAGGGCGCGCTAGATGAAGATGGGGCACTAGTAGATTCGCCTCGAGTAGCCAGCATCTCTTTGTGGTTGATGTAGTTAAACAACAGATCTATGCTGCCACCGATCTTCACTTGATTTCTGATCTTATGGAAAACCTTATCAAACTCATATGTTGCCTGATGTATGAGAAATTGACAAACAATTAAACACACATAAATAGTATAATAGAAAGTAGGGTTATTGAACTGAGAATTGGAATACGAAATCGAAATAATTAATTATGCAAAGCGTAAAAATTTAAAGATTTATAAGAAAGTACACAAGATTTTAAAAGTTTGCAAGTAAATAAATGAAAGCGGAAACACAAATAAAAGAGTTGAGTTGTAAATTCAATGGAGACAAACGAGCATGATACCCTTATGAGTTAACTACATATGTCGAGATTATAGTTCTTATAAAGTCTAACTAATACCCGGAGTGTTTTAAAGCATCTCACTAACGCTTTCGCTCATTAGGGTGACAAAACCAAACTAGCAAAGACCTAGGTTACTAATTAATGCTTTTGTTTATCAATTAGACCTAGAACTATACTAATCCAATTATGAAGATTCCTCCTAACGGATTACCCTTACGATATTAAGACGTCTCATTAATATCTAAGAATATGATAATTGGTTCTTTTTATTAACTCAAGTGCTTTCGGTCCACTATCATAAACTCACATCATAATCTAAGTGACCAATTTAGATTAAGTATTAAGCATATTAATTAATAACTAATACCAAAGATATTCGAACCATAATCTAACGTAGATAATCAATCACATAGTTAGGGCAAAGCACTCACAAGAGAACTACTCGCTAAGCATATTCATAAAGAATATGATATTAATTAAAGACATAATAAAGACTAGCATAAATATAGAGATGGAGAAAGCTTAGTCATTCGAGCAAGCTTAGTCATTCGAGCAAGCCTCACCAATCTCCTCCACGTAGCTAGCCAGAATTGTGACTTTATTAATCTCAAAGTATTCTCAAGGTCGCAGGAATAATTGTGTCAAGACCTAAGAGACTATGACTTTATATAGCCAATTACGATCTAATCAAAAGAGAAAAACCTAGAGGAGGTTAACCTAAACTAGAAGTTCTTGGGCCAATAATAAGTGGCCAAATATATGGAAATAACTTAAAGGCCAAAATAGGGGCCAAAAGTCGTAGCAAACCGAAATGGGTCGAAATCCTATCTAAAAAGGAATTCTAAAAATTCTAGACTCGGGGGACCTAGTGCTTCCCAATGGAATGGCACGTGCCAGGTCTCAGCTGCTGCCTGGCCGTTGGCATCCGCCAAAGAGGTGGGTGTCCGCCAGGTATCGATCAGTCTTATTATGTCTTTGTATTTTCTATTTTTGACTCTCTTCTGCTCCGAATTTGGCCTCAACTAAAGACAAAATGTAGATCTCTCTTTAACCTTTCCAAAGATATCTCATTTATTGTAATCCAATGCTCGAGCACGAAGTTATAGTTCTTACAATATAGTCTTTTGAAATCATCCCTTCAACGGCCTCCAATGAGCTTCACTTCCTATCACAAAATACGACAAAGAGTAAAAGTCCACTCTGTGACACAAATACATGAAAATGACATGAGACTCTACACAACTAGATGCAAACAACCAAAAATATGACTAAACACAAGTGAAACACATAACAAATAGGTGAGTGTTTATATACTCATCACTGCCTTATCGGACATATGTTTGCACCAATTGTACCTTACCGAGTGTGACAGAGGGACAATGCAAGAAAATTACTTGCAGAAAACAACTTTCAAAGACCCGGTGCCAAACAGACACCAATTGCATAGAAAAATGTACACCTTCACCCAATCTATATCAGACATCTTATTCCCTAGCAATACTTCCTTTAAGTCCATTACCTTAAAATTATCAAATTTTTTCTTCTTCTTCTTGAACACATTTTTATCCAAACCAACCTCTAAACCACGTTCGATAGGGTCCCTTCCTATTCCACCTTCTATGTCGTAGGGTTAAAACTAAATTTTTTTTATTGCCTTCCCGGTGTTTTCTGACATTTTCAATAAAACCCTAATGTAAAAGGATTTTAATAATATTTTCGATCATCTTATTAGAGGCTATTTTAACAGTTTCTTTTTTAGCCATTTTTCATAGATTTTATTGACTTTTTTTTCAAAAAAAAATTTATCTAATAAATAGAATCTAACAAATACAATAATAAAGATTCAACCAGGTTATTCTATTCCATCTCTTAGTAAAGTTTGTTTACAAAAATTTTTCCTTTAGTGTGCTGAGGGAACCAGTTGATTGACCGTGTGCGCAAGGAAGTTCATCCGTCTGGCATGAAAAAAAAGACAAGCGTGGGATGCCCATACTCATCGTGTATATAGTCTGCAGGTATGACAACCTGTTCAACTCCTTTCAAGTCAAAAAACAAGCTACACATCTCCGATGGAGTAGCGTCTGTAAAATCAAGGTTGAGCAGCATCCCAAAACCTGCACAGTTTATCAACTTGCTTCTGTTCTGAACCATGGCACTATTCATGAGTTTCCCATTCACATGTAACATATAGCTTGGCTTACAGTAACTCCTAATCAACACATCTGGATCCATCTGCATAAAAAAAGGCATAACAGATTATGTTCAACAGGCATAACAACTTCTGCCAAAAGACATAACACCTTATCTCAAAAGGCATGGCAACACCATCCAAAAAGGCATGAGATCTTATCTCAAAAGGCATGACATCTTAACTCAAAAGGCATGACCTAGTATGTTTAAAATGGCATGACTACATAACAACTCAATGGAAGAACCAAACGATCATGGAAAGAAATGCTTACTCACAATGAGCATAAACCCTAAGCCTAATAGACAGAATAACAAAAACTAATAATAATAAATAAACAGGGAATTGCTCGTGCATAAAACCTAAAATCGGTATTAAGAACATTGGGTCCAAACATAAAGTAATTTAAAATTGAAATAGAAACTCACCACAACGGAGGTCTCAAATGTCGAAGACCGGGAGAGATTTTTTGAGCAAAGCTTCCCAAAAAAAATTAGAGAAGAAGAAATGGAAAAGGTGGAGGAAGATGTCACGATCCTAACTGGTATTCCACGTGGGAGTTGTCCAAGTCAACAGTAGCAGTAGTTTGTTATTGTCGTAGGTTATTATGTTAGTGGGTTAGTATGTTATGGATATCATGGTCACGTCATGACTTAGTGGGTAGTTGGTCTACTGCCTCTAAGAGCAGTATATATTGTAAGTTGCTTCCATTGTTTGGTCATCCAATAAATTAATATATCAAACTCTCATCTTTATCCCATTATCTTCTCTACTCTTCCTATACTTCTTCTTCTCTCTTTAACTCTTTTCTTCCATTCTTACCCAAATTCCATCCTCCCTCGTACTCTTTTCTATCAAGGTTTGTAACAGAAGAGCGGGACATGTTTTCCCTCTAAATTTCGAATCTTAAAACACAGATTTTGAAGAAGAATGGAGGTAATTTTTCTCTTTCCCGACGGTTATCGAGGGAATGGAGCAATTTTTGAAATCCTTTCTCTTTCCTTTGTCGCCTCTTTCTAATCACGCAAACCCCTCTGCATGTAGTGCGAAATACCAAAAATACGCCTCGCAGAAGCATGAGCCGTCTAATTCCCTCTCCAAAAATTTTAATGACGTGGACAGCCTAGATCACTTCCCGTATGGTCCAGGATGGACCTATTACACTCTGCACGCAATTCGAAGTCCGTAAATTTATCCCAATACTAACTGATCTGAATTTATCAATATACTATTAGTATATTGACAACGATTAAATTTATCGATAAATATTTATCTCTAATCGCATTAGTCAAAATTATTTATATCGATGAATTTAATCTTTGTATCATAAATTTATCCCAGTACTAAATGATCAGAATTTATCAAAATATATTATATAGGGTAAATTACTCTCAAGTCCCTCTGGTTTGCTAAAATGACTATTCTCAGGTCCTTTGCTGACGTCATCATTCAATTTATTATATTTTAATAAATAAAATGACTATCATACCCTTACTTTAAATTTAAGGAAAAGTCAATTTCTCTAATTTTTAAGGGTAGGGATGTAATTTTTACCAATTTAAAAATGATAAAATAAATAATGACGTCAGCGAGGGACCTGAGAGTACAATAAAATCAAACTAGGAGGACTAAAATATCAGTTTTGAAACAGGAGGGATGAAAATAGTTATTTTAGTAAATCAGAGGGACCTGAGAGTAATTTACCCTATTATATATTAGTATAATGACAATGATTAAATTATATTTGTATATTAAATTTCCGATATCGAATTATATCAGTACCTTTCAAAAAACGATACCGAATTTATGATACAACGTAAATTTATCAATACCAAATTTACGATACAATGATTAAAATGTTATCATTAAACTAATATATACTAATATAGAACGATTTATCGAGTTTGATCATATAGTATTGGGATAAATTTACAGTACAATGATTAAATTTATCGATATATATTATTTTAAAATAATGCGGATAGACATAAATATTTATCGATGAATTTAAATGCTGTCATTATACTAATAGAATTGGATATCGTTGCATCATAAATTTAATATGCTAATATAATTTAATCATTGTCATTATACTAATATTATGTATATCAATAAATTCAGATCATTTAGTATTGGGATAAATTTACGATACAATAATTAAATTTATCGATATATATAATTTTAGACTAATGCGAGTAGAGATAAATATTTATCAACGAATTTAATCATTGTCAATATATTAATAATATATCGATAAATTTAGATTATTTAGTATTGGGATAAATTTACGATACAACTATTAAATTTGATATATATCCAGAAAAAATAATAAAACAAGTTTATTATTTAATACTAATAATATACCAAAGTTTTCATTCTTCATTGGTAGAAAATCATATCTATTCCTAATAGTTTTTTTTATTTATAACATCTAAAATTCACGGAAAAGCAATTGGGATTGAAAGTTGTGGCCTTGCATCATGGTCACATCTTTAGTTTCATTTTAAGATTTATTGATTAATCTTTTCAAATTACTACGGTTCTACATATCAATTCAATAAACAGTAATATACTTAAAATATAAATAAAATCTCACAGCACATGTACGTTCCCAAAGAGCTATATATTGTGTACAACTTCAAATTAATTTTTGTCTTACGCTAAAATTTCTAAAATAAAATTTCAGGATTTTAAGTAATTTATTTTGATTGTATTGTTCTATCAGAAAGTTTCAAATAATGATGCCGAACTTCATCATTCAACCCAAGTTAAATGAATAATGTTTTATAACTGTTTTATTAAATTTCGTTCGGAATAGCTGAAACATTGTCTAATGTATTAGATGTGCAACGCACTACTTTATACATATATATCACTTGTGTTCTAAGATTTGCTATACACACTTGTATCATCGTGAGGAGTGGTGGTCGTCACATGATTCACATATATTATATATGATAGATCCCTAAAAATGTCTCACCGGTATGTGACACATACTTTTATTTAATTTTATAATCTTAGAGGAAGCAGGTGAACTAATCCGTTCAAATAATACTGACCCATGATTTCGATATCCATACCATATCAACATTCACTAGTGCAGTAATTACAAATTAAGATCTACCATGCCGACATTTATATGCGCCCCATAATTATTACAATCAATCCTGCCCCATGTTAACCTAAATAAAATAAAATTCTGCCCCATGTTTCAAATTAATATTTATTATAATTATTATAGTTGGATTATTGATATTTTAATTGTAAGGACTCGTGATTTGACCGACTGTCTCCACAGACCAACACAGGTCTTTTCCAGCGTGTTTTATCCTCACTCGCACGCATCCCGAAAAACTTCCCAGGAGGTCACCCATCCTGATCCTACTTCTTCCCAGGAGGTCACCCATCCTGACCCATCCTGATCCTACTTCCGCCCAAATGCGTTTAACCTTGGAGTTCTCTCAGGATGTGTGCCAGAAAAGAAGGTGCACCTTGTTGATATGGATAGTACCAATCAAATTACTTAAGTATTTCAGATAGAACAGATCATTTACGGGGTATCACATTCACCCCTCCTTAAATACGCAACGTCCTCGTCGCGCCAGACAGAACACGGAACAGTACCAGAATCGTAACGCCCCGTGCTTTGACCGACTGTCTCCACAGACCAACACATGTCTTTTCTAGCGTATTTTGTCCTTACTCGCACGCATCCCGAAAAACTTTCCAGGAGGTCACCCATCCTGATCCTACTTCCGGTCAAACGCGTTTAACCTTGGAGTTCTCTTAGGATGTGTGCCAGAAAAGAAGGTGCACCTTGTTGATATGGATAGTACTAATCAAATCACTTAAACATTTCAGACAGAATAAATCATTTACGGGATATCACATTAATAAAATGTGAGACATAAAAATTTAAGGTAAACTATATCAAGCTCATTCTAATTAGAGGTAATGATAAGATAAAGCTTTTCCAATTTTGTATTTTTATGGAGTCACCAATATGGCATGACAATGATAAAATTGGTTTGAAGACCGCGCATTTCCAAAGTGAGAATCGATCGTTGAGATCGATGTCTCGATAAATTGGTTATAATTTTTTACTCTAATAATAGATTAAGGCGATTCAAGTTATTATATCTACATAAAACAGAGGTGCTAAAGCCTAGGATTTATGGTCTTGTTGCGTGTTGCTGGATGTAGGAGTCGTGAGTTTATCTGGATTAGATCCGCAGCTTCGATTCTGAGGACGATGGAGAAGGAGAAAATGTTAGGCGACATGGAGAGGATAGAAAGGTGGAGTGGAGGAGAGTGAAGAAGGTGAGGGCGGAGTCGGAGAGTGAGAAAAGTTTAGCTTAAATGAGTGTTTTTAAATTATAAAGAAAATTTAGGTTGCTTTAAAAAAAAATTCAACCTTGCCACATCATTCTAAATACAGATACATGAAGTTGTGATGATAAGACGCATCATCAGCAAAAAGATGACATCTCATACCTGATGGCCAGTCGCAGGCGTGAAAACTACTGGAATCATCCAAGTGTCAAATATTTCAAAATGTTCAACTCATTTTATGTATTTTAAATCTTGAGGTCCTAAGATCTTAAACGATCATCTCTAACATCTACTAAGATGTAGATATATAGTCGAGAATATAAATTACTTAATCATAAAAATAAATCTTAAACGATCTTATTACAAGGTATTAAATTGGTAGATTAGCATTAAAAATGTCCTTGTAGCCAAGAAAAGTAGTAAAATATCGAACAAAGAAGTGAGGCTCATGTGAACACACTTCAGGTGTAAAGAAATTGCCAATATCTTCTTTTTTGAGCTGGAATCTGAAGATAACATTGTCAATATCTCTGCTATCTTGAATATGGAAGTTATGAACTCAAATGATAAATATTTAGGTTTACCACTCTTAACTTTATTTATGAGCGATTATAAAAAAAACTTCATTTACAAGTGCATTCGTAAACTGTCTTTCAGTTAAAAATATAAACTTATATATCTATGGCGGGTCGTGAAGTATTGATTAAGTCGGTACTTTCAGCCATCCCTACTTTTTTCATGCAATGTCTCTTATTCCCTGTCACTTCTTGCAAGAAACTGGATGGTCTTATTGCTCAATTTTGGTGGTCTGGGGATAGTGACAAGAGAAAAATTCACCGGGTTATTTGGCAAAAGCTTACGGCCCCCAACTCATTTGGGGGGGGGGGGTGTGGACTTTAAAAATTTTAGACTTTTTAATCTGGCTCTTCTGGTTAAACAGGCATGGAGGCTTTTTACTAAACAATCTTCTCTTTGCTTCAGAGTGCTTATGGGTATTTGCTTCCACACCTGTGATCTTTTCAATGCGCCTAAAGGCTCGAGACCTTCTTGGGTCTGGAATAGCATCCGTGAAGGGATTGGCTCCCTATCTGATGGGATCCTTTCTAGAATTGGGGATGGCAGGGGTTCTAATATTTGGTCTGATCCTTAGCTTTCCAACTCAGCCTCGACAAATCTTGCAAAACCAATCCAACTCCACCGACTCCATCTCGGACCATAGATAACTGCATCAATAAGATCATCTCAAACAACTAGCATAAAGAGAAGGATAGAGAAAGCTTAGTCGTTCAAGTAAGCCTCATCAATCTCCTCCACGTAGCTAGCCGGAAGCGTGACTTTATTAATCTCAAAGTAGTCTCAAGGTCGCAGTAGAAAGTATCCCTAAAACCTAAGAGACTAAGGCCTATATATAGCCAAAAGTCTAACACAAAAATAGAAAAACTTAGAGGAGGTTTTTCCTAAACTAGAAGTCTTGCTAGCCAAGTAATAATATAATTATGGTCTTAGGGCCGAAACAAGAGGCCAAGAGTGGAATACTTCTTAAACGAGTCGAATTCTCAACTAAATACAAAGTCCGAAATAAGCTGACATCGGGCAACTTGCAGCCATTAGTTGGGTCTTCAATCAACATTCTGTATCCCCTCACTAGTAGTCGCTAGTTGACTAGTGACGGGGAGTCCACCCAGCTTTTTGCTTCATCTACTTCATCGTATCTTCGTATTTTCATTTTTGACTCTCTTCTGCTTCGAATTTGGTCTCGACTATAAAAGAGAAAATGTAGATCTCTCTTCAAGCTTTCCAATGGCATCTCATTTGATATAATCAGATATTCGAGTAGAAAGTTATAGCTATTGAAATATAGTCTCTTAAAATTACCGCTTCAACGGTATTTAAAGAGCTTCACTTCCTAGCACAAAATACGACAAAGGGTAGAAGTCCACTCCATGACTCAAATACATAAAAATGACATAAGACTCAATAGAATAAGATGAAGTTAGACAAAAGTATGACTAAATACATACAAAATATATGACAAAATATAAGCGTTTACACACTCATCAGCTATCCCGAATGTTAAAAACTTTGTTTGTAGACTTATGAATAATGTAGTGCCTACTTTGCTTAATCTATTTAAACATCTGCATTCCTCACATATTTCTCCGATTTGTTCAAATGAGGATGAGACTATCTTGCATATACTTTTGGGTTGTCCACATGCACATGCCACTTGGGTTGCGAGTTCACTTAACTGTCACTTTCATGAATGCGATTTTGCAGGTTTTGGAGATTGGTTAAATTTGATTTTATCCAATCTTCCCAATCGCTCTAATTCTCATGTTTTAGCACACATCATGTATCTCTGTTGGTTTATTTGAAATGCTCGTAATAAGTTCTTATTCGAAGATACTCTATTAGATCCAAGGGATACGGCCAAGAGGGCTGCTGATAATTGCTATGAATTCTTGCAGATCCTGGAAATTGATCAAGTTCCTAGGCGGTTTTCTTCATGGGTGGCCCTGGATGTGGGCAACATGAAGCTCAGCTGTGATGCATCGTGGACAGATTCATATTCGGAAGCGGGTATTGCTATTATAGCTCGGGATTGTAGTGGCCTTATTGTGCAGGGTCAGACTCATCTTTTGGAGGCTTGTCGCTCCCCTTTGGAGGCGACACTTATGGCTATCTCGCGGGCAATCTCCTTGGTGCAAGCTGAATTTTGCGATATCTCTTCCACCATCGAATCGGATTGCCATGTCGCCGTCACCTTCATCAACGATGCTTTTGCAACAATCGATTGAGAAATAGAACATCTTGTAATAGAGATTCATGATAGTCTAGCTCTATTATCTTAATATAAGTGTTCATGTTTACTCTAAGAAAACGGTGGAAAGAAATTCCACTACTAGAAAAAAAAAGAAACATTAAAAACAAAAAAGATAGAACTGAAAGGTAAGCTCAATCGGGAACCCATCCCGCAGGATCCAATGTACAGTTTTGTATTTATTTAGAAAGATTTTAGTTATAACCTTACGAATATAAAATTATCTTTAAATATAACTCGACAGTTTTTGACTTTAATATAGAAATTTAGAAGAAAAGTACATGGAATTATTGTAGCCATTTGAAAAGTAGCATGTAGGCCCCAACAAATGTCGTGCATAACCGTTTATCCATTTATTTATTTATTTCCAAACTGGTTAATTGTTAATGATATATTATACCTACTTTACACTCGGTGACTAATCTTTCAATTGTTCCCTTTAAAGAGAGGCATGGGAACGGGTTCTATTCTCATCTAGGACTTCCCCTCTTTCTATCCCCCGTCCTCTTCTTCGTCCTTCTCCTTCCTCTAGATCCCAAACTCCATTCTCCGAGTCTCGACGATGGCGCTCTCCTCGGCGGCCTCGCAATCCGATGCCTCCCTCAACTCGACCTTCGCTTCCCGCTATGTCCGAACCTGTCTTCCTAAGTACGTATCATCATCCTATACACCCTCCCGAGTTTTTTCTTGCAAGATATTAAGGAAAAACTACTTATAAAAATATATAAATCCTGTTTTTGGTGGAACAGATGTAAATTTTTTTCCTTTTTTGATGTTTGCGTGAATCGGAAAAATATTAATGGAAAAACAAAGGTCTTAGAGTTTGGAGGGAAAAAAAAAAGCCTAAACAATTATGTCGTATACATTTAAAATCTGATTCAAGCGGTAAAAGATAAATCGAAGGAGTTTGAACTTGAAAAATCTACCAATTAGGACGGGGATCAACTTGGGTCTAATTAGTTAGGCAATCTATGTCCATTTATATATACTTTGCATTGTGAATAAAGGTTCAGGATGCCGGAGGGGTCGATCCCAAAGGAGGCAGCGTTTCAGATAATAAACGATGAGCTGATGTTGGATGGTAACCCAAGGCTCAACTTGGCTTCTTTTGTGACCACTTGGATGGAGCCCGAGTGCGACAAGCTAATCATGTCCTCTATCAACAAGAACTACGTTGATATGGATGAGTATCCTGTTACCACCGAGTTGCAGGTACGCGCGATTTCACTGCAATTCCGTTAAAATTCGGAAAATATAGTTCAATTCAAATTCGAACTAGGCTATACAATAAAAATGTGGGTAAAGAATAGTAGGTTGTTGTTACTAGAGAGCGTTATTCTGACCCGGAAAGGAGATTTTAGAGCACAAGATAATCTAAATTAGTTGCATCCGGCGTTCCTGTAGTTGATGTATTGACTAGTAATTGAGTTTAGGGAATTTCATTTTCTTTCCAACCAAATTACCAGTCGTGTCGATTTCTATAAATAAAAAAAGATTAGATTGCCAATTTGGTTTAGTACATTCCATTTTTTTCTTTTTGCAAAGTGTTTCGAGTCATTTATGTTGCTAACTCAAGACTCTATCTTTAGACCCTTTTTCCTATCTTACAAGCTAGGATAATTATTGCGAAAGCTGTAGCTTCCACCTTAAGCAAACAATTGCGTCTAAGTGAACACATGTACTTTCCTTTTTATTTATTCTTTTGAAAAAGAGTGAACCCGTTGATCTTCAAGGTTTCCAATTGGCATGTCCTTTTCCCGTCCCTTAGTTATTTGGATTATTATTTTTTTCAAAGAAGAAGATAATTTTAAGGGAAAAATATGACATTTGGATCTGAATACTTTGATTGGAAGTAAGACCTTATCCTTTTCTTCTTGTTTCTCTTCGTCCTTTGAGGGAGCAGATCGGGCAAGGGTTAATAATAGGGAGTAGGGCCTAGGAGAAATTAAATTGGCATTTTGACTACTTTTTATTTTTGAAAAGTATTTACCTTTTACTTTTTGGTAAAGCTATGTATCGATACTCGGATCTTATTTAACGATCCCTCTTCTAATGATGTGTTTTATATTTATAAGTCTTTTACCTAATTTTATTAGTAAAAAAGTATTTACTTTTGACTAGTGAAACTGTATACTCTATAAAATGAATAATATCTGGCCATGAGACTACTACAAGTGGACGAATAATTATCATTTGCATTAAACCTTGGTCATGGGGTGGGTTTGTTTCTAGCTCAATTATGAACCGACCATCAATCAATTGACCAGCTTTGTTAGATAAATTAATGAGGTGGTGGTGGAGATCTAAATTCTGAAAACAATACGCGTCGAGTCTCATCTTTTTCTAGAACTGAAAAAACTAACGGTCAACCCTCCACTTACCAGTCAACGACATGTCTACCTGCCTCTCTGTTCTCTAATTTCCATAAAGAAACTTCAATTTAACTCGGTACCATTCCACTTGTCACATGCTTCAATTACAAAAATTATCCAGTACCCTTTTAGTTTTGGTACATTAATGGGGTTCAAATTCAGTGGGAATATGGGTAAATCAACGATTGAGGGGGGGGAGCTGTGTGGTGAGCGGCGGGGACGGTGAGGGGTTGTTTGGCGAGCGGCGGGGACGGTGGGGGTTGTTTGGTGGGCGGCGGGGGGTGGGGGTTTCGGGGTGAGCGGCGGGGATGTTTTTTTTGGTGGGGGTGGGGGAGGGGGGGCTTCGGGGTGAGCGGCGGATCGGGAACGAGGGGGATGATTTTTTTTGGGGGAGATATTTTTTTTGGTGGGATTATATAGGAAAATGGTAAAACCCTAATGAGCATGTTTGGGTAAAAACTCAGAAATACCCTCAATAGATTCTGACCACCGGATCTATAAAAAGAGAATTTGATCAAATCTAAAGGCTCAGATTTAGTCCATACCATGGGGATGGTTTTTATGTAGTCTCCCAGAATCCAAATCCACATTAATGTTGGAAAAAAGATTTTATTAATTCGTATAATGATTACTGGATATTATTTCCTTGGAGCGAAACGACACACGAGCCGCTGCATGTCTTGTAGCATCATTAGTGGGGTGATTTAATAGTAATGGCGGAGAATTTCACATTCTGTCGATTTATTTGTCATTGTTTAGAGATACGAAGTTTTTGTTATAGAATATAAAAGAAAGAAATATAAAGTTGGACTTCATCAAAGTATACATCTGTATGGCTTTTAATATGATTTTTTTTCTGTTCTTAGATGTAAGTTTTTTTTTTGAAAGAAAAGTTTGTCAGTTATAGGTTACATCACAGGTTAATTTATATCCTATTGTTTAGTATACACGTTCTTTGTTGAGTATTGATTAATAAAAATTAGAGAGTTAGTTACCATCATCTATTATCTAAAAA
Organism: Hypericum androsaemum; assembly: GCA_963995505.1. NCBI lineage: Eukaryota > Viridiplantae > Streptophyta > Magnoliopsida > Malpighiales > Hypericaceae > Hypericum > Hypericum androsaemum. The sequence goes on from OZ023183.1 coordinate 8,487,437, forward strand.
ACACGCCTACCATTTTAATGTGGAACTGGAATTTGGAATTCTATATAAATTTTAGAATCAGAGGTCATTCCTCAACCTATTTATCTATTTATTAGTGGGACCAGATTTGATCCTGGAAGTCCGTTTTCAGGACGGTCCTGGATGCCCATTTGGTAGATCATTGTATCATAAATGGGCAAACTATTGTATCATAATGAGTAGACCATTGAATCATAACTGAGTAGACCATTGAATCATAACTGAGTAGACCATTTTATCATACCGAGTAGACCTTTAATTATAACCCGTGAAACTATTGTATAATAACTAGTGCGGCTGTTGTATCATAACTGATTAGGCTATTTTATCTATCCTCTTTATCCGGGACGGTCTAAGTTTATCCGGGACGGCCCCCGTAAAATTATTATATCATAACTGGGTAGACTATTCTATCATTCATGATGATCTCGTCTTGACACATTTTATACGTCCAAGACCAAATCCAATCCCTTATTAGTGTCTCTCTCTTTGATGGCCCTCGTGGCAGAACCACTTGTTAACATGGGCCCAGGTGCTCTTTTTTATTTTTTTCAAAATTTAAACTAATTTTTTATTTTTAAATAATCAAATAATTTTTGTTAATTTAATCAATATATTTTGATTTTAACTCTTGAAAACACAATATTGTTAAATATTTATTTTTATTGAAAACAAAATGTTGTTAAACATTTATTTGACAAAATTTCACGAAATATCAAATATTTTATTCAATTTGAATCTTAATTAATATATCTAGTATATCTGCGGTTAGCATGTATTATAAAAGAATATTCTGTTCGATTTTTTGAGAAAACAAGATCATTATTGGCTGAACCTTTACCTTTCGAACCCGGAATGGATTTTCAGAAAAGAAAAGAAAAAATATCATTGTAGGTGTCATTGCGACCCTACCTTTTTTTTGGGTAGGATTATTGCGACCCCACCTAGTGTCGGCAAGCCTCTCTGGACCAGCCACGTTACTTTTCTGCTATTTTTATCTTTGTTTTTGGTGGAAGACTTTTTTTTTAATCTTATGCGGGGCATCTTATTTTATGGCCCCACCTTGAAGTGTGGTGGTTAAGCAGTTGGAAATATGATATCACATCCTTCCACAAAGTAGATGGAAAATTATTTCTGAGCTATTATTAGGAAAAAAATGGATATTGAAGTTTCCATTTGTCTAAGTTAGCATTGATTATGTTCATTCTTAGACTCAACAATGTTAATAGAATGATTAGATTATTTGGTATTTAAATATTATTGTGTTGACTATTCCAAATTTGAGACGAAGAGATATTTTAAAGAATGATTTAGTTAATGTGATACACCTGATCAAGCTGAATTTAACTGAAATTGTCTCATAATGTCGCTTCCCGGAACTCTTTACCTGTAATAAGCAAAAATTCTGTCTGGAACCTATTTTTTTAAGAGATTTGATGGTCAATGTACATCGACTTTTTCTTTACTAGAATCTCAATGAGAAAACATCATTAAAAGGGTGTAGGACACAATAATTACAAAACTGGCTAAGATCACATCGACACAATGTACATGGACCTGATTAAACAATTTAGTATAAGATAACATATGTATGATATTTTTTTCAGTAAACTAAAGGAAAATTCCCCAATTAATAGACACGGGATTATTGATTTAAAAAAATAAAAAATTAATAAATATCGTCACAATTAATTAGACGATGCTAATTCTTTTTTCCCGTTGTTGATTAATGTGCAGAACCGATGCGTGAACATGATTGCACATCTGTTTAACGCACCACTGGGAGATGCAGATACGGCTGTTGGAGTAGGAACTGTTGGGTCATCGGAGGCTATAATGCTGGCTGGGTTAGCCTTCAAGAGAAAATGGCAAAACAGAAGAAAAGCACAAGGCAAACCTTGTGACAAGCCCAACATTGTCACCGGTGCCAATGTTCAGGTACAAATTGTTTTCTTAAATATATATTTTTTCAGAAGACATGCCTAATTGGTTCGGTTCGTTTCATTTGCTATTTTATCTTAACCGTGTATTGTACTTCTGATGGCTAAAATTCGAGGTATTATTAATTATTAAAGGTCATTGATGCGTCGAAATTGACTCCATATTTTGTTACAAATATTTATCATAAAAAAGGTTTGGTTACAAATGAACATGATTTACTTCATTCACAAATGAATTTCATGAGAAACGAATTGGGAACTGCTTTATGATTTTTTAAACCACTTCGAATGTACTTCTAATTCATTTGCAAAAATATCTCTATTTGGTTATTTATGGTATTAATTTGCATAATTTAACTACCTTGGTGGAATCGATTTTAGTTGTCAGAGATTTGTAAATGAATTCATGATCTAACTGAACATAAGTGTGCAAGAATTCTAAAATTAATTCACCATTTTATAACCAGCTAAACATAGAGAGCTATATTTTCAAATGAATTTCATAAATTAAAGAAATTCTTCATCTCCTCAAATATAGCCTGAGAGTGAAACATCCAAATAAAATTATGGAGAATACCATCCAAACATAGAGAGAGAGGTCTTTTTTTCTTTTTCTTTTTTGCAAAAGCTAAATGTAGATGCGGTATTGATGAGTTTGATTTCAGGTGTGCTGGGAGAAATTCGCAAGGTACTTCGAGGTGGAACTGAAGGAGGTGAAGCTGAGTGAAGGATACTATGTGATGGACCCCGTCAAAGCAGCCGAAATGGTCGACGAGAACACAATCTGCGTTGCTGCTATACTTGGATCCACCCTCAATGGAGAGTTCGAAGACGTCAAGCTCTTGAACGATCTCTTAACCGAAAAGAACAAGCAAACCGGGTACTAAGAGAGTCGTCTTCATTCATAGAGCCCGACAATACTCGTCGTAGATACTGACATACTTGTAACATTTTGATTATGGTTCAGGTGGGAGACTCCGATCCACGTGGACGCGGCGAGTGGCGGCTTTATTGCACCATTCCTACACCCCGAGCTAGAGTGGGACTTCAGGTTACCATTGGTAAAGAGCATAAATGTGAGCGGGCACAAGTATGGACTTGTGTATGCAGGCATTGGTTGGGTCATCTGGAGGAGCAAAGATGATTTGCCTGATGAGCTTATTTTCCATATCAATTACCTTGGCACTGACCAACCCACTTTCACTCTCAACTTCTCCAAAGGTATGCATAAATCTTTTACCTCTTTATCTTCTGTAGTTGTACTCTGTAAATAATGAGGTTTATGCTTGTTTTATTTGGCAGGGTCTAGCCAGATTATAGCCCAATATTACCAGCTCATTCGCTTGGGGTTTGAGGTACTAAAGCATCCTTCTAGTCACTTTACCATAAAATTTGAACTTAAAGTTTTAGATATAATTTGAGAGAAGTAACTCATTTTAGTAAAAATGAGAAAGGACCCTATCGTTTAGATATTATGGTTTTTTAAGGATACGACTTATAGACATAAATATAAGTACATAGACGTAGAAACATAAGACACACAGATAAACAATGTATTGTAATCCGCTGCTATAATAACTTATCATAGCCATAATATCAGCTTTAAGAGTTAACAATCCCTCCTATTAAAATAGGCATAACCGAGTAACTATTGACCAAAGCATCAATTAAATAATATGGTTTCAGGAAAACTAAATAGCCTTGTGTTTAATAGTATTGTCCATAATCTCTATCTGGTCCCAAACAATCTTATACAACCAATCTTTCAACAAATCTTATTCTTAAACTTGTAAACTATATGATCTACTTAATTTCAAGCACTAAAATTGAATTAAATTGGTCTTTCCAGGGGTACAAGAACATTATGGAAAATTGCAAGGCGAACATGATCGTACTCAAGCAAGGGTTGGAAAAGTTGGGCCGCTTCAACATTGTCTCAAAGGACGATGGAGTTCCACTGGTTGCTTTCTCCCTCAAAGACCATAGTGGCCATAGCGAGTTCGAGATTTCAGACCACCTTCGACGGTTTGGTTGGATCGTTCCAGCTTATACAATGCCAGCAAACGCCGAGCACGTCACAGTGCTTCGCGTGGTGATCCGAGAAGATTTTTCGCGCACGTTAGCAGAGCGCCTTGTGGGCGATCTAGAAAAAGTTCTGCATGAACTCGACACGCTCCCATCTAGGGTCGCTGCCAAGGAGGAGAAGAACACCGGGCTGTTGAGTGCTAAGAGTGACATTGATAGGCAGAGAGAGGTGGTCATGGGGTGGAGGAAGTATGTCTCGGACAAGAAGAAAATGAATGGCGTCTGCTAGACATTCATATGCTGGAGGAAGTATGTCTTGAAGAAGAAGAAGAAGATGAAATGGAATAATTATGCTGATGACAAGTTTGATTTCTATGATAAACATTATCCATCTCAAACTAGTATTTATTTGTGTGTGTGTGTATTTTCTGTTTTATGTTTGATTTAATAAGCGGGTTGAAAATTTCTGGTCATTCATAACCTTTTTATTCCTTTATTAATGGATACATATGTTGGATATTTACAGGACCATATGTAATTGTGTTTTCATTACTTTGTGTTTTGTTGCTTGAAGTAACTTTGCGCATGGAAATTATGAGTTGGTGTTGGATTTTTAACTGTGAATTGGAAAATAATAAATAAATTCATCACAATAATTAAAAATTATCACCATTTAAAATTAAAAAAATGAACAATTTTAAAAGAACACCAGAGTGTGGGGAAATATTTAGCTACATATTCGAGCATAATTCCTGTCAAAATAGCATTTATCTACTTAATCCAAGAATCCAAGTAGTAAGAATCTGGTATTGCGAGAACTTATATTACTAAATACAGTTCGATAATATCTAACTCTGATTATTATAAGTTCCAAAAAATAAGATATTTTAGCAAGTGGACTGAGAAGAAGAATATTTACCCCTTAAAAAATCTACATAATGTTTATAATATGCATGACTCACGTGTGCCAACAAGAAAATGTGAAAGAGGAGAGAAACAACAGTTAATTGCTGACATCAATAGCCCAAAACCCTATAAATTCTCCGGAAAAAGTATAATAAATGTGATTTGTCCAAAAATTGTCCACACGATCCAATCTACAAATTAAGCCACGAATTACGAGCATAAATAGCATAACTTAGTAAACGATCTAACATCAACCCAAAAGAACAGGAGACAGTTGCACTTAATTAGGAGAATGTGACAAAGAAACTTACACTTTTCTATTAACCAATCCAATACCAAAAAAGTATTAAATAACTTTCTCTCAAAATACAGCATATCCCTATTTTCTTTTTTTGTTTGAGTTCAATCTGTGCATTGATGGCCCTCTCCAAGACAGTCACAGATACTGATGTCTCCGTTCACTCAACATTTGCCTCCCGATATGTTCGAACTTCACTTCCCAGGTAATTTAGATTTCTTCGTATTAACGTGTTTTAATATCATATTATAATATTTGTCTTGGTGTGATCTGTATATACTTGCAGGTTCAGGATCCCACAACAGTCGATCCCGAAAGATGCGGCGTTCCAAATCATCAACGATGAGCTGATGCTAGACGGTAATCCAAGGCTTAACCTGGCATCTTTTGTGACCACCTGGATGGAGCCCGAATGCGACAAGCTTATCATGTCCTCCATCAACAAGAATTATGTTGACATGGATGAGTACCCTGTCACAACTGAGCTTCAGGCATGGAGACGTTTAGTTGATAATTGTGTCTGATATAGACTAATAAAATTTTCACTCTTTTTAAATGAGATATGAAATTGTTAAGAGCACGTAGGAGGATTTGACGGAGGTCGAAGGTCCAATCGCTATTAGGTATAATTATTGGTGTAAAAATTTACCTAAAAAAAGATTGTTAATATTGTCATGCTGATTGCAAATGTGGTGAACTTGTATATATGTGTTAAAAATCTATCAATTCATTGTCTTAAAGTCTTGGATTGCATACAAAGATTTTAACATAGTATGAAAGCGGGTGGATCCCATGTTATGGCAAGTTGGAAAAATCTAAATTCGTGCAAATTTCGACCCGATCAGCTTTGTTTGAGACTGCATGTTGAGAGTACACATTGTTATGACTTTTTTATAAATGTAAAATATTTGAGGTTTGGTAAACAAATTTGTGGTAAAATTAGTTTTCTTGTTACATTCCAATGGAATCATGAGAATTATTTACATTTTTTGCACTTTTTCCAAATGATCGGTGATTCAATAAACATAACCCATTTGAATTTAATCGTATTTTCCTAACCATCGAGAGTATATAAAGATTTTATCTTTCATTTAAACTTAAAAATCAAACTAATGCATCCATAAACGATACAATTTCTGGTGGTGAGTAGTAGGATCTATGACTAAATTAGAAAGCTAAAGTTCTGATAAAACAAAATTGGTGCAGAATCGGTGTGTAAACATGATTGCACATTTGTTCAACGCACCGCTTGGGGAATCAGAGGCAGCAGTTGGAGTAGGGACTGTGGGCTCTTCCGAGGCTATAATGCTGGCTGGTTTGGCTTTCAAGAGGAAATGGCAGAACAGGAGGAAAGCCGAGGGCAAGCCCTACGATTGCCCCAATATTGTCACCGGTGCAAATGTTCAGGTTCATTTAAATTCCACGACTCCTCGTAAATAGAATTTGTTACACTCGTAAGTAAGTGTTGAAAATCTCTAATTGCTTAGTATAATAGTGGTAGATTAATTTATAAGTATTAAAAATCCACATACTTACTATCTTAAGATTTTGACTTGGGTATCGAGATTCTAACATGGTAACAGAGCAAATTGATCTTGTGCCTATTGTTATGCTCGTGTGTTGAGAATATCACATTTCTTAATGCAAGAGTGGTGGGCAAGTTTAGTGTTAAAAATCTACCTACTCATTACCTTGAGGTTTTGAGTTGGATACGAAAATTCTAAGAGTAAGATAAGAACAATTGTCAAACCAAGCCAGACCCTCACCCCTTCTTATATCGTCTGGTTGGTCTATATTTCGTGCTATTAGTAAAATATGCAATGTTGGGTTCATTCATGAAGGTGTGCTGGGAGAAATTTGCGAGGTACTTTGAAGTGGAGCTCAAGGAAGTGAAGTTAAGAGAAGGGTATTATGTGATGGACCCAGAGAAGGCAGTGGAGATGGTGGACGAGAACACCATCTGCGTGGCTGCCATCCTTGGCTCCACCCTCAATGGAGAGTTTGAAGATGTCAAGCACTTGAATGATCTCTTGGCTGAAAAGAACAACCAAACTGGGTACGCTCTCATATAACTAATTTGTCGGTTCTTCGTGTTTACGCTTCTGCTGTTCTCAACTCGAGTTTGGCCTTGTAGATGGGACACTCCGATCCACGTAGATGCAGCTAGTGGTGGGTTCATTGCACCGTTTCTATACCCAGAGCTGGAGTGGGATTTTCGGTTGCCATTGGTTAAGAGTATCAACGTAAGTGGGCACAAGTATGGCTTAGTTTATGCAGGTATTGGGTGGGTCATTTGGAGGAGCAAGGATGACTTGCCTGAGGAGCTCATTTTCCACATCAATTACCTTGGAGCTGATCAGCCCACTTTCACCCTCAATTTCTCCAAAGGTTCGTAATACCATATTTGGTTTTGACATTTGTGACCCTACAAAATTGGTAGCTCCATGTTAACTATATGATGTATTTGCTATTTTTTGGTTTTATGCTGTTGACTCTGCCTCGGAAATATTTGTCCAACCACGGTTGACTCCGTAAAGAGGCATTTGTTAAGCTGCATCTAGTGTATGGTTCAACATTTCTCAGCTCACATCTTTGTTTGCAATATTTCAATTTGGTCTTTCACTTTCTTTAGGATGTTGATCTCAATTCTAGAAGTTGATGGTACAACCATAAACGTTACCACTCCACATTGTGGACCTATTGTTATAGTTAATATTGGCATAATGTCGTTGTCTTTTTTTGTTATAATCTTCTATTCTAATGAAAGACCTATAGATCACTTTCCTCTAAAAAATGTTAAATATATGTCATTTGATGCCAATCTTCTCTTCTATGCTTCTTGAATTGATTCAGGTTCTAGCCAAATTATCGCCCAATACTACCAGTTAATCCGAATGGGGTTCGAGGTTAGTTTTTGTAAAACAAAACATGCAAAACAGACCTTAATCAGTTGTTAGTATTGCAATTTGACCTACGAGATAACAACTTTTTGGCAGGGCTACAAAGGTGTCATGGAAAATTGCAGAGACAACATGATAGTTCTACGTGACGAGTTGGAGAAAACTGGCAAATTCAACGTAATATCCAAAGACGTTGGGGTCCCACTGGTAGCCTTCTCATTGAAGGACAACCATTGTTACAACGAGTTTGAGGTGACCGACTTGCTCCGTCGCTACGGGTGGATCATCCCGGCGTACACGATGCCACCGAACGCGCAGCACATCACCGTGCTGCGCGTGGTGATCCGGGAGGACTTCTCTCGGACCCTCGCGGAGCGTCTGGTCAATGACATCAATAAAGTTATTCACGAGCTCGATACGTTGCCTTCGAAGCTATCTAGCAAGATCTCTATATCTCAGGATGGCGATGAGAAGGGTAACGACACAGCCACCGTTGCTTTCAAGAAGAGTGACTTGCAAACCCAGAGAGAGGTGACCACGGTCTGGAGAAAGTTTGTGATGGAGAGGAAGAAGATGAATGGAGTTTGTTAAGAGGATCTCAATGGTGATTTCTAGTGGTTAATTGAAAATTGTTGATTGTTATGTGGTTTGTTCACCTTGGTTTTTCTGGTACGAGTCCAACATTTTTTTTATTCTTGATGTATTAGTTTGGGAGAGACTCTTTTTTCGGAAATAATAAAGATGTATGATTGTTGGAATCTTTCTTTAGATGAAAATTTTGGATGTGGCTAAAATATAACTTTCTAACTAGATCGAACTTAACAGACTTTATAGAGATCATATTCTGTAAAGAATTAAATGTCAAATAAACTCATCTACATATCTAGCAATTATACAATTAAACCCCTTACTAAAACTTGGGCTATTTTATACCCTCTACTTTATAAAATAGCACAATTATCTTTTTCCGATCTATTTTTGGTCACCAAAGATACATCGTCATCTAACATTACATCCTGACTTAAAAGACACTACTTGATAATTTTGAAGATCACGTCAAATCCATTTCTTTAGCCTCTTGATATCCATATTATTTGAAAGCTTCTCAAAACACACGCATCTAGGGGCGACCACACTTCTAATTCCAAAAATTCAAATTACAATTTATCGATTTCGAATTGTCAAAAATTTAAATGGTATCCGATTTGTGTAAGGACGAATTCGAACATAAATTACGAAATGCCGATTGATGAAATTCAAAAAAAATTTATTGGCGAGGGCCCATTGCAAGCTACCACGAGGCTTCCAAAAATTGATGATCATTGACAAGTCGATGTGGAACACATCTATCACACACGCGGTTCACTCTAGGTGAGGGGAAGCAAAATTTTAATTTTCTCACATTTTCACTCATCTTTTAAAATTTCGTCATATTGTTCATATATATATATATATATTATACATTATTTGATCAATCGAATCGTAAATTTAATTTTTCGAATAATTCATCGACCAATTAAAAATATTTTGAATCGTATTTGATTCGTCTCTGGACGAATTCGAATACAAATTTCGTATGAGCCATTTCAAATTCGAATCAAATTTTTGACGAATTAAATATGGAATCAGATTCAATTTATGATCATCCCTATCCGCATCTTACTTCCAAGCAACTAGTATCAATTACCTAAACAAACACATACATACAATAAATAAAAAAGAACAATCAAAGAGGAAAATATAAGAGATATAAGGTTTTAATGTCATTGCTAACTAGTTCTGTGAGTTCAATGATTGGTATAACAAAAGAAAGGACTGAGTTTCCACGGTGTGCAGAAGGACTGAGTTTCTTTGGTGGCAACTTTGATAGATGCCGGGCAATCAAGGTCAATCTCGCAAAATCTCCTCGACTACGATGTACAGCGGTTTCGAGTTCAGGAGCTCGGAGGGGATGAGATCCTCATCTCCTTTGATTCGGTGAAGAATATGACGATGTGAGTTGACAAACTTCAACCATTCTTCAAGAATGTCACGCCATGGACTTCCAGTTTTCGTGCTGCCTCAAGATGCGTCTAGCTCCAAATCTGTGGAGTCCCCTTGCAGGTCCTCCTCTGGCGATTTCCCCTGCTGTAGCTGATGGTGTTTTGCAGTGCTCAAATGGTTTATCTGCAATGGCTGTAATTGTTATGAGTGATGCATTAGAGGTGGCTTCCGGTGAGGTTATGATTCCCATCTCTTCGGAGGATGATTGGCTTCAGCGGCTATTGTTCGATGTTTCAGATGGTGTTGCCATTAAGGTCGAGTCGCAGTCTCCTGCTACTACGCGTAGGAGGGTCTCCAAATTCAATCTGTTCCCTTCGACTCCCACAAAATCAAGTTGCCGCGAAATGAGACCCATGAAAAAAGTCGCTGCCCTCATGTCTTTTCCTTTGTGAAAAGGCCAAAGTTGGAGCTTTGCCTTGGGTCGATCATCGATGGTTTGGAGGGGTAAGACGAGGCTATTCAAGAGGAATTATCCGTCGAGGCGTGGAAATTGGCAATTGCGATGGGTTTGTCTTGGAAGTAAGACACCTCCAAGATTCTCTATGCGATCAAGGCCACTGCTTATGGTACGGATCAATTTTGGTTTTTCGACCCTCTATAACTTGTTTGTGTGCATGTCAGTTAGTTTTGGTCTGCCCTATGTTTGGTGTATATTTAGGTCTTTTTTTTACCTTAGGGCTCTTTTGGCTGTGTTTCTTTTGGTGACACTTTGGTGTTTGTACTTAAATTGCGTCTATCACTGTAGTTCGTGTTGATAGACGTAATCTGGTACCTATGGGTAGTCCTTGTGATGTACACTTTGGTGAACTTTTTGGTGGAATACAATACTTCACTTATAAAAAAAGGACTTAGTTTCCACAATTTTACGATATAGAATTGATGAGTGTGCAAACACTCAAGTATTTGTCATATTTTTGTATGTATTTAATCATATTTTTGTTCATTTTTGCTATGTCCAATGGAGTCTTTTGTCATTCGTATGTGTTTGAGTCATAGAGTGGACTTCTACTATTTGCAGTGTGTTTTTGTAGGTACTTTGAGTAGTTCGGGAGCGATTAGAGCATGAATGAAAGGGCGAGAAGATTGGACCAAAGGAACAAGCAGCCGTGGCTGCTACCCCTCTGGTCCTCGTTTGAGGGGACTTATAGAATGTATGGGAATTGCTGACCTAGCGGCCGCTAGGACCCCGATAGCAACTTATTTTGGACTTTCTATTTTGTCTGGTTTTCATCCCGTCTCAGATTTGGACGACTTTGGGCCCTTGTTTTAGCCCTGAAACATTATGTTTTACTTATTTTCCATATATTTGGCCACTTGTGATTGGCTGTAGGACTTCTAGTTTAGAAAAAGACTCTTCTAGGTTTTTCTACTTTCTAGTTAGTTGGCTTGGCTATATTAAGCCACAGTCTCTTAGGTTTTTAGACATTATTCCAGGCATTGAGACTACTTTGATTAATAAAGGCTCAATTTTGGCTAGCTACATGGAGGAGATTGACGAGGCTTGCTGGAACGACTAAGCTTTCTCTATCTCACTCTTTTATGATATTCGTTATTATGTCTTCAATTAATATGTGCTTCACGATTATACTTAGCGAGTAGGTCTCTGGTGAGTGCGATGCCCTCATTATGTGATTGAGTATCTATGTTAGGTTGTGGTTTGAATATCTTTTCCATTAGTTGTTAATTAATATGCTTAATGCCTAATCTAAATTGGCCACTTAGATTATTATTAGAGTTAGGAAGAGTGGACCGAAATGCACTTGAGTTAATGGTAAGAACCAATTAGCAGATTCTTAGATATTAATGAGAAACTTTAATATTGCAAGGGTAACCCGTTAGGAAGACTTTTCATAATTGAATTAGTCTAGTTCTAGGTCTAATTGATGAGCGAAAGTGTTAATTAGTAATCTAGGTCTTTGCTATCTTAGTTTTGTCCCTCTAATGAGCAAAAGTGTTAAATAGATGCATTAGAATACTCCGGATACTAGTTAAACTTCATAAGAACCATAACCTCGGCATAGGTAGTTAATCCATAAGGGTATCATGCTCGTTTATCTCTATTGATTCACAACTCGTTTATTTACATTTTTGATTTTGTTTTATTTTCTTACAACCTCGTTTACTACTATACAACTTTGATTACTACGCTGCAAATAATTGATTGTCAAGATTTCGTGTTCAAACCCTCAGTTCGAAGACCTTACTTTTCAGTTTACTATTTGTTTGTGCATTTGATTGTTTGTCAATTTTTCATACAACAAGAATCAGTAGAGGTTACAAAAAAGAGAAGTTATCAAGATTTCTCAAGAATTATAATTGTATTGATCAAACCGTGGAGAAGTCAATCTATCGTAGGTACTCTCCTTTAATTTGATCCTCTGTATCGGGATTATGTTTAGGGCTTTATACTGTTATCATCTGTATGTTTAGTGACAATGAAATTTTTAGCTTTGGTTGTTTCTTCTCATAGGTGCTTTACTTTTAAGATGTTATCATACCATCTTCGATAGCTAAGAACCAGAGTAGTGTAATTATTGCGTACTAGTTTAATTTTATTTTCAGGAATGATAAATATTTGTCTAGTATTCCACATGTTTAGATATATTGCTAAAGATGGTACAAGAATAGATGTTTATGTGGTCCATAGTGTAAACTGTCCATTCCCAATAGCAGTAGAAGGATTTGATCGAGAAAATGTGCGAGAAGAAGTTAATGCACAACTAAATGTACATGATGATCTCGAATTTGAAGAGGACAATGATTATGAATAACTATTTGTAACTATTTATGATGCACTTATAGAGGAGGACGAAGAGTCAACAGATGAGGATGACAAAGTTTCAAGTTGTAAGAGTGAATACTTTCACATGGATAATGCACACAACTACTACACACGTGATGATATTGATGATGAAGAGAGTGATGATACTCCAAGGAAAAAAATGATATCCCTAGGAATGACATCAGAACTACTGCCCCTACATGGACAGTAGAATGATATTTCTTGGTATGAAGCAATTTAAGAGTATAGTACTGAAGTGTGCAATAGCTACAGATAGAAATTCAAAATGTAAAAAGAATGAACCAAGAGAGTTCGAGTGGAATGTGTGGATGTATGCACATTTATTTATTTTTTAGTTGGCATAGTACAATAAATTTATTTAAACTAAAAATATATTACACACAACACAATTGTTCTAGAAGCAACAAGTTGATCATTCTAAAGCACAATTTTATTCCAGATCATTTTAAAGAGAGATTAAGTCACAACCAGATATTAAGATTAGTGAGCTTGAGTATTTGCTCAAATACAAAATTAAGATTCATGTATTTCTTAGCAAGTGCAAAAGAGCCAAAAAGATTGTGTTAAAGAAAATAGAATGAGATTACTTGGTTGTTTACAATAAGTTATATAACTATGTTGAAACATTGAAAGAAAGTAATCTTTGTAGTACTATTGTGTTAGAAACTGATAGAAGGTCTCCACAAGTTGAGAACCTTAGCGATTTTATGTTTTCCTCAAGAGATGTATAGACAACTGGACTGCGGGATGTATGCCTATTATAGGACTTGATGGCTACTTCTCAAAGAGAAAATGCAGAGAAAAACTCTTGTGTATAGTGGGAAGAGAAGCAAATAACTAAATGTTTCTGTTGCATGTCGATTTCTCCAGCAAATTTAAACGAATTATAGGTGAGATAAGAGCTAAGGTTCGAGCGAGAAATTGCAAATTTTGAGAAGAAGATGTCGTTTCGCATACCAGGGAAGGTGAATTCAAAAATGGCCAAGTTCCACTTTGGTCACGGGACTGATTACTAGTTATTGGGCCTAGTTAAGCCACCAGTCCAACACTCTGATCCACTTATTGGGTATTGGGCCTAGCTAAGCCTACGAGTCTTTTCCTTTTAGCATTTTCATTTCTTAACTTGTAAGCCTAAGGGCAATTTTGTCAATTGTGTGTTAGCTGGGTGACATCCCCTAACTAGTTGGCTATATGTACCTAAATAGAAAGTGGAATGATTACACTTTGAAGAAACAAACAAAATCAGTTACAAAACCTATTCTACCATTTTTTCTCTCTCGAACTATCTCTCTACCAACTTCGACTAACCATCATTTACATAGGCCTTCAAAGCTCATTTCCCACCATTACTAAGCTTCTTGGTCTCGTGGATCAAGTGGTATCAGAGGCATCGACTTCTTTGGCTTATGGTATACTTGGCTATCATGAAGAACGACGAGCTCTCTATTTTGATTAAAGCATAAGGTGAGATGTTAAAGGATCACAAATCTAGCATGGAGTCTATCACTAAAACACTTGCCATTTTAGCTGGGAAGTACGAAACCTTAGAGCACAATGTCACTACAAAATATATAGTGCTAGAGCAGTTCATCGCGGCCATTAACATCTAGAGCCTGAGGCTACAAGACCAGCTTAGCAAAAGGAACAAACCTGCAGAGTCGGGCATCAGACTAAAGCTGTAGAAGGTTCTAATGCCAGGGTTACCAGATCTCCTAGATCTGAAGGTAACCAAACTTTTAACTCAGATCGTATTTATACTGGCAAGATCCCTAAGATAAAATTCCCTAAGTTTAATGGCGAGGATGTTAAAAGCTAGTTAATCAAGTCTGATCACCATTTTTCTATGATGGATATAGAACCCATCTATAAGATGAAGGTTATGGTTATGCATTTAGAAGATCAGGATCTGGGTTGGTATCATGGCTTGACTCAAGCCAGGGTTGGCCTACCTGGGATGAGTTCAGGGTAGAAATAGTAGTGAGATTTGCTGATAGTACTTTCAATGACCCTATAAGTGACATTTTAACTTACACATAAACTAGATCTGTTGCTAATTATCAAGCTGATTTGAGATTAAGCTTAGCAAGATCTCAGCTTGTGCAGGTTACAAGGCATTCCTCGACCTCGTACACTCGTCGACTACCATCGTCTACAAAACTACAAGTCTACAATGGTAAGTTGGTAAATGCTTGTATTCTGATATGCCTTGTTCGAGTTCTGAATGCTGTTTCTGAATGAGTTTACAATGAGTTTTCCCTTGATGTTTCCAAAGGCTGCTTAATATCTTAATGGGTTTAGATTAAACTCAGATGAGCTTAATATGTTCTGCTCATTCTATTTTTTCAACGGAATGTTTTGTGTGAGTTGTATTTTAGTAAATCACATGATCAATTTTAAGTTTCTGATGTTTGCAAGTTCATGTACTTGCTTGGCCAATTGCCTATTCTATATCCAAGTTCATGTTTTGATTGTTCATGTACTTGCTTGGCCAATGGCCTATTCTGTCTCCAAGTTCATGTATTAATTTTCTTAGAGAAATGAAGCTTATGTTGTGTGCATTTCACTTTTGAAGGCCTCAAAGACAAGTGAAGCTGCTGGACAAATTTGGTGGATCCGTTTTCAAGCTGCTGGACAAAGTTGCTGCCCCACTTTTGACTGAAGAATTCGGTTGTTCAGATGAATTTGAACTTCTATTAGAACTTGAAATTATGGATTCGAACTTTTCTAATTTGTTAAGCTTGAAGCTGCAGTTATGTTGAACTTCGAATCTGCAGTTTAATGTTGCTGTTTATGTTTAAATCTGGTTACCGGTGGAATTTTTTAAGTTGCTGTGAATTTTTTTACGTTTTGATCAGTTGTTCTTTATAGTTGAACTAATGGGCCAACTATGGGCCCACGTTAAAAAATGTAAATTGAGCAAGGATCGGTGCCGCCACACCGATCAACTTCAATTACACACCGAGAGCCCGTAGCACCGTCGGTAAGTCAGAAAATTGAGCAAGGATCGGTGCCACTTTTAGATCATATTTTTCTTCGGCGTCGGTGGTAAATTTGGGTTGAAAACCACGAACCCGAAGATTCCTCACCCCTAATGAAAAGGCATGAAAAGGAAAGAAAAGGCATGAAAAGGCATGAAAAGGCAAGAAAAGGTAAGAAAAGGCATGAAAAGGTATGAAAAGGCAAGAAAAGTCATGAAAAGGCATGAAAAGGCATGAAAAGGCAAGAAAATGAAAGAAAAGGCATGAAAAGGCAAGAAAAGGCAAAAAAAGGCATGAAAAGGCAAGAAAAGGCATGAAAAGGAAAGAAAAGGCATGAAAAGGCATGAAAAGGCAAGAAACGTCATGAAAAGGCATGAAAAGGCATGAAAAAGCATGAAAAGGCATGAAAAGGCAAGAATAGGCATGAAAAGGCAAGAAAAGGTAAGAAAAGGCAAGAAAAGGCATGAAAAGGCATTAAAAGGCATGAAAAGGCAAAAAAGTCATGAAAAGGCATGAAAAGGCATGAAAAGGGAAGAAAAGGCAAGAAAAGTCATGAAAAGGCATGAAAAGGTAAGAAAAGGCAAGAAAAGGCATGAAAAGGCAAGAAAAGGCATGAAAAGACAAGGAAAGGCATGAAAAGGGAAGAAAAGGCATGAAAAGTCATGAAAAGACATGAAAAGGCAAGAAAAGTCATGAAAAGGCATGAAAATACATGAAAAGGCAAGAAAAGGCAAGAAAAGTCAAAAAAAGGTATGAAAAGGCAAGAAAAGGCAAGAAAAGGCAAGAACATGGAAGAAAAGGCAAGAAAAGGCAAGAAAAGGTAAGAAAAGGCATGAAAAGGCAAGAAAAGGCAAGAAAAGGCATGAAAAGGCAAGAAAAGTCATGAAAAGGCAAGAAAAGGCATGAAAAGGCAAGAAAAGGCAAGAAAAGTCATGAAAAGGCATAAAAAGGCAAGAAAAGCCAAGAAAAGGCATGAAAAGGCAAGAAAAGGCAAGAAAAGGCATGAAAAGGCAAGAAAAGGAAAGAAAAGGCATGAAAAGGCAAGAAAAGGCAAGAAAAGGCATGAAAAGTCATGAAAAGGCATGAAAAGGCAAGAAAAGTCATGAAAAGGCATGAAAAGGCAAGAAAATGCTTGAAAAGGCAAGAGAAGGCATGAAAAGTCAAAAAAAGGTATGAAAAGCCAAGAAAAGGCAAGAAAAGGCAAGAAAAGGGAAGAAAAGGCAAGAAAAGGCATGAAAAGGCAAAAGAAGGAAAGAAAAGGCATGAAAAGGCAAGAAAAGGCATGAAAAGGCATGAAAAGGCAAGAAAAGTCATGAAAAGGCATGAAAAGGCATGAAAAGTCATGAAAAGGCATGAAAAGGCAAGAAAAGGCATGAAAAGGCAAGAAAAGGCAAGAAAAGGCATGAAAAGGCAAGAAAAGGCATGAAAAGGCAAGAAAAGTCATGAAAAGGCATAAAAAGGTAAGAAAAGTCATGAAAAGGCAAGAAAAGTCATGAAAAGGCAAGAAAAGTCATGAAAAGGCATGAAAAGGCAAGAAAAGGCATGAAAAGGCAAGAAAAGGAATGAAAAGGCATGATATTTGCTTAGTTAGTCAACCATAACTAGGATAATGGTCTTCCCCTAGGACTTAGGGAGTCCTTCAATGAAATCCATAGATACACACTGCTAAATTTTCTCAGGAATAGGTATAGGCTATAGGAGACCAGGATAAGAAGAATTATCATACTTACACTATTGACAAGTAGTACAATTCCTAATAAAGTTTCAGACATCTTTCTATATCCCCTTCCAGTAGATAACTCATTGGATCCTCTTAAATGTTGCTTGGATACCTTAGTGGCCACCTAGTGGTCTAGCTGGTTTATAATCTAATTAACTTATTCTTGACTTGATAATCAGAGCTCACCATGGCTCTATTTTTTTCTCAGAAGTTTACCTTGAACAAAACTATAAATGCCCTTAACTGTCTCACCATTCTGAAGTTTCTGGATTAAATCAACTAGAGTAGGATCTGTATGATAACTGCCTAAGATATCCTCCACAAGTTTCTCCACGGTCACCATTGAAATTGCTGCTAGTTGTGCATCA
Organism: Hypericum androsaemum; assembly: GCA_963995505.1. Lineage (NCBI taxonomy): Eukaryota > Viridiplantae > Streptophyta > Magnoliopsida > Malpighiales > Hypericaceae > Hypericum > Hypericum androsaemum. Next base: position 8,505,436 of record OZ023183.1, read on the forward strand.
GGCTCAGGTATCCTAGACAGGGCATCAGCCACCTTATTCTCATCTCCCTTCTTATACTGGATAGCGAAGTCATGCCCTATTAACTTGGTCATCCAAGTGCACTAGCTAGCTATAGAAAGCCTCTGTGCAAAATAAATACTTTAAATTTTTATGGTATGTCTTGATTATAAAGCTTCTGCCCACTAAGTAATGATGCCATTTGCCCACTGCTAGAACCACAACCCCTAACTCCTTCTCAGAGACTGATAAAACTTTGTACTTAACTCTCATAGCCTTGTTAAAATAGGCAATTGGATGGCCTGCCTGCATAAGAACAACCCCTACCCTATACAAAAAGCATCTATTTCAAGAACAAAATGAAGCTTAAAGTTAGGTAAAACTAATACTGGTGCAGATAGAGGTGAGCAAATAAATTAAAAACCGTAGAATCGGACTAAACTGGACCAAAATGATCGAACCAAACCGAACCAAGGAAAAGTTTGGTCCAGTTCAGTTTTCAATTTAGAGAGAAAATAGTTTTCGGTTCGGGTTTGAGTTTGGGTCTGCTTGCACATGACTATATATACCCAGACCAAACCAAAAAATTCACTTCACTAGAAGTTAAAACCTAAAAGAAAGCCCTTCCTCGATCCAAAAACCCAATTTCTCTCCCCTTGAACTAAAAACTAAAATGCAGCGGCCATAATTTTCAATTTTCTAAACCTAGATCCTAAAATCCAAGTTTCCCCTCTCTTTTCTCCTTTCTCGATGCTTTGATACAGAGGTAACGTTCTTCTTCTAGCTCCATCTGTATCTTTCCTTTCTCATTTTTGGTTCTTTTAGAGTCGAGGTTAGAATTGGCTGTTGAGATTGGCCCCCGGAATCAGGTAATTGATTCGGCAATATTTATTTGGGTTTTGATTGATTCGTTTAATTTTTTTCTGTTTATTTTTATTTCTTGGGGTCGTTTATGGGATCTCTTTTTTTTTCGTATTCAATTGATCATTTCCCTTGGTGGAACTTGAAGGATTTGTTATCGAGGAAATAAAGAGTTTCAGTAGCATAATTATGTGTCTTGTATTCCTTTTTAGAGTGCTAATGTGATTCTAAAGCTGGTTTTAACTTTCTGCTATGCGTTGCAGGTGTTTCAAAATGAGGAAAAGAAACTTGTTTTAGCAGTCAAATTGTGCAAAATAATTATTTTCGGTCCCAAAGGTTTGGTTCAGTTATGAACCAAAACCATGGTTCGGATCTGGTTTAGAACCGTAGTTCATTCTGCTCTAGTTTGGTCCTCACATTTTTTGCTTTTTTTGGTTCTGGTTTTTCTGGGTCAATCCAGTTTGGTCCGGTTTGGGCCATATGCTCAGCCCTAGGTGCAGACATCATAGCATGTTTCAACTGATTGAATGTCATAGTAGCCTCTGGGGTCCATAGAAAAGAGTCTTTCTTCTGCAACGCATTAAGTTGTCTACTAATCAACCCGTAGTTCTTGACAAACTCCTATAATAGCCACAAAGACCTAAAAAATCCTTGAGTTTCTTCAATATTTTTTGCAGTTCCCAATTTTGAACATCAGAAATCTTCTTAGGATCAGTAGAGATACCTTCCGCAAAGATAATATGGCATAGATACTCCACTAATTGCAATCTAAAGCTGCATAAGAATCATGTTTCAAAGCTAAGAAAATAGTCTCCAGATGTTGTAAGTATTCTTCAAAGGTAGGGTTATAGACAAGTATATCATTGAAAAAAACTAAGATAAATTTTCTCAGATAGGGTCTAAAACAATCATTCATAGCAGATTGAAAGGTAGCATGTGGATTTGTGATTCCAAAGGGCATAACCTTGATTTCATAGTGGCCATCATGTATTCTGAATGCTGTCTTATACACATCTCCTTCATCCATCCTGATTTGGTGAAATCCTGCCCTCAAATCCACCTTAGAGAACTATTTAGCTTCTCCTAGTTCATCCAGTAGCTCCCCAACAACTAGAATAGGGTATTTATCTTTAATTATGATTTCATTGAGGGCTCTATAATCTAAACAAAACCTCCTAGTACCATCTTTCTTCTTAACCAAAATAAAAGGGGATGCAAAATAGCTTTAGCTCTTCTGCATAGAGCCTGCTTTTAGCATTTCTTTAACTAACTTCTTTAGGGATCCTTCTGCAAAGTAGACTATTTGAGGGCCTGAGATTAACAAGCCAACCTCCCTCTTTTTAAAAAATATCTTCAAATTTGTCTAAAAATTTTAGGAGTCTAGGTGAATGCTCTTCCAATTGAAGACAAATAGGTATAATGTCATGTGTGCTCTTATTTGAACAGATATGGCTATGTTTTATAAGAGCCAAACTAAAAAACTCAACCATTGAGTGTTCATATGGTGTTGTTAGCAGCTTATTAATCTGCTTAGCTAAACTCTTCTTCCAAGGGGACGTTTGTGCCCCTCTGAGGACAACTCTAGATTTACCAGCTTGGAACTCCATCCTAAACTGATCAAAGTTCCACTTGATATATCATAGGGTCTTCAACCATTGGATGCCTAGGACCATATCATAGGTGCTTATAGGTAGTAATAACACATCAGCTTAAAATTTCCTCCCCTGCATCTTCCATCTAAACTCTCTACAGAACTAATGGCAGGAAACCTCTCCTCCATTAGCAACTCTAACTGACATAGATTTTTGATCCTCCAGTTGATAGCCTAGTCTTTTTGCCACCTCTACATCCAAAAAATTGTGGATGCATCTTGAATCAATTAGCATCCATAATGTCTAATTTCTAGAGTTACTAGAGACCCTCATAGTAGTGTAAAACTATATTGATTTTCTTGTCATGGCATGGTTTAAAATCACATGTTTGTCTTCAACTTCTAACTCAACACAACTCACCATCCTTACAGGTGCCTCTTCATCACCTGAACCATCATCATGAGTGGCTTCCACCCAATAAATCTTCCCTCTCCTAGCACACTTATGACCAAGTTCATACTTTTTATCACAACAAAAATAGAGGCCCTTGGCCTTTTTCTCCTCAAACTTGGCTTGTGATCTGTATCTACCAGGTAGTTTGTATTGGGTGGTGTTGAGGTTAAGGGGTGCAGGATTGTTGGTGGTGCTAGGTTAGGATGATATGGTCCGTAGGGAGATGTATATGAGAGAGATGGGGGGTATGTGCGTTTGGTTAAGAGGGATGGTTTCATGAGCTCCTTGAATTTCTTGCTTTGGACTTGGTTAGTGGTTTCCTAAAGTTGGGCAAGTGCATAAGCTTGGGTGAGGATAGTGGGGAAAAACCTCATGACTGGGGTTACAACCTCCTCCTTAAGGCCATTAAGGAAAAGGGTTATGCCATAGTATACTTTATCTCCCTCAGCTACCCCTACACTGCTGCAACAGTTGCTAAAGCCTATATAGATAATGTTTTCAAGCTCCATGGTATGCCTGAATCAATTATCAATGACAGAGATACTATTTTCCTAAGCATATTTTGGCAAGAATTTTTCAAATTACAAGGAGTACAACTCAGAATGTCCACATCCTATCATCCCTAGACATATGGCCAGACGAAAGTGGTCAATCGATATCTGGAGACCTATCTATGATGCACGATACACAATAAATCATGAGATTGGAACACTTGGTTACCTTTAGCCGAGTGGTGGTACAATTTCTCCTTCCATACATCTGTAGGTGTATCCCTTTTAAAGCCCTCTATGGCGAACCACTACCACTATACCTTCCCTACTTTGCTGGCGATTCCACAGTTAAAGCGGTTGATCACAGCCTTTTACCCTGTGAAGAGAACCTTTGCCTCCTCAAATCGGTAATTGGGTCTGGCTTAAGCTACAACCGTACTGTCAGGCCACTGTTCAGAGCCGAGAGTCCCAAGCATAACCACTGCTACTATGGCGTATACCAGATCACCGATATCGTGGGCAACGTTGCTTATACTCTCCACTTACCTCCGAACTCCAAGGTCCACCCGACCTTCCCCGTCTCTTAGCTGAAATGGCTCATCGACAACCCCCCACCCGAGATAAAAAAAAATACCAGTCAAATAGATGTCGGATAAGGAGCACAAGCTCACTTTAACCATCGCCTAGTCAAGCGCCAGAATATGATAGCTACTCAAATCCTGGTTCAATGGAGTGACTCTATTTTAATGGACGCGACGTGGGAATTTTATGATAAACTGCGCATCCATTTTCCCTCCAGTTTCTTGTGGGCAAAGAACTCAAGCGGCGGGGATTGTTGCATGTCAATTTCTCCGGTAAATTCCAATAGATCGCTGGTGAGAGAAGAGCTAGAGTTCGAGCAAGAAATTGGGAATTTTTTAGAGAAAGCTATCGTTTCGCATGCCAGGGAAGTTGAATTCGAAAGTGGCTAAGTTTCACTCTGGTCAGGAGACTGATTACTGGTTATTGGGCCTAGTTAAGCCACCAGTCCAATAGTCCGATCCACTTACTGGGTATTGGGCCTAGCTAAGCCCACCAGTCTTTTCCTTTTAGCATTTTTGTTTCTTAACTTGTAAGCCCAAAGACAGTTTTGTCAATTGTGTGGTAGCTGGGTGACATCCCCTAATCACTTGGCTATATGTACCTAAATGGAAAGTGGAATGATTACACTTTGAAGAAACAAACAAAATCTATTACAAAATCCACCATTTTCTCTCTCACGAACTATCACTCCACCAACCTCGACTACCCGCCATTTCCATAGGCCTTCGAAGCTCATTCTCCACCATTACTGAGCTTCTGGGTCTCATGGACCAGTTTCCTATTGCAAGGGAGATAGTGAAAGTGGAGGATATTCAAGTCTTTATGGGATTTGAGCCGCTCTGGCTGATGTGGATCTCAAGTGCCTTACGAGCCCCTCTACCTCAGTATCAATCAACGGCTCACCCAGCATTTGGTTTAAAATGGAGCAGGGTTTAGGGTTTATGCTAAGGGGACACATGTCCCCATACTTTTTCTTGATTGTGGTGGAAGGACTAAAAAATACGGTGATTAATGCTATTGAATTAGGGCTTGTACAAGAGCTAGCTATTCAGAAAATGGCAAACAACCTTGGTATTCTGCAATATTTCGAAAATACCATGCTCTACGTCCTACACCCGATCCCGAGTCATCCTTGGAGAATCTGAAATAAGTAGTGCATTTGGTGAATTACGCAGTTCAGTAAACCGTCTCTAACTCTTTCACTACTCACGCGCATCAACAAAGTAAATATCAACATAAATGACATAAGATAATTCCATCCAAACAGAACACAGATAACACATAACAGAGACTCCAGAGTTCCACCTAATTAAGGCAGGATATTGTGGGGCAAAGTGGTACTGTGTTGGTTTCACATAACGTATAATATGTATCTATACGCTCTACGGGGTACAGTAGCAAATGATACTCTCTCCACTGGTCACAGAGAAATAGTTCATTACGTTCACGTAGAACATTCCTGAGTATATATATGTACTTTGCGCGAGTTTCAAGTCACAAAAAATAATAAAATGGTACTAATAAGTGTTTGATCAAGTAGTAAACTACTTAAATTTATTGAAAGAAATCTTGCATCTAAATTTTATAAATGTAAAAGAATCATATCTGAAATAGAAGAGACAATATTCGATTTTGAATATTATATACTAATAAAAGGGTAAAAGAGGTTGCGGAGTCGGAGCTAAGCATGCAAATCTCACGTCATCCAACGACGCGTTAAATAAGATAAGTGCGTTCTACTCTAAAAAGGAAAACCCCCTTCCGAACTAACACAACGAGGGACGCGAGATTTCAGATTCTGGACCATAAATAAATTATAAATTAATAAACTCCCATCTATCTCGAAACGCCCCGTTTTCTCCACTCCACCATTTTTAACGTCTTCAATCACAAAATTCGCTCTCTCTCTCTCTCTCTCTCTCTTATGTGCGAGTGAGTGATCTAAGAAGAGGAAGGAAAAATGGAGAGGAAGACGACTCCGTTTGGGATGGGATGGCTGCTGGGGCTGGCGGTGATCCTCTGCTTCGCGGCTCAGGTGAGATCCAGCGCGTCCGACCACCGTTACAAGGCCGGCGATGAGGTCCCCCTCTACGCCAACAAGGTGGGCCCTTTCCACAACCCCAGGTACGGGACCAAGGCATAATCCTCTCTGGTGGGGATCCAACCAACTGGATCTGGGTTTGGATTTTAATTGTGGGGATCCAAGTGGATCTGGGTTTTGGATTTAATAACGAAACCTTCTGTTTTTTCTCTTGTCTTTTGGCAGTGAGACGTACCGGTATTTCGATCTCCCCTTCTGTTCATCAGGTTTGGTTTAGGGTTTGATATGATTGATGGTTTGGTTTGGTTTGGTTTAGGGTTTGATATGATTGATGGTTTGGTTTGGTTTGGTTTGGTTTAGGGTTTGATATGATTGATGGTTTGGTTTGGTTTGGTTTAGTTTAGGGTTTGGTTAGGGTGTTATTTAATGAGAATGGTTGCGGTTTTTCAGGTCCGATGAAGGAGAAGAAGGAAGCTCTGGGCGAAGTGTTGAATGGGGATCGGTTGGTCACTGCCCCTTATAAGCTCGACTTCTTGAACGACAAGGACTCGGAGTTTGCTTGCAAGAAGAAGCTCTCCAAGGAGGAAGTTGCGCAGTTCCGGACTGCAGTTTCCAAGGACTATTACTTCCAAATGTACTATGACGACTTGCCCATCTGGGGTTTCCTAGGCAAAATCGACAAAGACGAGAACAGAGATCCGAGCGAATACAAGTATTACCTGTTTAAGCACCTCTTGTTTAACGTCTTTTACAACAAGGACCGTGTGATAGAGATCACGGTGCAATCTGATCCTAAGTCCGTCGTGGATTTGACCGAGGATAAAGAAGTAGATGTTGAGTTTTTGTATTCGGTCAAGTGGAAAGAGACGGACATTCCGTTCGATAAAAGGATGGATAAGTATTCCCAGTCTTCTTCACTGCCACATCATCTGGAGATTCATTGGTTCTCTATCATTAACTCATGTGTCACTGTTCTCCTCCTCACTGGTTTCCTTGCCACCATTCTCATGAGGGTTCTTAAGAACGATTTTGTTAAGTAAGATTGCATACGATTCTCTTATTTTCTTTCCCTATCCAGTTAGGTCTTTTCCTTATTCGGGGACTTCCATTTTAAATAGGTATGCCCATGATGAGGAGGCAGCTGATGACCAAGAAGAGACTGGTTGGAAGTACATCCATGGAGATGTTTTTAGGTACCCAAATTACAAGTCGATCCTTGCAGCGGCCCTTGGCTCTGGAACCCAGCTCTTTACCCTGTAAGTTTATCATAATCGGCGGAAAAGCACAAGAATTTCTTCATTTTATCGCTGTGTTTTTATTGCCCACTGAGTTGCTAACTTGTGCTTGTGTTCATGTTATCAGAACAATTTTCATATTCATCCTTGCACTAGTTGGTGTCTTTTATCCTTACAACCGGGGAGCTCTTTTCACTGCTCTGGTTGTCATCTATGCCCTTACATCTGGAATCGCTGGCTATACTGCAGCCTCTTTTTATGGTCAACTCGAAGGAACAAATTGGGTACTCATCATGCAACATGTTCTTTTGTTTTTCTTATTTTTAGAATGAACTCTTTTGCACTTTTTTTTTGCAATTTTGTTTCTCATTTGTTCCTGTCACATTACAACTAAACTAGTTCCATATTCCAACCATTTTCCTTTGTAACCAGTTTTTGTTCATTGATGGTGAATTACTTATTAGTTTTATAAATCTTGGTGCGTTTCTCCATCAGTTTGAGAGACAAAATCCTAGAGTATAATCAATCTCTATTAATTTAGATAGACTTTTCTCAATTTTCTATTAAAATCATGAATTGACCGTGGTGCACGAAGAGTTATGCTTATAGTTGCATAGCCCCTCTTCATGGAACACATGTCTTTAATTATTTTTGATTTGTTGAGGGGAATTGGGGTGGGGGTTTTCGAACTCCTGTTCTCTCCCTTCTAAAGTAGTCTTGGCTAACTTAGCTAGCCCTAGCTGGTTTTATCTTCAGTTGGCTGTTTCTCATTCAGATACTCAACAAAAATATCGTGCTACATTCAAACTTGGACTTTGACTTCTCAAAACTGCCGTGCTTTTTGGTTTAATCCTTTGTTGTGCAGGTCAGGAACTTACTATTGACGGGAAGCCTATTCTGTGGGCCTCTGTTTCTCACATTTTGCTTCCTCAACACTGTCGCCATCACTTATACTGCTACTGCTGCCTTACCTTTTGGAACTATAGTAGTAATCTTTCTCATCTGGACTTTGGTAACGGCACCACTGTTGGTACTGGGTGGAATTGCTGGGAAGAATAGCAAGGCTGAATTTCAGGCTCCCTGTCGCACTACGAAGTACCCCAGAGAGATTCCTCCATTGCCTTGGTATCGGAGGACCCTTCCTCAAATGGCTATGGCAGGATTCTTACCATTCAGTGCCATCTACATCGAGCTGTACTACATATTTGCCAGTGTGTGGGGTCACAGGATCTATACCATTTACAGCATCCTTTTCATAGTCTTCATCATTCTCTTGATTGTCACTGCCTTCATAACAGTTGCTTTGACTTATTTCCAACTAGCTGCCGAAGACCACGAGTGGTGGTGGAGGTATGTGGATCTTGTATTGTCTTCTTTGTTGTTGGAAAAACATGTTCAGCCGAGCTTGCAATCTTTTATTTGCTTTATTTCTAAATGAATCCTGGCCTTGAAGAAACAATCCTCAACGAAATGTCTGCTGTCTCTATTTTTCCTTTTTCGACTGGGTGGCTATACTTTGAGTTCTTGGTTCCTACATTTTACACCATGATATCTGATGTAGATTTTCTAAGCTTGAAACTTGTATGTCAAATAGAATTTCCAACTTTTTTGAGGCAATTTTTTTATCGAGGCAACATAGAATTTCCAACTTCATCTTAATTCATGATGCTTTCTATTTTTTAACAAGTTGTTCCTTCCCTCTTTCTCTGTGTGCATGAAGATTTATGTCTTAGTTATTCTAGGCAACTTGGGAATATGGTCGTTTTTCAGGGGAATATGGTCGTTTTAAAGGGAATGTGATCTTTCTGCAACCAGTACATTTTTCCACTATCCTGGATGATTTGGATGGATATTGATCTATCTGAACCCTTGGTCGCCATTGTTTTCAATATTGCAGTCCTAAATACTATGGTTCTCTAATCATTTCTGTGTATACCAATCCTTTACCATGTTAACACTTTAGTGTTTGTTATGCTTTCAGGTCTTTCCTATGTGGAGGTTCGACCGGTTTGTTTATTTATGGCTACTGCTGGTACTACTACTATGCCAGATCAGATATGTCAGGGTTCATGCAAACATCATTTTTCTTTGGGTACATGGCCTGCATCTGCTATGGTTTCTTCCTCATGCTTGGAACCGTGGGTTTCCGTGCCTCCCTATTTTTCGTCCGCCATATTTACCGCTCAATCAAGTGCGAGTGACATCTCCATCATCCCGTGAGTATGTCCATCCTCTAAAATTCTCACCATTTTAGTATTCTCTGCATTTCAAACTTTACATAACATCTGTTGCTTCAGGATTGTCGACTGGATCCGGTGCCCTCCGAAACCTTGGATAACTAATGCAGGGGGTCATCCGCGCCACATACTATACATCTTTGTAATATCTTCTCTAGGACTGGTAGAATCTTAGAAGGCCGTGATCTTTGCTCCCGCCGGGCGAGTTCGTTTATTGTCACTGTTTTTTTGGTTCCAAGTTATGCTTTGATTATGCTGTGAATGCCACCTTTGAGACCTAAGTAGCGCCAAAATTTTAAGCATCGTCTTTCCCAAAATCTCTCTCTCAAATCTAGGTGGGAGAGGGGAACATAGAACTCTGGCATAAGCTAAAGGTTTTGTAAGATTTGATCTCAGATCATCCATCATTCAATTTTCTTCGCTATTTAACTAGAATTAAAACTCGAAATCCGGCCAACGGTGGTACACCAAACTATATATTAGATAGCAAATAGAATCCACCGATGAAGAAGTAAATGCAGCAGCTTATTAATGCGAGAATGGCCATCCATTAGTTCACCTAGCCTGGCTCATTTTAACCGGCGGAAGCAACGGGACGGATGGGAACCAAGCAGAGAGGTGTTTTCCTGATGAGGCTACCACCGAATTTCTCGGCCATGTCTAGCTCTTGATTGCTTCGACCGTCTGGGAGTTTCCAGTCGAAGTGGTAGAGCAAGGACGTCAGAAACATCTGCACAGAGGCCAGACCGAACGTCACCCCCGGGCAGATTCTTCTGCCAGCCCCTAAAGGCATGTACTCGAAGCTAGCCCCCCTGTAGTCCATTGTGGTGTTGAGGAACCTCTCCGGACAAAACTTGTCAGGTTCGGTCCAGTGTTTCGGGTTCCTACTCATCCGCCCATGTATTGACAATTACTCTGGTCTTGACGGGTATGTCGTATCCGTTTATTACACGATGCTCTCGGCTTTCTCTTGGAAGCAGCAAGGGCAACGGGGATGCAACCGTATAGTCTCCATGATGACACAATTGAAGTAGCCAAGTTGGTTCAGATTTTCTTCGCTTACCCCATCAAATGCTTGCCTAACCTCTGCTTGCACCTTTTCCATTGCCTTTGGGTTCCTTATCAGCTCACTCATCGCCCATGCCAAAGTTGTTGATGTGGTTTCAGTCCCAGCGCCGAATATGTCCTACGAATATAATTTCTCGGTTAATGGCTACCATAAAATTACTCGACGAATAGAGGGAGTATTTGATTACTATTAGCAAACCTGAACAACTGCTTTGATATTGGTATGTGTTGGGATGGCGAGAAATAGGAAACACTTATTTCCTATTCCTATTCCTATTCTGACTAGGTTTTGGACTCCTAATCCGACCTAGATAGGTTACTTGTACACCAAGGGTTTGTTTCTATAAAGACATGTTACCCTAGATTTTTTGAATGACTTTGTGGCTCAGAAACTCATCAATAAAAGTTCACCTTTCTCTCCGTGGATGTAGGCATTAGGCCGAACCACATTATCTCTTGCGTCAGTGTTCTTTGCGCGTTTTGTTCTCATGGTTGCTGAATTCCTAACAAGTGGTATCAAGAGCTAAGGTTGGAGGATGTCGGATCACGGCGCGAAGTTTGCTCTTGTGAAGTTCGATGGTTCATTGAATTTCGGGCTATGGCAAAAGCGTGTCAAGGATCTCCTCGTGCAGCAAGGGATGGTTATCGCGCTCTCGGAGAAGAAGTCCGAGAAGATGAAAAAGCAAGAGTGGGAAGAGTTGGAGGCCAATGCGGTAGCAAAGATTTGCTTGTGCTTGACGGATGATGAGGAGCCACCAGCTGGGTTGTGGAAGAGGATCCAGGTCGGAGTCAAAGAAGTTCAATGGAAGTGGCTTCAAGTGCTGAGAAGGGCGCATGAAGGGGACTATCCAGGACGAACTGGGGATCAAGACAACGAGGAGGGATCGGCATCCACAACCATGGCCACATGTTCAGACAGGTCGGATGGTGACTAGCTTTCTGTCTTATCAAGTCCAATGCATCCCGGTAATCTCTTTTCATTAGGGGCCTTGGATTATAACAGTGATAGTTATAAAGGTATGCTAATGAAAGTGGAGAAGGATGCGATGGTAGGGATGAAGGGTGAAAGGAAATACCTACATGTTAGTGAGGCACATTATTATAGGTGGAGTCACATCAATGGGTCTGAAGGAGTTGGCAAAAGCTCAGGTCATATGAGGTTGGTTTGTATGAGAGAGCAAATACTTGACATGGATGGTTTAAGTGTAGTTGGAATTCGCAGAGACATGGATAGCAAGCTAAGGTTGTTTCATGGAGGCATGGTTGGTAAGGTGCCATGGTTGTCTCGGAGAAGCTTTGTTAGCTGGGCCCCGCTATGGTTGTCTAAAGGGACGTGCACGTCAAAGGTGTTGGATAGGTTTTGCATTGGGCATGCGAAGCCATTGGTGACACCACGGGCGAATCAGATATTTCACTCAAGGCCAAACAGTAGAGTTTGAGGCATGTTGGGGGTTCTACTTAGTAGAACAAAAGGTTGCCCTTTGTATGCTATGGCGAGTAGCATTGGTTTGAGGCAAAAAGGTCCAACAGAAGAGCGGTTCGAGGTTGCGGAGCATAGGGCTGATCGAAAAATAGAGGGTACGTCTATTGGTCGCAAGGTTGCTTCAGAAAGTGGACTCGCTAGTTGGGGTTCGATAGAGGTTGGAGAGAATAGGCCAAGCAAGCTCAGAAGTTCGAGTTTGGGGGCTGGTTCCAAGTGATTGAGCAAAAGGTGAAGAGAAAGTTGAGATGGTCTTATTGATGCAGTTATCTATGGTCCGAGATGGAGTCGGTGGAATCGGAATGGTTTTGCAAGATCTCATAGTTCTTCATGGGGCGGTGTTTTGTCAAGGTGGAGTTTGTTGAAGTTCGGGTGGAGCTTCATGGTTCTTCCACGAGATGATTTCTCGCCAAGGTGGAGATTGTTGGCATGGCGAGAAATAGGAAAGACTTATTTTCTATTCCTATTCTGACTAGGTTTTGGACTCCTAATCCGACCTAGATAGGTTACTTGTACACCAAGGGTTTGTCTCTATATAAAGACATGTTACCCTAGATTTTTTGTATGGCTTTGTGGCCCAGAAACTCATCAATAAAAGTTTTTCTTTCTCTCCGTAGATGTAGGCATTAGGCCGAACCACGTTATCTCTTGTGTCCGTCTTCTTTGCGCGTTTTGTTCTCATGGTTGCTGAATTCCTAACAGTATGTTTGAGAGGGGGTCTCAAGATCTCCCTTCTCCTGGAGGCCTAATAAAACATCAATGAAGTTGGATTCTTCCTCTTCTGCAACCTGATCCGAAGTCGTCTTCATTCTCCTGCGTGCGATGTCAATGTGATCATCTATGATATTCTGAACGATCCGGTCAACATTTAGTGAGCTTTCTTAATCTTGAAAAGGGTTCCAGTGAGTGCAGCAAGCCATTTAGCAGAAGGGAAGACGTCCGAGATGCTGAGCCCCCCCGTTAGTTTGTTGAATTCGACCATTTCGCGTAGGAACGCATCCTGATCCTTGCACTGCTTCCCAAACGCTACCTTCGCGGTAAAGCTGCACGGGGTGGCCGAAACCATTTTGGAAAGGTTCACACCCGCACCTTCGCTGCGAGACAATATCCGACCAGATTCAACGCCTCCTCTTCGCGGATGGATCAAAACTATCGCACCCTCTTTGCACTAAGAAGCTCGAGTGTGCATATCTTCCTGATCTGCCTCCAGTACGCCCCGTACTCGGTAAACGCGATGCCTTGGAAGTTGTAGGAAAGGACCTCTATAGCAGGAAAGGAGGAGGGCCTCTGAGCGAAGAACAAATCATGGGTTTTCAAGATTTCTTTGGCTACTTCGGTGGAAGAAACAACCACAGTTTGAAGCTCTCCAATCTGAAGTTGCATGAGAGGGCCATATTGGGTGGCCAGATCTCTTTAGCCTTTGATGGGTTGGAGATTCCACCAACTGGTGAATGTTCCCTATTATGGGAAGCTTACTTGGGCCAGGGGGTAGGTTTAGGGAAGACTCTTAGTTTTCTCCATTTCTTGCATACTGTCAAGGCGACGAGGAGCATGGCTGCTAAGGGAGAGGACATTCCATGGTCATAATCAAATGATGAGCCTATAAGACAGTGTATCTGCTGGATTTATTTCAATTATGTAGCTATATAGGATATTGGATAGCCAGTATTCAAATTAATAATCTCCTAAGTTTGGTAATACTATATAGGGAAAAGTTTACTAAAGTACACTGTGGTTTCACGCTTTGTTACTATAGTACCTTGTGGTTTGACTTTTTCGTTTTAGGTGACAGAGGTTTCGAAAAGTGACACTTTTGGTGACAAATTTTTAACCGGGGTTAATTTTTCTAACCTGACCATACACATCAACGCCACATCATCGCCACATTGTATTTTTATATCTTAAGTGGCGATGATGTGGCAAAATTAAAAAATCTCAAAAGTCAAAATTGCAAAATTGCCACATCGCTTTTTATAATTAGTTTTGGGGGTATCTAATTAGGGTTAAAAAAATAAAGGAATTAAGATTTTGTAATTTTGCAATATCACTGCCACTTAGGATATAAAAATATGACGTGGTGATGACGTGGCGTCTATGTGTATGGTGTGGTTGGAAAAATCAACCTTGATTAACAATTTGTCACTTTTCAAAACCTCTGTCACCTAAAAAGAAAAAGTCAAACCACATGATACTAAGGTAAAAAAGTATGAAACCACAGGGTATTTTAGTAAACTTTTCCCTACTATATATGGTACTGTGTTTGCAGTATCCGACTCTTGACTTGAATATATAAAAGCAATTATCCCTATGAGAGTTGATAGAAGTGATAAAAAATTTGAATTCATTTAAGAATTTTTTGAGTTCAAATCTTACGAATGTAAAAGATACCATAAAGTCACTCCTAAAAAAAGATAGACATAGACAGTACTCGACTTTGAATACTAGACATTTACTAAATTAATTAATTATTGAGTAAAAAATACTGACCTGAAAAAGTAAAAGGAAAGCTGGCAATTACTAACTACATCTAATTCAGACATTCAATAAATCAATATAGAGAAAGCATTTATTACATTAATAGCCTTGGCACTTTAATGTTGCACATGACATGTATAAATTTAGGGAGGTTTATTGTTCAAAACCTAGCCTGTATAATCATGACTTAAAATTAACCTTTAAAAATTTAATAGCATTAAGACCATTAAATAATATTAATTTACCAATAACTCAGTAATCTAAAAATTTCCATAAAAGCCGCGTACCAAATAAATCACAAACTTGCCAAACTTAGCCTATACATTATAAATTATTACTAACCAAGGCCCATCTTAATTTGTGCAGCCCATGACTATTAATTGAAACTGATTTAATTTGATTTGTTAAAAAATTGACATGGTAATGGATTTGTGTGAGAGGAGATCCCATGGTCATAAACAAATGATGAACCTCTCATGTCCTGGGTTTATTTGAATTATGTAGCTATATAGGATATTGGATAGCCAATATTCAAACTATTAAACCCCCAATTTTGGTAATACTATATATGGTACTGGATTTGCAGTATCCGACTCTAACTTGACTACATAAAACCCATTTTCTTGATAAGAGTTGTTTTAAGGGGTTAAGAATTTTGATTTATTTAAAGTATTGAGTTCAAATTTTACGAATATAAAAGACTATAAAGTTACTTCTAAAAAGAGTTTCATAATGTTTGATTCTGAATATTAGATATTCACAAAAAGAATTATTTAATAAAAAAATATTGACTTTGGTAGAAATCGAGGGGTAACCACTTATCTTTAGCTGAAACAATAGTACGTGTACATCGAGGTAGACTAACCCCCCTTCATATTATCCAAATATACATCAATGCAGAAAAACTATGACATTTCGCCACACAGCGACATAAAAAATATTGATGTGAAAACATAAAAAAAGAATTCAACAAACACAAAGATATTTTTTTCCTTCAAAAAAGAAAACATAATTATAACAAAGAAAAAGTAAACATAAAAGGAAAGGTGGCAATTAACCAACTACCTAATTCAGACATCACTCAATAAATCAATGTAGAGAAAGCATTTATTAAATGAATAGCCTCGGGACTTTAATAGCATCAAGACACTAAAGCCTATTAATTTATAGAGATATTTATTAATTTATCATAATTCTTTATAATTACTAACTTTATTACCAAAGAAAAAAAAGTTGTAATGTTACATCACACCCAGATCCCACTGCTAGCTAAACCGAACGCGGCTAGCTAAATAGTACCTAAAACTAACCTCAAGAGGAGCGTCATCCTGTCAATAGGTTAGTGGAGCGCTCATACCACCGAACTCTAACATTCAGCTAGCTCACAAACTGGATAGTCAGGATGGAAAAACTGCATACCAAATAAATCACAGACTTGCCAAACGTAGCCGATACATTATAAATTAGAAAAAAGTTCACTTTAGCGTCATGTGATTTAAGTCTTTTTGACTTATATGATATGTGGTTTAAAATACATAAAACCAGTGCGTGAGATTTGACGTTTTGACACTTTAGTGACACAGACCATACTACCTGACCACATATCTTGACACACTAAAATGTCAAAATGTCAAATCTCACATACTGATTTTATATATTTTAAATCACATACCATCTAAGTCAAAAAGCCCAAAGTAAAAGTTTTTCCATAAATTACTAACCAAGGCTCATCTTAATTTGTGCAGACCACACTCCACCAGGCACCAAAAATAACTTGGGGGCGACAACTTGCTTACGAATATATAAAGCATCCAACTAAATTTAAATTCCAAAAGTTAACTTTATATCTCCATTTTTCTAAATTGTCTTGGTTAGGTTTGTAATGTCAGTGACTTATTAATTTATAATATTGAAAGGACAATAGATTTATAGAAATATTTTCTTATATATTCTTATCTTATTATTTTATCAAAATTACTAATTTTTCAAATTGGCTTAAATTATGACCATAAAAATTATTTTATACAATTTATTGATTATGTTTAGTGTTAACTTAGTGAGGGTACTTCCAGAATTTTTAACTTCAAACAATTTTCTTTTCTTTCAGAAATATTTTTCAATTTGAATAGGGGCATTATAGTACTTTTCCTACAACTAGACAGTTGACTTACATGTCATTTGACAAAAAACACTGGAGTGTTCGCACATTTGAAAACTCATGGATACGAGTGGCAATTTTACTAAAATCATGGACTCAGGTGTCAATTATTTATAACAGGTTCCACCAAATTTTATTATTTATAACAGGTTTAAGTATATTTGATCAAAACAAAGAAATGAATGATTAAAATTCATATAATTGTTAGAGATTGATATTTTATTGTAGTGGTTTCTAAATAGAATGGTGAAAATATGGTTGCATGGGTATCGTTTCACTAGAATTAAGATTTAGTTTATTAAATCGGCTAAATTTCTAGTTTCGGACTCGGACTCAATTAAGATGATTTTCAAGTTAACTAAAGCTAATTATCAAAGAAATTACTCAAATTGTCACTAAAGATAAATGTTTATACACTAATAAGACTCGAGAATACAGATTGCATCCTTAAAAAAAGAGAGAATACGGAATGCAACCAATTGGAGCCTTCTCATCAATAAGTCAAAACTAAACTAAATTTGCACGAAGGTTAACTAACTTCTAAACTCTATGGTTAATTTTATACTTAGGGCCAGTAATTATGATTCTGGTCCGTAACTAGACCACAAGTCCTAATTAATCTCTAATTTTCAAGCTTGCCCTTATTGATTATTAGCTTCGTGTCTCGATCTCTCTTTACCACTTGTGTGATACCTCGTAAATGATTTGCACTGTCTGAAATGCTCAAGTGATTTGATTGGTACTATTCATATCAACAATGTGCACCTTCTTTTCTAGCACACATCTTGAGAGAACTCCAAGGTTAAACGCATTTGGCCGGAAGTAGGATCGGGATGGGTGACCTCCTGGGAAGTTTTCCGGGATGCGTGCGAGTGAGGACAAAACATGCTAGAAAAGACTCATGTTGGTTTGTGGAGCCAAGTCAAATCACGGGACGTTACATATAGTATCAGAGCAAAACTTCGGGTATTACGGTGTGGTTCAGGGATCGAACGCACCAAAATATAAGAAATTCTGGGACTGTTTGATTCTGGCGCGATGAGAACGTCACGTATTTAAGGAGGGGTGAATGTGATACCCCGTAAATAATTTGCACTGTCTAAAATACTCAAGTGATTTGATTGGTACTATCCATATCAACAAGGTGCACCTTCTTTTCTGATACACATCTTGAGAGAACTCCAAGGTTAAACGTATTTGGTCGGGAGTAGGATCATGATAGGTGACCTCCTGAAAAGTTTTTCAGGATGCGTGCGAGTGAGGACAAAATACGTTAGAAAAGACTCGTGTTGGTTTGTGGAGCCGGTCGGTCAGATTACGGGACGTTACAACTTGATTAGTATTTAATTTTTTGATCCATTCATTTCAAGGCCTCTCGGTTCTTGAGTCTAATTAGGATCCAATTGTCACTTAAACTATATTTTCTGAAGTGGCATTATGATTCACTCCATTCCCGTGCTCTTGAAAAGGATTTGACCCTAGACATTGAAGTTAAATGTTGAGCAAGAAGAATGTTGATTTAAGAACAACTCTTGAAGACAAACATTTTTTTTTAAACCCGTAAGCTACTACTACTTCATTTAATCATCAAAATAGTCATACAAAAGGAGTCCCCTAAGTGCTATAGGAGGATTACACATGATATCATCCTCACGGAGGTCACTGATTCTAGACGACTTGGCTAACCAATCCGCTATACAATTGGCTAGTCTAGGATCATGTACATGTTTACATCTTGGTAAATTCAAAAGTATAGATTGGACCTCCATGGAAATGAGCTCAACGTCCCAAGCAATGTTGGAGGTACTCATGAAATTTATGTAATCAACCAAAGGTAAGCAATCAGACTCCACCAGCTGAGGTGTGAAAGGGTGGACTTGCTGCACAAAAATTGTAGCACTCTTGATTGCTTGAATCTTAGCTTCAGAAGCTATTTCAGCCTTGATGGAGGCACATTTACAGCCTGTTTGGAAAGACTTAAAAATAGGAAATATAATTCCTTTCTGGAGTTTTAAAAAATTTAGTCTGTTTGGAACCAAATATTTTTAGAAAAGAATTCATATTTTATTTAAAAGTCTGGATTTAGAATTCTTTTGAAATTAGGTCAAATTTGTATGTGACTAAACTAGATTTTGTAGTAAAATATCTATTATACTCTTGCTTATATACTCAATCTTATACTTGCAGCAACTTTAGAGCCTTAGAACCCCTCCTCGGCCTCCTCTTCCTTTCCTGAGTTCATCTCCTCTTCCTTCTTCTTCCCCGAGCTCATCTCCCTTCCTCGAGCTCATCTCGACATGGAGCCCTAGAGCCCTCCTCTCCCATCTTCGGCCTCCTCTTTCGTCTTGTAATCTCTCTATCTCTTGCATGATCTGAGTTTTTTTTGGGTTAAGAATCTGAGTTTTTTTGTTTAATGATATAGATTTCTTAGTTTACCAATCTAGGTTTCTGATATGGGTTTTTCTTGTTTAATGATATGGGTTTCTTTGTTTGTCGATCTGGGTTTTTTTAGGTATAATGATCTTAGATTTTGTTGGTTTTGGAAGAATTTAAGTTTGTTTTCTTTCTTAGGCGTGGAGTGGAGTGGAGGCCTTACAAGTGGTGGCTTCGATCTCATCTCCTCATCGGTAAATTTCCCATCTTTGACAATTGGTGAAAGATTGAGGCTTTTGTAGTTTGTACCTCCTCACTTGAAGTGGGTCCCATTTTAAAAAGGGATTGGAGGTGGATGCAGTGTTCTTTTCCAATTGAGTTAAGTTAGGTAAGTGATGCTTTGTCTGATGTGAATTGGGTCTTTTTGTGCTTTTCTCATTGTTGCAATTGGTTGGAGGAGGTGATATTTGGATTACCTTTGTTTTGTAGCTTTTCTCTTCTATTCTCCATTGGCATGAAGGCAGGAAATTGCTGCTTCTAGCTTCTTGTGAGTAGATATAGGGCAATTGCTTAGTCTGTGGTGTGTTTTGGTTGCCTATTTTACGGGAAATTGGTCTGTAATTGGCATCACTTTTGATTGATGGTTGCTCGAGGTTGTTAGACTATTGCCCAGAGGCAGAAGCCGCTTCTGTAAGCATTTGTAGTCAAGAGTTAGAAACCTTGGGAGACTATGAGGATTGCAGCAGATTGTCTGTGTCGGGTTCATCAAACCTATTGGTGGGTGGAGGTGTGCCAAATGGTGATGTGGATCATATTTTGTGTCAAGGAAATTGATGCATTTCATTCTCCCATACGAAATAGAGCTTCTTAATTACTGGCATAATTTAATTGCTGGTTTTTATCGGTTGCAACGTTCATAGTTTTGTCTGTTGCAAGTTGGTCTATTTATAAGGGTATTTATGTAAAGTAGCAAATCAATTCACAAAATTTAACTTATGGTTCCAAATAAGAAAATAAGAAATGAATTCCTTTCCATTACCATTAGGAATCAGAAATGGAATTCTTTTTGGACGAAATTGGTTCCAAACAAGCTGTTAAAGTCTTTGATGTGTCCTTTGTGATCACGAACTACCATGGCAACGCCAGCAGGAGTTAGATGATCAAACCAGGACGCATCTACATTGATCTTTAGAGCAGCAGGTTCAGGTGGAAAATTCTCAGAACCTTACTTCATCCACTATACTATTTGCTTGTGTTTTTAATTACCACCCACTTGCAACTTACAACCTTGAATTTTTTTACCCCTAGCAACCTAAAATCCTTAGAAAAGCTTGTGCCAAGACAAAAGTAGTGAGAAATGGATAAATAACATGATAAGAAGTTGTTCTTGCTTTTCAAAATTCATAATTTGACTTAATGATCATTAGGGTACGAGACCAATTGAACACAAGAGAATTCAAGCGACACAATTTTAAATAACCAACTCTCATTTTATCATAAACATTCTAGCTAACTCATGTGAGACTGACCACGAGTAAGAGCTTACAGCCCAAAATTTAATTAAAAATCTTTTTTGAGAAAGGGCCCAAATTAGGTCAAAAACTTGAGAAAATTTTGAAAAAAAGATGAAAAAAAATTGAAAGGAAAAAGGAAAAGGGAAAGAAAAAAAAAGAAGGTTTAAGGAAGGGGAGAACTCCAGCCTAACTGGAATAAGCTTAAGGATTATTATAGGTAGCTATAAAAAAATTAAGTCTCAAAATCCAATATTTTACTCAGCCTATTGTCATCCAAGAGTGAAGACCTAAGATGACACAGAGTGAAGCTAACTTGCTAACCAAAATATTTTGGAATGATGCAAAGGTAAAAACATATAAGTGCATTAATATCTCGTCATGTCTTATGCTTATTGAGGTTGAGTTCAACTTGATCTTCACCGCTTTTATCTTGTTTTCATTCGTATTTATGTGTGTTCTTGTTCATTTTTATTTTGTTCTGTTTAGTTTTGAGTTGTTTCGTGTTCCTGTGTCTTGGAGTGAACTTTTACTATGTTTGATATGATTGTGTAGGATGTGGAGCTTATTGAAGACCTTTAAAGTGATGATTTTGAAGGACCGTATTGCAAGAGCTATGACTTTCAATTCGAACATTGGATTACAAAACATAAGATATATCTAGAAATCTTGAAGAAGGATCTACATTTTTGTCCCAAATAGTCGTGGTCAAATACATAGCAAAAAAGGGTCAAAAATAGAAAATACGAAGACACGATGAGGTTGTACAAATCAGCGGCCGCCAAGTCCCGAGCTATTTGGAGCCTAGCGGCCGCCACCCACCTGGCGCACGCTAGTGGAGTACAAATTGATCGGCCCAGCCTGACTTAGCGCCAACAAGTTTCCATGCAACCGCCAGCTTCTCTTTAGGTGTCCACCTCATTTTGAACTCCCTTTTTAGTCAGGTATCTCTCTCGTTTAGGCTCTTTCGATCTGTGGCCTCTTGTTTTGGCCCTAGGGTATTAGATTATGTTAGATTTTTTTTATTTTGGCCTCTTGTTATGACCTTTAGGAGTTCTAGTTATGAATTACATCTTTTAAGTTAACTTATTCTTTAGCTAGCTAGTTGGCTATATAAAAGTCATCAATTCCTAAGTTCTCATTCATGCTTTCCATACCTTGATAATTACTCTTTATATTATTAAAGACCCACGTGGTGGTCTAGCCAGAAGGAGAAGATTGGAATGACTTCCTCCAACGACTAAGTCATCTCTTCTCCATTTTTATGTTATTTTCTACGTCATGTCCCTCACTGTTATCAAGTGCATCATGATTATGCTTCGCGAGTAGTGTTCTTCTTAGTGTCATGCTGTAATTATTTTTCGTATTAGTTGTTGAATGTTGTGCTTAATACTTTATCTAACTCGATCACTTAGATTATAATTAGAGTTGACGATAGTGGACACTAGAGTTAATGAAAAAAGCTAATTAATTCTTAGGTATTAATGAGATATCTTGATATCATAAGGATAATCCGTTAGGAAAAAATTTCATAATTGAGATTAGTCTAGTTAATTAGCAAAAGTGTTAACTAGTAGTCTAGATCTATGCTATCTTGGTTTCATCACCCTAATGAGCGAAAGCATGAGGGAGATGCATTAGAACACTCTGGTACTAATTATAGCTTCATAAGAACCATAACCTTAACATGGATAATTAGTCCATAAGGGTATCGCTCACTACTATTTTTTTTCTTTTACTTTCACATCAATCCTTAGTTTTTTAGTTACAAATAATTAAGAGCTTTGATTTTGTTGACAACCCTCAATTTAAGAGTCTTACTTCATCCCCTATACTATTGGCTTGTTCGTTTAATTACCATCAAATTATGAAAAATAAATATTTCATAAGAGAATCTTCTCATAAGCAAAATGTAACACGTAACTACGATTTAATAAGAAAGTTTAAGAAAAATAATTAATTCTCCTAGGTAATTGGCTAAATATTTTGCCATAATTTTAATGTGTTTAAGTTCTTTCCATACACTGGGAGAAAATTTTAGGACTAACTTAAAAAGGAATAACTTGAAGTAAATGTGAAATTAACAATTTCACATACCGTTCGTAAATTGTAGAAACATAAAATCCAAATTCAAAACAATTTGATACCCATCCATATAGCTATGAATTTTTTAGGGAATACATATAGTTGTAGTACCAATGAAGTATCTCTGCTTTCTTATATACTAGATAATCATATAGAAAAAATATATGTATCATTTATTAAAAAAAAGTGATAAAATAATTGTGAAACTATAAATGTATAACCAACTTAAGAAAAAGGAAAGTAATGCTATACTAGAAAATAAAAAAGACAATGTCATTAATTTT
Organism: Hypericum androsaemum; assembly: GCA_963995505.1. Lineage (NCBI taxonomy): Eukaryota > Viridiplantae > Streptophyta > Magnoliopsida > Malpighiales > Hypericaceae > Hypericum > Hypericum androsaemum. Next base: position 8,528,359 of record OZ023183.1, read on the forward strand.
GATCTTCTGTGGCAAATTAGATAGGTAAAATAGATAAATTCATCATTATTGGCAACCAGGAAACCCCGTAATCTAACTTAAGTTCATCGCAACCAAAACCTCTGACACTATAAAACCCACCTCGTTCTCTGCTTGTCGTTCACGCCAACATTCGCTTGTCTTCCTCTCTAGAAAATAAAATAATCGATATGGCACAACAACATCAACCATCCTCAGCCATATAGGAGCGGGTCTGGAGAAAGTGGAGCCCCGAGGAGAACCAGAGACTCAGGTACTTGGTCCATATAGTGGGGCCCTGCAATTGGTCCAACATAGACTTGTCAATACCAGGCCGAACTGGGAAGTCTTGTTACCTCCAGTGGTTCATCCTCCCGAATAATGAGAGGGTTAATTAGTGAGGAGATGATGGGGTGGATGGGTGAAGATGGGTGTCCATTGGTTGATGTCGCTCTTCGCAGGTCCAACATAGGCTTGTCAATACCAGGCCGCATTACGGCCGCCAGCTTCCCTCCATATGTCCACCGCATTTTGGACACCCTTTTTAGTCGGGTATCTCGCCTGTTTTAGACTCTTTCGATCTCTGGCCTACTGTTTTGATCCTAGAATACTATATTATATTAGTTTTTCTTATTTTGGCCTCTTGTTGTTGCCTTTAGGAATTCTAGTTAGGAATTACATATTCCAAGTTAACATATTCTTTAGCTAGCTAGTTGGAAATGTAAAGCCATTAATTCCTAGGTTCTCATTCATGCATTCCAAACCTTGAGACTTACTGTTTATATTATTAAAGGTGCACGTGGTGGTTTGGCTAGGAGGAAGAGATTGGAACGACTTCCTCCAACGATTAATCATCTGTTCTCCCTTTTTATACTATTTTCTACATCATGTCCTTTATTGCTATCTTATGCTTCATGATAGCAAGCAGTGCTCTTGCAAGTGTTAGGTCGTAATTATTTGATTGATTTTCTATGTTAGGTTATGGTTCGATTATCTTTCATATTAGTTATTAATTATTATGCTTAATACTTAGATTATAATTAGAGTTGACGATAGTGGACCAAAAGGCACTAGAAGTAATAGAAAGAACTAATTAATCCTTAGGTATTAATGAGACGTCTTGATATCGTAAGGGTATTCCGTCAGAAAGAAACTTCATAATTGAGATTAGTCTAGTTATAGGTCTAGTTAATGAGTAAAAATGTTAACTAGTAATCTAGATCTTTTTACCTTAGTTTTGCCACCCTAATGATCAAAAGCGTAGGAGAGCTGCATTAGAACACTCGTGTGCTCTAGCTTCATAAGAACCATAACCTCGACATAGGTAATTGATCCATAAGAGTATCGTGCTCTCTACTGGATTATTTTCTTTCTTTTTCACATCAACCCTTAATTTTTGAGTTACAAACAATTAAGAGCTTAGATTTTGTTGACAAACATCAATTTAAAAACTTTATTTCATCCCCTATACTATTAGTTTAAGCATTTAATTGCCATCAATTTTTTGCACACAGAAGATTTTATAACATGATAAAGTAACATATAAAGATGTTTTGTTTAATAACATATTTCAAAAAGAATTGAGCGTTACAGAGAACATTGTCCTTGTAGTGGTTGACATGCCTATTTTTCGAAGCATGATATTTCATAATTGGATACTTATTGAAATTGTACAAATTATGAGAAATAAGTATTTCATAAGAGAATATTCTCATGTGAAAGTTATATTACAAATATATAATAAAAATTCTGAAACTTACTAACAAGCAAAATGTAACATGTAACTACAATTTAATAAGAAAGTTAAAAAAAATAATTTATTCTCCTTGGTAATTTGCTAAATATTTTGCCATAATTTTAATGTGTTTAATTTATTTCCATACACTGGGGGAAAATTTTAGGACTAACTTAAAAAGGAATGTCTTGAAGTAAATGTGAAATTGTTAATTTCATCTACCACTCATAAATTGTAGAAACATAAAATCCAAATTCAAAACAATTTGATACCCATCCATATAGCTATGAATTTTTTCGGGAATTCATGTAGTTGTAGTAGCAAAGTATCTCTGCTCTTTTATATACTAGATAATCATATAGAAAAAATCTATGTATCATTTATTAAAAAAAAGGAGATAAAATAATTGAGAAACTATAAATGTATAACCAACTTAAGAAAAAGGAAAGTAATGCTATACTAGAGAAGAAAAAAGACAATGTCATTAATTTTGATCTTCTATGGCAAATAAGGTAGGTAAATTAGAAAAAAATCACCATTATTGGCAACCGAGAAATCCCGTAACCTAACTCAAGTTCATCGCAACCAAAACCTCTGACACTATAAAACCCACCTCGTTCTTTGCTTGTCGTTCACACCAATATTTTCTTGTCTTCCTCTCTAGCAAACACAATAATCGATATGGCAAAACAACATCAACCATCCTCAGCCATACTGGAGCGGGTCCGGGTACCGTGGAGCCCCGAGGAGGACCAGAGACTCAGGTACTTGGTCCATATAGTGGGGCCCCGCAATTGGTCCAACATAGGCTTGTCAATACCAGGCCGATCTGGGAAGTCTTGTCGCCTCCGGTGGTTCACCATCCGAAATAATGAGAGGGTTAATTAGTGAGGGGATGATCAGGTGGATGGGTGAAGATGGGTGTCCATCGGTTGATGTCGCTCATCGTAGGATTTAATGAAGATTTATTAGTTGTGGTTTTTAAGAAGGATAACTTTGGTATCCTTTGTTACTGGCTATTTAATAAGTATTTGAATTACAAAAATAATCTCACTATCAAATGAATTTTCAATTTCGGTTGATGTACTACCGGAATCAAGTTATCCTTTTTAAGGTAACAAACTGGGATCGTGAAATATCAACTAGTGTGTCTTATTTGTAATAAGAGACAAATGTCAAATGTATCGCGTATCATTATAACGCCCCGTGATTTGACCGACTGTTACCACAGGCCAACAAAAGTCTTTTACAATATGTTTTTTCCTCATTCACGGACACTCTGGAAATACTTTCCATGAGATCACCCATCCTAAAATTACTCTAGGTTAAGCATGCTTAACCTTAGAATTCTTTCAAAATGTTTGTCAAAACAGAAGTTGCACCTTGTTCATATGGATTGTTGGGATGGCGAGAAATATGAAAGACTTATTTCCTATTCCTATTCCTATTCTGACTAAGTTTTGGACTCCTAATCCGACCTAGATAGGTTACTTGTACACCAAGTATTTGTGACTCGGATCCATCAATAAAATTTCTCCTTTCTCACCGTGGATGTAGGCATTAGGCCGAACCACATTATTTCTTGCATCCGTATTCTTTGCGCATTTGTTCTCTAGTTGCTGAATTCCTAACAATTGATATCAGAGCTTGGGTTGGAGGATGACGGACGGCGCGAAGTTTACTCTTGTGAAGTTCGATGGTTCTTCGAATTTTGTGTTATGAAAAAGGTGTGTTAAGGATCTCCTCGTGCAACAAGGGATGGTCATCGCGCTCTCAGAGAAGAAACCCGAGAAGATGGAAGAGCAAGAGTGGAAGGAGATGGGGGCCAAGGCAGTAGCGACAATTCGCTTGTGCTTGGCGGATGATGTGATGTATCACGTCATGGATGAGGAGTCACCAGCTTAGGTATGGAAGAAATTGGAGGCAAGGTATATGTCTAAGTCTTTGTCGAACAAGCTTTATCTTAAGCAAAGATTGTACGGGCTCAAGATGAAGGAGGGCTCGGATTTGAGCCAACACATTAATAGTTTCAGTCAACTTGTGAGCGACTTGAGAAAGGTTGATGTGAAGTTCGAGGAAGAAGACAAGGCATTGTTGCTGCTGAATTCTTTACCTGGCTCCTACAAAAATTTGGTTACAATTCTAACTTGGGGGAAGGAGTCTCTGGTGTTGGAAGATATCACAAGTGCTCTGCTAGGGTTTCATCAAAGAAGAAAAATTGGCGATGAACAAGCAGAAGGGCTGGTTGTGAGGGGTAGCCATGGTGATCGTAGTGGAGCAAAAGATGGGAAGGGATCCAAGTCGTGGTCAAGGAGGTTCAAGGGAAATTACTTCGAGTGCAGAAAAAAAGGGCACGTGAAGAAGGATTATCCAAAAAGAACTCGGGATCGCGAGAAAAAAGGATCAAGTTCCGTGAATGTGGCCTCACATTCGGACGGGTCAGATGGTGATCTTCTTTCTGTTTTATCAAGTCCAAAGCATTCTGATTCCTGGATTTTGGATAGCGCTTGCTCTTTCCACATGACGCCCAAGAGAGGGTGGTTCGACACCTACAAGTTCGTTGATTCAGGTATGGTGACTATAGGTGATGGTTCTACTTGCAGAATTGCTGGCATAGGTGATATCCAAATCAAGATGTGGGATGGTGTTGAGAGAAATTATGTGGAGTTAGGCATGTTCTGAAGTTGGAGAGGAATTTGATCTCATTAGGAGCCTTGGATTATAGTGGGTACAACTATAATATTGTAGGCGAGCTAATGGAGGTGGAGAAGGATGCTGTGGTGGTGATGAAGGGTGAAAGGAATGCTAGGAACACCTATAGGTTAGTGGAAAATATGGTTGTAGGTGGAGTCACATCGTTGGGTTCCGATAGAGGGGAGAAAAGCTCTTGTGTGATGGAGCGAAAGCTTGACATGAATGATTTGAATGGAGTTAGGATTTACGGAGACAAAGTTAGCAAGTTCCCGCTATGGTTGTCTAAAGAGATGTGCACGTCAAAAGTGTTGGGTAGATTTTGCATGGGGAATGCAAAGCCGTTGGTAGCACCACGGACGAATCGGGTATCTCACTCAAGGCCGAACAGTAGAGTTCATGACATGTCGAGGGTTCTACTAGGTAGAACAAAATGTTGCCCTTTGTATGCTATGGCATGTAGCATTGGTGTGAGGCAAGAAGGTCCAGCGGAGAAGCAGTTCGAGGTTGTGGAGTATGGGGCTGACCAAAAAATAGAGGACGCGTCTATTGGTCGCAAGGTTGCTTCAGCAAGTGGACTTGCTAGTTGGAGTTCAATGGAGATTGGAGGAAATAGGCCAAGCAAGCTCGGAAGCTCGAGCTTGGGGGCTGGCTCCAAGTGATTGAACAAAAGGTGAAGAGAAAGTTGAGATGGTCTTATTGATGCAGTTATCTATGGTCCGAGATGGAATCGGTGGAGTCGGATTAGTTTTGCAAGATCTCATGGTTCTTCATGGGGCGGTGTTTTATCAAGGTGGAGTTTGTTAAAGTTCGGGTGGAGCTTCATGGTTCTTCCACGAGATAATTTCTCGCCAAGGTGGAGATTGTTGGGATGGCGAGAAATAAGAAAGACTTATTTCCTATTCCTATTCCTATTCTGACTAGATTTTGGACTCCTAATCCGACCTAGATAGGTTACTTGTACACCAAGAGTTTGTCTGTATATAAAGACATGTTACCCTAGGTTTTTGTATGGCTTTGTGACTCGGATCCATCAATAAAATTTCTTCTTTCTCACCGTGGATGTAGGCATTAGGCCGAACCACGTTATTTTTTGCGTCCGTGTTCTTTGCGCGTTTGTTCTCTAGTTGCTAAATTCCTAATATGGATAGTTCAAATCAAATCACTTAAGTCATTCTTGACATATCAAACCTTGCTTAACATATCCGGGGTATCACATTCATCCATCTATAAATACGCGATGTCCTCGTCGCGCCTTACAGACAAAAATCCATGATTCCTCGTTTTCAGGTGTGGGATCATTTCGTCCATATCTCGCTTATCCTAGAATACTTGCCAGGAGCCGCACATTACTCGTCCACTCTCACACTAGCAATCAATCCCTATCCTTTAGGCACCGGGCGTCACATGTAAACTAGCTTCAGCTTGGTTTGTTTCCGAACTACACTGTACTAGAAGTGGTCCTGCTCTGATACCTCTTGTAACGATCATTCCTTAAAACTTTACATGAGATTACACATCCTGAAAATTACTCTAGGCTAAGCGTGCTTAACGTTAGAGTTTTTTCAAGATGTTTGCCAGAAAAAAGGTGCACCTTCTTTATATGGTTTTTCCATATCAAATTACTTAAGTCATTCTTAACAATCCATATCAAATTACTTAAGTCATTCTTAACATATCAAGCCTTTATTAACATATCCGGGGTATTACATTCTCTCCTCGTTAAATATGCTACATCCTCGTCGCGTCTTAAAGACATAAACCCAAGATCCCTCATTTTTAAATATGAGATCGGTTCGTCCATGTCTCTCTTCACCTAGAATGCTTGCTAGGAGCCGCTCATTGTCCGTGCACTCTCACACTGGCAATCACTCCCCGTACTCTAGGCCCTAGGCATCACATGTCTACTAATTTCAGCTTGGTTAGTCCCCGAACGACACCGTACTAGAAGAGATCTTGTTATGATACCACTTGTAACGCCCTGCGGTCTCATCGACTTACCTCCACAGACTAACACAAGTATTTTTCAGCATACTTTATCTTCAATCACACAGACCCTAGGAAACTTCCCAGGTGATCATCCATCCTTAAATTACTGTAGGTCAAGCGCACTTAACCTTAGATTTCTCAGGATGTTTGCTAAAAAAATAGGTGCACTTTGTTGATATGAATAGTCCAAATCAAATCAATTAAAATCATTCTTAACATATCAAACTTTTCTTAACATATTCGAAATATCACAATCATCTTCTTCAAAGTAAATTTACAAACAGTAATTCACTATTAAATTTACCTCATCTTCTTTGAAGAGAACGTGATGTTTTCATTGGTAGAAAACGATGATATATAGAAGATCAGTAAGACACCAACAAAGATTTTACACACTTGAAATGAAGCATTTTGGTTATCAATGTTAATATGTAATGTTCGAAAAAATTGTTTGAACGTGAAAAATTACTTAATACATTGGATTAATAAGATTCAAGTATTTCTGAAATTATAGTATGCTCTACAAAATTTGCAGTACATTATAACCGCTAAATTGTTGGTTTTTTAATTATTGTTGATGTGTCATTGTAACAAAACACATTTTTTACATTAAACATGTACAAACTTTGGAGAAATTTTTTTTTACAATGTTTAGGGTCACAAAAACTTGACATCTATATAAACTTCAAAAGATTTGTACCTATTGCGAAGATGATGCAATAATCTTGTTGACTTCATGTCACTACGCTTGTAAGGTGTGATCTTGTCCGAGCGATCTCGGTCGTTTCCAAATCCTTTTTTTCTCATTGAACACGTAAAAAATGATGATAGAAATACGCTCTTACAACGTTTACAAAAATTTGACGTTATATAAATCTTAAAAAAATTCCTAGAATCCCAAGTTTGGTACAAATCATTATACTGTATATGGACTTACTGCAACTAGCCCTCCGAGGGAAAATTTTCAAGATTATTGCATCTTCGCAATAGGATCATAATTGGTAAAAAAATTTTGGCTTAAAGACACTTAGATATCCTGTATTATTGGAAATAGACACTTAGTTTCCTATGTTATAAAAATATCCAAAAAATACCCTGAGTTATTCAAAATACTAAAATATTCATATGGAAAAGTCCATTATACCCCACTCCAAATTAAAAACTTTATAAATTAATTTTCTTTTTCTTTCTCCTCCTCTCTTTCTTCTCTCTCCCCGGAGCGGCGTAGCCGCCACCAAAACCGACCGCCTTGCTCCTCCTCCTCTCCATGCTTATTGCCAACGCCTTATTGCCAAGTTTGGAGACGAAGACGGTGAGGAGGCCCGAATCCACATCGCAGGGGCCAGGAAATGGGTCCAGAAGGATTGATAAAATAAAGGAGGCGACGGCGTTAGAGACAACAAAGCAGTAGAGAAAATGATTGAAGAGTTATCCTTGTGTTGCTCTAATTAGTAATTAGCTCCCTAAGTTTAACAAAAGCCGGACATAACTAGCCTGTCCACCCTATAGCACTCATACATATATAGCTTCATCTAACCAAAATTAATAAGACGAGGCTGGTACAGAAGAAATCCAGATTAGCAGAAACTAATCATCTTCACATAGGGCTTGCGAGGATGGTGAGGCGGAGTTGGAGAGGGAAGAAAGACAGGAGGAGAAAATAATAATATTTTTCTTAAGTTTTTCTTTTGCATAGGGGTATAATGGACTTTACCATATCAAATTTTTTGTGTTGTTAATAATTCGGGGTGTTTTTTGGATATTTATATAACACAAGAGACAAAGTGTATATTTTTAATAACACAGGATACCCAAGTGTCTTTAACCCAAAAAACAAATATGTCGATTCAATACTACACCAAAGTCAACTAGACAATGTAAATAACTGTATTCAAAAGGTTTGCTCAAGCCGAGGGAAAATTTTCAAATGGTCCCAAACCAATAAAAAAAAAAGTCATCATTTCGAATCGGGTTTGTTTTTCTTTGCAAGTTCCGAAGTTTCAATGATCCGGATGCTACCCGGTTCGTCATACTAATCATACAACACTAAAATCAAGCTACCATTTCACAGGCAGCGGCCAGCACACAAAGAAACAAATGGAAAACACAAGTGAAAACTGAAATTGAAGAAAGATGAACAATCATGCCTCTTCTTAGTCAGTTGTGGCCTTGTCTGTTGAGTTGTATGCAGCATCTCCGGACGAAGTGTCAATGTCATTCAGCCCCAAGTCCTCGTTTTGCTCCCACGACCTCTCGTATTCCTTGACTGAAAGTAATCAACCATAATTTGCCGTTAATTAACGCAAAATCATATCACCAGATGAATGAGTACCAGTCTCTGCGCGCATTACAGCTCACACGAAATGGAAGAGAACAACTTACAAGATAGCTGGTGGTCATCTTTGATGTCTTCTGTTCCAGGTGCAATAAACGAATTTGCTAATGCGTCATCGAGAATCAGAGTCCACGGTTCCTCTATATGTACAAGCTGAATAAACAGAAGATAACATTTTCGTTTAGTTCTAAATAACATAAAAACAAAACAAAACATTATACAAACAAAAAGAAAATTCAATTACAAAATGAGAAAGAATATATATATATATAAACTAACCAGAAATAATATATAGAAACTTAAAAGGAATATTATGTGTATGGAAAAAATCAGCATCCAATAGGATTCAATGGACGCTTTTGCATTTCCATTTTTTGTTATTTTTTCTGTCTTTAACATTGCCTTCCTAACACATGCCATGAAAAAATGAATCAGAACAAAATGACCGCTGGTTCATGGATGTTCGATAACTAAAGGATCTTCTTTCTAGCCTCATAAGAAGAAAAGAAATCATATTTGGTGGCATTAGGCAAATCGTTATACTGTAATATGGACTTGCAGTTATCAATACTGCAACTAGCCCTCCGACAGTGGGCGCACATAATACCGAAGGTGAGACGGAGTACAAGGAGATGAAGCACTTCATTGCACACGTACTGAGGAGACTTGAGACTTCAGATTTCAGACAACAGATACAGCACCCAAAAGAAGCTTTTGTGAGTGTCTTCACTGAGTTTTAACCAAGCAACCGATCTCTTTTCATAGTTTTGTTTTTGTCCTGACCAATAAACCCCCTTCCTAAGTTCCTAGCTGCTGATGGATGTCTCTCAACTGGTCACTCGGTTCTATGTTTCTATTCTCATTACAAACAGCCTTCTTCATTGAAGTGCACATCACCTAAGCCTAGCCAATACCCAAAACTCTTTACCGGGTGTTGAGTGATTGGTTGGTATAGGTGTAATTCCCCAGAAAAGTTGAAGGCCATTCATTTTGTGTATGGGCGTGTTATGAAGGCAACTATCAAAGAGCCTTAATTGATGTTAACAATAACCACCACTCCCACAACAACCTGAACTAAAATCCGTAGGAAATGACACAAGAAAAGTATGGTACCTTAGCTAGACTCTCTCTAAACTCTCGCCACTTGCTCCTTTTATCTTCATCCATGCTATCTCCAAAAGTAAAGCCATGAACTCTTTCAAGGCCTGCAGAGTATGTTTCAAGCTTCATGTTCAAAAACAAGCTTTACATAGAGCAAGCATGCATTCAATACGCATTAGATAAAGCATCAAAACAACCAAGTTCAGATGGAATAAAAGTTGGCATCCACCAACTGGGGATTAGGCTGCACCAGAAGATCAGAAAGAATTTGAAACCTGTAATACTTAGAAGGAAGATTTAAAAGTTTTTCCATCATAATACGTAAGATTGAAGAACTTTATCACAGTTCGAAGTATGTTTCAAACAAGCCAAAATTTACAGGATCCGAAGGATCAACGAAGTATGTTTCAAACAAGCCAAAACTTACAGGATCCGAAGGATCAACATACTAACGATATCATTTTGAGTGGGTTACTACTAATGAGTCCTCGATAAAGTGGTCAGAAGACACATGTTGGCAGGATTTAGAACAAGGCATAACACTGATACTAGGAAATTACAAGAACATTTGACTCGTTGCTGGAGCTTCTCAAAATAAGTTAACCAAGAAGATTGCAATCCATCACTGCCACATAATTCAAAATAGAAAGAAAAACTAAATTGGAACTAGAAAAGGCCGTATCTTTCAAAGGAAGCAAGTAACCGTCATCAAATATATCGTTTCATTTACTCTAGTTAAGTTTCTTTACCAAATCACAACTTTTTATCACTCAATGGAAAAACTTCACGATCACTCCAGTTAAGAGTACATAAACTCATAGAGCACAAGACGCAAAAAGGACTACTAAGAAACAAAGATCAACAGGTGATGAAGACAACTTTAAGAATGGCTGGTGGGAAGCAACTTACTTTCACTTATTTTCGTAATTAAACCTTCGACCGTAGTAACCGCTCCCCCTAATGTGCCACTGGCCAACTCCAAGTCTAATTCTGGTATTTCCACGCTGGCAGTATCTGACTGATGCGTGCACAAATGTTAGGCCATTCTAACCTCAATTGAAGCGATATGCGTTGAATTAAAAAAGGTTCAGAAAGTGGCAAAGTATGCCTAAGACAGACGCAAAGGCCAACATAGGAATCTATCCTTCTAACTATTGAACAAACATAGACAACGATTTCGGTAAAAACATCAGAGCATCATGGTAACTACCCCAGATTAAACCTTTTTGTTTTAACCACAAGTTGAAAACCCAATAATGGAAGTAGTAGGTATATACAACAGATGAAGTGATAGAACAAAAGTATACAGCAGACCTTTATTACGTCACGGCTCAAGTCATCAATGGTCTTCACATTTAGCATAATTCTTTTCCCTTTTTCAGGAATTCGTCCGCCAGGTTTCAACTGCACCTCAATAAAAATTTCAGTCATGCAATTAAGAGAGTATAAAAGAGCAAGACGAAAATCAATAACGAACCTCAGAATTGCGGTAGCCACAGGAGTCGCAACTGGATGCCATGACAATCACTTCCTGGAAGTATGGGATTTCTGCATACTAGTATTAAGGGCCAAACATTATCAAGAGTCTTGAATCCATTAAAGTCATGAGAATTGCAAAACAATAAAATTTCATTTCGAAGATGAAGAAATCAAGAGTATTTGCATCTCAATTATTTGTATAAACTAAATAAATGGTCGGTAATTACTCTGTGACATCCAGAAGATCATATCTGATCTCCCTGGAGTCCATGTATGCTCAACTTCCCGTAGGTACGAGCAAGATTGATCAACTTTTATCTTTCATGGGGTCAGGTAATCCAACCAGCATGTTACAAGAAAAATAAATCTGATTATGTTCAAGGATACTGGTTACAAACATCCGAGTCTCGCACATTGAAGTACAAGTTCCACAAGTAGATGGAAATATCATCACCTGAAAAAGAAAGCAAGTGGACATAAATAACTATTCCTTACAGAAATCCCTCAAGAAATGTTCCAAGGAGAAGGACAAATTACCTCTTCGGGTGCAGTATAACGACATAAAGCTTCGGCAATTTCAGCAGTATTACTTTGAGCAATGGCCCGATGACCAGCTGCAGCTCCAACTGACCCATGAGGTTTTCCATTCCTCTGGTTGAAAGAAACAGCAGTCGTCTCTGATGATGTTCCATCAGCAGGCTCTACGAACTGAGATGGATCTGCTGCGTAGCCCAATGCTGCTTGTTGAGCCGGCGTTCGATCATAGAACTTGATAGTTAAGGATGGATCCGGTGAAGGAGCAAACCTGAAGATTTCACACATCTCAAAATCAACAGAATACAAGCAATTGAGATTTACCCGCATGACTGAAACTGGGGAAAATGGATCATCAAGTAAGAATCAAACTGAAACATAAATCTAAATATCTTTGCAAGTATGCAAGTGTGTTTGTTGCCAATGTGTGCATTGAAAAGAGAAACAGTCTTTGGGATGAGCTAAGAAATATGAAATAGGGAGTGACAAAAGAATGCAGACAACAGCTATAAGGAAACTCAAGCTTCGAGAATCGAAAACATAAAACAATAATCCATAAATATAAGCTGAAATTTGTCTCTTACGGGTTTTCAATGAAGCTGTTTCCAGAAGGATCATCCAGAATGAATGTGAAGGATGATTCTCCAGCTGCACAAGCTCTCAATCTGACTAGGAACTGGTCTATAGCTTCGGCTCTCTGAGGGTCAACTTTCTGGGTGCACAAAAATGTCAATGAACTTAGATAGAAAACATTGGAGCAAATATACCCTGTAATAACAGCATCGTATTTCTTTCGAAGAGTACAATAGCACCAAATATATGCTGCACCTTTCTTTCTTCTTGAAAAGCTTTTAATTCATCAGCTGCTCTTGCTAAAATCCCTTCAACCTGAAGGAAATACAGCCCAGAAAAAGTTGCAAAAATAAGCTTAGAGAACGAACAAGCAAAGAACATCTGATAACACATAGCTGGTTCTTCAGATAGGTGAGCATGTTAAATGTAATATGTTAACAAAAACTTGAATGTATCAAAGAAATGCAAGCAATTCTAAGATTACTGGTGTGGAGGAGATGAAAGGTATTCAAATTTACTGCAAAACTGTACAACATGTAGTTGATTTTCATTATATATTGTTGATTGCGAGCACAAAACTAAGCTTCCAATCAACACCACCTCCCTTGCACTTTTCTCCATCACCCAGTCTATCTTTCAGGAATGTGTAAGAGCCATAGCCAACAATCTCCTAGCCCAAACAAGAAGGCACTTTACCAACTCCTTTTCTGTCCTTCCACTTGGGAAAAGATGACAGTATTCGGATAACTCCCCTATTTCATATCAACCTCTATCAACTTTCCCACATCACATTGGAGCAAATTATACTCTTGACTTGGCGTCATTAGTTCTAATTATCTCATACCCACACCTATCCCTCTATTCTCTCTTCTCACACAACTTGCAAACTATCACAAAAGCTGCGGCAGAAATCTCAAACTCCCAATCCTAAGCATCTCTTACACAGATAATTCCACCTTGCCCCTACTTCCAACTCTCAATCAGTCTCCCACCACCACCACACTAATAGAAACTAAGACAAACTACTCCGAGAATCGACACTTTAGAGCCCATCACACCGTAAACCCTTCGGCTTTTTTTGGTTCAGCAATTGTCTGACTATTCTTTTACTTAATGATACTTGGATATTGATAATTGAAGCAAGTTAGTATTGAAGTATTTTCTCTTTTCTAATTTTAAATGTGCAACCATATATGACGACAGAAAATCCAAAGACTGAGACATAAATAAAATACCCAGCTATTTAGGAGAAAAAACTGCAGCTAAAGGTCAGACAGAGAACGAGATGAGTCCAGATAATTAGTGACGTGCAATTATTCAGATTTGTCACTGTTTACAATTTTCTTTCTGCTCGTGCTTTACATTGGCTCTTGAACAAAGTGGTATCTAAGCATGGAGACAAGCAACACAGGCAAAGATACTAATTAGCAAAATAAAAATCCATAAAGAACCACGAAAGATAGTTAGACATAAATACTTACCGTCGACAAGCTGCCACGTTGCGCCTCTGGAGGAATCTCAAAATCGAGCTCAGGAATCTGCCAATGTGGATGAAGGCAACAGGGATATAGAAGAGGGAATGGTTAGAAAGTAATGATTAATCAAACATATTCTACAATGCATGGGCAAGCTTGACCACAAAAGATCTAATCCCCGGCTCTGAAGGGCACAACCAAGAATTTGGTGATGCATCAACAGGCAGAAAGTGATATATGATCTATTGTTGTGCCTCAGATCTGAACAGTCATGTATCAAAAAGCATTTCCCAAGTCAAGCAAATCACAGAGCTCCTAAAAATTATTGAAGTACCATTCAGTAAATTAGATAATGTCACTAACTAACTGGCACCAGTTAGAGCTTTTCCTTGCAGCAAGTATGCAGAAGAAACACTTATTGCTAGCAATAAACTAAGGAACAAAGCACAGGCTTATTTAACAACGGTAATTATTTACTAGACCTTCATAGAAAATAAGTAATGCTTTCATCAGTCAACCTACCCGAGTAAACCCTGGCAGCTAGACATCCACTAAAAACTATACAAACAAGATATTACGAGCCATGGTGCAAAATCCATACACAAGCTGTAGTACAATGTCAAATGCACATACCTTTATTGTGGCCGACTCAGATTTTACTACTTGCCGGTTAAATGCCTGCGTCAGAAAAAGAAAAAGAAAAAAGAAAACTTAATGAATCAACTGATCAGTTTGAGAAATATTTCATCAAGAAGAATTTTCTGTCTTTAATCAAGGAAACGGATTAAAGAGACCCTACAAGATTTCTTTCCTTTTTAGAGAACCAGATCCTACAAGATAGTCTTCCAAGATATAACACACAATTAGCGGAAATTGCTGTTCAAGAATCATGTCAACCTAAAGCTCGAGAGAGAAAGCAGTAGTTACAAATACTACATCCCAGTATCAAGTTGGTTTATCATTCTCAAAAAAAAAGTATCAAGTTGGTTGGTATGCAGACAAAAAACATACTTCAATTTGCAGCAAACAGTTGCAGAATATATAACTAATGAAAATGCTTGAACAGAAAGTTTCTGCAAAATGACGAGCACTTTGAAGTGCTGGCAAACAAAAACCTGCGAACGAAATTCCTGTATTTCTGATTCAGACTCAAAAGCTTGGCACAGAAAATCCATAGAAAGATCAGGGCTGAACCTAATTTAAAGATCATTTCATAGCTTAAATTTGATAACCCACCAGGCACAAGTACAAATTAACTATCTAGAGGTTCTGAAGGTATGAAAGTTTGAAAAAAAATCATGGTAGAAAATATCATGATCAGTCATACAGTTACGAAGAATGGCCTTTGTCAGTCTATTTCTAGCACGAAACAAGTAAGCACAAGTCTGTTTACCCATGAAAGAAAACTATTGATTGTTTCAGTAGGCATTTCAAACTGTAACCACCATAGGTGAGATGCTATGCTGCATTAACTAAATAGCCTTGTAATAGGCATCCCGACCTTTTTATCGCCTGATTGAATATTTAAATGATAACAGCAACCTCGTGCTTCAATTTCCCCAGCAAACTGAACTTCATTATTCCTACAAGAGACAGGGGAAGCGACGTGGAGTGTAGATATATTGAAAGATGAAAAATCAAACACCATAAGAACTTCAAGAACTGAAGGAAGAAAAACAGCCTACCTTTCACCACAATGTGTACAATCGAAGGCTGATAACAGAATCTGCATGCAAAGAACAGCTGGTCTCAATTCCTTTATTTTCTCTTACAATGAAATATATAACTATATACATAATGGAAAAGGTTATATGTGCATCAAGTTACCCAATTGCCAACGTATACACTGAAACTAGAGTGCTCAATAAATTGAAGGGGAAAGATAGGAAAAGAAACAGAAGCCAACTCGGTAACAAACTTGTCCTACGGGACACAATCCCAGAGAGCATAAAAATGGTCCCCGAGACTAAATGAAGATCTAAATGGAAAACAGGAAGGAAAAAAATAGAGGTAAAGTCAGCAAACAAAGTCATTCCTACCTTCCTGAAATGAGGTATTAGTGTTAACAGGAATGTTGTTGTCCCCTGTTGTCAACAAGAACATGCACACACACATTAGAACAGCAGTTTACACTGCCTCCACAGTGAAACAAAAAAAATAATCCCGTTTTGTTCTTTCATACACGCAAGTAACACGGCCCAACAATGCAGTGACCATGATACCAAGAAGTTGCAGTGCACACAATCAAAAGCCAAGAATCATGCTGAACTGAACAGAACTAAACTAGCAAAGAAAGTCGAGGCTTTCCATTAGAAATTCCACATCCAAATTGGCGAAACTCTTTGATCTATCTAATATGTCCGACTAACACACACACACACACGCTCTCTCAAACCAATACCGACTTGTACAGTCAGAAGGCAACATCGCATGCGAATAACATACAGCAGCCCTAAAGACAATGACAAGCCTGTTCCTTCCTTCCTTCCTTCCACATTAACAACCTCTGTCTTTCAACCTATACCCGGTCGGTCTCCTCCACATATAGTTAGTTCCTTGAACCACATCTTCTAAGCGAATTAGGGCGGAAAAATCATTCACTATCCGTCTACCAAGCTTTACTGGGCTAGCAATTTCAACACCCAACAACAAAGTTTCCAACTTCCCCAGGAAAACCAAACAAGCAAAGGCACACGAGACCCCTTACATTGTTGCCGCAGCGCATGCAAAGGCTTTCGACTCGCTGAACAACGGAGGTGTCGCCGGCGGTGCCGCCTTCTGCGGCCGCGGAAATGGCCTCCACCGCCGACCTCATGTCCACGAACTGCTCCGCCGCCTCGATGTTGCTGCTCTCGCCGCCGGGGGTTCCCATTCTCCTTTATTTTACCCTTTCCCCCAAACAAAGAATAAATTACAAGAGAGAGAGAGAGCTGAAGGGAAGGATTAGGAACCCTTTCTTTTTTCACAAATTGGCTGGTTAGACTTCGGACCCGTTTGGTTGTGCTAATTAGGTTCCGATGGTTTATTCGGCTCTTCGGGTCTACGCGAAAGGTTGCATGACCCACCCGTTGATTTTGATTTTGTTTGTTCGAATTTTTTAAAACGATATTAGAATAATATATATGTACATTAATTAACTAATAAAAATAATTCTAATTTCTCAATCTCATATTATCCAACTTCCATATTTTTATTTAGGGGAAAGTCCACTTTAGTACCCTGTGGTATCGCCCAAAATCACTTTAGTACCATGTGGTAAAAAATCGATCAATCGAGTCATATTTATTCCAATTAACATCAAAAAGGTCCTCGGGCAGCTGCCCGGACCTGCCCGAACCTACCCGAACCCTGCCCGAACTACGTTGCCAGCCACGTCACCAAATTTTGATGACGTGGCGCCACGTGGACATCCATCTCCTTCCCTCCTCCTCCTCCCCTCCGCGTCCTCCTCCTCCTCCGCGTCCTCCTCCTCCTCCTCCTCCTCCACCTCTCCGCGTCCTCCTCCTCATCCTCCTCCTCCGCGTCCTCCTCCTCCTCCTCCTCCGCATCCTCCTCCTCCTCCGCGTTCTCCTCCTCCTCCTCCTCCTCCGCGTCCTCCTCCTCCTCCTCCACCTCTCCGCGTCCTCCTCCTCCTTCTCCTCCGCGTCCTCCTCCTCCTCCTCCTCTCCGCGTCCTCCCCCTCCTCCTCCTCCTCTCCTCCTCCTCCTCCTCCTCTCCAAGTGGCGCCACGTCATCAAAATTTGGTAACGTGGCTGGCCACGTAGTTCGGCCAGGGTTCGGGCAGGTCCGGGTAGCTGCCCGAGGACCTTTTTGATGTTAATTGGAATAAGTATGACTCGATTGATCAGTTTTTTACCACAGGGTACTAAAGTAATTTTGGGCGATACCACAGGATACTAAAGTGGAATTTTCCCTTTTATTTATTTGCTTGGTTGACTTCTTTATTATTTATTTTCTTTAAGAAACGAATCACATTTTTTTAAATAATATTAAAGTTATATATATATATATATACACACATATTAATTAGTAAATATAATTCCAATTTTTCAGTCTCATACTATCCAACTTCAATTTTTATATTTTCTTGGTTGACTTTTTTACATTTATTTTTTTAATAAACGAATTCACTGCATTCATATTTGGGCAAATTACTGTAGCACCCATCTTGTTTGACTTAATCAACGATTTAGTCTCTCTAGTTTCGAAAAATATTCTGACATCCTCCGTCTTTGGTTTTATTATACTTTGGGGTCCCTCACTGACGTCATCCGCTCTTTTTTCATTTTTGTCATTGAAATGACCAAAATACCCTTGTCCGACCAACACAAACCTCTGATCATCTTCTCCGGTCATCTTCTCCGACGAGTTTCCATTAACTTCCAACCGTCAAACAAAAAACAAAAACGAAATTAACCAATTATGAAAACAACATCAAAACCCCAGGAAACCAAGACCCACCTCCTCGAAAATGTTCGTCCCTCAATCAACATATTCTCGCCAGAATCAAAGAAACAAAAAATAAACCTACCAACTTAACCTCAGGTACTTTTTCAGTCCTTGGCCCTCTACGCCGATACGCTATCATCGTCCCTTCTCTAATGAGCTTGTGGCTTCCCCGGGTGGAGGAGCAGAGAAGATATGGCGAGCCTGCGCTATCAGTAAGTACCTGACCCCCGCGTTGACCCCAAACATCGTTGTGGGCATCACCGTGGGCCCCCTCATTGGCTCTGTTTACTCCCCACCTCGGGAATCAGATGTGGTTCATTCACCAAGCGGCGGGATCTTGAACATGCTGGCTCTACCCTTATGCATGGGTCCTTCTCTGTCGGGTACCATGACCTCATCGGGAAGAGCATCTAGAGAGCACTCAACCCCAACAACGTCGGAAAGAATCTTGATTAATATTTGAGCCTCGTCGTCAGTCGATTTGAGCCTCGTCGTCGTTGGTCGATTTGAGCCTCGTTCTTGTCCTCGTCCTCATTGTCGTTGGCCGATTTGAGCCTCGTCCTCGTCCTCATTGTCGTTGGTCAATTTGAGCCTCATCCTCGTTATCGTCGATTGGAGCCTCATCGTTGTCGTCGTCGTGGATCGATCTCAGCCCATCCTCGTCGTCGTTGTTGTGAGCCTCATCATCGTCGTCATCGTCGATTAGAGCCTCATCGTTGTCGTCGGTCGATTTGAGCCCATCATCATCATCGATTTGAGCCTCGTCGTCCTCATTGTTGGTCGATTTGAGCCTCGTTGTCATCGTCGATTTTCGGTTGTTGTGTCACAGGCGAGAAGGACAATCAGGAGGAAGGGATTAAAAAAATTTCATTTTTTGAGGGTATTTTGGTCATTTCAGTGACAAAAATAAAAAAAAGAGCGACTAACATCTGACAGGGACCCTAAAGTATAATAAAATCAAAGAAGGGGGATGTTAGAATGTTTTTCGAAACTATAGCAACTAAATCGTCTTTTACGTCAAACAAGAGAGGTGCTACAGTAATTTGCCTTCATATTTTCGAGCACATTCTTGGGGCCAGATTGGGTCCGAACTCTAATAGGCCCAATCCAGCCCGAACAGCGTACAATCCTAGCCGTCTATACCACTAAATTTTGGCAGGGGGAAATCCAGCGGTTGTGAATGTCCAGGGATAATAACATCTTTTACACCCTCTCTCCTCTATGTCTTTCCCTTCCTGTTTCCTCCCTCACTCTCTATCTCTCCCACCCCTCCCTCACTCTCTCTCTTCCGCCCTCCATCTTTCACAGTCCAGTTCTGGCGGCCATCCACTCTTTTTCCAAAGCCGACGAGCAGACCGATCAATCCACACCCTCCCCCACCTTCATCATACCCTCGCCAGAGATCCCCGCTAGTTTCATCTCTGATCCCTAACCCTCTCCTCTCTCTACTCACTTTCTCTCTAAGTCTCCCCTCTCCCAACAACTCGTCCTAATTGACTCGCTCTTTGAACAAGCTGATTATCCAGGCGGGTCAGTCTAATCAAAAACGGAGAAGGGCAATGGGATGCAAACTTGGACAGTCTTTCCAAGATAATCTCCTCTCATTTCCTTGTCAATAACAAACTGTGTAAACAAAGGCACAGACATAGAGTTTAACTAACATGCAACAAGCAATTCGAGTAAGGATGGGATGTCCTAGAATTGATATGACTGAACCTGATAAATCTTGCCATTGGTGATATTGTTATCGCGGGTAAGCTTGATTTCCAAGAAGCGTTCGTAGTTACCAAGGTCAAATTCCACCTGTTATTCAGGGATACACAAAAGTGTTTCCTCTTGACAAACACCTTCCACTCGAATAAAAATTTTGCTGTCTAATTTTTTTGTATTGCTAGAATAATAATGGAGATAGAATAAATAATATCAATTAATAAAAACTTTTATTTGGTTTATTTTTTCTTCTAGAGGCATCCTATCATTTGGTGGTGATGTACTGGAAGTATTTGGTGTTATTCGAGTGGAATAAAATATCTTATGCTCTTCTTGTGCATTACGAGTGGAAGTACTTGATATTTTATAGAGTCGTGGTCGACTGATTTCGTTTGGAAAACCAAAAAATTTTACTTCGGAGTTCGATTGAGGTGATTGAAATTTGTGTGCGAAGCTAAGACGAATATCTACAACTTTGTAGTTTATGAGTTCTCCGAATTTGGAGTGTAAGCGTGTCGAAAATACGTTTGAAGTTAATAGTTGACTGAGTTACAAACGGCATGCTCGGCTATGTCAAATGGCATGCTCGGCTATGTCAAATGGCATGTCTGGTTATTTCAAATTGCATGTCCTGTTATTTATTAAATGGCATACCTAGGTTCGATAAATTGACATGTCTGGCTATGTTAAAATGGTAGGCCTGCTAATGTCAAATGGCATGTCCGGTTAATATGTAATAAAATTTATAGTAAATTAAATAATTAATTAAATGGCATGTCCGGTTATGACTAATGGCATGTCCGACTATGTTAAAATGGCATGCCCGGTTATGTCAAATGACATGTCCGGTTAATATCTAATAAAACTTATAATTAATTAAATAGTTTGCCCAGTTATCACTAATGGCATGTCTGGCTATGTTAAAATGGCAGGCCCGGTTACATCAAATGGCATGTCCGGTTAATATTTAATAAAAATATATAATTAATTAAATAGCATGCCCGATTACGATTACATAGCATGCTCGATTACGATAAATGGCATACCCGGTTATGAATAATTAATTAAATGGCATGTCCATTTACGATAAAATGGCATGCTCGGTTTCAAAAATATTAATTAATATTTATAATAAAAAAATAAATTATTAGTTAAATAATATATTAGTTTAATTTATTTCAGTATAACATACGAGTAAAAATTTAAAAAAAAGGGGGGAGTGGGCGTCCCCCCCCCCCCCCATTGTTGATTTGTTGCACGCGTGTCAGCATTCCTTTTTCTTTTTGTACTATTTTGTCCTTTCCTGTTCGGTACAAGATTGGGCTCCCTGTACCGAATCCAGCCCCCACATTCTTTACTATTTGTGAATAATTAAATAATAGTTTATTTTTAAAAATTAAAATATTTTTAAATAACATCTGTGGGTCATCCTGATCCTTGCTATTTTTTTAGGACTCAGATCCTATTTTTAAATTATTCATTGGAAATAAGGATTCGGTTTTTCAATAAATTAGAATTAGACATATTCAACTGTTGGATGAACTACTATGTAAACAACCTAAAGAAAAAGTTTAAAAATTATACTCAATGGACAAACAAAAAATCAGATATTCATATTCTATTAAATTTTCATAATTATATGCATCTGTAAGTTTAGATTTATTAATTTATGATACTGATGGAACTATATATTTATATAGGTGTTGGAGTGAAAAAAATTAAGTCTTGGAGATCGGAATCGTTTATGGCAATTATCAAATACTTGGCCAAGATTCGAAGTTGTGGATGGTCGGCTTATGTGGGATCGTCGATCTCTTGGCTTGTTGTGGAAGTGGGACTGTCGATCCCAACTTCGAGTTATGTGAAGTAGGGTCAACAATCTTGGGGGATCGACAACTTGGTGAAGTAGGATCGACAACTTGGTGTGAGGAGGGTCGAAAACTTGGTGCAAGTGTAGGATGGGTCAACAATTTTGGTTGGTGCTAGTGGTGGATGGTCGACCCAGTCAATTGTGATCGTCGGCTATGGTAAATTGGTTATATCTTGTGACTCAGACCTTTGATTGAGGTGATTCAAGTTGCTGTGGAAAGCTAAGGCATAAATGTACCACTTTATAGTTCATGGCCTCTTCTAATTCAGAGCAGATAAGCGTCAAAATAAGGTTTAAAAGCACGATACTAGTTTCATCTGTGAGGGCTGACAAACTTTGGTAGAATGGTCGTTTCTTGAGACTTGAACCTCGGATTGAAGCGATTCAAAGTGTTGTGAAACTAAGACATAAGGCTACAACTTTGTAGTTTATGATTTCTTCCAATTTGGTGATTAAAGAGGTCTAAAGATCATTTGAAGTCAGGGTCGCTGATCTGGCTAGGATGGTCGACCCAACCCAATGTGTGAAGCGGGTAAGGGTCGTCAACCCATTCCAAGGCATGGAACGGCTAAGAATGGTCGATCCAAACCAAGATGTGAAGCGGGAGAGGGTTCTCGATCCATCCTAAGGTGTGAATCTGTTGATGCATCATCGACCCAATTTTGGTCATCACTAGTGACACATCGTCGACTCGCCTTGGTTCCCTACTAGTGATAAGTCATCGACCCGTATGTCCTACTGAAGGAGGATCGTCGAACCAAATGCTTGCTGAAAGGTAGTCTTCTACCCGCATATCCCACTGATGGAGGATCGTTGACCCAAATGATTTTTGAAGGCTAATCGTCAACCCGCATATCCTAATGAAGGAGGGTCATCGATCTGCATGCTTGCTAGAGGCCAATCGTCGACCCAAATGCTTGTCGGAGGCTAATCATCAACCAGTGTTAACCTCATGGATAGGACAGCATCGAGTCATTTGGGGTCTTTGCTAATGGGAGATCATCGACTCGAGTAAAGACCATCTCAGGGAAGGATTATTGATCTTAAAGTTTCAGCAAGTGGAGATACCCTGAGTCTTAGTAAGCGAAGGTACAAAGAGACCAAGCACGAGGTAGGCTTTTGAAAAGGTCGAAAGCCCAAAGAGACTGGAAGCAGTCAGATTCTTAGAGTTTAAAACAAATATGGAGTCAAGAGGATATAGAGGCGTCTGAAGTCCGAGAAGTCTGGGATGGATAAGGATAAGTGTTGAATCAAGTTAGATCAAGATGATCATCGGTCGAATTAGATGAGGATCTCTGATTCAACTAGGAGATGATCTAGGGTAAGAGGCCAAGTTGGTCTACTTTTTTATATAAGTAAAGCAAGGGGTAGGCAGAAGGCACATCCATAAATCAACCACAAAATACCTTACAAGCTATGGCTTTTTATCTTAGTTTAGTTAGTAGGTAGGTAGTAGTCCCGACCTCCGCCACCCTTTGTTACCTTCAAGGTTAGACTGACCTTGGGGCCATCATAAGATCGATCGACGTTCTCTCGACTTTTTCCAGTCAATATTATTTTGGCATGCTCGGTGGGACCTAGGAGGACATCTGAGAATGCATTTTAACCCTACTCCAATCAAGATGACCAAAAGCAAGGACACTACACCACCCTCTTCTCAATAGCTCGTTGGGAAGAATACTACTAATATGGCTCCCCTCAAGGAGCCGACCTTCCCAACTATCCGACCTGGTACTGGGAAGAACTCCACCAATATGGCTCCCCTTAAGGAGTCGGCCCTCCCTACTACCCAACTGGGTACTGGGAGGAACACCACCAACACGGCTCCGCTCAAGGAGCCGACTGACTAAGGCATTACTTTGATAAGGGTACTCGAGGCCATGGCCATACGGCTAGAGCAGAGGATGGACCAGATAGCAACTGATACCAAGTCCATGGCTGCCCAATTAGATCAGTTGGTGGCCAAACATAAGAAGGCTAGCGAAGATAGTCTAGATCGTATCGAGGAGGCAAGGAGAACCATGAGCACACTCTTGAGTACTTCAACCAGACCATAACACCAACAAAAGTGAATGAAATCACTAAGATGGCCAAGGCTCAAAATAAGGGGAAGGGTATTTGTACACCGCTATCTAGGGAGCACGCCTTCAACCAGGCTCAAAGCACATCAGTCGGTCGAAACCCATCAGCTGGGACCCCCATGCACTCAGCACTCTAAGTGTCCTCTAATATGGGGACTCAAGGGATGAAGAACTCGGGGTACTACAAGATTGCTGGAGCAAGAGCAAGTAACGTCCAAGCAGATTTAGGTTGATACCAGATGGCCGAAGATAGGATATACCCGTCTAAGGTTGATACCAACTACAACACCTTCAGGAGAGAGAATACCCAAAGTAACCCCCTATTTGACACAAAGACTCCTGCTCATATGCTGGGGCATCAGTACACACACAAGGAGAACAGAGTTTGAGGAAGAAGAGGTCGACTACCCCATCAACAGGCAATTGGCATATGGGATGACCCAGGCAAGGACGGGTTGCCTCCAATCACAGAAATTAAGGACCCCTTAGGGGCCAGCATGACTATGATCAAGGACCTCAACAGGAATATAAGGCAGCACATAAAAAAGAGTTGGTTGCTGAAGTACTTAGGGACATAGGGTCCAAAGCAAGGCACACCCCATGCCCTAGGTTCACCAAGCCATATCCCAAGGCTTATGATAGGGAAGCCTTCCCAAGGGGATACTGCATCCTAGACTTCAGTCAGTTCTCGGGTGAAGATAACAAATCATTGGTGGAACACGTTGTACGATTCATCATCCAGTGTGGTGAGACTTCAGCCAGTAGTGCCCTAGCCTACGTTAGTTCCCAATGACTCTTACCAACATGACTTTTACTTGGTATATCAGCCTCCTGCCATGTTTGGTTCAGACTTGGGCAGAGACGGAACAAAAATTCCATAATTAGTTCTACCGGGCAGAGCCGACTATGACCATCTTAGGCTTTGCCCACATGTAACAACTCGAGGGCAAGCCAGTAGAGAAGTTCATATTCCACTTTTGAAAAATGAAAAACCAATGCCTAACCAACCTCTCGGAATCTGAGCTAGCAACTCTGGCCATATAAGGGCTCACTTTCTGCCTTCGAAAGAAGCTAGGATTCGAAAGGTTTTGGGACCTCAGTGAGTTGGCACAGAAGGCCACCACAGTACAATAGCTGATCAACGAGAAGGATAGGAGGGTTGCCTCCTCTAAGGGTACTTACTTCTATGACCCTACTTTAAAGATTGATCACTTGCATAGTGAATGTGGCTGGGAAGAAGATCTGAATATGGAGGAGATGGTTATTGAACTTACCAAGGTCAAGCCTTACGAGTGCAAGAATCTCATTCAGAAGAAGATGACGGTACCCGATGAGTTCACTCCGCTGGTACCCAACCGAATCAACCCAAGGGTCTCAACGAGGTTGGGAAGGAGTACTCCTTCTATGTGACCAGGGCTGATGAGATGTTTGATAACCTAAGAATGACCAAATCACCCTACCCGGGGGTCACAAGATCACGGATGAGAAGGAGCTGAGAGCGATGAGGTTTTGTAAATGGCACGCGAGCAAGTCATACAACACTGCTAATTACGTGGTCTTTCACAACCAGATACAACAAGCGATCAAGGATAGCTTGTTAAAGTTTGCTAGGGAGTCACCGCAATTGGCCTCCTTCACGGCCCCTATCATAGTGTTAGGTCTTAGGAGGAGTGAAAAGAAGAGCAACCCTAGGTGTAGCAAGACACCTCTAAAAGACTTGAGAGAGATACTCGGGGGGCAAGGACCTCAAAAAGACTTGAGAGAGACTCTCGGAGGGCAAGGCCCTCAGACAGACATGAAGGAGACACTCGGGGGGCAAGACCCTCAAAGAGACCTAAGAGACACACTTAGGAAGCAAGGTCAGTGTCAAGAGGAGCAACCCTCAAGGACACATAAGTCCTTCCTACCAAGGGTTTTAGATAACAAGTGGAAGGTTCATCACCATTGCACCAAGGTGGATCTCCAAGACAATTGTGACCCACGACAAGGTGTGTTCCACCTACTAGGCAAAAAGTGGCTCGGACTAGAGCCACCTACACCTGGAGCCCTGACAAAAACTCAGAAGCGTTGCCTTGAGAGGAATGTCCAAGCCCACAAGCAAATCACAAGAGACCTAGAGAGACAGCTAGCTGGACACAAAGCTTTGATAAAAATGTAAGAGGCTCTCTTAACTCTTCCCGTAGTGCAACACCATACGACCTCTGAAAGAGGCCGACCTATGGAAGTTGAGACACCAAAACCTGATAAGGGCAAATCACTGAAGAAAGAGTCTAATAATGCAAGAGCACCAAGAGGGGAGTATGATAGGGAGAGATCATCCACGAAGGCAAGGAGATATACTGACTTTAGGGAAAAGCTAGACAAGAAGATGTGGGTACCCAAGGTGAAGAGTAAGGTCTATCCCAAAGATGATTCTTCATAGAAAGATCCAACCAATCCACAAGAAAGAGAGGTCATCGTCAACCTAGACACATGCTATGTGAGGTTCGGGGCATTCGAGAAGTTAAGACTAAAAGATGACCTTAGCCAGGGCAAGAAACCAAGACAAGGCGATAGTTTTAGTGAAAGCAATGAAGTCAGCGATCTTCTCGATGGTAAAAAGACCACAGTCGACCTAGACTCACCTTTCGTGAAGATCAGGAACTTTGAGAAATTAAAGTTACACGGCAACCTTAACCACTGTGAGAAGTAGCTTTAGCCTAATCAGGACGAGGAAGGAAGAATCATTAATAACCTCATTGAGTTGGGAAGTTAGCTCCAGTAATGAAGAACAATACTTGAGATCAAGGATAAGAAAATATCTTCGTGAAGAAGACATGAATGAAAAGTTAGAGCTGGATGATAGCATGAGCAAAGATGACCTTACTGAAGACAATAATGATATGTCAATCAATATGGTATTTACCCTCCCAGCGGCTTTCAGTCCAAAACCTTATCAACCAAGTCACTTACAGGGTGACAAAATTGAAGAAGACGTGACTAAGGTCTGGATAGGAGAGAGGTCCCTAGCGGTACCAATAGTGGAGGACTTCAGCAACATCATCACGATTGTAAGACCTACTTGAAAGATGTGTAAACACCTAAAGCCGCTCTACATCTCGGCTCGCATCTTTGGTAAGCCGATTGATAGGATCCTCGTTGATAATGGTGCAGTTGTCAACATCATCCTGTATCTGCTCCTCAAGAGTTTGAATAGGGAGAACGAGAAGCTGACCTCAATATACATGATTATAACTGACTTCGCTGGCAAAGGTACTCATCCTCTTGGGGTACTCATAACCGAGGTCAGTGTGGGTTTTATCACTCGGGAGGTCTCATTCTTTGTTATTAAAGCAAAGACCTCCTACAATGGCTTGTTGTGGAGGAATTAGATTCACCAAGCTAGGTCATCCCATCCTTCCTCCACCACTTCTCGATCCAGTGGAAGCAAAATGGAAAAGTATAGGTCATAGATGCTGATAAGGACCCCTTTCAGGCGGCTACAATCTATATTGAAGTGGCCTTCTATAATGGCTTCATAGTACCAACAAGTATGGCGTGGAGCAATATAGACGGCTGGGTCATCGAAAATGCGAGTTTAGTAGAACGGGAGATTCTTTCTTCCCAACGATCGGCTAATATCGCACCCAAGGGCAAGTGCTGCGGCTTGCTTACCTACAAGGGGTAAAGCCTAGAAGAGGTAACAAGACGATTGGAGGCCTACGCCTTGTCATAATACAAAATGGTCGAGTGTGTCTTCGAAGATGACAGCGAAGACCTCCTGGACCTACTGAAGCTAATGACCTTCTCCTGCTCCAAGCAAGCTGGATAACACCGAGGCTAGAGTGAAGGACCCTCTAGGAGGAGATGCTCCTTCATTTTGATAGATATGATGATCTTCTAAGAAGGCCAAATACGGCCTTAGTCACTTTTGTAGTCTTCCCTCGAACAAATTTATTTTATAACATGACTTTTACCCGGCCTACTCAAGGCCGTTATATCTAAATAAAAGTAGTTTCTTTGGGCCCCTAAAGGCCGATAAATTTCAATTCATCATAAATCTTCCTTCAAAGTATTAGTAGTTACATTTAGCGGCTTTGGTGTAGGCTGGGAATTTGAATGCACACATCAGAGAAGATAAGTCAAGGAAGTTTATTAGAGGCAACGTTAGCACTTCTCACCTTGCTGTACCGTAGCGTTAACATGCGGGGGGCATTATTGGAGTGAAAAAATATCAATTCTTGGAACTCAGGATCGCTTATGGCAATTATCCAATACTTGGCCAAGATTTGAATTTATGAATGGTCGGCTTATGCATAAGAAGGATTGTCGATCCCAATTTCATGTTATGTGAAGTAGGGTCAACAAACTTGGGTGATCGACAACTTGGTGAAGTAGGATCAACAACTTGGTGTAAGTAAGGTAGGGTCGACAACTTGGTGCAAGTGTAGGATGGGTCAACGATTTTGGTTGGTGCTAGCGATGGATGGTCGACCCAATCAATTGCGACCATTGGGCTATGGTAAATTGGTTATATTTTATTACTCGGACCTTTGATTGAGGTGATTCAAGTTGCTATGGGAAATTAAGATATAGACCTACAACTTTATAGTTCATGGCTTCTTCCAACTTGATGAGTGTGGAAGTACTCTATCATCTATGTATATTTTAGAGTTGATTCTCCTTTATTTCTAGTATTTTTGTTTGGTATGTATTGATGTAGTCTCCTTTATCATGCATTATTTGTTTTAGTGTATTCTTATGATTTTGATTGCGTTTCTTTCATGTTTATTGCTAAGAGGTTTTGCGGAGATGTGAGGAGGATATTGGTGTACCTTGGAGTGTGTTAAAGGCGATTGGATCAGCCGGGAAGAATGGCGCAAGATCGGGACCTAGATGACATTAGATAAGATGGACCCCAAGCAACTCAAATAAAGATAACTTTCGAATACGAAGTCTGATGGAGACAAATGAGATGATTCTAGAAAGAAGACATCCGTGGCTACAATTTTATCTCTAATGGTCGTCTTCAAATTTGGAGTTAAAAAGGGTGAAAAATGCGTCCAAAGTCCAGCTTCAAATCTGTGAACTTGCCTAGACGAAATGGGTCAGAATTCATGAACCATTTTGGGCCCATTTCGGGCTTGTCCATGGCTTTACATGGCTAGAACTTTAGGAGTATTATAGTTAGTTTTGACTTTGGAAAAGTTGTATATATAGTCTTCCTTAGCTTAAAATTTAGACAGCTTAGATATTTTAGCAACAATGACTCATCCACTCCACTATCTCTCTCTTTTGGAAGAAAATTTGGCTCACCATTGTTGAAGCTTGTAGAGAACTTGTGGAAGCTTTGAAGATCATCTTGAGTGTCTTTAACCTTCTCTTTTATGTTCATGGTTTACTTGCTTTATTTAATAGATGTGTTTAGTTGTGTAGTTGATATTTGTGAGTAGTTGATTAGTGGGTTTGGTGCATTGATGGCATCTACTTACCCTATAGTTTAATGGGGTTAAAATGCTAAGGTTTGTGAATAAGTTAATGAGTTTAATACTTAATCTTGCTTGATCACCTTGATTATGAACTTAATTAATGCTAGGAGTTAGAATTAATAGACCATTTAACTAGTTAATTAGATGTCTTTTGATGAGGGATCTCATTAGGTGATTGGTTGTCCAAAGGATGATGGTTATAATTAATAATTAGTTAGATTAGGTAGCTAATTGGTCATAGGAGCATGATTAGTTCAATTAAGCCTAATTAATGATCAATTTAGACTAATTAATGGTTGGAGCATTGATTAGTTGCTTTAAAAACACCCAGACCATAACACGAACTTAATAAACCCCATAAGCCATTTGGTTACTTATGTGTCATTGGTGCCAAGCCCACTCTTTCCTTTATTGTTAAAATCATCATCTTGTTTAGTCGTAGTAGAAACCAACTCGTGTTTGGAATTGACAAATATGTAACTTATAGTCCTAAACTAGTGGTCAAGTCGTATTTGTGGCCTAGAACTTAGTTCTTGTGGGACGACAATCCCTTACTTACTCTTTAGTGCAAAGAGGGGTGAAAATTATTCCTTTCACAACTCAGAACAGATAAGGGTCAAAGCAAGGTTTCAAATCACGATACTAGTTTCATCAGTGGGCCGACAGACTTTGGTAGAATGGTCTTATCTTAAGACTCGGGCCACGGATTATAGCGATTTAAAGTGCTGTGAAAACTAAGACATAGGGCTACAACTTTGTAGTTTATGACTTCTTCCAATTTTGAGATTAAAGAGGTCTAAAGATTGTTTGAAGTTAGGGTCGCTGATCTGGCAAGGACAGTCGACCCAACCCAAGGTGTAATATGGTAGAGGGTTCTCGATCCATCCCAAGGTATGAAGCGATTGATGGATCGTCAACCCAACTTGGATCTTCACTAGACACATCGTTGACTCGCCTTGGTTCCCTACTAGTGATGAGTCATCGACACATATCCTACTAAAGGAGGATTGTTGACCGAAATGCTTGCTAAAGGCTAGTCGTCGACCCGCATATCCAATTGATGCAGGATCGTTGACCTGAATGCTTACTGATGGCTAATCGTCAACCCGCGTGTCCTACTGAATGAGGATCATCAACCCACATGCTTGGTGGAAGCTAATTCTCGATCCAAAGTCTTGCCGGAGGCCAATCATCGACTTGCATGCTTGCTGGAGTTCAATCATCGACCTAAGTGCTTGTCGAAGGCCAATCATTGACCCACGTTGACCTCTTGGGTAGGAGAGCATCGAGTCGTTTGGGGTCTTTGCTAGTGGGAGATCATCCACCTGAGTAAAGGCCCTCTCAAAGAAGGATTATTGATCTTAAAGTTTCAGCAAGTGGAGATACCCTGAGTCTCAGTAAGCGAAGGTACAAAGAGACCAAGCTTGAGGCGGGCTCTTGAGGAGGCTGAAAGCTCAAGGAGACCGGAAGTAGTCGGGCTCTTAGAGTTCAAAACAAACATGGAGTTAAGAGGGCATAGAGGCGTCTAGAGACCGAGAAATCTGTGATGGATAAGGATAAGTGTTGGCTCAAGTCGGATAAAGATGATCACCGGTCGAATTAGATGAGGATGAACATTGATAGAGATAAGTCTTGAGGTCTACGATTCGACTAGGAGACGATCTATGATAAGAGGCCGAGGCAGTTTACTTTTCTATATAACCAGAGCAATGGGCGAGCAGAAGGGACATCCATAAATCAACCATAAAATATCTTACAAACTCTAGCTTTTTATCTTAGTTTAGTCTGTAAGTAGGTAATGGTCCCGGCCTCGGCCACCCTTTGTTACCTTGAGCGTTAGACCAACCTTGGGATGAGCACTCAGGGCTGTCAGGAGATCGATCGACATTCTCCTGACATTTTCCACTCAACAATAGGAGTATTTCTAAAAATTACTATCATGTTAATTTATCAAAATTATTAATTTTTGAATTGGTCCGAGTTGGATAGAGGCAAAATTATTAATTTAGAAAGTAAATTAATTTATAGAAAAATGATTAATTTTACTGTAATTCTCAATAACAAATGAATTGTTTAAAATATTTTCAATATTTCACTTTGTAAAAATAGCTTTTGACGTCATATGTTTAGTGCAAATTTAGAACCATTTTCAATATTTTGATGAAAAAGGGTTCACATTTAATAAACTTTGGATTTCTAGAAATATTTTGAAACTTATGTTAACATCAAGTACATGTAAACGTTGTAAAAACATATTTCTATCATCAAATTTTTCGTGTTCAATGAGAAAAATATGATTTGGAAATGTCCGCGATCGTTCAAACAGATCACAGCTTACAAGCATAGTGACATGAAGGCAACAAGATTATTGCCTCTGCGCAATAGGTACAAATAAGTTTATATAGACTTCAAGTTTTTGTGAACCTAAACATTGTAAATTTCTTTTTTCTCAATCGTTTTTACATGTTTAACGTAAACAATGCGTTTTGTTACAATGACACACGGACAATAATAAAAAGCCCAACAATTTAGCGGTTATGATGTACTAAACATTGTGAAGTAAATTTTGTAGAGCATACTATAATTTCAAAAATACTTAAATCTTATTAATCAGATGTACCAAGTCATCTCTTACGTTCAAAAGATTTTTATAATAGAACATACTCATTAACATTAGTGGTGTGTTGATAACCAAAATGTTTCATTGTGAAGTGTGTAAAATCTTTCTTGGTCTCTCACTGATATTGAAAACTGTGAAAGTCGCTACTGTTTTCATTGATGAATAAGATATATGTACAAGTAATAGGACCCATCGTGGGTTTCCTAGGCTGCTAGGGTTTTCCACTCCTACTTACTTGGTCTACAAGAAAATATCTTGACTGATACAGATTCCTAATGTGAAGATATACATTCCTAATCTAGGACGATAATCGTCAAGAAAACTTCCATAACGCGTCCCCTTCAAGTTGGAGCGTGAAGATTGACGAAGCCCAACTTGAAAACAAGTATCTGAAACCGATCAACTCCAAGTCCTTTAGTAAAAATGTCAGCCAGCTATGGCATTGTACAGATCTTGCGTGGATCAATTTCTTCTGAATCGACGCGCTCACGTACGAAATAACAGTCTATTTTGACATGTTTAGTTCGCTCGTGATACACAGAATTTTGAGTAATGTAGAGCGATGTCTGATTGTCGCAATATAACGGAGTAGGACCTCTCGGAGTGATACCAAGGTCGGACAATAACCATCAGAGCCAAAGAATCTAACTGACAATAACTGCCATCAAACGATACTCAGCTTCAGCGGATGAACGAGAGACCACACTTTGCTGCTTGCTCCACCAAGGTACTGGTGAGCCACCCAGAGTAATGAAATAGCATGTACGCGGGTCATGGGAAAACCTACCCAGTCTACATAATAATAGCTAGCTAGCTCGAAATCAAGTTTCTTCGTAAGCACAATTCCTTGTCCTGGTGTACATTTTAGGTAGTAGATGACCCTATCGGCGGCATCAACATGAGCTAAATTCGGACGGTCAACGAACTGGCTAAGAACGTCGACCGCATAGACAATATCTAGATGTGTCACCGTCAGGTACATGAGATGTCTCACCAGGCGACGATATCGAGTAGTATTATCAACAACTTCATTAGTGACTCTCAATCGATGATTTTGTTTGATGAGGATCAGACTTGGGCGTGCTCCTTCCTTACCGCACTCCTGGAGAATATCAAGTAAATATTTATGCTCACTCAACACAAGGCCATCAGCAGTGCGGGCCACCTCAATCCCTAGAAAATACTTCAGATTTCCTAGATCCTCGATGCAAAAGAGCTATCCAAGCAAACTTTGGTGCATGACAGTGTAAGAGCATCATCACACACCAGAATTACATCATCGATGTACACTAACAGAAATATGACTTGTGTGTCTCGTCGATGAATAAATAAGGCATGATCTTCCCGTGATCTCTGATAGCCAAGAGCCAACATGGTCATACTAAGCTTGATGTACCACCTGTGGGAAGCCTGCTTTAGACCATATAGGATTTTTTAAAGATGACAAACTCGAGTATCCCCAGGTCGGCTGAAACTCGGTGGAATAGTCATAAAAACTTCCTCCTTCAACTCTCCATGTAGGAAAGCGTTGTTGACATCTAGTTAGTGAATAATCCATCTTTGCTTGACTGCAACAGAAAGCAAACATCGCACAGAAATCAATTTTGCAACTGGTGCAAATGTATCATGATAGTTAATGCCCTCTACTTATTTTAAGCCTTGGGCAACAAGCCGAGCCTTGTAACATTCAATCTCACCATTTGGCTGATACTTGATCTTATAGACCCATTTATAATCGACTACTTTTTTTTTGGGAGGAAGATGAATAATGTACCATGTCCCATTATCTTCGAGGGCTTTATCTCCTTGGGAATTGCATCACGCCAGTCAGTGGACTTTGCTGCCTCATAATAATATCGGGACTCACAATTGCAAACAATCTTAGTCAACAAAACACAGTGAGCTGTGGAAAATTTATCATAACTGAGAAAATGTGCAATAGGATGAGCAACAAGGTTACCTTTTGGAGTAGGAAAAGCGATCAAGGGGTGAGCGAGGGGGGTAGGTCAATTTTATAATCTGACAGTCTTGGAGGAATGGCCTTAGGCCTGGTACTTTTCTGAAAAGGCCCAATAGTCATTTCAGGGGCCACTAGTTCTGAAGCATTAGCAGGTGAATCAACCATATTTTTTTTGTATGCCCTCGGGCTGACAGGGTAGAGCTGGGTTGGCTACTGGCTCAGAAGGAACCTTTTCTATAGGTTGAGGTAGGTTCAATGAAAGGACTGGATCAAGGCCCAGGTCGGTAGTAACATTGATACCAACGGATGTAGGCAATGTTGGTGGTGAGATAAACTCTGACTCAGTTTGATAAGGGAATTTGTCCTCGACAAAAGTAACAACCTTAGTAACCAAGAACTTTCACCGTTGGATGCCATAAACACAATACCCTTTTAGACCAAAAAGGTACCCTACAAATACGCACCGTGTGCTCCTAGCATCAAATTTGTCCATATGATTATGGTTGTGCGCATAAACCAAGCATCCAAATGTAGGCGATTAATAATGTATATGGCAGTCAACACATATTCACCCCAAAATGTAACTGGAAGGTTCGACCAAAATCGAAGAGAACGAGCTGCCTCCAAGATATGTCGATGACAATGTTCAACCACTCCATTTTTCTGGGGAGTGTACGGACAGCTGGTCTGAAATAGAATTTTGTGAGCTTATAATAATTGAGTAATTTAGCTATTTAAAATTCCATAACATTATCAGAATGAACACTTTTGACACCTTTCCCAAATTATTGCTCGACCATGTTGAAGAAGGCAAACAAGTGGCGGCAACATTTGACTTGTAATTTAGTAGATACGTCCATATACCTCTGCTGAAATCATCCACTATCGTTAGAAAATAGTGAGCACCACAATAGGTAGGAGTTTTGTAGGGGCCCCAAACATACAGATCAAAACATATTGTAGTTTTAATCATACTAATGGAAAAAGGGACACGTATTTGTTTAGCAAGAATACAAGAGTCGCAATGCTCCAGCTTATTAGGAAAATGTAAGAAAGCTAATGAAGGAATATGTCACATCTTGTCAATAGAGGCATGTCCCAAGTGTTGATGCCAAAGTGTAACATCCTTGGTCAGAATCGCCGAGCACGCTAAACCCCCTCGCAATCCCTAAAGTAGTATAGCCCATCTCTCTGCTTACACACTCCAATCGGCTTCCTCGTAACTGAGTTTTGTATTACAGAGATATTAGCCACAAAAACAACCACACAGTTAAGATCTTTTGTCAGGCGACTAACTGACAGCAAATTACATTGAAACTTAGGTATGTATAAAACCCGATCAAGTTTGAAGCCATTGCATATTTCAACTATGCCAACTCCTTGCATGGATATATCATCTCTGTTCAGGATCTTTACAGGGCGATGCTCCTCATTATGAAGAGAATCATGCATCCAATCAGAATTGCATGTGATGTGATCAGTCAGCCCGGAGTCAATGACCCAAGGGCGAGGTAAGAAAACCTTACTAGCCATATTGGCGTAAGTCTTGGACGACTGCATAGGTGTCAGCACAGAACTGGGGTCGCACTTGATGCCCAGATGGTGCATAAAGCTACTGAGTTACTCCTGGGACATACGAGGAACCGTGCTTTCTTTCGATCAGACCTGGGCTACCTTTAGACGATCCTCCTCCTTCGTGACTATCTCGCAAATTTGGTTCGCTTCCACCTCTCCTCCAACCATTTGGGTAGCCTACTAGCTCAAAATATGTCACTTCTGTATGGCCAGTTTTCCCACAGTTGGCGCACTTTGGCCTGTTACCATTGTCAGACCGGCGTGCTGCATATCCCTTTACTTCTTCCATTCCGTGGGAGTGAAAAGCTACAGTTTGTGAGATGGATTCCCTCACTGAGGAAATAGCTCTTTGTTGTTCCTCTTCAGCGATATGATAGTAGCTTGACGTAAGCTAGAAATTGGCTGTGTGCTTAGTATTTAGGACTTGAATGTACTAAACACATCATTCAATGCCATCAAGAAGTCATAAAGTTGTTCCTCCTCCCAGATCTTGGTCATCTGTCTCATTATATCGTGATCACAGTTGGTGCAGAAGGACTTTTGAAGCGGGCAAATAGCCTGAACTTCATCAAGAGCCCTTTGGTTTAATATGCTAAAATGGTCATCTGGTCTTGCGGAGGACATTAATTGCTCGATAGAGGTCATAGGCCAAACCGCTCAGTGATATCAGCCCAAATTTCTTAAGAGATTTTGGCGCATCGATCACTTCTCCAGATCTCCTTTGCCATCGAGTTACAAAGCCATTCTTTCAACATATGGTCTGCTCGAATGCAAAGGTTAATCTCGGATGAGTCCGACGCTGGTTTCGGCAGGTTTGGGCGGGATGATCGGATGTGTGGATGCAGTACGGTGACATGGAGTCAACAGTACTTTGTGGTGCTGCGGTGGTGATAACCTCTCCGTGGTTCATCGCGCTGCTGCCCGAACTGTTGGCACTCTTGCTTGACTTTTTTGGTATGGTAAGAACTTGGCGGCGAGTAGGCTAGTGTTTAGGGTTTGTGCCAGGTTTTTGCTCTGATACCATGAATATTTGTAAAAGCTGGTACAGTTTTCATTGATGAATAAGATATATATACAAGTAATAGGACCCATCGTGGGTTTCCTAGGAAACGATCTTGGCTGATATAGATTCCTAATGTGAAGATATACATTCCTAATCTAGGACGATAATCGTCAAGGAAACTTCGATAACAGATATTATATACATCATTGTTTTCTACCAATGAAAACATCATGTTCTCTTCAAAGAATATGGGGTAAATTTAATAGCGAATAAATGTCTGTAAATTTATTTTGAAGAAGATGATATGCGATACATTTTCCATTTATCTCTTATTACAAAAGACAGATTTTTTAGGGGTAAAATATGTCATCACATTCATTAATCATATGAAAGTAAAATTACAATAGATGAAGCACCAAAAAGCTACTGAAAAGTCTCCTAAAATATTTGAAATGCACACCAGCACGACAGGAGCACTACCCACCTAGTCCCGTCACCTTCTGCCTGGCCCTACAAAAACCTATTCTACCTACCCGTCCTAGGGTCCAGAAAATATACAAAAGCACGCGGACACTACTCACCTATGAAAATCTACCCTCCAACACGTAGAATTTCTCTCTTGAAAAGAGGTTGCAGTCGCTGGCCTCGGTAAAAACCTGTTCTAGAAAATCTGCCCCAATCGGGAAAAAACTGGAATCAGGAAAAGAGCACATCGTAGTAAAAACCCACTCTAGCGGATACACTGCATAGGTGTAAATTCTACGTGTTGCCCCCTGTTACATCCATCTCCCAGAACAAAATTATGAACCCTGTTTGCCCACCCCAAATAGAATCCTACCCATCCCTCAACCCCATTAGCCTCTCCAACAGCATCGCGTAGATCTTACGCCAACAGTTCACAAATTATCATTGGACGCGTCGAAAAGAACTGGAACTGAAGGTCACTTTACAACGGGATTTTTTTAAGTGCATGGGCCACCTTATTTTAGTCTCCCCGAACAAACATAAAGCAATGGTTCAGGAACCCCCGACAAGTTTCGTCGCAATCAACCACCAACAAGGCCAAATCACTTCTATCTAACACCTGCTTATTCAGAGCCTGCACAAGAGGTAAACAATCAGATTCCAAACAAACAAACCTGAGGCCAAGGGTGATTGTGAGCTCTACGCCTATTAGCATCCATCGAGCTTTCAGTACGGTTGGGTGGATTAAGCCTCCATATCTACGCACAAATCCTGCAATAAAATGTCCAAACTCATCACGAACAAGAGCTGCCACTTGAGCAATCTCGTCAATATTAATCCCTGCATTCGTGTTAACTTTGAACCATCCTATCTCTGGAGGATGCCATAACTCAGCCAGCCTGACACTTGAGATGGGACTCGGACTTTGTACAGCTATGAAGTCGATCCAAAGTTGGTTGACCGAGTAAAGCACCCCTTGTGCTGCTTCAAAAGATGCTGCATTAAAAACTACCTCGTTCCTCACTTTCCAAATGCCCTACATCCAGCTCACTCTCCATCCTCGTCCCTCCTCCTCCCGCATCGCAAACAGGGCCGAACATGCCTGGACTAGTGTCATACCTTGGAACTCCCGGGTATCGATCTCAATTTTCCTCCACAAAGTACCTGCAAAAGAATACTAAAAAAATAAATGATGACCAGACTCCGCGCAACTCGCACAAAAGGGGCAGCGAACATCCACTTCCAGTCCCCTCCTCAAAATGTTGGTTCTAAGCGGAAGATTGTTATCGAGCAGGCGCCATATGAAGGTGCGAATCCTAGGAGGGCATTTCAGCCTCCAAACGCGATCCAGACTTCCCTCGCATGAGTCGGAATCAAAGCCAGCTCAGAATGCTAACACCAATCTTGAAGATCAATGTAGTAGCTCGACCTCACCGTATAAATGCCATCCTTGTTATATCACCAGTGAACCATATCTTCTGGGAGTCTAGTAGTTACTTGAATTGCCTTTATCCACTGTATATCCTCTTCCTTGAATAAACGCTGTAAAAATTTATTATCCCACACATCTGTCCCTTCCACTAATAACTCAGAGACCGACCGATGCAAGTCTGCCCCCGGGTAAATGTACTATAGATGCCCAAGTTTATTCCCTAGAAGCCACCTATCGTCCCAAATTCCCACCTTAGTGCTGTTGCCCACCTTCCATTCAAGTTTGGGTGCCAGTAAATCAATTCCCTCTCGTATATTCCTCTATGTGAAACTCGGTCGATAACCAATATCTGCTGTAATTATATCTCCTCGTGGAAAATACCTTGCTTTAAGAACTCTTATCTTTAAAGACTCTGGGTTACAAAGCAGCCGCCAAGCCTGTTTTGCAAGCATTGCGCTATTTGAACTAAGTAGACTCCTGAAACCCGAACCCCCTTCCGCCTTTGGCCTGCACATCTGAATCCAACTGTGTTAGTGCATCTTACATTCCCCCTCCTTGCTACCCCAGTAGAAAGCACATAATTTCTTCTCAATCCTTTCACAGGTATCCACTGGCAAGCTGAAACAACTCATAATATATGTAGGGATTGACAATAATACCGAGTTGATCAGAGTTTCCTTTCACAGGTATACATCTTAGAATTGATTCGGTCCTCAATAGAAGAGAAAATCAACCTCTTAGACTGACCAACCAGAGTCGGCAAACCCAGATATGTATCCCTTTTCTCTCCCCTTCGCATTCCCGCAAAAGCACACAATCTCTCTTTTTGCACCTTAGATATATTGCCACTAAAGAAGATTGAGCTCTTGTGCAAGTTCACCTACTGTCCCAATGCCTGAGCATATGTGTCAAGTAGGTTGAGAATATTTCGCAGCTCTGCCTCGGTTGCCCTTGTAAAAAAAGAGAGTCATCTACAAAAAAGAGGTGAGTAACTGCTAGAGGTCCCCTAGCCACCTTTAAACCATGCAAGCACCGCATCCTTTCCACCTGTCGAATAAGAGCTACAAGACCTTCTGCACATATCAAGAAAAGATAAGGGGAGAGCGGATCACCTTGGCGCAGTCCCCTCTCCGAA
The DNA here is from genome assembly GCA_963995505.1 of Hypericum androsaemum. Lineage (NCBI taxonomy): Eukaryota > Viridiplantae > Streptophyta > Magnoliopsida > Malpighiales > Hypericaceae > Hypericum > Hypericum androsaemum. The sequence goes on from OZ023183.1 coordinate 8,568,036, forward strand.
AAGAAGGATTCCTCTACCTGGCCATTCACCTGCACTGAATATCTGACAGTACGAACACACTTCATAACAAGGGCAGTAAAAGACTCCTGAAAACCCATGGCCAATAACATTTTTTCCAAAAAATTCCACTCTATCCTATCATAAGCTTTCATCATATCTAACTTAAGAGCACATCACCCTTTCACACCAGATGTCTTTTTCTTCAGGTAATGGTATGACTCAAAGGAAACTAAGGCATTATATGTTATTAATCAACCCGGGATAAATGCTCCTTGATTCTCATGGATGATTTCGTACATTATATGTCTTTTTCTCAGCTTCTGGCCGTTCGATCCGTCTAGTTCGAGAATTCAATTTCGAACTCCTCTGTGCTTTGCCTTTTGATGAAAAAATTTTGTGTTGTGGTCTCCATCTCGGATCCAATCCACCCTCGACCTCTGAGCCCACATTATCTCTTCCCTAGAGAGTATTTCCTCCCATTGTCTGAGCAAAACCTCCAGATCCCTCTTCCTGCGCTGTTAAATGTAAACCCTGTAAAGCTCCTATTCTCCTTTCCAACTCACTCTTTTGTTTCCTTACATTTCCAAAAACAGTCTTGTCCCATGACTTCAAATGATGAGCACAGGTGTCTGATTTTGCTCCTAAATCTGTCTCAAGCATACAGTTACACCCAAGCTGAATTTCCTTTCCTATGTCCTTGTGTCTTTCCCACATCTGTTCATAACAAAAATGCCTCGGAGGTGGCCTGACCTCTTCGAACCTTAACTGCCCAACTAGAGAAGAGTGGCCCGACTCGAACTGAGGGCGGGCCTCCACCCAAGTGTGCGGGAAGAGGTTAAACCACTCAGCTGTAGCCAAGATCCTGTCAAGTTTGCATTCTATGTGTCTCTCATCTTCCTGTCCTTTAGTCTAAGTAAACCAAAGACCTGTCGGTTTAACTTCAGAAAAGCCACAATTTTGTATCACCGTTTGGAAGGTATCAATTCTTCTTTGAGTGATAAGATTGCCTCCTCTTTTATCTGCTAGAGACACGATTTCATTGAAATCACCCCCACAAAACCATGGAAATGTGGATCGCTCCTTTAACTGCTTCAGAAGAGCCCACGACTGGTGCCTATCCTCCGTTTTTAGCCACTCGTAGAAACTTGTAAACCTCCACAAACAAAAATCCATGACTTCCACATCTATATGGTGGAGTGAGAAAGATATCAAATTAATGTATGACCCTCAGCTGCAGGATCTTACTAGCCTGCTTAGCTGAAGAACTGCCCACAGGCTCCCCAGACAGCGATAGTTCCACTGTATGACCTTCATTGCACCTGGCGGGGCTGATGGCCAGCCTCCGCCTGTGAAGTTGAGCAGCCAGAATATCTGAAATAGCAAAAACTCACTTGCTAGCATGATACTCTGAATCATCCTAAAAAATGCCCTTCCTCTTTTCCCCCACTGCTACATCATCTGTCCGACCACTTTTCTTAGCCCTGCATGCTCCACTTCTAGCCTTCTTCTTAAAATTCTGAAGGGAAACCTCACCCTGGTGGTTTGGAGTTCCCCCATCTCCGATTGCATCAGCTCAACTTCTCCTTCTCCTCGGGCATATGGCTCTTCCTGGCACAAAAGATCGGTCGCCTGTATCACTGTATCTTAATGAGTAGGAGGAGAAACTTCCATCTCTTGATGAGCCACAGCTACCTGACGTCCCTCTTCTCTCCTAAAGTCCTTGAAAAAATCCATCTCTTGGCACGATACCGTAAAAACCTGTTCCTACAAAAGGAGAAGTCTACGGTGAGGAGGAATGTAACGAGTATGTCCCATGTTTGAAAATAGTGAGTAAGGGATAGAAATAATCTGGGGGAGAGAGCCTGGAGCCCTCTCCTGGATGATGGTTTAGGCTGGTGATGGGCCTCCCTTTGTAAGGAGACCGCCAACCAGCGAACCAGTTGATACCCAACGATCCTCTTCCCCTCTGGGGGATAGCCTTATAGTCTGAAGCGTGGTCTGCAACATCTCCATCTGAGCGGGATCGTCTGACATTGTTGGCGCCAGAGTAACTTTGGGCTCTTTAGACAGGTTTCTGTTGCCTCAAACAAGTTGGGCTCTCATGTTGGTGAAAGGGAAAGGGTCCATATCAGGATCAGGCAAACATCGTGGCGCATAAATTGGGGCCCTCAACCACTCTCCATTCCCCTCGGTTGTCTACAAAAGATAGATTTGAATTGGGTACAGACTAAACAAAAAAGGTTGTACCATCTAGATCATTCTTTAAGCCATTAGATTGTGTCCTTTGAGCTATTGGATTGGGTCTTTTAAGTCATGTGTAAGATATGACGGCTAAAATTTACGGGGGACATTTTTGGAATTTTGTTAATCTTCTTTCTCACTTCTCTCTCCACCCTCACATCTCTCTCCACCTCCTCGTTCGACGTAGCACAACTACAAATGGTGCTCGACATCAACCGGAGAATGAAGGTAAGCAGCCTTGTCCTGGACACTGGTTATATTGACATTGGAGGGGGACAATGCCGAAGCCGAGAGGATGGACTTCGAGGACTGAAAGCTCTGGGAAATGAGGTGAGAGACCGCAGATAGGATGCAATGCCAGAGACGGTGGAGTCTCACTGGAGGAGGGTATACTGGGAAGAGTCAAACCGCTCCATCCCTCACTTATATAGACTGGGTTGTGGCCCCCGGTGATGGACTTCAGACTAAAAGCTTCAGGCGGATGAGGCGAGAGACCGCCAGCAGGATGCAACGCCGCAGACATTGGAGTCTCGCCAAAGGGGGAGTTATTTCATGCCAGAGGTGGAGTCTCACTTTATGAAGCAGCGTAGGAGCTTAAAAAGAAATTTTTCTACGGCGTAGGAGAACGAAGAGGGTTCAATATAAAAACAATTGATAATTCAATTTTGTTCAATTTTTTACTATGGGTACTGCTGCCAGGGTTTGATCTCTTGACTTTCTAAATATTTACAACGGCTTGTACTGCTAGGCTATAAGTCATTTAGCAATACTGCTGCTACTAAATTTGATTTTCACATCGTATTCTAATATTATTTCACATGGTAAACCAATATTGTTTGGGTAGCATACCAATATCAATTTATATGGAATACTAATATCACTTCACATAGTATACCAATATCACTTTGGATGGTTTATCGCTTTATATGTTATACTAATATCACTCAGACAAAGGTAAAGTGAGAGCTCCCCCAACCACCACGCACTCTCGTGTCAATCTTTTTGGTTACCTCTGACAAGTTTGTAGAAGTTTGCCCTATAATTTACCCTTTTTACAAGTTTGCCCACTATGTGTCACCCACTTTTGCTTTGACCCGTAGGATATTTTTTTAAGGCTGACTGGACCCAATCTGGGCCCACAAAGGAGTCACACTGTTGGTATTTCACAGCCCCAATTTGTTACCTTACAAAGGAGAACTCGATTCAATTAATTAATAAAAGTCCACTAATCGAAATTTAAAATTTATTTGACAGCGAGATTATTTTTCTAAATCAAATTCATATGGGAAAAGTTCATTTTTTATAACATGTGATTTGCAATATTTTTAAAAAAGACCGGGAGAGCGACCCGCTCTTGCCTCTGGATTGCAGTTAGATCAGTTCGACCGGTTAGAATGCCGGTCGGACTAGTACTTTTTTATATTTAAAAAATTATAATTTTATTAATATTTTAACTACCCCTACTCCACTACCCAGCCCTATACCTCGGTTACCCTTTCCAAAAAATAAATGGGTACAACTTTTTTTCTCTTTTTTGACCCACCATAACCTTGAAATCCTAAAAAATTTCCACCAAAATCAAAAACCGGAACCTAAAAAACCTTGATTTTGTGACCTACCGGCAAGAAAATATTAATTTTTTTGGGTTCAACCTTGCGAACCAAAAAAGGGGTGAAAAATTATTTCGAACTGCCCAGTCTGACCATTTCTTGGGCGGTTTGTAAGGTTGGCGATCTTTTGGCCAAACCCGGTACGCTTTTCCAATCGAATCGCAGTCTGACTGGTCTGACCACCGGTCGGACTGCGTATTTTTAAAATCTTGGTGATTTGCAACTTTTTAAGATGTGATCTTGTACTTTAAAAATGACTTTTTGAATCATGTGGCTACAACAATTTGGCATAGTCCCTGAGCTAATTTTGACTCTAAGCCTAAAAAATCACGTCGTTTTGAGGCTCATATGGCACGTCATGTTCGATTTTGTTATCTGGTTGGTAATGTGAGTTGTTTAGAAAGAAAATATCAATTTCAATCTCCCTCTTTGTTTATATTTTTCAAAACAAACCCCCTTCTTCTTATATATTTTCCTCCTGCCCCTCTCTCACCCTCTCTCTTCTTCCTCCTCCCATCTCTCTTCTTCCTCCCCACAAATCACAAACATGTCATAACTCCTCGGTGTCATTTATCCCAATTTGTCGAGATCTTCGACCTGAGAACATATCCCACTAAGCTTTCACCACTATAACCCAGTTTGTCTCCATTTCCACCACAACCTCCTCCTCCTCCCTTCCAAACCCAGTAACCCAATCCTAAAAACCATGTCCTCTGCCAAACCAGACCAAGAAATACGCCAATCGATCAAAGATAAAGACATGGATAGGGAGGCGAAGCAGCTCGCAAAGGCCTATCTTCAACACCGAAGGGATCCTCTGGTTACTGTTTCCCTCTTCAGTCGTCTCGGGCCAATCTTTGATACTGCGCAAACGCTGAACTAGAGATCATCAAAGCATTTTGGGGAAGTTTCATTTAATTAAATATGGAAAATTGAATTGAATTGAATTAAATTGGGGAAATTGAACAAGAGTTTGCGTATGAGGAATTAAATTGATTTGGGAAATTAAATACAAGTTTGCATTTGGGCAATCAAATTGAATGGTGGAATTTAGAGATGCAGGCATCGAGGAGGTAGGACGCAAAGAGCAGAGAGAGGAGAAATGCCTCATCGGTGGGCAAAACAATGACGGTTGAACGGTGGGCATAGGGTCAACAGGACAACTGTTTTGCCGGCTGTGTCAGAGGCAGCCTCCAAGAACGGGAAGCAAAAAATTAACAGGTCAGCTAGGTTGACCTCTGCAGCCCAATTGATGAATTAACAATGACATGTTTGATATTTGTAGAGTTCATAGGCTATTTCCTCGAAGGAGAGGAGGAAGAAAAATAGGGGGGTCAATTTTGAAAAATATAAACAAAGAGGAGATTAAAATTAAAATTTTCTTTCTAAACAACTCACATTACCAGCCGGATAACAAAATATGACGTGGCATTCTACGTGAGCCTCAAATGGGATCGTTTTGAGGCTCAAAATCGAAATTGGCTTGGGAGATCCCCGAGCCTCTCAAAAAGTCATTTTTGAAATATATGATAGCATCTCAAAAAGTCGCAAACCACAGGGTATGAAAGTGAACTTCTTCTAATTCTTATTAAATAGCCAGCAATAAATGATACCAAAGTTGTCGTTCTTAAATAACACAACTAATAAATTTTCATTAAATCCTACGATGAGCGACATCAACCGATGGATTTCCATCTTCACCCGACCACCCCATTATCTGCTCGCTAATTAACCCTCCCATTATTCCGGTTAGATCGGATGGTGTCGGCTCAACTGTAGCCATTGTCGAAGCCTTTCCCCACCCTCTCTCTTCTCTAGGCGCAAATAGGGACAACTCGGTCGAAACGACACCACCCTCGATCATTGTTTGAACACCATCTGTCATCATGCAATACATCTGCTCGTTGTTCACTTGTGGCGCTACCATTGCATCATTTCTCGCAGCAACGACATTATGTCGTCCTAAGCTATCGTGACTCGAGAGCTTCCTCTTAAGGGTAGCATTCCAACGATTTTTCACAGAATTATCGGTCCTTCCGGGGAGGAGCCTAGCAATGGTGGCCCATTTATTTCCATACAGTTCATGAGCATTGATGATTATTTCATCCTCGTCTGGGGTGAACGGTCCATGCACCAACGTTGGAGACAATTGGTTGCACCACCGTAAGCGACATGACTTCCCGGATCGACCTGGTATTGACAAGGCTATGCTGGACCAATTGTTGGGCCCCACTATCTGGACCAATTCCCTGAGTTTCTCGTCCTCCTCGGGGCTCCACTGTCCCCGGACCCGCTCCACTGTGGTCGAGGATGGTTGATGTTGCTGCGCCATATCGGTTATTGTATTTGCTAGAGAGAGAAGAAGAGTGAATATTGGTGTGAACGACAAGTAGAGAACAAGGTGGGTTTTATAGTGTTAGAGGTTTACTGATAGCGATCAACTTGGATTAGGTTAGGTTTTCCCGGTTGCCAATAATGGTGAATTTATTTGTGTCTATTTTACCTACCTTATTTGCCACAAAAGATCAAATTAATGACATTGTATTTTTTTTCTTTTTTAGTATAGCATTATTTTCCTTTTTCTTAAGTTGGTTATGCATTTATAGTTTCTTAATTATTTTACCTCTTTTGTCTTTTTAATAAATGATACATAGTTTTTTATATAATTTTCTAGTTTATAAAAGAGGAGATACTTCATTGGGGGTTTGGATTGGGTCCGGAATGGGCCCATTCCGAACCGTTTGAAGTGAAGACACGCGGAGTTCTTTTGCAAAAAAGTTAAAATTCGGGGACAAAAATAAAAAAAGTCACGCGGGCCGGTATCATATAACTGGGCTTGCCGGTATTGTAGCACAAAGACCATTATCATATAGCTTGGCTTGCCGGTGTCGTAAACGTGACATGCCGGTATCGTAAACGTGATATGCCAGTATCGATCCTTCAGTCCAAACAGTTCGGAATCGTCCCTTCACTCCGGACCCAATCCATTCTGACTTCATTGGTACTACAACTACATGAATTCCCTAAAAAAAATCCATAACTATATGGATGGGTATTTTCATTCTGTAATTTATGAGCGGTAGGTGAAATTAACAATTTCACATTTACTTTGAGACGTTCTTTTTTAGTTTTAGTTCAAACATTTTCTTCTAGTGTATGGAAACAAATTAAACACATTAAAATTATGGCCAAATATTTAGCAAATTACCAATTATTGTGTGATTAAAACTCCAAAGTTGAGCTGGAGTATACATAATTTTTTAAAATTTTCTTATTAAAACATAGTTACGTATTACATTTTGCTTCTCACTTAGTGTAACATTCTATGATCAGATCGATTGTCTCTAACAACCACCACGAGTTTTTTCAGCGTGTTTTGTCCTCACTCATATGCACTGATAAACTTTCCATAAGGTCACTCATTCTGAAATTTTTTCAGGCCAAACGCGCTTAAACTTGAAGTTATTTCAACATATTTTTCAGAAAAGAAGATGCACCTTGTTGATATGGATAGTACCAATCAAATCACTTAAGGCTTTCTGAACATATTATTAACAGGGTATCACATTCGCCCCTCCTCAAATACGAAACATCTTTGACACGCCATACAGTCTAGCCTTAAAATATCTTTTTTTCAGGTGTGGAATCGATTCGTCCATGTCTTCCGTCACCTTGAATGCTGGACAGGAGCCGCTCATTGTTCGTGCACTCTCACACCTACAATCACTCCCCACCCTCTAGGCTGCGGGCATGACATGCCGACCAACTTTAGCTCTTGTAACACCCCCTGTTGACATAGATATTCGAAATCAAGCCACTAAAGTATTTCTTAACATATCCGGAGTATTACATTCATCTCTCATTAAATACTCGACATCTTTGTCGCGCCACATTCGTACAACCCCAAAATTCCTTGCTTTCTAGTGTAGGATTGGTTCATCCATGTCTTCCTTCATCTAGAATACTTGCCAGGAGCCGCTCATTTTTCGTGCACTCTCCCATTGGTTATCACTCTCCTCCCTCTAGGCCCCTGGTGTCACATGCCCACCAACTCCAACATGGTTAGTCCCAGAACCACACAGTACTAGCAGAGGTCCAACTCTGATACTATTTGAACGCTCCGTGATATGATAGACAGTCTCCACAAACGAACATGAGTCTTTTTCAGAGTATTTTTTCCTCACTCAGAGACGTACTCTAAGAAACTTCCTAAGAGGTTACCCATCCTGAAATTACTCTAGGCCAAGCTCGCTTAACTTTGGAGTTCTTTCCAGATGTTTGCCATAAAAGAAGGTGCAGTTTGTTGATATGGATAGTCCAAATCAAATCAATTAAGCATTTCTTTACCTATCCAGAGTATTATACTAAGTTTAAATTTTTTATTATATATCTACAATATAATTTATACACTTGCAATAAGTATCTAATCATGAAATGTCACGCCCTAAAAAATAGGCATGACAACCACCACATAGAGAATGTTCTGCAAGGCTCAATTCTTTTTTAAGAACGTTATAAAACAAAATATCTTTATATGATACATCATCATGTCATAAAATAGTCGTAAATAAAGATATGCACGACTGTTTTACATCATCATGGCAAACATCTATGTCAGAAAAGAAGGTGCGATTTGTTAATATGGATAGTCCAAATAAAATCAATCTATTTGGAGTATTACACTAAGTTTGAGAATTTTTATTACATATATGTAGTATAATTTGTACATTTGCAATAAGTATATAATCATGATCAAATAGGCATGTCAACCACTACAGAGAGAATGTTCTCTTTAAGGCTCAATTCTTTTTGAAGAATGTTACAAAACAAAACATCTTTAATTGTTACATCATCATGTCATAAAATAGTCATAAATAAAGATCCGTACTCTAGTTAAAACATGAATGCTACTATATATGGATGCATTTTTTTTCTTGTAGCTATTACTCATAATTCATCATTGTTGTATCTGAAACAAACATCATATTTTGATGAGATGATGCAACTCAGTAAGTCAGCAAAATATATAAATCAAGACATCCTTTACCTGACTCTACAACCAAAATGAAACTCTAGAGTCCCATTAAAAGTACAACGAGATTTTTGCCTGACACAAATGAAATACCCCTCGTTCCCACGGCACGTGTACAATCCAAGATACACTGCGGGTCCAAAACGTAAGAGTACCAACACCATGGTTTCAAGTTAATTCTTATACTCCCCGCACTGCGTATAAGTCCAAGTCGCATTACATGGCCCAAAACGATGTAGGAAGACCCCGCAGATACACTGACCATACCAAATCGTACAAACAAAATTTAAAGATCATACATAATATTTCAAAGACCATATAGAATCATGCCGGACCGAATAAGATCATACACAACCACAAAATATGACAACAAATCAAACAGAATCCAAACAGCGACTGACTAACACGGCATCAAAATCAACACAGAATTCAATGTCATGGAAATACAAAATCGAACTTACCTCTAGATGCACTAACCTTCCCCCTAAAATTGATCTCACACCTTAGGCATCCTATAATCGCACCATACGACATAATACTCTATAAGACAAAGTCACGGAATGGGGATGATACAGATTCGACAAACAGGGGAGGGAGAACCTTACATCTGTGGCTCGCTCCATCTCCTATCCTACCTTCTGTTATATTGTTGACGATGTGAATACTCGTTTCACCTTGCGGAAGAGTCAAAAATGAATATGATGAGCATTGTGATGGAAAAAATAGGGCGGCCAAGGCCCGTTAAATAAAATACGAGTAGTTCACCAAAAAAATAAAATATGAGTTAACCTAGCCACTAAGTCAAGTCAGACGAAAAATTACCGAATACTATATGGTAAATTACTGATTAGTACCTAGCATTTTATGGTTCTTACATGAAATGAAGAAGTAAAAAAAATTCTTGAAGCGGGCAAATTACTTGCCAGAAAAAAAAATTATGTAGAATCATAGTTGCATGTTACGTTTTGTTACTTGTCATTAATTGTAAGCAACTTTTTATTATGTAATTGAGCTATATATAAACCAAGTCAAACTAATTCTTAAGGTGAAAAAGTAGTTGATAGAATAATATATTTTAAAAAATAAAATAAGTGATATAAAAGTTTGTAATATGAATCAAATTGAAAAGATAGCATATTTATGGTGTTGAGTGGAAATTAATTCCAACTTCAATGATGGCTTTTGCTCTTCCTCAAGCTTTGATTACTATTTGCACTCTTCTCCTCCTCCTCTTCCAAGCATCGACCTCTAATGGCATCTCTTCTCCTTCACTTTTGAATGGTCAGCTGAAATAAACTAAATCCAAGTGTTATTCAAACCAATGACTAAATTGCCCGTTTTACCAAAAGAAAAAAAAGTGTATTTTACTATCTTGTGGTATTGCTAATTTTGCTTTCAGGTTCTGTGGTGTAATTTTCAGTCCTTGTGGCTTTTTAACTTTTTATCACATACTATCCTGGGCAGTTATCCGGGCCGCCCGGACAATCTATCATGCCATTCAACTCAAAACGATGTTGTTTCACGTATTACGTAGCGAGCCAGTTGAATAAATCGTGTATGATGACGTATTAGAGCGATTAATTATCAAATTAGTCTCAACTATTCTTACATCGTCTTCGACCTTCCATCCTCTCCCTCCACTTCTCCTTCTCCCCTCTCTTCCTCTGTTTCCATTCTCCACGCCCACCCTCCATCACCTCCAATCCCATACTCACCCCTCCCCCAACCCGTCCTAAACTTGACGTTTTTCTTCCTCTCCTGAGTCTGTAGTTGAGGACTCCTTTTGAAATCTGAAGTTAACTTCTCACAGTCCTCTCCTCCCCGAATCTCCACCCTCTCCGGCCACAAACCTACGAAAATTCCATCAACGCTCAACGAATCCCTACACCCCACCGACGCTCTCCTAGGCATCCTCCTCGAAGCAAAACGACGACGGATAACATGCGTTATTAAAAGAATCTAAAGCCAAAATCAACACTCAGGTGAAAGGACAAGACATCTGAATATTCTTATGCGGACATAATGCAGCAAGCAACTGTTAAAGAATTGAGAGGAAGAAGAAGCTAATTTCACATACAGGTTCCTGAAACAACTCAGTATGATAAATAATCGAGTTACATTTCGCGTCTACACAGGTACACGTTGTGGGGAAGAGAGAGAGAGTTTGTATCTCTACCACGAAACATTCACCATTCCTATTTCCAACTCAAACCACCAAGTCTAATGACCTCCTCGCCGCTAGTATCCCTACGTTGAATGCGGTCCCCACTTGTATCTCCTCTTTGATCAGTTCCGACACCGTAGAGATCCTTCAGCTTGGCTAGGTTGCTTGACGCTGAAGCCGTCTCCTTATTCCCATCTCTGTAGGAACCAGGATGACGATCAGAAGGTTCAACACCAGTGTGCAAATTATGACTTCTACTCCTGCTCTGGCTGGGACTCCTACTCCTGCTGCGACTTGGCCGGGAACTACTTCCATGATCCCCCCTTCTCTCTCTATCATACCTTGACCGTCTGTCATAATCATACCTACGATCCCTGTCTCTATCTCCTTCCCGTTCTTTGTCTCGACCAAGATCACGATCATGTCCTCGGCCACTTTCTCTGTCCCGGTACCGTTCTCGATCTCGATCCCTTTCCCTATCTCTTTCTCGACCTCTATCACTATCCCTGTCTCTATCCTTGTCAAAATTATCTTTATCAGGATATTCACGGCTACCACTGCGTCGGCTGGGAGATCTTCGTGAATCGTCATTCCTTCTTTCGTAAGGAGGCGGCGGAGGCAATGTGCGACGAACAGGTGACGAGTCCCTAGTTGATGCTCGATGGGGAGCACGCTGGCCGAAAGAGACTGATAATGCAGCCTTTACAGATGGAGGACGCCGTGCAGTCTCATCTGATGCATGACGATTGGTCTCCCCTGTTGATCCAGAAGGTTTGGTAGGAAGTTTCATCTTTTCAAGACTAGCAACAACCTGCCGCATCACAGGAACAGGAATACGAGGGAAGAGGGTATCGAAGTAGTACTGCAAGAGTAAAAGATACTTATTACGCCGACAGCAGATAGAAAGGAACATAAAATTGGAATCAAGATACAAAAGGATAGAAATTGGTTGCACCTGACCTGTCCAAGAAGCAAATCACGTATATAAACACCCATTGTAGTAGTTCGTCCATTAGATCCTGGAGAGAATTCCTGAAATGCAATGCAAAATACAGAAAGTCACATGGTCAATTCTTGCAAACACGGGTTAACATTAGACAGTTGCTGACCAATAGAAATGAAAAAGAACACAACGCTAACCACGAGACAGTATCACGAACTACAGATAACAATTAAAATAGCACACATCCTTAACAATCAAAAGAAAGGTCAACAACAGAAAAAACCCATGCCTGCAGCAAATCCATGAACATTGCAATCCTCAGCATAAACTTCTTAGTAGCACGTGAGTTGCAACGACAAACTGCTAGGCACAGGCGTTTAGCAACGGAGTAACTGGCATCGACGAGAAAAGCTGTTATGTAAAAGACATTCTGCATTTTACTCATGTAGACATGTTTACTGGAAATAATAAACATCATGCCCATCTTATGTTTCAAATCCAATTAATGCCCCTAGCGAGCGATCGATCGACTTACCTCGTCATCCTGAATGTAGGGTTCGAACCAGCCCCACAGGGTCTTGGGATCAGCAGCGTACCTCAAGTACAGGAACCCTATCTGGCAGCAGACAAAAAAACAACAAGAAAGCAAATGAATAACTCGAACACGGTTGGTTGGTTGGTTGGTTATTACGCGATGAGATAAAGAGGGAATACCGCGCGGATGTAGGGGGAGTCCTTGTGGTTGAGGAGGCCGTGCATCTGCTTGACGGTGAGCTTCATGGTGAAGAACTTGTAGAGGAGGCAGAAGGCGGAGGAAGGGCCGCGGCAGTTACCGGTCATCCAGGGCTCCACGTGGTCGACCTGGTTGAAGATCTCGTCGACCACCTCGTGGTACGTCTTCAGCCTGTACAGCTCCTTGAAGTAGTCCGACGACAGAATGTTCATCGACAAAACCTTCTCCACCAACACCTCTATCGCCTTCCCGCTCGTCTGTACCTCCGCCCCCATCCCCCCGACGACCGACGACCGACCTTAGGGTTGGTTGATTCGTCTTCCTATCGTCTCTTCTCTTCTCTTTCCCCTTTCCTTTTTCCGGTGAAGGGAGGGACCCCTAATTTTAACACCCCAGCCCAGCGTAGAGATTGCAATTTTGGGGAATTGAATTCGATCGCATCTCGTTTCGATGCCTCATTTCTTTTCGTTGCCACGGTGGGCTGGGCCTGCTTCCCTCGGTTTGGGCTTTTACGGTTACTGCACCAAGTCTGAAATTTTAAAAATAATAAGGTTTTCAAAAATTATTGATAAAAGTATATTTTAGTACCATGTAGTTTCACGTACTTCACGTTTAGGCTATGTAGTTTAAAGTTTCAGATTTGGTCATTGTGGTTGTTTTTGTTCAAACAGCAGTTTGTCCCGGGCAGCTGACCGGCCATTTGTCCCTCCACATAGGCACCATATCTCCCAAAATGACATCGTATGGCGTCCGACGTGGCGATTTTATATTTTAAGTTGTTGATAACGTATCATGTGATAAATTATCAAACCAGACCCAAATTTTTTTCAAATTTCTAAAAAGCACTTCGTCTTCCTCCTCCCACTATATCTTCTTCCTCCCCCTCCCAAAATGACTTTTATACACTCCACTTAACCATCAATCTCTCGCTATCTTCTTTAATTCATCATCCATAACCTTCAATGCTTCAAATCGACCAGGCTCAATCTAATAATAATAAAAAATGTTCCTCCCCAATCTCCCTCCAAGATTCTGCACCGGCGAAGCCCGTGGTCGGGTGGTCTCCCTAAAGGTCATTCAACGAACTTGGTCCTGGAGAAATCCCATCCGTAGAGGCACTCGAATCTGGACGGCGGGGAAGGAGGATTTGTCGCCTCGTTGGTTAGGGGTTACACCAAGGCCGGGTTGCCCCATTCTGGGTTCGGTTTGTTTGGGAGAATGATGGGTTTGCGTGAGGAGATAGAATGTAGGGGCTTCGTGTTTGCGCTGCAAGCTTGTGATGGATTCTTGGGGTTTTGGAAGGTGGGTCGGTCCATTGTGTAGTTTGGAGGATGGGTTTTGGGGATGATTTTTGTTTCCAGGAGACTTTTGGGTCCATGACAGGGAGTGGGGTTGAGCCAAATGATGTTACTTTCGTACTAAAATTTTTGCAATAATTCTAAATTTCAGAAGAATTCGTGGAGAAGATGGAATTAATAAAACCCAGATGGTAACTATTTAGGAGGAATATGTTTGATGGGTATTGAGCTTGAACAACCATATTTACAAAGCAATGCAGATTTTAAAGAAACAAAGAGACAAGAAAAAAAGATGAAGATGACGAGAGAGGAAGGAACAAGCTTAAAAACAAATGGCGGACTCTTTATGGGACCAATTTGGTAATTTTTTGCACGCCACGTTAGCTACGACTTACACAATGGACTGTCCACATTGGACGCCAAATGTTGTGATTTCGGGAGATGTGGAACCTACGTGGAGGGCCAAATGGCTGGTCAGCTGCCTGGTACTGACTACTGTCTGAACAAAAATAACCACAGGAACCAAATCTGAAACTTTAAACTACATACCCTAAACGTGAAATACGTGAAACTACAGGATACTAAAGTATACTTTTACTAAAATTATTTAACACTCCTACGTATTAAGTGTTCAAAGGTGAAATTTCTCGACTAAATTAATCTCTAAATTCAATCTCGAGATTTATTAATCAATCTAGTGGCATGCCGCTTGGAGAGTTCAGTTCCCGATGATAGAGATCTCCTGGTATTTTTTTTTTTGGTAAGTAGAGTTTATTGAATAAATTATTTCCATCATATTGTGAGTTGAAGTCTCCGCAGCCTTGTCAAAATCTTACGCGATAAAATCTAATAAAAATATTGTGTAGAAAAAGAGTACTTCCATCATATTACGTTTAAATCACTGTACATAATTCCATCCAATCTTACTAGGAAGATGTATTTTGAAAGAGCTACACGATTGTTATTCGTTTTTGGGTGGCATAATAATTTACCGAATTTCAAGGTTCTATTATTATTAAAGTCCAAATAATTTAGTTTTAACTCAAATGGATCCTCTTCAAAAAATTTAAGAACAGAAAGCGAACCGGGTTTTTAGAAAGTATGACCAACTGACTAGGAAAAATAGTAAGCATTTAAATCGATTTACTTGGTCTAATTTAAATAAAATGTCTCGAGCTCAAATTATTGTGAATACATTTGCGTTAAATACGTGTTGAGAGAACTTTATTATTTTTAAAAAGTCTTACCTGACTTGAAACTGAATTAATAGGTCATTGAGTATTCGGATAAGTGGTAGAAAAAAACTATTTTTGTTCCTCTCAATCTTTGTTGGATTAGCCACAAGAATATATCCAATTCCATTTCTCTCGTGTAGGAGTTCAGAGATCATATCACTCATTAACAATAATAATCAGATAGACAAAACAGCTAAATATTCTACAAAAAAAAAAAGAAGATAAGAGGCATCATTGATGATTTGATTTCGGACCAAAATGGTACTACATTCAAAACCCTCCTTATTTGGGATATAAAAGGGTCAACTACAATCATAATATTTCACAAAAGAAAAAGGTTGACTCTATTGCTAATCTGGAGATTAATTGATCGCTCACACCAAACTTAAACGGTAAACTCTCTTAATTGCGTTTATTCTACAGTACACCCACAAGAAAAAAGAAAGAAAACCAAGATTATCTACTGCCATAAAAAATCTACAAACTTTTGAGGGCGATAGAGGCATCTTCGTAACATTCATATGAATTTGTTGTTTTATTGGATTGGGTTCGAAGCTTGATGGTGATGGTGCAGATTGTAGAAATCATCGCCGGAAACGCAGCTCCAACACTTGCTGCTCAACATGCGGAAGCTTGGCTCTCTAGGAATTGTCAAAGGCCTTGTCGACCTGCATGGACGAAAAATTTTACAATAGTTCATTCACAATTTTAACACAACAACTCAAATAAGAACGAGATAAAAGAACGGTATAAATTTCGAATGAAAAAATTAAAGCATTTTTTTAATACGCTTTATCAAGAGCGGTTAAATAGAAAAATTTTGTGAAATGCAACCAACGACTTTGCGGGAACTGTATTTTTTTGTAAACAGTCGCCCCGGCTTGGTCACTGCGACCCCTTTGTGACGGGTACCCCTTTTCTAAAAAATTACGGGGCTATTTTTGCCGAGTTCTTTATTTATGATAAATCAGTAATCCAAACAATTGTTACTTGATATATAAAAATCTGCTTAAAAAATTCAATGAGTTTTGATTATTTAGTTCCTAAGATAAATAAGTGGATGAGAACCTTGCAAGAAAACTAATCAGGGATTTAACTGATCTTGCTTTCAGATTAACTAATATTCGCAAATTGATAATGATCAATTAACTTAATATGATGGCAACATGACACTAAATTTCTTGACAAGAAATGATAAGAATAATGGGTTTTAATTATAACTACATGCACTTGCCTCTGAGGAAAGAAAGGTCTATCAAAGTAAGGCATCAATTGAGCTCTTGGGATCATCTCCTTCCTCAGCGACTTTATCTCTTCCTCTTCTATGATCTGGCAAGTAAGTTGTAAAAAGAACCCTATTAAGACTAAAGCTAATTGGCACGGCCGTTGTAAATAGAATTCGATAGTGCTCGATTAATTATATAGTAGGAATTTTTTCATGGCTCACTTTTTGGAGCCTCTCTACTTGCTTCTTTTGCAGCTCCAGGATGTACAGCTTCGTGGCAACCTATATACATGTGCATAGATTAATTTAAATTAATATATAATTAGGCAGTTGCAATTAATATTTTGGGAGATTAAATATTACAGAATAATTGAACATTGCACGTTTCACTGCTCTTTGCTCTGTGTGTAGTCTGAATTCTTGCGGCTTTGTATTTTCTTTGGCTGGAAGCTTCGAGCTCACCTGTTCCATATCCAAGAAATCAGTAACATTTTTCTATTTTCAATTAGTAGACACAACTATAATATGATCTAAACTATATAGTAATTTACCTTAGCTCGAATATCCTTAGTCACGTCATCTTTGGACTGCACAATTACATGATAATCAATTATAGTGTCGAGGCAAGTAACACGAGGTACTTTTTTAATTATTAGGATATTAATTCAATTGTTTGTATATAAACAAGTACATAGTCTAGAAGAGAGACGGTGAATTTTGTAAGGCCTAACAGAAATTGAACGAATATGAAACCTTAACCATTAGTTATATCGCATACGTATAAACGGACTATTTTTTTTTAAGAAATGACGCGTTTTTCAGGGTATTCCATCTTAAATTGCGCGATGTTAGCTCATGTGCCATTAAGTATATGGGATGGAAATATCAAACAACTCTATTAGTAATATATTTTTTATAAGTAGATGAATATATTACTCGGATAGAAAATTACACCATATGTGGGGTACTAGTACTACTTCATTGACCACTAAATAACTACTGTAACAAGACTCTATACAGTGAGGAATTTCCAAGCGAGAATAAAGAACGAAAAATGGAATGCCCTATAAGACACTAGAAAAATAGAGGCAGTAAAACAATAACCTTTGGTGGAGATTTTGTGTATGACCTCTCCATGTTCAATAATTTAGTAATCACTAAGCTAAGCCACTTAGTTGAACTACAAGTGTGTGACTAAACTAAACCACACTCAGTGAATTTATAAGGGCGAAGATAGACCAAAGTTTGGAGATTGGTAATTGTCCTCCGTGTGCTTTTTCTGTTGCTACATCACAAGCAACATTGCCTCAAACAGGGGCTTTTTTTTTTGGAATTGCTGATGATCTTGCACCAAACTTTCTGATTAAACCTCCCTCTCAAGGCATACATATTTGTCAAGTACCAGACTATGTTCCTTCAACTCTCCACTTGCTACTTAACAAGAAATTAATATAATCCAATTGCTCAATTAGTTCTTAATTATCTTTGATTCAGTGAAAGAATGTGCTACTGAATTGCATGGCCACCAGATGGGTCCCTCTCACATCTAGTACCTTTGGTGATCTCAATTTTTTTTTGAAAGTACATGTATTAAAGTGCCATAGAATATGCAACCTATTTAGTATGGTATTTTCCATGCCATGGTGTAAAACGGAGTTCCGACCGCCGATCTTATTAAAATCCTACCACACTGGAATCCATAAGAAAAAAGGTGTGGTGATCTCAAATTGCAGCGTCCACAAAGAGCATGTTTGTGTACAAATGAATTGATCTAAGTGGTGACGTACTTGAACTCCTTTAACGAATGCAAAAAAGGATATTGAGAGACATTCCTAAATCGGGCTAATTGAATTTAAGATTATTAATATTACAGAGCTCAATACTTGATCGACCACTAGACGGAGACCACCTTCGTGAGACGGAACGAGCCACATCATGTGCCTTTAAAGCATGGGCGGAGCTAGGAAAATATTTAAGTTGGGGAAAGATCCAAATTAATATTTGTTATGATGAATTTTAATTGAAACGTGAAAATTCATTGGGTTAATTAGAATAAACTCTAGTGGTCGATGTAAGTGTTTGGTTAGTCTATAATAAATTACACGTGGCAATAATATTTGGCATAATAATCTAATCTAAGTTCAAGTGAGATCGAATCAGAAAATGTGATAATAGACTTCCATATATTAACATGTATATATTCCCTACTTTGACTTTATAAATTTCGGAGTCGTGCCGGTTTTGATTGTGCTACATTAATTACGGCTAGAAAAAAAAATGCTTATGCTATTTCTCTCATATCTCGGTAATATGGCCAAAATTTTCATTAGCTTATTGGTGATCTCAGAACAAGTAAGTAGATGCATTTTCGACTTATCCTAAAACCACGAAAAACAAAAGAATTATTTGGTTGGACAATCTTTCAAGCCATAGCAATCCTCCGAATTATATAAGATATTTGATTGAATTGTAATTGTACCTTTAGTTGATTTTTGTTTTGGTTCGTGCATTTATGGTTTCATTTAAACTATTCAATTGATTTTGTTCGATTTTGTGTGCACATTTATTGATCATATCTTTTTCCTTGAACATTTGTTGATAGTACTATACGGTTAGATTAGGCATTAGGGATGTATTTATTATTGATTACATGGAAAATGCTTTTTCAAGTCTAAAACTAATCATGTTTGGTTTTATACCATCTAGCATCTCGGTCCTCTAAACAAACTAATCCAGATTTGAGCCAAGTAAGACTTTTGAAAGATGAAAAAAAAATTTCATCAAATATTTAATATTGTTATATTCTCAATGACTCAAACTCGAAATCTGGTTAAACTAAAAAAATATTCTTGATAGTTGATCTAACTATTTCTTGATTTTAACATTTTGGAACATTTCTCGCGTCATTCTTGCGATAGATTATACATGTACGGTTAGTTTAAGTTTCATCACCTTCCTCAACCCATGATCAATGTAGATTATCACTTCCTCATCAAGCAAAACCATTAATAACGTTTCCTAAATAGGATGACAGTGAAAGAAGTGAAAGGTGGCCCAAAGAAGAGAAAACATATGATATATTTCCCATTGTACAAGTATTTCTTTTTAAAGCCGTTAACTAACCGAAGGAGGAAATCAAAGGGTCACGTCTGCATTTGAAAAAAAAGGCCCAAAGATGGATTTGTTTAGGATAATGTCAATGGTAAGAGGCCTGTCTTGTAGTTAGGTCGTGAATAGAAAATCAAACTAACATGCAATGCTTATAACTGAAGTCTTTTATGACTAAAAGGACGTGTAATAAGATAATAAACAAAACATTATAATAATAGGAGTTATTATAAGTGGTAACATAATTTGGTTTGCTTAAGAATATCTGGAATTCAAATTCAAAAAAGACGAAGTACTCTCTAAAATAGTCTTGTATGTTAGACTATGAATTCCGAAGACTAACCAAAAAATAATAAATCAAACATATAACTGGCTGGTCATTACTGTTCCAATGTTGTCCATTTGACTTCCTCCTCAAGCATCTCTTCTAAGACTTTGAGCTTTGCGCCTTATTGAAGCAAGCAATCGTAGTGCGCTTCTAGGCCGTTAATGTGTCCCTTAAATTCTCTTTTTTTGAGGAACTTGTCCTTTGAATTCTCGAGCTCGGAAAGATATTTATTTTTTGTTCTGGGGGTTTTCGTTGCAAAAGAGAAGAAAATACGCTAGTGGATTTCCTATACAACAAAACGTAGAAAATTGGATATTTCAAAAGTACAAAAATGTAGAAATAAATTGGAAAAAATATGACCGTCGACTAACTAAATGCAACTATTTGGACTTTACAAAAGAAATGGACAACATCAGACATGATAATTTATCCAGATCCACGATAAACAACGACCCTGTGAAATTGTTATCGCCCTTAATGCCGAAGTAACCAAACTATAAATATTCTAATACGAATAGATTATAAGGTCCAGTCTTATTTTAACATCAAGATAAACCTGCGGAAATCAGAAGGTGAGCAAGAAAGGTTATTGTATCCCGCTTTTTAATCTCGAGAGAGTGTTGGATTCTATTTAGGAATTCTCTCGATGATATTTTTTACATTCGTAAAGGTACAACCTAAAATCTCTTTAAGTGAATCCAACTCTCTTGTCACTTACAGCAAAAGCAACGGTATCACGAACTTGAGATTAAAACAGTTATCTAACCGAAGGCGTAAAATCATAAGTAAGGTCGCCGGTCGCATTGGCGATAGGCTCTCCACACGAGGATCACTTGGATAGTGCGAATGAGCAAGAGTCATACAGTTCGTTAGGTCATGAATGGAAGAACTACCTACCACTAGTGCATTGCTTTTAAATGAAGCTCAACAGGAGGATGAAGACATCCATAATCGACATGCACTCACACTTCCCAAATTACGTAATTCCTAAAGAGCATGGCCTTTTTTTACGTAAAGTCTTCTACATTTTCGGCGGTTAATTATACTCGGACTAGATCATATTTTTTTTCTAATTTGGATGAAAAGAAAACAAAACTGTAGTGAGAGGTTCAAAAGATCTGAATCTGGACGCTGTTTTTTTCAGTCCCGAGTTTAAGGTCTGAATAAGGAAACTTCATGCTTACAAGCATTATTTAAAAAAGAACGAGGTCCAACCAACCAACGATTAGATCGATCGAATTGTGAACCGAAACCTACAGCGGCTTGTGTTAATTCCGAAACTTGGACGGTGGATTGGACTGGTGATCAATCCGATTAGACTAGTAGATTCATGTGTTCAAACACTTAAACCGACCATTTCAGTAAAGTATGACATTTCAAATTATTTTTTAGTCTTGTTAAATTAAAAATTATTATATTGAAATTTTTCTACTTGGAAATGATAAATTTGTAACAAAATTAGGGAGTATTCAGAATTATTTTCTTTCGTCGAGATTTTATCTGAACTTGTTCTATAATAACGAAATAAAAGCTAAATATATTATATGGATAAAAAAGTTTAACTATGATCCAACATGGTAGGTCAAAGTATGGTAGAAGAGTAAGGATAATGTAATTGTACATAAGTTCATACATATGGGTTTGGATTGGGTACAGAGTGAAGAAATCATTCTTAATAGTTAGGAGTGAAGGGGGATCGGGTTGGCAAGCGTAGTTATGTGATACTGCATGCGCAGTTATGTGATACTGGCATGCGTAGTTATGTGATAATGTCATGTGTATTTGTGACAGCGGCTTGTCCCGTTTATGATAATGGCGCACGTGATTATTTTCATTTTGGTCCACGTATTTTAGCATTTTTGTAAAAAAGTCATACTGGTATGCGTAGTTATGTGATACTGGCATTTACTGTTATGTGATACTGGCATGCGCAGTTATGTCATAATGGCATTTATTTCAGGCATGTGTTTGCGCATTGCTTTTTTCATTTTGGTTTCCGTATTTTAGCATTTTTATAAAAAAGCCCCCGCGTGTCTTCATTCTGAACGCTTTGGAATCTGGGCATTCCGTACCCAATTCATACCCCATACATATTAGATCCTACCTTCAAAAAATGGATTAAGGAATGGCTATTGGTAGGGTTCTTATATACCATATCCATACCATAGTTTGTCGAGTTAGACTCACATCTTATTCTCGATCTTATAAGTTTTTCATTATCAGATCCATACTCTTATCTTTGGTAACGGATAGAGTGGGTAGCATCATCCTGCTCAGATCTGGACTATTGATTTAAAATCTTGAACTGTTCTCATTTCACACATGTACAAGGCTCTTTACTGATATGTATTTACTATTTTGCCCCTCTCTCTTCACTCTTATTGCGAACACCGTCTTCGATGAGTCGAGTTGCAACCGGCCTTAGTCCTAGCGACGATGTCAGAGCCCAGCCTTGTTCTCGCCAACAACGTCAGACAGCCTTGTTCTCGCCAACAACGTCAGACGGCACCACGCGAGCAGAGGGAGCCGAGACAGCCTTGTTCCCGGCGATGACATCAGAGCCCAAAGGAAAAAACTAACCGGTCCCTCCGAAGCTAACGATTACGAGTTGAAGTTGGGGTAGCTCGCCGTTTGCTGATTTGGCAGAGACAAAAGGAAAAAAAACTCAAAGCACGAGAAAAAGATGAAGAAGTTAGCCAATTCGACGCCTCTCAACAGAAGCAATCAAAACGAAAAAGACAACGGTATTTTTGCCATTTTTTATTAATGTGCTCTTGTTTTTGTCTGATGTGCCAGTATTTTGCCCAATGTGCCATTATTTTTGTCCGATGTGCCCTTGAAAATACAATGGCACATCAGGCAAGATTAACGACACATCATATTTTTGGCTTTTAAATTGATGTGCCGTTGCATTTTTGGACTTTGGAACTGACGTGCTTTGCAAATTGATGTATAGTGTTTTGCTTTTGAAAAATGATGTGCTGCTGTGATTTTGCGTTTGAAACCTTATGCGTCGTTGAGTTTGTACCTTTGGAAACTAATATGCCCTTAAAATTTTTGTTTGATATGCCATTGGAATCTTGAAGTTGTTTTCATGATGTACTCTTGAAATTATCTGATATTACGATGGTGCTGCTGGGCTTCCAGCAACACCCAATTTGTCCATCTTATCTTTAGGGTCTACTCGATTTACATAATCTATAAGGTCCGACTCTTGAATATTTTATTTTCTGTAATTATAAAATAAAATCTTAATGTTACATATAATTTTCAAATAAAATTTAAAATTATAATATTACAGAAAGTTTATTTGAAAATATGTGCGAACACAATCTCACAAGAGATGATCAATTTTACATCTGAATTGGCCATTAATCGAAATCATGGAAAGGAGGTGAATTCAAATTCTAAAGGCGAGACGTCGTGGTGATGTGGGATCTAGCCAAAAGACTTGTGTGATGTGGGAGGTTGACGTAGCGTACGTTCTCACAACACTGCGTAAAGTAGCCACTGAAATTTATGAGTTGGATCGAGACGAGTATATGTGACGAACAAGTCCAAATTTAGTTTTAACTTGGCGCTGAATATGTATTTTCCAGGGAGCAGTCACTAATTGTCAGATTAGTGAGATTTGTATAAATCTAAAGGTTATATTTTGTAATCATTTGGAGTTATATAACAAATATTATTTATAAAAAAACTTACTTATACAAATACAAGTATGGTCCTCCCCACGCCTTTCTACCATCCCTGCCTTTTTTTATTTTTTCTTCAATAAAATAAACTTTGGTAATACAATTCACAACCTTGTTTGGTTATAGGAGAATAATATAGTTTGATGTAGTGTCATTATTTTTTAGAATAATGTATAATGATAATTTTTTATGATCTGAAATGAGTACAGAAATGTCCCTTTTAGAAGAGGTTTCTTTTTGAAACAGAGCCCAAAGGCCATCAAGGAGCGATTGTCCTATTTTTTCTTCTCGATGAGAGGCGACCAACGGGAGGATGCGATGGCACTGGGGATAAAGACCTCTATGGGACTTCTTTCCCAATCTCTTTCTATTACTGACACCTGGAGCTAAGCCAGCGCCCATTAGCAACTCACGAACCTAATTCCCAAGGTCACATACCTTACGCATAAAAAGAAAATGCAACATAGTTGAAATCTCCAATAGGGCAGGCATTCATATGAAAAGGTTGACTCTTCAGCTGGGACATCATCCACATCCTTATCATCCTTTAGGAAGTAGATAAGCCTGTTCTAACTAGAGGGACAAGAGCGGGAGTTTCCTCCGCAGTCTTAGGTACCGGTAGGGCAATCTGGAACTATGTCCTAAACAACTAAGGGAACGGGAAAGCAAGATATTGATACCTATTATAAGTTATAAGAAAGAAAAAAGAGAGATAATGTATAGCGATAATTTTTTATTCTAGTTTACTCAGTGTAATCAAAAGTACTTTAGTTTAGAAATTTTGATCATCCAAGTTCCTCCATGCAACTTTGTGTAGATAATATGTTTTTTTTAGGATTAACGCATGCTTGCATTCATATCAAATAAACCAGTTACATAGAGTCACCGCAATCCACATTTAAAACATCAGCCAAACAATCAGGCGGTGACGAGAACAACATAGAAAGAGTGTTCGCCGGAAGCTGGTATTTTGCGAGACGGTGGGCAGCCATATTTCCTTCACGAAGGGTAAAGCCGAAGCAATGGTCCTCCAAAGCACGAGCCCCCTCTTTGCACTCCAGCACTAAGGTCGTTAAATCACTACGATCAAGACTCGGTTTGGTCAAATACTGCACAACCGGAAGGCAATCAGTCTCGAACTCCACATGTGACAGGCCCAGCGAACGCACAAGATACTCCGCCAAATGTAGCTCGCCTTGTAACCAAGTGGAGCCTGTATAAAATCACATTGTGGGTAATATTTTGCCTTCTGGCCGTTAGCGAGTTTGGGGACACTACCAATCTTCACGCTTGCTTTTCAAACATAGCACGGTTGAAATTGTTTAACCTTCAGAAGCTCATACCACCATCACGCTGAGAACGACACATATGGATCCACGACCTCCAAATCAGACCATGGTGCTCCTCAGACCGACCCCAAAAGAAACCACATAGCAGGCTCTCGATTCCCTCACATAGCTCCAAGGGGAGGCTAAAACAACTCATTATATGAGTTGGTATTGATTGTAGACATGACTCGATCAAAACCCCACGACCGGCTCGGGAAAGGCTACTTTCTTTCCAAGACTTATCCTTATTCCGAATACAATCCTCCAAGCTCGAAAATACTTGTTTTTCTGTTTCGAGTCATTGGGTACGCAACAGTATTAAATACTTGTTGGTAGAGTTTTGTCACCTTTTAAAAGTCATATCCGGCTCGAAATTAGATTAGTCGGCCCAATGGGACGGATACCAATTGGTTAAACCCAAAAATACTTTTTTTTATTGTCCAACCAAAGTTGGGAGCCCTAAATACTTATCCCCGTCCTCCGCTTGCCAAACTCCAATTAAGGTCCGCAGTCTTTCTTGGCCAGTTTTAGCCATGTTGAAGCTGAAGTAAATGGAGCTCTTCTGGAGGTTCACCCGCTAACCTGAAGTAGCCAAGTAGTCTTGTAGTATTCGTAGAATGGTCTGCAACTCTATTTCTGACGCTCTAGCAGGCAGCAATGAGTCATCAACAAAGAGAAGATGTGTCAGGGCAGGCGCCCCACGTGCCACTTTGAGACAATGGATCAGTCCTGAACGTTCTGCATGAAGCAGCATTGCCCCCAACCCTTCCGTGCATATTAGAAACAGATGCGGAGACAGAGGGTTACCTTGCCGAAGTCCTCGGCCCGGAGAAAAGTACTCCCCAATCTGGCCATTCACGTGCACATGTAAGAAAGGTCATTCAATCTTGTCATACGCCTTAATCATGTCTAACTTCAAAGCAGAGCATTGCCCCCAACCCTTCCGTGCATATTAGAAACAGATGCGGAGACAGAGGGTTACCTTGCCGAAGTCCTCGGCCCGGAGAAAAGTACTCCCCAATCTGGCCATTCACCTGCACATGTAAGAAAGGTCATTCAATCCTGTCATACGCCTTAATCATGTCTAACTTCAAAGCAGAGGAGCCACGTCAGTCGCCCACTTTATACTTAAGGTAATGAAAGCTTTCAAAAGCTAGTATAACATTGTCTATAATTAACCTAAGGCACCCTAGTTCTCGTGTATGACACCAGAGAGAAAATGCTTGAGCCGATTAGTAATGACTTTAGTGATGAGCTTCATTACGATGTTGCACAAATTGATTGGCCTAAATTCATAGCACAGTTTTAGGCACTTAACCTTAGGAATCAGTACAATGGTAGTGTTATTTAAGTCATTCGGATCTCCTGCCCGATTGAGAACTTCCAGCACAGCCGCTGTGACAACCCGCCCCACCATATTCCCAAATTTCTGGAAAAATAATTTGAGCCATGCCATTAGGTCCCGGGGCCTTCATTGGGTGTATTTGTATGAGAGCTCGAATAACCTCCTCCTTAGTATAGGATTCGCACAAATGGTCCACCATCTCTGTCGAAACACGCTTGTCCACCTTACCAGTGATCTCCTCAACATGCACACATCATGCAGAAGTAAAAAGTGAAATGTAATAGTTCCTAAACTCTCTAACCCATCCCAACCTCCCACCACTCCTCCCTCATCACTCTGCACCTTCATAATTCTATTCCTCACACCCCTATGCTTTGCCTTCTGATGGAAAAAGTTGGTATTATGATCCCCCTCATTTAACCGTAAAGCCTTAGATCGTTGTGCCCACATTGTTTCTTCACGTGATAACACCTCCTCCAACTCTCCCATCAAGCCTGTAAGTACCCGCTTTCTCTCAGCGGTGAGTGGCTGGGACTGTAAAGAATGTATCTTCTCCTCTAAATGTTCTTTTGTTTTTCTAACACTGCCGAAGGTAGATTTTTCCCAACCTCTCAAGTGCTCCGCACACCCAGCCAGTTTCGACATCAAGTCCACTCCCTCTTGACATGACCACGCTGCACAGACTTGGTCAGACAAACCTTCATGTCATGTCCACATTACCTCAAAATGAAACCATCTCTCCCGCCTCACCTCATCCGTCTCCTGGATCTGAGAAATTAGAGGACTATGATCAGATTTAATCTTTGGCCTAGCATCAACCCAAGTAGAAGGGAACAAATCTAACCAAGTCTCCATAACAAAAAAATGGTCTAACTTACACTCCACATGGTTATTCCCCTCATGTCCATTGTCCCAAGTATAAAACAAACCCGTCTGGCACACCTTCCTGAAACCATATTCCTCCACAACTCCTCAAAAGATCCCAAGACAATGTTTTCTCACCCGAGGCCTGCCAACCATAGAAACCCGTATATCGCCACTACACATTCCCACTAACTATAACATCAATATGATGAAGAGGCAATGATAACAACAACATCACAAAAGCCCTCCACCATAAAAGCATAAGACCTCCACTACGCGCCCTTCCTTCTCCCACACACGCAACATAAATACCACACTCGAACCCCAGTTTCCACTTTAGCGACTCTGCCTCCGCCACTTTCAACTTAGTCTCTGAAAGAAAAAGGAATTGGGGACTGCATATTAGATTTTATAAACACGAACCTTGCGTTCGTAGCAGCGAAAGATAAAAAAAATTTGCCAACACGAATATGATCATGGCAGTATAATATAAAATAGAATAACAACATAGTTAGAGAATTCTTATAGTGTATCGTAGACGGAATTCTCAACTATGATATCCCTGTAGTCCTCGTCTACGAACTCCTTTGATAGTTAAAATCTTCTAAAATTCGCTAGTAGAATTCTCTACCAAAGATTAATAGAGAAACTATTTTATCTTGATTAATTGAGACATACCTTTAACCCAAGATGATCATATATATATACACACATATATATGTATGTATGTATGTGTATATATATATATGTATATATATGTATATATATATACATATATATATATACATATATACACATACATACATATATATGTGTGTATATATATATGTATCCTGTTCTGCATCGCATATTGGTATCAGAGCCATTTATATCTCTAGTTCAACTGTTGAGAGGTGTCTCCAAATTGGACTGTCCTCGCATCCCTTGTGGATCCTAAAGGGTTAAAACTCCCTGGTGCCTCTTGGTAATCAACAGTTTTGCTATTGATCGGACTTTAATTGCTCATTCATCATTGTTACTGTTCATAGGAATAGTGAGTTACTGTAGCAACGCCATTTTCACTATTGCAGTACAGCTCCATCTTGCATCCACTATAGATCTCCGCCTTCATGGCTGGTTAGGGTTGCATATTGCATCTGAAGGGTTAGATCAGCATGGTAGTAGGCCGTAAGACCCTGGAGGGGCAGTGAGACCGTGGCTTTGTGTTGATTACTTCCCTGTATTTGCATATTGTACCTCTCATCTGTCATGGATCCGTTTGTTTGTAGTAATGCATCATGCATCTCATCTACGAGTGATCTGGCTGAATCCAGTAACGAACAAAGCCGAATAAACAGTAATGAGCTGATCATTGAGGATTTTAAAGGCTGCATCAATAATTGGAAATTGCCAAAAATTTCAAAACATGACATATATCACATTCCAAAGATTTCATTTTTGAAACATGACTATGTCATCAAACAAGAAGAACACTCAATGTCTGTTTCCAAACCTATTGAGACTTATCAACTATTGTCCAAAACCTCTCTTCAAAATCATCTGAAAAAGGGTTTTAATTTCATCCATATAGGACTCGTCCAGGTCGGTATTATACCCCTGACTGTGGCCGGATTGGATGCATCGATCCTAGCTATCCTCCGGGATGCTAGACATCTGCGTTTTAAAGATTCTTTAATGAGCTCCGTCGAGTCAAGCCTCGCCGGTGGTCCATTATCATTTGATTGCCATCCAAATCTTACTTTATCTCTTAAAGACCCAAACATTCTGCATGCCTTAACACTTCAATTAAAAACATTTAATTACTCCCTCATGCAGGGCACTGTTAACATCTCATTGAGTTTTAAAGTGCATTATAAAGCCATGATTTCTGCATTTGCAACGAAGCATCGTTTTCAACCAACCAAAGGACAAACCGTTTTATTGCAAACTGACTTTACTCGGGCTAACACTGTCATTCCTAAAGCCATCCAATGGAAGGATGTAACCCTTCCTGACGAATGGATCTTAGAAGGTTTAGACCAATCTGAGACTCAAATGCCTGAAGCCCAACCCAGTAATGATGTTTCACGTATCAACCGTTATTCTGGTGGTACTGTTGGAATATCGTTCAATCGTGCTACGAGCTCGAGATTTACAGGGACCCCCTCCCTTTCTCGCTGTGAAAGCACATCTTCATCGATGAGAGCCCCCAACCATCTCCCATCTGTTATCTACCTACCTGACAAACCAAGGTTCTCAACATCAGATATACCCAACCCCACAC
This sequence comes from Hypericum androsaemum, assembly GCA_963995505.1. Taxonomy (NCBI): domain Eukaryota; kingdom Viridiplantae; phylum Streptophyta; class Magnoliopsida; order Malpighiales; family Hypericaceae; genus Hypericum; species Hypericum androsaemum. The sequence goes on from OZ023183.1 coordinate 8,597,448, forward strand.
TCCACCATATCAACTATAGATCCCAAATCCCACACCCTGTTTATACACAAAATAAAGCCCCTGTGGAAGAAGAGTCTCCTCCCTCTTCCCCTACCCCAAGCCAAATCACAGAAAATCAACAATATCGGAATGAACTTAACGTTCTTGAAGCCCCCTTCGAGATCGATAAGGATTTTCTCCGATCTAATTTCAACGCCCCTCATAACCAAAGAAAGGTCAAATGGTTCTTTCGGAACTTTTTAAAACCTGAACGTGATGGAGTTCAAACCTCTTATTATGAGTGGATTACAGAATATCGTTGCCAGATCTTATTTTTTGACTGGTTCGAACAATTCTTAATGCCTACTTGTATACAAGAGATGATTGACAGTTATAACTCCAAGACCCAAACTGCAAATCCCATCACTCGTGCCCAACGTCATCGCGAACAATGGGATACCACGAATGGTGAAACAATATCATCCCCTCACCCCCCTCTGAGACAAATTAATCTCAATATTGCCAATAATCCCATAGAAGCCGCTCCCTACAAGACCCCAACAGATGACGTCCTTTTAAATTCAAAACGTATAATTGCCCAGAACAATTTCTGTAATACTCACCTGAGTACTATAGGAAAACAACTGGAACGCATTGAAGGACATCTCCCATCTTCTCAAGACCTATCATCGTCTATTCCTGACCCTCCACCTGTATCTAAACCACAACAACCCATTTTTAGACCTTTTAAGGTCTCCCAAACAACCACACGCCAAATCCAGGAGAACAGAGATTTTGCTGATATTTTGCGAAGGCAAATATCCAGTATTGATCTCACCCCTCCCTCTCCTCTCATCGCCCCTGATACTCCTCCCACGCAACCCAACACCATCCACACCCTTGACAAAGATTCTGATTCTGAATCCAACTGATCATCTTCCTCATCTACCACCCCCATGATCCATCGTCTTCACTGGCCCCAACAGTCCATCCCTGTCCCGGGTCCAGACATTGCCATAGAACAAAAGCCCAGTACCCTAAACCAGGCTAAGTTCAATGCTAATTCTATTTACGAATGGAACATTGATGCCATGACAGAGTATAACATTCTCAGTTTACTCCAACAAATGACCATGGCCGCCAACGCCTACAAAACCCAGACGACCATATCTGACAAATCCATTGCTGAGATTCTCATTTCGGGATTCTCCGGCCAACTGAAAGGTTGGTGGGACTATTACCTCACTGAGACTCAACAAAAAGAAATCCTAGAAAGCCTTCAACGTGATGAGAACCATTCGTTAGTTCTTTCACCTAACAATGAACCGATCCAAGATGCGGTTTCATCTCTTATCTTTGCCATATCACTTCATTTCATCGGTGATTCGTCTCACCTTAAAGATAAAAATGCCGAACTTCTCTCCAACTTGAAATGTCACAAGTTGAGTGATTTTCAGCATTATAAAAACACCTTCCTCACCAGGGTAATGCTTCGCGAAGATTCAAATCAGCCTTTCTGGAAAGAAAAGCTCATTGATGGTCTTCCGTTCATGCTAGGTGAAAAGGTCAGACGAACTCTTAAAGCCTCCCATGGAACCCCTATTAACTATGCAGCACTTACCTATGGTGAGCTCATCAGCATAACACAACAACAGGGACTCCAAATCTGTCAAGATTTAAAGTTACAAAAAAATATCAAGCGTGAGTTAAGGCATACGAAACAAGAACTTGGATCGTTTTGTCAACAGTTTGATATTTCTCGAGTTCCTGATTCCAAGAATTGCAATTGCCCTTCCTCATCCAAGCCTTCTCATCATAAAAGATCTTCCTATTACAAACGACATGACAAGCGTAATAAGGACTCTCACCTCAAAAAATGCTTTTCAAGACGTTTTCCAGACAACGACAAAAAGAAGTCCTATAGACGTGATCGTCCGCCAACGGATGACCGCTTCAAGGATACTATTTGTCACAAGTGTGGCAAAAAAGGACACATCGCCCGGCACTGTCGCATACACACAAAACTTCATGCCTTAAACATTGATCCTGATAATATTGCCCAAATATCCGCCCTTCTGATTAACGATTCTTCTTCCGACCCTGACTCAGTCTCGGAAGATTCTGACCAATTAGATGAACTTATCCATTCTTCATCTTCGTCTGATTCGGAACACAGTATATGTGTTTTGACTAAAGACCAAGAGTTTTTACTCGCCATGGCAAATGAAATCGAAGATCCCACCAAACGCAAGGACTATTTATCTAAAATACTTAACAGTGTTGATGAAGGCCCTTCAACTTCCATCACCATCCCTCCAAAGACTTATGATCTGACTCGCATCCTTCAAAAAAAGCAAGTTCAGAAGTCTAATATTCCCAGCATTCCAGAGCTACAAACGGAAATCAAGCTCATTAAAACTGAGCTCAAAGATTTACGTTTACAGCAACAGGAAACAAGTACTGTCCTCCAAAACCTTTTAACCAAACAGCCTATCGATCCAAACTCCAGCGACTCAGATGATGATTTCCCGCTTCAACCTGATTCCAATGAATTTTTACATGTTTTGAAACAGGTCACTTCTCGAAAGTACCTCATTAAACTTATTATCAAATTTTCTGATGATTTCCAACTTAATACTATTGCTTTATTTGATACGGGTGCTGATTTAAATTGCATCAAAGATGGTTTAGTGCCTAAACGCTTTCTACATCGTACACATGAAAAACTTTCTGCTGCCAACAATTCAAAAATGTTGATCACACAGAAAACTGACGCTTTTATCAAAAACAATGACACTTGCATCAAAACTACATTTTTACTCGTTTCCAATATGAACCATACTGTCATTATTGGAACACCTTTTATCAACTTAATCACCCCTTACACAGTTAACCATGATGGCATTGTTTTTAAAATTAAAAAACCAACTTCCAAGACATTGTTTTTCCCGTTTTTACAAAAACCAACAACACGAGAATTACACTTATTAAAACAACATCACATAAACTCATTAATTTCTTCTAAAGAACATGATCTTATTGACACAAAACATCATATTCATTTGCAACGAATTTCAACACAACTTGAAGATCTCGCTCTTCAAAACCAAATTGATTGTTTTAAAAATAAACTTCAAACTAATTTGTGTTCTGATTTGCCTACTGCTTTCTGGGATCGCAAGAAGCACGTGGTTGAACTTCCCTATGAATCAACATTTTCAGAACGCCAAATCCCTACAAAAGCCCGACCAATTCAAATGAACTTTGAAATGGTTGAATTTTGTAGAAAAGAAATCAATGATTTAGAAAACAAGGGTTTGATTTCTAAATCAAAATCACCTTGGAGTTGCGCAGCATTTTATGTTGTTAAAAACTCTGAAATTGAAAGAGGTGTTCCTCGCCTCGTTATCAATTACAAACCTTTGAACGCTGTTTTACAATGGATTCGGTATCCAATTCCTAACAAAAAAGACTTACTCAATCGCCTTCATAACTCTTTCATCTTTTCAAAATTTGATATGAAATCGGGATTTTGGCAAATACAGATTCATCCAAAGGATCGGTATAAGACTGCATTCACTGTTCCTTTTGGCCAGTATGAATGGAACGTTATGCCATTCGGTTTAAAAAATGCCCCAAGCGAATTTCAAAACGTCATGAATGACATATTTGCATCATTTTCATCATTCTGCATAGTCTATATTGACGACGTTTTGATCCATTCCCAATCAATTGAACAACATTTCAAACATTTACATGCTTTTTATAATGTCGTAAAGAAAAATTGTCTTGTTTTGTCCCAAAACAAAATCGTTTTGTTCCAAACAAGAATTCGTTTTCTTGGTCATTACATCCACCAAGGGACGATTACCCCAATCGAACGCTCCATTACTTTTGCATCCAAATTTCCTGACAAAATCTTGGACAAAACTCAACTCCAACGTTTTCTTGGATCTCTAAACTATGTTTTAGAATTCTTTCCCAACATCAACCGCATCATAAAACCTTTACATGATCGGCTTAAAAAGAACCCTACGCCATGGACATATATTCATACTAGTATAATCCAACGCATTAAAAGTCAAGTTCAAAGCATTCCTTGTTTACATTTAGCTGATCCATCTGCTTTCAAGATAGTTGAAACTGATGCCTCAGATTTAGGTTACGGTGGCATATTGAAACAACGCCCCCATGATCATGAACATATCATATCATTCACTTCAGCACATTGGAATGATACTCAGCGCAAGTATCCAACAATCAAAAAAGAAATTTTGAGCATTGTATTATGTATTACAAAGTTTCAAAGTGATCTTTTAAACCAAAAGTTTTTATTACGTATAGATGCCCAAGCGGCTAAAGATATTCTTCAAAAAGATGTTCAAAATATTGCCTCCAAGCACATATTTGCTCGCTGGCAAGCTATTTTAAGTATTTTTGATTTTGACATTGAATACATTAAAGGAGAAAGCAATTCCCTACCTGATTTCCTAACGCGAGAGTTTTTGACAAATAGGTAGCCAGTTATGCCACCAAAAAGCTCCCAAGGGAGCAAAGCCAAAAGTATTGCCTCATCCTCCTCAAAGCCAGCCCGAACTTGGGCCGCTATTACTGAAGATGACGAACATAAAGAACTTCCCCTTGCCCTTCGCAGGGGATCCGAAAGCAGCACTGAAGTGCAAAAATGGTTACTTGAACTCCAAAACAATCCAGTTTACCCAACTGAATTTGTTGAGGTCTTCCAACGCCTCTCCCAGAATTCCCAAGCCCCAACAACCAACACCCAAATGACCTCCCCTAACGTTAGCCATACAATCGTTTCTCAAACCCAACCTCTTCCCCGTAACCAACCAAGAGCTGTTTATCACCACAAACCCCAAACCCAATCTCTTGTGTTTGTTGAACGAGATTACAACCAAAACGACCACACTATTGCCGCAGCAAGAACTTTCCCTCCTGGCCAACACTCTATCCCCTCAGACATAGCCAAAACACAAGCCTACTATGCTGCCATATTAGAACACACTGACTCCATCAAAGTCAGGCACTTCTATAGCAACACAGATAAAGCCTCCCCAGCCTATTCAACCTGCCAAATTGCAAAAGTCATACATCCATCGCAATGGACATCCTTACAAGGACAACCCTTGCACAAACCAAAGCATCTACCACTGACCCCAAACACCACCCATAGCACCCTATACAGCTACTGGGACTACCAAAATGCCTGGTTCAATGCTTTCTTGAACCAAAATGCTAAAATGACTCACACATGGCTGTTCTATTTCAGACAGCCATTTGATTGTCTCAATCTTCCATTATGGTTCCTTACCTGGTGGAGTTATTATGGTTGTTCCTTAACCATCCTTACGGATGACGTTCTTGGATGCTACAACCTTTTCAAAGGCCGCTACAACCCTTCGGCCATTGAAAAGCCATTTGGCCCATTGTTATTATTTTGCGCCAAGTTCTACCTTCCATGGGTATGCACCTGGCACTATGAATTTACCCCTTATGACGATCGGACTGATGTCAATATGTTAGTCCGCCGCTTCAAGGTAAAATGGTGGAACGCCTTCCGAGCGGAAGAGAAACTGACCACAGAGATAGTTCTCAAGTGGTTCAAAGACAACGCCGTCGGAAAATCAAAGCACACCGCCATTGACAACAGTATCGCACAGTTTTTGGCCCAGAAGGCGAAGATCCAGGCAATGCTGGCATCAGCCAGCACAGAGAAGGATTACTTTGCCATAATGAGCCAAGTAACAAAGACCCATTCCAACGCCTCTTCATCGCCCTGCGCAACGGAAGGAGAAGACGAGGATGAGCCCTTCATCTCCCTCGATGAAGATGATGGAGCCGGCTTCTTCGGCCTCCCCTGAACAAACTCTCCAAAGACTTCTCACCACAACGGCTTCAACGACTTCATACCACAACGGCTTCAACGACTTCATACCACAAAGGCTACAACAAAATCATACGTACCATTGTACGTATTTCCCATGGATTCACAGGATTTATTCCTGCCATAATAAAGGTGGACCCCAGCCATCGAAAGATAGTCACAAGACGAATCAACGCACGAGGTGGACCCCAGCCACCGAAAAGCAGTCACAAGAAGAAGCAACGCACGAGGTGGACCCCAGCCACCGAAAGCACAAAGCAGACAGCAGGCAAACAGGAAAGATTCCTCCTGCCTCAACGCCACTTCGCCCCCCCTAGATATAGAACCCTCCTTATTGTTATTAGGCAGAGTGTATTTTAGTTGGATAGTTGCCCATAGTCACCAGAGCTCCGCTCCTCTCTCCAGACTTCCACTGTAATCCTCTCCCTCCTTATTGTTCATTGCTTATCTCTGTTACTAGTTTTAAAGCTTATCTTCATATTGTAATTTCTGTATTGTAATTTCTGTATTATTATCCTGTTCCGCATCGCATATTGGTATATATATATATATATATATATATATATATATGTATATATATATACATATATATATATACATATATATCATGTATATATATATATGTATGTATGTATTCAAAACTATTAAATAACTCCTATCCTATTAGGAGTAGGTTTCGTAGGTAGCAAGGTTGGAACCTTTAGTAGCTTCCAACGTTGACATTCCCTTTGGGCCTTGAGGCCTGATTTTATATTTTCTTGACCCAGTCAACATGTCTAACATTTTACGATATATATACTATTTAATTTAATTCAATTTAATTAAACAATTATAATACCATCTAACATAACTATAATATTTCTCCATAAATTAAATATTCTTGATCAAATCAATATTTAATCTAACCAACTTCAATTCATAAACAAAGACTACTTGTTGTGTGACCCATAAGCCCTCACATGTTAAACGATTAGTCGAACTAATAGTCTTAGTCGAACCCTAGATAATATACCGGACAATATTAACATATGAGGTACATTGCGAGGATATTGCAACTACCTGTAATGTGAAACTCATAGTAATACTGTCCTTTCATTCACGAATACTCGATTAAGTGTAGAGCATGATAAAGTGTCTATTCAAATAACTTAATCATATTATCTCATTATGCTAATTAATCATATTTTTACTTTTAGACACCATTCCAAAAGTAACGTACATTGGCCAATGACTAACAATCCAATTAATTATGAGAATACAAGTATTATCTCCAAATATATTTGAGGAATGAATCATATTCTTGGCTCAACTACCACACACATGTACTTCGTGATGTAGCTAACACATGTCGTATCTACCTCGTTAGGAGTGTAAGCGTTGGTCATAGTCAAAGCCCATCACTCCATACCTATTATGCGTATTGACATCAAGTCGGAGGACTATTACACTACTCCACAAATCGATATTTTCGTAGACACGTAAATAGAATACACTAAACAGTTTCTTTGTCGGGTATGCCAATAGTCTCTAAAGTACATGTGCATCCATCATAAAATATCTAGTGTCACGTAGTTGTGAGAACTACTACATCCTCTAAGAATATGATGCAGATCGCACACCAATAGCAATCGCATCATCAATATCCCATTCTCGATGATCATTGATTGTGGCTGTTTAAAAACCATGTTCATAGTCATTGAGATATCACATTCTCAAGGCAAACATTAGTTCATGAGAATACAAATATGAATATATGCAAACAATCTAACACTGTATATTCAATAAGTATAATATCGAGTATTATAAATCAATAATACAAAATAACTGAATGTGATCAAATACAATGTCCTTATTTTGATTATCTCTAGGACATCTATACTAACACTGCAGAAATTTGCTATCCTGCTAAGCTGAAGAACCGCCTCCAGACTCTCCAATCCGTGGCAGTTCCAACAGAGTAGATTCATGGTGAGCGGCAGGGTTGCTCTGCAACCTTCGCCAAGCTAAATGATGATTCTGAATTTCCCGAAATAAAGGCAGATCTCTTGCTAACTTGGAGTTTTGTAATCACCTCTGAAGTTACCTTCCGCTTTCCAACAACCACGATAGCATTTTCCACAATTCTCTCTTCCATATTTTCATGCACCATCTGAGCCGGGAATGGATTTGGTCCTGGATGTGTAAAGTGAGCCAGGACTAAACTGGATAAAAAAGGAGCCATTAGATTTTTTTTTAAATCATGTACAACATCTGATGGCCAATATTAGAACAGGGTAATTTGGTACTTTTAGGTCGATTCTTTCCCTTTCTCTCTCCTCCATCACTCTCTCGATCTCTCTTCCCACACTAAATGTCCCACCCTCACTATCTCTCTCTCAATTGAAAAAAATCCTAAAATTCTATTGATTGTTCACTGACGAATGTTCTCCACCTACGAGTCCCCCGCCGCCCCCCTCCTCCTCGTCGCCTTCTTTGTTCTTTTGGGTTGAAGCATGACGGAGGTATGTCCACAGCAGAGACTCGAACATGAAATTGTATGTTGTCTCGGCCCGAAGAGAACTATCTCTCGATCTCCTTCCCTAGATATAGATAGGCTTCAAGTGACATATTCGTCCTTCGTGGTTCATCTGCGACTTCCTGCTTCACCGGTCATTGCTGATTTAACGATTGTGGGATTGGAGAGAAAATCCCAAATTTTAGATCTAAGGTTCCTCTCATGTCTTCCGGAATTGGGGATTTCTTAGGAAAATTACAAATCGACCTTAGTAGGGACTTGAGGATTACAGTGGAGAGTACATGGCGAGGAGGTTGACGGAGTGCGAGTTCGAGGCAAGAGAGTTGGTGAGGAAGTTTCCTAGGGCCTGGCGAGCGAGGTTGGCGGAGTGCAGGTTCGAGGCAAGTGGAGGGGAGCAGCGGTCGAGCCGTGACTGCAACAAATCAAAGATCGGGAGTTCGTTGCTGTTCTAGGAGACAACAACCCAATTGAATTTAATTGGATCTCCCAATCGAATTTCTGATTACAAATTGGGGAGATCACCCAATCCAATTTTCTGATTTCAAATGGTTGTGGTATTTCTTTTAAATAATTCGTTGTTGGATACAATTAAGCTTTGTATATGTCGATATACTTGTACGATAAAATGGTTCATCCTATTATGTTCGAATGAGATACACAATAAAATGATTTATTACGTCATGATAAAAAAGTTTGTTCAATTATGATTAAATTGGTTGCAATAGTTGTTCAAACGGTTTACACTCTCACGATAAAATGGTTTGTTATGCCATGATAAAAGGATTTGTTCAATTAGTATCAAATTGTTTTTGCAATTACCATGGTTTGTCCGGTTATATTAAATAGTACGTCCGGTTATATCAAATAATATGTCCAATTATATCGAATAGTTTATACTATTACGATAAAATTATTTACATTATTACAATATAAAAAGGTTTGTTATGTCATGATGAAAATGTTTGTTCAATTAGGATCAAATGGTTTGTTATGTTCGAATGGTTTACATTGTTACGATAAAATAGTTTGTTAAATATATATTGACCGGTATGTCAAGTTGTATTAAATAGTATGTCCAATTATGTCGAATGGTATGTCCGGTTATATTAAATGGTACGCTTTGTTATATCAAATAGTATGCCCAATTACATCGAATGGTATGTCCGGTTATTAAATAATTAATTAAATTATATATAGAATAGTATGTCGAGTTATATCAAATGGTATGCTCAATTATATCGAATGGTATGTCCGATTATTTTAAATACTTATAATAAGAAAGTTAAATAATGAATTAAATTATATATCGCATGGTATATCCGATTATATCAAATGGTATATCCAATTATATCCAATGATATGCCAAATAATGAGCCACAAAAATTTAATATACTAAAATTAAGAATATATATATATATATATATCTATTGGAGAGAGAAAACATAATCCTTTGGAACACGCGCATCCTTTTTTTGCCTTTTATACCTCTTACCAAGACCGTACTGGATATTGCATCCATGTCCGAATCTTGTCCCATCCGAGCCAGCCTCCTCCATGTACAACACGGGCGTTGCACCTCCACGCCATTCTCCACCTCCACAGGTTCTTCCACAATGTAAGGAGGCATCGGGACATGCCTTATTTAGAATATTGATTGAATTATCTGCACAAAGGCATGCGTTAATTATTAATTTCGTGCAATTCATTTTTAATACACTTTAGAATATAAAATTAGCTCAACAAATATACATGACATTTTTTCTATTGGTCATTACAGACGCAGCCAAATAGTTCAGATAATATCGTGCAGTGAATATATCGAAAGAAGAAAAGGAAAAAAATTATGAACACCAAAGAAAATGTCCCCCAATCGATTACAACCACCGATTGTTTCTCAAATTTTATTAAGATTGTGTAATATATACAAGATTTTATTCCTATTGCTAACGAACTGGATCTACCACATTTTCATCTAACTTGGTTTACTGGCTTAATAATATATTTAATTAACATTTTTCTTTACCATTGTCATGTTTTTCATCTTCTCTATTTTGATCTTCTTCTTTCTCTTTCTGATCTTTTTCCTCCTCTAATTCTGTTTCTTCTACATCCTCGTCTTTTTCACCGTTGCCTTGTTCTTTTGTTCCTTCAATTTCTTTTTCGTTCCCTTTGGGCTGTATAACTTGATGAGATTGCTTGTCTGTTTCTTCAGGATCTCTGTTGAATAAAAAATTAACAGTTGGAAATTCGATATAAAAAAGCTTACATAAAATATATAAATTTTGATTTTAGATAATAACCAGAATTAAATTCTTTGAGAAACTTGAAAACAGTAGTAATATGTAGAATTAATTATCGAACCGGTTATTCAATCTATATCAAAGTATTATTGATAAAGACACTTATAAAGAAGGTATTGGTGAGCTATTCATTGGATTAATTAACGCAGGAGCGAAAATGGTTACTTGTGTTTAAATTGACAAGAAATTATGACCTGGGTAGTTTTTTTTAAGGTATAGCCTGAGTAGTTGTGTTGGGAAACTTTTAATATTTACTCATAAACAAAACTAAAAGATAAGTTTTATAAAGTAATTAAGAAAAACTATAATTGAGACAATAAGAAAAAATGACACAATTTGACAGTTTGATCAACATGATAACGAGCTAACCTGGTATTTGGTGGACAACAAGAACATTTACAGAACAGATTGTATTGTATATACTGTTTTAATTTTTTGTTGTTGAAAGAATGCATTGCTTAACCTGCTACGTGGGTCATTGATAATAGATAAATCTTGATAAATAAATTAGTAAAAGGATAATTAAGTTCAAATAATATTTACCGAGGTGTGATATGAAGAGTTAATAGAATTGATTATCAATATCCGCAGTATCAGAAAAAAATGCGTAATTGTTTTTTTTAGGGAAAAAAAATACGTTATTGTAAATGTAGGATAGCGAATAAATTGAGCAGTAATCATCCGCAAACTACTAAATCCAATTAAATAATTAAAACTGACCTATGTTAAAATTGAATATTTATTTCCAAAAAATATTTAACGTCAAAAAGTCCCAAAATGTATATAAGAATATGGATTTTTAACCTAACCATATATCCATCGCCCATTTCGGCTACCAAGTTGGACATCGTGATTGTCAGGCTGACTTATTAAAAATTAGCAGCCTAAAAATATGCCCAAGATTCGAGAAAACAAATACGTATCTCAAGAAACAATGAAATAGACAGAGAAAAACGAACAATTTTACAAAATTTAGGAGATATAAAGTTGAACGATCCATTATAAACAAATCAAAATATGGAATTTTAACGTATAATTAGAACAGTGTAACAGAGAACAAAAACTAAACAATCGCCACGTCAAAATTTGCGACTTATTAACAGAAAGAATAAAGTAAGGTGCAATTGGAGCCAGGCCTACCCCGTTGGAGTTTCTTTATGATCATCGTCAGCCGGAGGGGCGAAATATAGGTAGACGTGGCAGCCATGTTCAATTCCGCAGTTGCCAAGCGAAGCATCGTCTCCATCTTCACCACCCGTTACCAGTCTCTGCTCTTCTCCCTCGTGAACAAACAACACCATGCGTTCATCAGGAAGCTTTTGCTGCGTCCCGATCTCCCGCTTCAGGTCGCCAATCGTCGCTTCCGTTCCTACTTCGACGTAAAACAGACCGCCTGTTAGAATCTCCACAGCCAACTTCATTTTTCGGGGAAAAAAAAGATTGTGAGATTGTTATTTTTTTTTTTTTTTGTTATTGTGTAGGAATATGGAGGCTAGGGTTTTGGGTGAAGGTGGTCATCACATTGGCTACGTTCTCGCTTTGGGTGGTGGGGAAACATTTGGCTCATCAGCAAAAATAAAGCACAGATCTCATTGATTTGAGTTCATTGCGGGTGTAATTTTCACACAAAAGTTGTGTTCTTTCCTGCTTCTCCTCAAGTACAGATCTGAGATTTTGTTATATAATTCAGAGATTGTAGCTAATACGGAAACAAAATAAACAGGGTTTAATGATACGGGATCCGATACATTATTAAGAAATTAAAGTTTGGAGATAAGGAAACGTGCTAAGATAGAAGGAAATCACTGCCTTATGGGTTTATCGATTTATATATATACCAACCGGTGAATGCATTGTTCTAATTAGTATTGAGGTGAATGCATTATTCTAATTAGTATTGAGTTCGAATCTTTGGAAACGTATCAGTGTTAAATATTTATTAGAAAAATTTAGTTATCTTTCAAAAATGTCACTCGGCTTAAATCTAAATTAATTGATACAAAGTTGAAGAAAAAAATCGGTATATATACAATAGAAAAGGAAAATAGCGAAAGCTTCCTGTACAACCAACTAGGTATTCCCCGCGGTAAATTGCTACCGGTCTAATGTAACTCTAAAATCATCAAAGTTGGAAAGAATTGTATAACTGGAAAGTTTGGGTTATTTTTATGTATTTAACAGATTATATTATATTATTTAGGATATACCATACCGTACGTGCGCAAGTCCCGGAAACATTGAGGTGCATTTGGTCATTGCCTTATTGTTCTGCTTGTTCTTTGGTAATACTATTACATTTAGTACTAACAAAGGAAAGAATGGATGGTGCATATAATAAATTAGAAACAATCGTAATAAAGAAGAGATACCGTGCGAAATGAAACACACTAAAATGTAGAATGATAAATGTCATCGGACAAAAAAAATTCACACACTAAAAAGTTGTGGAACGAAATTCCGGGTAGATTTTGGACAAATTTTCATTTTGTGCAAACCCTTTTTAATACCAACTCCGTATTTTCCAACTCCCCCATGCTCCGCATTGCGTAGGTTACCTATCGCTCATGCAACACATCGACTCGAATTGGTTAAAAAAAATTCTGATCTTATTGTCACCTCAAAGTTATATTATGCCACAGAACAGGACACTTTTTCGAGAGTTTACTAATCAAGTTTGAAGTACCAGGCTTCTTGTAAATGGAGTAAACACGACTAAAGAACTCTTAATAGGGTCTAATATTGCTCGACCGATTAGTTGCTTTCGGTGGATAGTGAAGACGCAATCCCGGAGAGTGAAAACGGGAAAACGAAATCGGAATATACAAGATGAAGATGAACTCATAAAAGTCCTGCAAAGATTATACACAGCTACGAGTCCAGGTATTCTCAACGAGTCTTTCGAATTAGCTTTTGTATTGTTAGTTTGATATTCACACTCTTGCTGCATATTAAGGTCATTCCAAGGTGTATTCCAAGGTGTATGCTTTGTCTGGTTGTTTGCAGAACCGAGTTACAGATTGGGTCCGTAAACAAGCTAGACTTCAGCTTCTCCCTTGTAATTGGCTTACTCACCATTCTATTCAGTTGGATGCGTTATTGTACTCGGATTTCCCCACATAATGTTATATATATATATATATATATATATATATATGGGTGTTTGGGTTTGGTTCTAAAAAAAAGGTCAGTCAAAAAAACATACAGACAACAGAGTAGACTGACTATCTTCTCCCATTTATCAAGATCGTTGCTCAAGCAACCCAACAATCGAAAAGTGCTCTATTTATAAGGCTTCCAGTTAAATTGGAAACTTGTGAAACTAACTAAATAATGCCAGTGGCAGCTACAATCAACTGAGAGTTACCTGAGCTTCTAGTATTTCAAGGCAGGGTGATTCGCACGACGGTGAAAAGACAGAAATGACACATTCCTGCCTATTTCGGATTTTCTGCTTCCCCTGCAATCGCGAAAGCAATGGATTATGAATTGAGACATAGGTATACATACATATTCAAGAATCTTCGGAGATATTAACTCTTCCGATGTCTACTAGCTATGACCGACTCTGTTTACCCCTCAAGAAAAAGCCAAGACTCTAGTTCATCACATCTCAAAAGAAATTCTTTTCATCACAACTCACTACATGGTTTTCCAAAACTGATGTTTCTGAACTTCATAATTAAATTGATTTTCAGGATACAATATTAAACTTCCATTAATCAAACTAATTTTCACGGGATGGGCAAGAACCTTACTTCAGAAAAGTACTTCTCAGACAAATTCTTCATCTTCAGCAGGGTTGGAGATGTGAAGTTCTTATCTTCGAACTCTGGACACAAAGAGAACCAAAAATCTCTCCCATAAATAAAGAGAGAATGTGACAGATGAAACCTTGGTGATAAAAATCTGACAGTTAGGATCATAAAAACCCACCAAGTCTTTACAAAGTATAAAATTAATAAGAAACATAGGACAACCAATTATCACAAGGTTATTAATAGAATCCAAATGAATAAATTTAGATTCTGAAAACTGCTAAATGTAGAATCAAAAGGCTATTCCAATGAGCATTGCTGACTCCAAAATTTTAAGTTTCGAGATTATCAATCTCAAAAACCAAGAAGCATCAAGTTCTTGATAGCACATAAGTTGGATGTGGCATCACTCAATTAGATGATACCAGATGCAATTTTGAGGTTCACAATGGTTGTCACTGGCAAATCACCGACGGTAAACCCTTCAAGTATACATCCATTACAGCTGGCATGTGACTGTAAACCCTTCTCTTTCTTTCAGCACTAGCTAAGAATTTTGAGGTTGTTGTATTCAGACAATCTGTTGACTAACCACATCATCCACCTTTGCCTTCTACCTACACTATAAATCGTGCCAAGTCTCATCCGCTAACACCATGGTCAGGTTATGAGTAAAATACCATGATTGTGAGAACCAATGAAGTCGGATTTGAAAATCTTTCCGACGACATTGCCAGCTTCCGAGTCTGCTTCTAGAAGGTCTTAACCTAGAAGCGCCAGGTTTTTTACAACACAACTAGTTATGACAGAATGCACCTTCAAGGTTCAGGATTCTGTAACTGCTGTTAAACCATATTCTTTCATCATGGTATTATACTCCCTTGGCACAGGGGCACCAGCCTTCGAACATAAATCCACTATAGCTGGCGCATGACCATAAAAACCCTTCCCTTCATTCAGCAATACCAGAGGATCTTGAGATCTTCGTCTCCAAACAATCTGTTGAGGCACCAAGTCATCCACCTTTGCCTTCCTCCAAAAGTGGGAACCATGCCAAGTCTCATACTTAAATACCCCACAAAGCCGAGCTTTGTGTCCAGACGGCCCAACATGCACTTCCTTACAGTGACAGCAAACTCTTGCTGGATAAACCATTAACAACTTTCTCACACCCCATCTAACCGTCTGCCATGCTTTCATTGTGTTGTTGGCTATTAACATCAACTCCTGTCGCGATAAGGGCTTGGACGAATCAACACCACCAAGAATATTTTCGGAATCAACCATCGTAACAGACTTATGATACTCTCTCAAATCAGCACCAGCCTGCCAGCACAACTCAGCAACTGCAGGGACACGGTTAAAGTCAAACCTTTGATCATGTCTTATTACTTCCTGGAACATACTCTTTAAATGATACGTTTCCACTGGAACAATGATGTCCTTCAAACTACCAGGAACCCATTCATGGACCCTATTCTTACTCCTTCGTCGATAACCCTGGCAAGTCTGAATCAAATGGCCGGCCTCGCCAATATAAACTTCGGAACAAACCCTAGATAAACAAAAAAACCATTACCTACCAAATCCACGAGATGGATAAAAAAAACCAACATTATCTGCAAAGAGGAGTAAATACAACCCAACTCACTTGCAAGCCAAGACGGGAATGACTTGGATAAGCTTAGACACACCTTCGAAAAGGTGCATTCGGGAATTAAGAACCTCTTGAGCAACAGGAACAAACTCCTTGATCGGATAGTACTTTTCCCGCTCCTTGATCCTCTTCAGTATCATGGGACGCAGATCCCTCCAATCAACTCTCGAGCCGTACGGCTTTGAGAAAGCAAACACCGCGCGATTTCCCGAGCACCCAGCGAGTTTCTGCCAACACTGCTTCTTCCAAGCCGCAGAATCCTAGGAGCATAAAAGACGGAAATTTCATCGAGCAGCTGGTAGGCATTACTGTCCCTAATGTCTCAACAAGATTGTAACCCTAAAAATCAGTGGAAAGCAAAATTCTTCATAATTTCACTCACCGAGGTGATGAGGAGAGGACGAAGCAGGCTACCCCTGCGAGTCCATCGGAGGACTGTCATGCCAGAGTTGGCGGACGCCTCCTCCTTGACGAGCGGGGCGCCGCCGGAGGAGAGTACGGCAGCCAAAGCACGCCGGAGGTTCAAAACGACCTCCTCCTCGTTCGACGGTCTCGAACGGACGGATTTGCCTTTGGCTACACCCCAAACCGAATGGTGAGTTAGGAGAGAGAAAATGGAGGGGAAATATTAATATATGCAGGAGAGAAAATTATGAGGGGTTTCCATAGAGTAAAAACACACTCGTGCTGATGTCTCTCCTGTCTCGGGGGTTTAGAGGTTTGTGATATCGTCGTTTGGGTTTTTTATTTTTGGAAAATGATTTTTTCATTTTTCGTGTTTGACATTATTATATTTGAAATTTTTTGTTAATGTTATCGGTCAATTTATATTTTTAAAATTTAAAATGACTAGTATATTCCTGAAATTAAAGAAGTCACACCTATCATTTTCTACTTTCTCTCCGGTGACCCTTACACCTTCTCTGACGATTCTTCGAATTCTCCTATAATATCTCCGGCGACGTCTCTGGCCGAACTAAATCCCACTCACCAAGAAAGGCGGAGTTCGAGTTCCTCCAGTACAAGCACAACTTGGAAGAAGTCCCCTCGGTGACAAATTGGACGAGCTCACAAGTTTGTGGCAACAAAATTCCACCCATCTTTGTACCCTCCAAAAGATGCCCACAAACAATTCAAAAGCTCACGGCAATGGCGCCGGAGAGGTTTCCCTACATTGTTCGATGTTGCCGACGACGGGCTAGGGTTCGTGACCCGTGTCATGGCTGACGTGTGAAATTTTTAATTTGACATGTTCTTCGCAAAAATTACGGGTTGGTTTATGTCTTTATAGTTCTTATATATAAAACCCGGCCCAGAATTGGGAACAATTTTACAAGATATTAAAGAATTGATCCATATTAAAGAATTGATCCAGAATTAATCTTTTTTGTTCCAATTTAGAACTAGATTTAGGGTCTGACTTGGGTTGGTTCCGTGGTTGGCAATTTTTTTCTCGTCCCTAGTACCCAATACCTTTGGGAAATCGCAAACCCAATTGCCTGATACATTTCGGATGACCCATTTCATCCTTGATAAACCAAGATACCAGATGAAGCATATTATTAAGGGCAAATTACCCTCACATCCCTGAACTTTGGTCACCCTTTCCCTAGGGTCCCTGGATTTTGGAAAATGATTATCCCGTCCCTAAGTTTTGATGATAATAGACTATCGGGTCCCTGGAGCCAGAATATTCCATATTCTCCGGCGATACCCCACTTGAAAAGACCAAAATGCCCTCCCACTTGAAAAAGATTAATTTATCACCCTCCGTCCTCCCCTCTTCTCTCTCCCCCGACATTCATCTTCAACCCCCCTTCCCAAAAAATTAATTAAACACCCAAAATCTCAATTAAACACCCAAAAAATTCGAAAGTGCCAACGAGGTCGACCCCGCTCTCCGTCCTCGATGACCACCTAAAGCTCGACTTCGCCATCGACAGTGCCGACGAGGTCGACCCCGACCTCAACCTCGTCAAGGGCCTCTCAGCAATAAAGTTGTGAACTTTAGTAAGAACAAGAGAGAAAGAAAGAGACCATGAAGCTACAGGTACAGTGTAGAAATTCACAACTCTACTGTCTCTTTTTTTCTTTTTGTTCTATAAAAAACTTGCCAAATTGGAAAATGCAAAAAGCAGGTGACTTTAAGAGAGAGGCAAGTACCTGAGCTCGGGAAAAGGAAGGATCATCTCATGATGGTGGTGGGTATAACAATTAAGCAGGAAGTCATCAGGCATTAACTCAATAGAGAAGGTGGGAAAAAGAGGGAGTCACGCAGACAACACTCCTACAGTTTCATGTCTCTTGCCTTTCTCGGAGTCGGAAGTAAGGCAACAACTAACAACAACTCATGGTAAATTAATTGTACGTGTCAATGAGACAAGAAGAGAATGCTACTGCTAACTCGCTTGGTTTTTTTTTTATACCCATTCATATCCGGATGTCACCGTCTCAACTAATTAGTTTTAGTTTAAGGTGGGAGGTTGAAGATGAAGTGGGAGGAGAGAGAAGGGGGAAAGAAAGAGTTTTTATATTTTTTTTAGTGGGAGGGCATTTTGATCTTTTCAAGTGGGGTATCGTCAGAGAATATAGAATATTTCGGCTCCAGGGACCCGATAGTCTATTATCATCAAAACTTAGGGACGGGACAATCATTTTCCAAAATCCAGGGACCCTAGAGGGAGGGTGACCAAAGTACAGGGATTTGAGGGTAATTTGCCCTATCATTAATGTTCAACTTCAATTGTATTTTTTTTTGAAGTGGATGGTCTAGTAGTTTTGCATTAGTTATAGACAAAGGAGTACATCGCAGAACTTAACAACCTGTTTACAACAACAGACATTCTCGCATAAACTAATAGTAACAGATAAAGCTGTAAGATTGAGCTGTTGCTCGTCCTAGACTAGATATCACCTCATAAAGTTGAATTAATTCATATACTAGAGGTAGTGTCTGCTAAGAAATGGTGAACCAAGACTCTGTTGGACATAATATCAGCTAACAATGTATAGCATTGCACTGACGATGCGGCCAGGACAGGGTCTCCTATAGGCGACACGACATAAAGATAAGAGCCTTTTACGAACATATTGTCCAAAACATGACAAGCAGCTCCCCGATTAAATTGATATGCTCCAATAATCACAAAAATTATGGTATGGGTTTAATCAAGGTGTATCCAAGCACACATAAATAGATATAGCACTAACTCTGACACATACTCTAACAGACAGAAAGTAAACATAATTGCAAATAAACTTAACCACATAATACGAAAATAAACTGGACAAACAGATGGGAGAGCACGTTTGACCTGACGCAGCTCTATGGGCCGGAAGGGTGAGTTCAATGGTGGTCGTTAGCTTCTGCTTGGATTGAATGTCGAGCATCGATGAGCTATGGTCAGTGAAGGGGAGCTACTGCAGCTACATGTGCTTGCATCCGTCTACGACTAGTCTCACTAAAAACTGGGTGGGAAGTGGACTGTTGTCTCCGAGCGGTGGTTGAGACAATTGTGCCGGTGCTAGTAAACTATCGGGCGGAGTGGATGAGGAAGCTATGGCTGGATCTCAGATAGATCTGGTCCAAAAAAAACCCAGAAAATATTAAAAGAGGGGAGAGAAGAGAGGTAGACGAAGATTTGCCAAAGGATATTTATCATAACTGCACAAGGCGTGTACAAATTGTATGAGGTCAAGGGTTCAAACCATGGCCATGTAATTATGGTGTAAAAAATTATATTAAAAAAAGAGAGGTACACGAAGATGGAAGATGAAATGCCATTTATGGCAACAAAAGTTCCACCCTTGATAAGGAGTTCCAAGGGGAAAAAGGAGGGCGATGGTGGTTTTTTATTTCCTTGCAGAAGCTCGAAATAGCTTAATTGTACTCATGAGACGAGAATCTGTCCACAGGGGTATAGGTGGAGCATATTTGTGTGACAAGAGGTTTCGGGAACTGTCATGGCACCTTATTTTGGGGGAAAATAAATTATATATTATTAGTCTCAAACGAATCAAATCCCACATATTTCTTTACCTTTATAGAGAGAATATTGTAGAGAGTAATTAATCAATAGAGATTAAAAAAATTGATAATATATGGTATGATTTTTGAAGAGTGGAAAAGGGCAACTTTGGTTCTAAACCTCCGGTTGATCTCCAGTTATAATTTTTAAAAAATCGCAAACTATAATCATAACTTTTTTAAAAAGTTCCAAGATAATTTTTGAAATATTAATTATAATTTTGAATCTAATTAGTAGAATTTCCGGTTCTCCGATTCAAATAGAACTATAGTCACCCCTGGTTGTACCTTGTGGTCAAAAATAAAATGTCAATGTATTTGTTTGTTCTTTTCTTTCATTGTTAAAATCAACGGCTCCTGGAACGTCCACTGTTACACCGCAACTTCGTCACGTCACATCACATGATTCACATTTCACCATTTTTGTGGAGGCCAATTGGGTTAAATGTCTGGCTGGTATTACTATTCCCAATTTTTGGTAAAAATAGGGTTCAATTTTTAAGTTTTGTAAATTTGGTGTCCACGTGGGACTAAAAAGATTACATGGTTTGAACCCTTGTGTCCACATAGAAGGTGTAAATTTGGTGTCCACGTGGGACTAAAAAAGTCAAATCTTTGACCAAAATCTGACTTTTTTAGTCGAATTAAACATCCGATTTAAAAAGTCAGACGTTGGTAAAATAGACGAAACGTGTGTTTGGTCTTGGTGGTAGAAGGTGTCACTTTTTATATTAAATATTTATGTTGGATAGTAAAAATTAAAACAAAGATTGCAGGAACTTGGAATCGAACCTATGACCATCAAGTAAAAAATGACATCTTCTATCACCAAGACCAAACACACATTTTGCTTATTTTATCAACATCCGACTTTTTAAGTCAGATTGTGCCAAAATTGGACTTTTTAAGGCGGATATTTAATTCGACTAAAAAAGTCAAATTTTGGTTCGGACCAAGATCCGACTTTTTTAGTCTTCCGTCCTACGTGGACAACAAATTCACAAAACTTGAAAACTGAACTTCATTTTCACGAAAAATTAGAAATAGTAACACCGTCCAGACATTTAATCCAGGCCAATTCAACTCAAATCACGAGATCCTAAAGTTTGTAGTTCACTCTGGAAGTAGGATACCGTAGGGATTTGGGCGAAAATCTATTATCACAAATAATTTTCCAAAAGGGAGTTTATTTCTCTGACAATTACCTGAATGGGGTTCTCGGGAAATACTTTTCTTGTCTGGGATCGAGTACGAAAATGCTCCGCCGGGAGCGTCTTAGTTTGCACGAAATCGCTGCTCCGCCAGCATTTTCTATTGAAATTGCTCAGTTTGCAGCAAATTAATTCCCCCACATTTAATTCTCACCTACTGTACAATTGTCCCATTTAATTACAATAAATCTCAAATTCTAATAAATCTCTTAAATTTGAGTCGCAATAAATCTTAGATTCCATTAATTTTCTAACTTTTACATGTATAGTATATAGGGTAGTATATGTTATTAGGCAATTAACATCTGTAATAATGAGTTCAGCTTGGCAAAAAATTGACAACATACGATAGAAACTTTAAATTTATTTTGTTAATTATCTAAAAATTTGAAAATTAAAATTGAAGAGAACCGCCTCAATGGCTTAAAAACTTAAAAATGCCTTGTGTTGGGTAGTTTTGGGCCAAATTTTGGCTAGAATTAAAATAACACAACACGATATATTAAAAACTCACTTGGAGTCTTTTTTTTCGAGAGATGATACAATTCAAACGGTTACAGAATTTTAAAAACTCTAGTCTCAAATAATATAATACAATATATTACAACAATCTCTAAGATGAGTGCATTTACCGAATTCAAGGAACTGGCGGATACACTCAACAACAACAGCCTGAAAAATAAATTATACCATCAAAATGTTTTTCATATCATTACACATTAGACATGCAAATTCATATATAAAGCATATAATGTCTAACAATACTTACAGTCATGTACAGCCTTGCCCCGGAAGGGGTAATGAAACGATGGGTACTCCTTCTGAACCAATCCATATAACCATCATAGTAATGGATGTGCGGCGGTGCAGGCACTCCTGGAAAGATAAAGCGTAACCGATACTGCTATACTGCCACATAGCTGCTATAAAATTGCTCCCAATTTTGGTCAGTTTGGTTACGACGGTCTGTACTACTGTGTGTCCCCTCATCGTTTTCAGGTACTGCCAGAATATGCTGCATCATTCTAAATTGTCGTAGCACCCGGTCGGGATAATGCCACTCCACATGAAGAAAGCATGTCAACGGAACTCGTGCCAACCACAAAGCTTGATCTCTATGACATACTTGCGGCAACTTAGCAATGATATCAGGAGTGTACGGCATCCAAACCACCTACAATACAAACATGCAAACAAGCTCATCAAATAATTTTTTTCCTCAAATATTTCTAAATAAGTAAAATTTGCTAATGTCAATTAACAAAAGTTACTTACATCGTGCATTTTTAACTTGTCGAGCATGCGGCGGTAGTAGGACACGTTGGTCATTTTTGGGTCTGACCTCTATCTATAGTGCCAGTCCACCTGCAAAATTCATTCATTATGCATTTGATAATAATGTAAAATACATTACTCGATTGTAAATAGTATTAAATAATAGTACGAGTACCTGAAGCTGAGTGCCTCATCATCACCTTGCTCCCGAGGCTCACGGTAAATTGAGCGAGTTTGGATGATCCTTTCATAAGCCCACATACAAACCAGTTGCATAGCCCTGCAAATTATTCTCGCATCTGGGCTAGTAGCTTTGCATAACTGGTGGTACACGTGCGCCAAACATGCACTACCCCAACTATATGTGCCAATTGCCTCAACATCAGTAAGAAGTGGCAACCATCCCACGTGGACCATTCGGTCCGCGGACTCCGGAAATAGCGTACATCCGATAAGTCGCATTATGTTTGCTCGAACATATCGCTGAACGAGCTCATCATCAGTATCATCTGGGATATTCATAGGCGTAAAGTTTGCATCAAACCACTCAATCAAAATTCGATTGCCGTTGACAAATTCTGGACTATCCCGTGGGCTGATGCCGAAGAGACCGTAACACAAATCTTTCCACTGGGGAGGTGTCTGTGGTCCCGTGGCTGGATTTCCATCGATAGGAAGCCCCAGGAACACAGACATATCTTGGAGAGTAATGGTCATCTCCCCCTCAGGCATGTGAAAAGTGTGTGTCTCAGGCCGCCAACGCTCCACCAGAGTAGTAACCAGTGCAGTATCGATTACAACATCGCCAATGCACCAAACATCCCAAAAACCGGCGGCCTTCATATACTCTATGAATTTCAGGTTACTGACACCCGCTCTGAGCAACCTGCGACGACGGAAGCTCAACGGCTTGTTATTTGGAGTTTGGTTCTTAACCTACACAAAATAACCAATCAAAAATATTAAAAATATATCATTAACAAAATATTGAATATAATATTCGTTACTTTTAATTACGTACCTCACGATTCCAAACGAGTTGTGAATGGTGCACATTTTGGTAACGTAACAAACTGTCACCTATCGGTCCTCCATTTTCCAAGTAACATGATATGTCTGACTGTGAAGCCATATCTAAATTCTCTAACAACAAACTCGTCAAAAGAATGAATCATAATTTCGTAATTAACACGATAAGAATACAAAATTATATTATAATTCTTAATTAATTTATTAATAAATTTAAATAAAATATAATTTATATATTTATTTAACACACAGAAAGTTAAATCCTTAAAATTAATTAACACTATTAACTCAGAATCTGTTATCAAAGAGTTATAATAAATAAAAAACTTAAATTCAATGGTCCAATTAGCTCCTAAAATTCAATGGTCCAATTATATCCTAAAATAAATTAAAATTATTAACTCAAAATATTTATTCTAAAAGTTATATTAATTAACACACTTAAATCAAACGGTCTAATTAAATCATAAAATTACTTAACACTATTAACCATGGTTTTAAAACACGGCCCGGAGCTCGACCCAGAAGTTCCACAGTTTTTGGGCCGGTCGGACCACCGGTCTGACCAAAACCAATTTTTTTTTACTTTTTAAATAATATATATACTATTTCAAATAGACTCAATTTTCATACAACAAAAAAGTTGGTCCGTTAAGTGCAAAAAGTGATAAAATGACTCGCTCTTGTGCCCAATTCATTGTCCATCCGGTCAGATCATTGGTTGACTAGCATTTTTAAAACCATGCTATAAACTCACACAGTCCAATTCGAATCCAAAAATTATATTAACCTAAGAATTAATCAGAAAATTATATTAATTTATAAACTTAAATCTAACGGTCCAATTATATCATAAAATACAACGGTCCAATTATATACTAAATCCAACGGTCCAATTTAATTCAAAAAAATTAATTAAAACTATTAACTCATAACATGTAATCAACAAATTATTGTAATTAACAAACTTAAATCTCATAATTCATACCATACTTAAATTTAATAACTAAACAAAATTACTTTAATTTAACACATTTAAATAATATATTATCCAAATGTACCCCACATAATTAATTATACCGTTCAACGAGCAATACATATAGAGATTATATTCTCAAGTTGACGAAGTTTTACCATATTTCTTGAACACTTTGACCACGTTCTCATTAGTAGCCTTAAGTAATTTTTGGCCATCCCCAGTATCATCCACTTTGACCTAATAAAATAACACATTAGTAAGTCAACATTTTTTCCAAATATTATATGGTACCATATGACTGTGATAAAATATCTTACATTTTTTAGAACCAACACACATCCAGCAGCGACAGTACCTGTGAAATCACGTATGATACCAAAAAAACTACCGGTAGGGTCCACTAAAATCGAAATGCCCTTAGGAACGAAATTTTCCACATAGAAAATCATCTACAATACAAACACGAATAATACTTTATGTGGTTAATTTTTCGGAGATTGCATAGACAAATTAAATTTCTGTAAAATATTATCTGTAAAATTATACTACCACTGGGCTTCTTTTTGAACTCCTCAATAGGTATCCCAATAAAGGTATTTTTAATTAGCATACCTAAAAAAATGTGTATTTATATATATATTAACACAATAAAGATGTAATAAGCCAATTTAGCTAATAACACGTGATACCTTGAGCCTTAACAACGTGAACGGTTGATGTCCACGGATCTCTTTTTGAAAATTTCGTCGCTACGCTTGGGGACAATAGGTAGACAACGTTTATAGAGATTTTTTTTATAGTCCTTTGGTTTGCCTTGAAGCTCTAGCCATCGATCTTCAATAGATTGTTTCATATCAAATTGTGAGCCATAGAGTTTTTTGTAATCTATACCTTGACATTGAGGAGGAAGCTGGGATAGTGACAATGGACAGTAAGATTCTTCTTCGCTCTCCTTGTTTATATATTCTTCCCAATTTTGTGATGGATTTATTTTTTAAAGTTTTGAAAGTTTGAAGGTGTGAAAGAATGATGATGTTCACACATATATATAAATCGGATTGCCCTTATCCATAGTATGTAAAATTCAAATCTACTTAGTGCTTCTTATAAAGATGTAAAAATCTGAGCAAATTTATTTAAAATGCCATAAAGTTGGCGTGGTAACATAAAATACTATTATTAGAGCGTGGTACCAAAACCGCTGAAACTGTAGCATTTTCAGGCCTTCTCTACTGTCACCCATTTATTTGTCTAATTTCTGCTATGTCATGTCTTACCCTACACCTATTCTGATATTATGAGCTATAACATATTATACTTAGGAAAATTGAGATTCTTATCCAAAATCTAAAAATCTGGAAATATGGATATCTTTATGATAAATCTAGATAATCTAACAACTCTATATATATATACATGTATAAAATAATTTTCTTTCACACCTTTTGCAGCTTTTCCAAATTAACCCATCTTTTGTAAAAAAAATTATTACTCCAAAAAATGGATCTATTCAACAATTGGGAAGATTATTTACAATTGGATAGGGATAATGAATCGTATTATTCGTTGTCCCTAACACAATCTCTTCCTCCTCATCCTCCTCAACCTCGAACCAGTAGGATCGCTGGTTCTGCTGGCCACTACCAAAATACTACACGAAAGGCATTAGCTAATCGTCATGATGGCATTAGCTCGGATCCTGAACTGACAACTCAGCAGACCATTTATAGAGAATTCACCAACCCAATCTCTGACGATATTTTTGAAACAGATCCATGAACAACAGTTGTTTCCTATATAATGGCTCAAGGTATGATGCGCAACATCTTCTATAATTTTCTTTTATCTGTCTGCATGTGATATTAAAAATATTATATTATTTTAATAGGTTTGGTAGATAGAGATAATTTTATGACCACTATTGATGAGGCTAAACACATCAGAGTGCATAAAATTTTGCAGGTACAACAAAATTGTTATATATTAATATATTCAATTATTTTTCATATGTAATATTTTATAACATGCATATTTTATAATTGTTATAGATGATTGTGATGGTCGAGACTTTCACTCCTAATAGTTTAGGTGATGCCATGATAGTTTTGAAGGTATAATGATAATAATTTTAAATATCCCCATAGTTACAGTATTTTTGACTAATTTAATTGATTTTATTTTTTAAGGATCTAACCGGTACTCTGCCTACTAGCATACATCATCGTGTCTTCACTGAGGAAAATTTTGTTATTGGTGCTGGATGTGTAATAGTATTATCAAATGTGAGTATATCCATTTAGCGATGAAATGTTACATGAGATTATTATTATCGGTGCATTTATCTAACAAATATTTATTGATGTCTTTTTCAACAGTTTGTCGTTTGGGCTCCATTACAGCAGAATGTGTTCTGCAGTAACATAACCATCAATAATGTGGTGGCAGTGTTTGCACCTGGTTCAACCGTGTAACCATATGAGATTGTTGTGATTTTATGGAATTTTATGTACTTTTTTCTACATTTCGCGGTGTTGTGTTTCCCCGACTATGTAACGGAAACAATGTGTTGTTATTAAAATCTATTTTTATGGAATTTTATACGCCGTCTTTAAGAAAGTAACAACCATATAACCTGAAATAAAAAACACTGGCATCCATCTCAAATAACACAACAGAATACATAACAACAATCTCTAATACCAAATAGTAGTCTCAAAATAATACTATAAAGAGATGATTTTTTGATGGCTTAATCGATTTTTTATCAGGACTTCAAATCTGTCGTTGGAAGGCATCTTTATTCGTTTAAAAATATACCTATATTTAGAGTAATATTACACACATTATACTATATGGAAAATAATCAAAAATGCAAAAAGCAGAGCATTTTGTTGTTCCAAAAATGCCAAATTCAGAGCATTTTATTAACAACCTTCAAATTTATTAAATTCTAGTTTTGCTATATCTCAAATCATATCTCCGATATTACTAATTAGCTAGGTCTACATTTTTTATAGTGTAATAATGTTGTTTTCACTATACGTGAGTAGTCTTGTCTGAATAGTACACTCATGACTAATAGCATCAGCTGTATTGATTTGTTTCCAAAATTTTAGCTTTCACTTTCGAAAAAGTATACATCACCTATTCTCAGAGGCACGTTAGAGTTAGGTTAGAACAGTGAATAACCAAAAATGCTCTAAAAGTGACATTTTCATGTACTAAAAACACCCATATCTTCATGTACCATTATTCTTATAAGTAACAAGTTACGATTTCATATTGAGTTACTAAGTTCTTCTACCAAAAAGAAAAATGTAACTATTTCAGAGGACATTTTGTAATTTCAACAAGAGAACGAGGTATCTTAATAAAAATATAATAATATTCGAAAGAAAATGTTGTTATCTTAGCTTTCACTTTACAAAAAGTATATTGCACCTATTGTCCAAAGAGTAATAGCATTA
The DNA here is from genome assembly GCA_963995505.1 of Hypericum androsaemum. Classification (NCBI taxonomy): domain Eukaryota; kingdom Viridiplantae; phylum Streptophyta; class Magnoliopsida; order Malpighiales; family Hypericaceae; genus Hypericum; species Hypericum androsaemum. The sequence goes on from OZ023183.1 coordinate 8,625,547, forward strand.
GCTATATTGATTTGTTTCCAAAAATTAATATTTTACTTTACAAAAAGTATACTCCAATTCACAATTAGGTCTCACAGGCACGTTAGGGCTAGGTTTGTTATTTTTTAGTAATAGTGTGCCTTAAGCACATTGATGTGTCTCGTCATTCTGTGAACTGAAACGTCTATTATATAGCATATTGATTAGTTTCTAATAACTAATATTTTACTTTACAAAAAGTATACTTCAATTCACAGTTAGGTCTCACAGGCACGTTAGGGCTAGGTTTGTCATTTTTTTAGTAATAGTGTGCCCTAAGCACATTGATGTGTCTCGTCATTCTCTAAACTGAAACGTCTATTATATATCATATTGATTTATTTCCAAAAACTAATATTTTACTTTACAAAAAGCATACTCCAATTCACAGTTAGGTATCACAGGCACGTTAGGGCTAGGTTTATCATTTTTTAGTAATAGTGTGCCCTAAGCATATTGATGTGTCTCGTCATTCTGCGAATTGAAACTTCTATTATATAGCATGAGCTATATTGATTTGTATCACTCATCCTACCTAGCCCATCTTAGCTTGCGAAAAGCGTATAAGGCCGGTTCCAGATTCAGGCATGAAAATGCTGCACCCACGGTATTTTCTTGAAACTGCTCCAGCCACTGCGTTTTCATGAAAATGCTCAAGCTACGGCATTTTCTTGAAACCGCTCCAGCCGTAACATTTTCTTGAAAATCCCATGTTCGCGGCATTTTCATGCACATTTAGTTGTTATATAAATTTTGAGTTACGATTTCATTCATACTTACAGAGTTTTCTTCTACCAAAAACAAAAAAGTCAGAGGACATTTCGTAATTTCAACGAGAGAACCAGGTAATTTTAACATTTCGTAAAAAGTTACTGAATTTGTTATAACTTGCTTAGGTTGTATTAGACCGATTTAAGATTTTTTTTTTGTAGTGGAAGCATAATATGGTAGCAGAATTCTTGTTGAGATATGATGGTAATTACTGTAACGGTCCCGAATGTCTGTATTATTTCGGAGGACAGAACAAAATGATCAGATTTGAACATTCAGTTAAATATAACGTACTTTGTGGAGCAATTAGAAGCAAGATTGGATTTGGTAAAAATAAATATATAAGCAGGCTTCTGTTTAGATTATCTATATTATTAGGACCACCTATTCAGTTTACTTGTATGGATATTTGTGATGATGATGATGTGGACACCATGGTTAAAAGTATGAATTATTTTCCTGGTTTAAAATATCTACAACTTTATGTTGAGAAAGGAGCAATTGCTATACCACAAAATGAATATTTTGTGGGTAATAAATTGAATATAAATAGTACTTTTGATTCTGAGTTCATGAGTACTATGCAATACAATTCGAGTAGACCTGGAACTTCAAGAGTGAATGATTTGGATATAAATTCTTTTCCTGCGGATGAGCCTGAGCCTCATTATAATGTAGTACATGACCCAGAATTTGGAATTTTAGTATAACGTCATGAAAATGATGTGGAAACACTGTATCCAAATTTTGATTCAACTGATGACGAAGATGAGCCAAATTTAGATAGTGATGCGGATTACGTACGTGAGGCATTGGTCGCTTATGATGAAGGTTGGGTCGTTAACAACCAATCAGTAGAAAGTGATGCTGATTTGAATGAGGATATGATTTGGGCAAAAAAGAAAGATGTGATACGGACTGTGAAGAGATACTCCATGAAAGTTAGCTGTGACTATTTTGTTGAAGAGTAAAAAAAGTATTGTTGGGTTGTTAGGTGTCTTCATGCGGAAGGAGGTTGTAATTGGTATTTTCGGGCATCAATTAAAAAAAGTTTTTGGGGGGTTGCCAAATACCGATATCCTCACACTTGTACTGGAGAAAGGGTGTCTGAAGACCATAGACAACTAGACTCTAAATTTATTGCTCGGTGCATACGACGTCGGGTGGAACATCAACCAACTATTCCAATTATTTCTATTATTACTGAGATTCAAGACCATTTGAAATTTAAACCCTCGTATAAAAAAGCCTGGGCTGGGAAGCAGAAGGCAATTGCCATGATATGGGGGGCTGGAAAGAATCATACAACATGTTGCCTAAATGGTTTGCTGCATGTCAGGCGGCAAATCCAGGAACAATAGTGGAGTGGGAATATCGGTATTGTTACACCGGCACCAATATTCTTGTGCCACCAGGAACTAGAATATTCAAGCGAGTGTTCTGGACTTTCAAGCCATGCATCGATGCCTTCAAGAAATACATTCTCGTTTTGCTAATTGACGGGACGTCCCACTCTCTTTTTAGCCCAGCAAAATACTCTCTTCTATCTGTATGATGTTCTTGCATATAATCATCATTAAATTGAGAAAGTATCCACCTCTGGCGATTTCGGTGATTCATTTATATATTTTTTTTATTTTGCTATGCAAATACCAACATCGTTAGCTTCTTATTTATAGACTTAAATTTGTAGGACTTTTTTCAATCCGTGAATTTGTAATCATGAAAAAAATAGTACACCTATTATTATGTGTGTCCAAAATCTCAACTGTTATCACGTGAGTGTGCAGTCGTACTAAAAGATTGTAATAAAATTATTTTTCTGTCAATGGCAAAAATTGTTGCTCTTTGGACTTTTTAAAAAATTATTTAAAACTTATTATTTTTAAGTTTGTTTTTGACAGATTATCGAACATGGATTCGACCTTCGGCCTAATTGGATCCGTGAAAATGATATTCTCTACAAAATTAAAAAAAAAACTAGAGCAATAGGCTTCTGTCACAAATCCTTTTCTCATACTACCAAATAACTACAGCAATTTATTACTGTTAAACTCCCATACACCCTGCATATTAACAGCTCATAGACACTAAAAAGTCCACAAAAATACACAATGGATGCATAACCCAGGATCAAATTGAACCAACATGCATATCTTCAGCGAAAAATAACTCAACGCAAGGTACAATCTACCAAAAAATTAGAGCATTCAAAATTCACATAAATCAGCCATAAGAATATGAACAATCGAATTGAAAATAATACCATAATCAATCGAGAGTTTCCAATATATATTAAAAACAGAGTTTTCAACCAAACTAAAATTCAACATATATCAGTAACAGTTTTTTCAAAACATGTGTACCACCAGTCAGCTACGTTTGCCTCGACGTTTCTAAAATATATTTGTACCACTAGTCGTATACGGTTCTGGAACATGACGGTCTATACTGACTCAGCGTAGTTGCACAGCTTGATGGTCATGTTCTCTTTCCTCTTCAGTGTCACTTTCACCATCCACCTGCATGTCTTCGTTGTTATTTATCGGTTCATTCATAACTGTTGTTGGGTGCGCAACATTTGGTCCACCAATATTATTTTGTACTCCTGGACTTATTACATTCATCCAGTCACAGACATCTGCAAAAGACCCCGAGACATGAGAAAAAGGCATGGATGACGATGTACTAGCAAAATTTTGAAAGGTTGGAAGTGCTGGTGTCCCGAACATGGGTGGTCTATACAGGTTTTGCTGTGACGATTGTCCTCCCATCTCTGAATGCCCATATAATTGATGGGAACTTGACCCCGGAACACCAGGATCATGAGGTGGCATGTAATCATTCTATTAGAGGGGCGGCATAACAAGATTATAAGGTATCAGTTGCACACTCGAAACCAGTCTTCTGCCACTTGCACAGATTTTTTTTACGTCTACCCCACGGTTTCTAATAAGATAAAATTAGGTAAGTTAACTTAATATATTTAATATTAAAAATTAAGTCAACTTTGTAACACATTCTACCTTCCCTTCTTCTCGAATTCCATAATCCGCATTGAACTCGACACTATAGGATTTCTCAGAAATGGGCATACCAAGATAGCGGTGTTGCTCTTCAGCTGCACCAAGTGCTGATTCTGCCATACGACGGAGCTCATCATTTTGAGACATCTGCCTCATCCACTCAATTGTATCAGCCTATTATACAAAATTATGAATCATTAGTATATAATATTAATTTAAAAGACATCAAAATTTTAACTTATATAATAAATTTACTTACCAATACGGGTTGTACCACACCACGCGGTGTTATAAAGCGTACAGTTATTTGCCTGTAGCAATCCATGTATTTGCCGTGGAAATGAATATGCATATTATTTGCAAGAGGACCTCTTACCACATGCCTATGGCAATTTACCCACACTTCCACATGATATTTATATTGGACTTCCCAATCTCTATCAGTTCTACCTCTGCGCCCTCCCGCATGGATACCATCGTCGGGCTCAGGATGCTGCGAGATGGGTTGAGCTATCCTAAATTATCTCAAAACTTGATCTGGATAGTGCCACTCTACAACATGAAAACTAATTAATGGTACTCTGGATTGCCCACACTGTACAATTTCCATTTCGAAGCTAGGTTCCTCGTCTATTAGTGATTGATAAGGTTGCCAAACAATCTACAATAAAAAAGCAAACTTAATGTATTTGATATAAAAAACTACGAGCATGCGTTTTCTTTAAAGATGATATGTAATAGAAAATGTAAGATGAGATACATTTAAGGGAGAAAGATCTTCAAGCACTCGTCTTATATCAGGCATATTTGTCTTAAAAGGCCTCTTCCTGTTAATGACCGAAGTTCACGTGCGTTAGAAAAACAATAGTCAAGAAAAAATAGATAATATAACAAAGACCTATTTACATTTAACTCATTATAAATTCTAACCTGATGCCTAAAGCTTCTCCAAGTTATGGTATTCGTTCCTTTTTTAGAACGGGACAACAAGAACGAATCTGCTCCCGAGCCCACATAGAAATCAAATAAGTGGCTCCAGCGATTTCGTTGCTTTTTGGGTTGGTAGCAATACACTATTGTTGGTACAAATGGGCCAAACATGCGCTACCCCAGCTATATGTATCAAGAGATTCCAGATCCTCGAGAAATGGCAACCAGCAAGTGTGAACATAGCCATCATTCTTCTCGGAAAAGAGTAGGGCTACCATCAAAAAATATAGGGCAAATTACCCTCACGTCCCTGTACTTTGGTCACCCTCCCCTTAAGGTCCCTGGATTTTGGAAAAAGATTGTCCCGTCCCTAAGTTTTGATGATAATAGACTATCGGGTCCCTGGAGCTGGAATATTCCATATTCTCCGGCGAACTCCTACTTAAAATAACCAAAATACCCCTCTAACTTAAAAAACAAAAAAAATCTTCTTTTCCCACTTCATCTTCTTCCCCCCTTCATCTTCTTCCTCCAACTTTTAAATAAAACTAAAACCCTAACTTTTTTGTAGTGAAAATCAAAATTAATTAGAGAAAATTAACAATTAAGAACCCTAATTTTAAATTTGAATTCACAGATTCCCTTCGGACAACCATTTTCCCAATTCCCTTCCTCCGTAACGAAGGCATCACCTGCACATTGGAACATTCCCGTTCAATAAATCCATGTTTATCCTCAATTACATACTTAGCATACCCTCTCCTCTTGACCAGGAACGACCACTCTCTGCAATAGACTCCCTAAGCCCAGCAGCTGGGAAGGGTTGGAGGAGGCAGTGAAGACGGAGATGGCAATAGAGCTGCGAGAGAGAGCGAGGCGGAGCTTGTGGGGTCCACCCTCGTGGTGGAGGAGGAGGGAGAGTGGTTGTCTCTTCTCTGTCGTGGCGGTCTCATCTCTGTCTTGGCTGCCTCGTCCCCATTGCGGTGATCTCATCTCTGTCACACCGGTCTCGTCTCCGTCTCTGTCTCGACTGCCTCATCTCTGTCTCGACTACCTCATCTCTGTCTCATCTCTATCGCGGCGGTCTCATCTCTGTCTTGGCTGCCTCATCTCCATCGCGGCGGTCTCATCTCCGTCTTGGCTGCCTCGTCTACGTCACGGCGGTGTCATCTCCGTCTCGGCGATCTCGTCTCCATCTCGGCGCCGTCGTCTCTGTCTAATGCTTTCGTCTCGTCTCTGTCTTAGTTGTACAGGATTAATTGTATGTTTTTTATTGGGTTTAATTGGATGTTTTTAGTAGTTATTTAATTGAGTATTCTTGTTGTTAATTAAGATGAAATGTGAGGAAGAAGGAGTTGAAGGTAGAAGGAGAGAGGGTTTCTTTATTTTTTAAGTGGGAGGGATATTTTGGTCATTTCAAGTGGGAGTTCACCGTAGAATATGGAATATTCCGGCTCCAGGGACCCGATAGTCTATTATCATCAAAACTTAGGGATGGGACAATCTTTTTCCAAAATTCAAGGACCTTAGGGGGAGGGTGACCAAAGTACAGGGACATGAGAGTAATTTGCCCAAAAATATATGTTTGCTCTAACATACTACCGAACCATCTCTTCCGGGGCATCTTCACTTAGATCGGATGGATTAAATTCAGATAGCAACTAAACCACTATCTGAGATTTATTACAATTAAATGAGACAATTGTACGGTGGGTGAGAATTAAATGTGGGGGAATTAATTTGCTCCAAACCGCTCACGCTGAAGCGATTTTTGGTTAGCTCGAAAACGCTGACGCTCCAATTGGAGCGATTTCAATAGAAAACGCTGGCGGAGCAGTGGGTTGGTGCAAACTAAAACGTTCCCGGCGGATCGTTTTCGTACTCAACCCCAGACAAGAAAAATATTTCCCGATAATCCCATTCAAGAAATTGTCGGAAAAATAAACCCTCTTTTGAAAAATTACCCTATTATCACGATATATGAGAGAGAGAGAGTAAGTGGACCCCAAGAAACCCACAGCAAACAGTACACGTGGACACTCTCTTCTTCATATTGTGTTTGACTTTTCTTCCACTCCCAGCACTTTCCCCAACTTCCCAACTTCCTCGCGCACACAGAAATAAACAATCAATCCGGTACACGATAGATGGCTTCGGGACCGCCGGATGCCAACGGCGATGTCACCCTCGACGACCTCCTCCGCGGCGCCTTCTCCACCGTGTTCTCCCCTGGTGACGCGCCGGTCCTGCACCGCGTCAGGGCCGCCTTCTCGGAGCACGCGCCGCTCGTTAAGGAGGCCTCCGCCAACTCCGGAAGGAGAGTGCTCCGATGGACTCGCAGGGGCAGCCCGCTTCGCGCTCTCCTCGTCATCTCGGTGAGGACTTTCTCGTCGCAGTTTCCAAGTCGTAGGAGCCGGAAAATGGAGTATGTTTTACGTCTCTCTAATATTAGATTAGGAGGAGAAATGGTGAAACTATGATCTGTTCTTGCTTAGGGGTAAACAACGGGTCGAGATTTCCATCAATCTGAACGTAGACGATTAGGCTTCCGCGAGAATCCTTCGTATGTGTGACCACCCTACATGCTGCCTTTAGCCCTACATGATTCCAATACCATCCCTAGATAAACTTACATGATTTTTCGGATCTACTATTATCTTGTGGCAGAACTAGATACTGAGAAAAGCACCCGGGAAGCGAAGAAATTTGTTTAAGATCAAGGAAGTTTGGCCAGCAAGAATAGGTGTATGATGATGATAAATGGGGGATTATCAGAGAAGTATTAGGTATTTCTAATCCTAGCCAAACTACTAATAAAGGTCATACACGAAGAGAAGAACTAGTTCTTTCGTCTTTCGCAACATTATGCTAAAAGATGCTGTCATTCTCTTTTCCTTCTCCCTAATTGGGTCCTATGTAAGTGACATAGCTAACTAAAGAAGTCTCCTAGCTATTGTAAAACTCTGGAGTAAATCTTTGGTGGGAGAAGAAGAGTTCGGATGATGAAAAAAAAAATTCCCACTAGAAACTTATTGTTGGAGGTTGGTGATCATTTTGCTCAATATTTGCATTGCGGTTATGTTCTAGCTTGAGCAGTGTGGTAGACTACTGAATAAGTCTTCCCTTTTTTCAGTTCGTAAAGGTTGCCCGTCGCCCGACTCTGTAACATTTAACAGAGCAGCACACATCTTTGATCACGCACTAAACAAACCATATTGTTGTTGTACACATCTTTGAAATGACATTCAAAGAAAAGATACCTTACTATTGTAGTAATTTCTATGTTCTTGCAGAATCTCATATGTATTTGAATGTAAATTTTGTGCAGGTTGGGACAATTGCTCTTCTTTCGCTGACAGGATTTCTCGTGTTCATGCTTTTCTTCCTCGCAGCTTCTGTCAATGCCATTGTTATTTCGCTGCTTATGTCACTGGCTGCTGCTGGGGGCTTCCTGGCCCTTTTCTTTGTATGTGTAACAGCTGTTTACATCGGTGCACTATCTGTCGCTGTGTTTGTCATATCTGCCACGACGATTTCAGCAATCATAGCCGCTATAATCGCTACAGGTCAGTGGATACTGAAATTGAGGCAACACTAACAGCCTGTTTGGAATCAATTCCGTCAGGAAAAGAATTCTATTTCCAATTCTAAATGGTAATAGAAAAGAATTCATTTCTCATTTTCTTGTTTGGAACCATAAGTTAAATTTTAGGAATTGATTTGCTATTTTACATAAACACCCTTACACAAAGACTGAAAGTTCGCTTCCCTGTTAATTGTCTACATTCTCTGTTGGTATCAAATTATGTTGCATATGCTTATAGAACTTGAAAAGGTTGCACTTCACATTAAAGTAGTATATCTAATTGACAGATGCCATTCCATTATCTTCCGAGGACTATTGGTTTTCCAAAGATGCTTCTGTCCTTCTGTAATATTTAAGCTTGTTGAGTTTGCCATGTTGTTCATGACTAATACGACGTTAATCAAACTTATCTTAATGCCGAACATGATTATGCGACCCTAGGTTGGATCGGATTCTTCTGGTCTATTTGGTTGGCGACAAAGAAAAGCGTCGGGGTAGCTAAGCACTCCCTTAATATCACCGGATCAGCAATTTCAGCCTGCTCTTCTGGCATACAAGCTCGCCGCCGCGGACATGAGCCAATTAAAGCAGACTGAAGTAAGTGATCTGTTTGAATTTTTTTTTGTATATATATATATATATATATATATTCCTGCAAGATGAGAATATTGTTTTGTTCATTGTTGCTCTGTTTCAAACTGGATTCTGATGTTTGCTAGTACTTGAGCTTTGTAAATGGCTTGTTCCTCTGTAACAAAAAAGCGTGGGATTTTGACGAGTTTCATCCCAAATAATACGATGGTAAGCTTCATTACAATCGCTGCTTAGTTTTATTCTGTTTCGTCGTAGGTTTAACTTTTTTCCCTTCTAATTTCCCCTCTGCCTTTGAGAAATCGCAAACCTTTGGTTATCCAAGGATGGAGAGGGTCCCATTAATATATGATTAGTCGTGTTGAGAATTTATATGTTACGTGCACAACCAAGAAAAGTTAGAGGAGATTTGGAGAAGAGAAGTGGTTAAAGAACAAAGAGGAAGAAATGAAACAGAGCTTCGATGTTGAGGAAAAAGGATACCAACCAGGTCGAATGAGGAGACTGGACCAACACGTGTGGATGAAAAATATATTATGACGATACAAACAATGGGCTCACTAACTTATCTGCTTTCTTAAGTCAATTAGGGCCTTGGGCCAATATGTTTATTCCTGTTTTTTCTAATGTAAGGCCTACATATCTAATATCTACTATTAAAAAAATATCCGACCGGTCAGACCGCGAATTACCCATGAAAGTGGGTCATTTTTTAGGGTTTTATGGTCTCCGGTTGAACTGCCCAAAATTTGGTCACACCGGGCGGTTTGCATTAGTTTTGACTTGACTTGTCCGGTCCGACCGGATTTTATCAAAATAATAAAAAATAAAATAAAAAAGTCTTATCGTATGCTCGATTTCTCCAAATCAACAAAGAAAATAGACTTTATATGTTATAAATTGGTTGATATTTATAAAATGTAGATTTTAAAATCTATATTTTGACTATTTGGTCTATATATTAGCGAATAATAGTAAAAAATATTACTAAAAAATTCGGTCCAGCTGCTAGGTAGATCGGTCGGACCAGACGACGGATCAAAATCTAGGTCGTATCGAAATTTGTATTTTAAAACTAGGCTATTTTTTGCCTTGGAAAAATTATTCTCCGGCAAAGGAGGGAAGTTGTTATCTACATTAAAAACTGCTCTAAAGTGATATCGCTAGGATCGAAAAAATGCCACTATAGAGAGGTTATTACATAAAAGAGGTTTACATTTTTATTCTCCAAAATTATTAAATACAGAAACAAAAACTATTTTGTCGATACTAAAATGGCCAAAAAAGAAAAATATAATTATTTCTTTCACCGCGACCAAAAACAATATTAATAATAACCACACTTCTTATCTCATAGAAAATTTAATACTTTCGAAACAATTTATTAGATCTATTTATGATAAAACTTTCACCCAAAAAAATACTTATAAATTAGGTCTAGCATTTATTTATGATGAAACCTTCATAAAGTATGTAAAAATATATGTATTTACTAAAAATTATTATTACACGAGTTGGATAAAGATTTACCACTAAAATTTTCTAAAAAGTATTAGTTATTAATATATGGGTTATTAAATTTTAATACTAATTCTGACTCAAGATCGGGACTCTTTATCAGTTTAAAGAAGTTATCATTTTTACAAGAGATAAGTTTAATTTAGTACTTTGTAGTTTTATCCTTTTCGCCTAGAGTACCATGTGGTTCTAAATTGGTATTTTAGTACCTTGTGGTTGACCACCAATTTTTCGGGCAGGTTCAGGGCAGCTACCCATCGAAACCCGCCCTAAATGGCGTTGTTTTGAGACGACGTGGCGATATAGTGAATTTAGTTAAAGCTGATGTGTACTCTGGTAAATTATCAAAATAGTCCCAAGTTATTTATATTTTTCAAAAAAATCCTATTTAAATATTAATTAACTTCTCTTTCCTCTCACCCTCACACGTTCCTCCTCCTTCCTCCTACCCCTCCATTCAAACCATAAAATCCAACCAAAATCAACAACAAAAAGCAGAAATCATTTAAAACACAATCACTCTCCATAAAACCAATTCCCCGAGTCCTACAATTATTATCTCTCTCTCCCGTCCCGACATAGAAACAGCAAACTATCATCGCCGGAGCTCCCGAGGCGCTATCGTTAGTCCGTCCACCCGTTGTTATGGTGTTCTCCTCAAACCCACTATCCCTGAGCATCCCCGACTACCACCGCTCCTCTGGCACCGCTGTCGGTGAACCCTCTGCTGAAAACCCCTCCTACTCCTCTGGCGCCGCCGCAGTAGCCCTTACTGATGCTTCTTCATCTCGTTATTCTCCTCGTACCTAACTCTGTAGTCCTCGGAGTGGGCCGCCGGCACGTGTCGGCACATCAAGAGCGGACCTCGCCTGGAATCCCAAGTAGATGGCGTCGTAGAAGACGGTGTGGGTGCCGTTTCAGACGAGGCTGAGATCAAAAAATTAAGAAATTATAAACCCAGATCGAAGAAACCCAGATCCGAAAGATAACGGTGAGAGATTTCGGGGAATAAATTTGGTAGGAATTTTGTTCGTCATGGCCGTCGACAACACCGTCGTCACTCGAGCTTGTCCCCGCCACAGTTTCTAATCAACTATTCCCTATCTCAGCTGCTAATTGGGGGCGAATGAGAATGGCCCCAAATTGGATAGTTTGATTTTGGATTGGGAAGGATGCTTGTTGCCGGAGAAGAGATAATTTAGTCACGGAGGAGGAAGAGAAAATATATTGTTTTTTAATTAATTTTGTAAGGATATATTAGTTATTTTACAAACAAATTAAGGATTGAATATGTAATTTAATACGGTCCACGTCAGCTTTAACTTAAAAAATTGGGCACCATGTGTCTTCCACGTGGTCACTAAACGACGATGTTTCGGGCGAGTTTCGACGGACATCTACTTTGGACCTGCCTGGAAAATTGGAGGTCAACCACAGGGTACTAAAATACCAATTTAAAACCACATGGTACTCTAGACAAAAAAGGTGAAACTATAGAGTACTAAAATGAACTTATCCCTTTTTATAAAGGTATTTTTGTAATTTGGACTCCCCTTTATCTCTCTTCCTTTCTTCGTCAAGTTTATGAGCTTGTAAACCGTGGATATCTTCGAGCCACCTCATTGAAGGAGCTCCAGGAATCCATGTTCATATTATGGTATATAATATGTAATTAAAACATGTTAAATATACTAAATCAGAATTGTGTTGCTTCAATGTTAAATATCAAAACAATCACTATTTAATTGAAATTATAAAGAATCGTCATTCAGACAACGATTTTAAATGATCAAACGACACAAGAATGTGAAAACAGGCGCCATTAATTTGCTAAAAACAAGTATGAGTTAGGTGCGTAGACCATAAATAATGTATGTGCGTAGACCATAAATAATGTATGATACCTAGTATCCCGATATCTATACATCTATTAGATTGACTAATCTAAATTTGAACCCAATTTTATATCGTACTAATTGTTCTATTTTGAACTTGTGGACATAGTTTGGGAGATCCCACCCACATCGTAATCAGAGCACTAGTTCATTGAATAATAGCAGCCTAGTTGCATGATCTTCAAGTCCTGTTAGTTTATGTAGACAGGTAGTCGGACCACGAAGGAAAGCTATAGTTCACGAAATGTCTCCAACCAAACTACGCATTGCGAGTAAAGTATTGTTCCCCATTTTGGGCTTCGAAGTCGGACATCATCTGTTTTTTGTTGTTGCATCCAACAACATTAATGAGTTATTTTTTACCCTATTTTGCAATTATAGGGAAGCCATAGAACTCTTTTATTCTAAGAATATTTATATCTAATACAAAATTTTAAGACAATAAGTAAGTAATAAGTTGAAGGTTGTACGGTTTAACATACATGTCGACATGATTTGGCCGATTGTCTTTTCGAACGTGTTTTGTCCTCGCTCACACGCATTCCCGAAATTCTCCAGGAGGTCATCTATTCTAAGACTACTCCAGGTCATGCACATTTAACCTTGGAGTTCTCTCAAGATGTGTGCCAGAAAAGAAAGTACATATTATTAGTATTGATGGTCCAAATCAAATCACTTAAACATTTTTAGAACATACCATTATCGGGATAACACACTTTGTCTCACATGTCGTGAACCGGGTGATCGTCTCGCACTCAAATAACATGGTAAAATATCCAAATCTAATGCAAAAGTATTAGATTTCTAGCCTAGTCTAGTCCCCACTGAATCTGCCCTATAATTGAGGCTCTTTTCCTTTTATCATTTCCCAAAGCCAAACTCTCTCAGGCAATAATGGAGGAAAAATTCATAACTGGCTACCGAAAGAGGCTCACTATTCCCTTTGCTTTTCGTTTTCCTTTTAACATATAATGTCTTTCCCCTGTTTGGTCAGTTCCAATTGATTTGGAATGATTTTGCATCTAGCTGGAGCTATGCAATTGGGACGAGAAATATTCTGGAATAGGACGGCGATTGGCAACTTAAAAGTAAATCATGTAACCATTAATTTTGAAAGGTCCGCTTCAGCTAGCTGACATTAACAAACTTTCTAGGAAATTGAATCCAATAAATTGAAATGGTGTGCATATAGATATGATGAAAATTCCATCCCATCTGTATAGCGTATGTCCCTCTATGTTTCCTATATGGGATAATTACTACCAGGCCCCTAGTATTTGGTATATTCACAGCTCATTTCTTGGTGTTCAAAAATCGATTAAAAAATTCTCCTAGTTTGGAAAAATTATACTCTAGGACTCCTCGTTGACGTCAGCAGTTATATTTTTATTTTTTTGTCATGAAAATGACAAAAATATCCTTGAGAAAAATAAAAAAAGCTATCTTCTTCTTCAACCTCTGGACTCTGCCCAAGAATAAGAAACAAAGAACACAAGAAACAAAGAACAAAATATGCTTCGACATAAAATTGAATAAACACTGATTCCCCCATTCAAAGCAATCCACACTTCGACATAAAAATCAAAACTTTGACCAGAAGGAAGCATGCTTGGCAAAAGGGTACTCAGATTCTAACAAAACATATCTAGTAACCAATCGAGAAAAAAAAACCCAGAAGCCCAAATTCCAACCTAAAACCTACAACTTTGGGCGATGTATCAAACACGGTCGTGCACACTCGGAGCTCGGCCTTCAAAACGTCATCGTCCCAGCCCATGGAAATTAGCGAGCCCGGGCACCGTCGTCATCCTTCGCCCCTCGCCCACTGGCACCATCGTCGTCCGTCGCCCCTCGTCCACTGGAACTATCGTCGTCCTTCGCCCACCGCATCAGGCTCCCAACCCCACAAGATTTGGTTGTGGGTTTTGAATGATTTGGTGATGTGGGTATCAGTTGTTTTTACAAGTGGGTTGTTTATTTTGATGTTGTACTTGGGTTTGATTCATTTGGATTCTGAAAATTTAATCTTGGTTGTGGCAAATGGGTTTCTAATTTTTGGGAACGAGGGTTTTGTTCTTGGGGTTGTTTGATTTTTGTTCTTGATATTCTTGGGTTGTTGCTCTTGATGTTGTTGGGTTTTTGTTAGTTTTGATCTTTATTTCTGGGTTGTGTTCTTAGGTTCATGTTTTTATTTTTCAAGGTTGAAGATGGTATTTTTTTTAAGGGCATTAAGGTCATTTCAATGACAAAAACTAAAAAAATATATGCTGACATCAGCGAGGGACCCTAGAGTATAATTTTGCCAAACTAGGGGGATCTTCAATCAATTTTTGAACACCAGGAGAGTGAGCGACGAATATGCCAAACACTAGGGGCTGGGTAATAATTATCCCCTCCTATATCCATATTCGTCTGGCAGATAATTTCCTAAGGAAGATTTTTTTATCAAACTTTTCAAATAAAAAAATAGCGATATTTAAAATAAGATTCGACAGTTTTCGAATATAATAGTTATGATGAAAATTCCATCCCATTTGTATAAACTATGTCCCTCTCTGTTACCTATATCCATTTTTAACTTCTTCGAGTTTGTTTAAATATACTTAAAAAATTTTCTGTTTGTAAAATACACGCTAACGTTTTTCTAGTTATTTTTATTATACTTTTGGGTTCTGGTGCATGTTACCAACTCTTTTTTATTTTTATTAATGAAATGACCAAAATACCCCTAAAAAAATAAAAAGATGCTCACATCATCTCTTCTTTTACCTCTCTCTCCTCCAATCAACCAAGTCCACAATTGACTAATTTTTTTTCTGGGTTCGTAGTTTGTGTGTGAGAGAGATGGAATTAGAAGAGAAGGGAAGGAGTTCGAGGCCCGACGGCGGTGAACTTCGAGGTCCACCTTAGCCGAACACGGCAATTACATCGTCACCGACGACGATGACGCGCATGAAGTTGGCCTGGGGGGCGGCGACGGTGCTGACGGCCTGGGAGTCGGAAAGCGGGGCCGACGGAGGTTGGAGATCTCCCTCTCGACGGGGAGAGGGCGACGGTCCCTTTCTCGCCGCCGGCGACCGGCGATGGTGCTGAGCAGCTGCTGTCGGCCCCCTTTTCATCCTCCTCGCCGGCCCGAATAAGATGACGACGAGTAGCAGTTATCGATGAGCAGCAGTTATTTCCCAGCGAGCTTCCCTAAGAAACAGAAACGACAAGGAACAGCAACCCAAACAACTATTGGATCTACTCAGTACGACAGGAGGAGGGAAAGTAGGTTCTCGATCTGGATTCTTAAGTTTAAGTGTTTTCATGGTGTCGATCTGGGAGGAGGGAAAGTGGGTTCTCGATCTCAGTTTTGTTTTCTTTTGTTTGGCGTTCATCTTTTTTATCGATGAAAAAGGATAAAGGATAAAAAAGATAAATGGTATGATGATTACGTCAGCAGTTCTTTTTTTTAAGGGTATTTTTGTCATTTCAATGACAAAAAAAAACTCATTTAGGGACCCAAAAGTATTTTACAAACATGGAAGACTTTTGAGTATATTTAAGCAAACTCCAGAGACTTAAGAGTAATTTTCCCTAATTTAAATTTTGTAAAGAATATTTTCTGTTAGAACTTTACGAATGAAAAATATCAATACTAAAATAAGATTCGATAGTTTTCAATCTCTAAATACAAGAGAGCATAAAAATAACCTATAACCCTTTAATTAATCGAAAACAACTCTACATTAAGCAATTACGTGGAGAATGTTTACACCTAATCTGCCTGTCATAGTACGTTAGTTCAGCTTTCTTTTCTTTGCTCTACCAAATGAATAAATGAACTAGGTGCTGTGTATCTAATCTTCATTAGGTATACAAAATTTGTAGTTAGAGTAGGGACCGACTATTGCAGTGGCACATTAAATTTATAAGATTTTTTCAAGGTATTTCCAACAGTAGATTGGGCCACCAATATTATGCTTTTCCATTTTTTTTGGAGTGGCTTTAATTCTAAGATTTTTTGTGATACCCTTCAAAAAGAATTCCATTGATCAAGATTCCCTAGAGTAACTTGAGTGTTTTACTAACATCTCAATTGTTACCTCTCATTCACGTACAATCACTGTTTTTAAAAATATCAGGAGAACAGCTTGCTGTGGTCTTTGGGTTTTAGTCTGAACAATTTGACCGACTACTTATTTAATAATTTTATTATTAATCGTCAAATAATTTAAATATCTTTTAACTTTACTGAAAAATTAATTATTTACCACTATTTTCAAGTCCCGAATCTCGGATGACCCAACATGTGTCTCGAACTAGTTTTGATTGCTAGGTTTAATTTATAAGAAGAGTGTTCAAAACGTGGTTTTAAAAACAACGATCGGACGGAGACTCGGGGCCAACGCGGTAATTTTTCAACCTAAATTAGGAATGGAGTTTAACCGATGGTCAACAGTATTGATCACCGATTTAAGCGGCCGGATTGACCAATTTTTTCAGTTGGACTGGTTGGACTACCTAAAATAGCATTTTTTGTTTGAAAAAATAAAATTTTTAGTTTATATTAGATTATAAATTATGATTTTGATGGTGGTATATTATAACTTTTGCAATTAAATAATAACTGTGTGCTATATTTTAATACTAGATATAATAAATAATATATTTTTTATTTAAAAAGTTTTAGACTTGACTCGTGGCCCTGGAATAAATGAGAAATCTCGGGTTGACCTCTATGTCATTTTTCAATGGCCCCGGAATAAATGAGAAATCTCGGGTTGACCTCTATGTCATTTTTCAAAACCATGTTCAAAATACATGAGAATAAATACTTGAATGCCTATTTTTGGTAAATTCTTGAACTTGTCAAATCTTTAAAAAAAAACTTGTATATATAATAGAAAGAAAATCCAAATACTCCAATTTCTCAAATTTCATGAAGTATGTCATGCTTAACGCTTATTCGTACCCTGACATGTCTTCTCGATTACTTCCACATGCATATCAAAATACTAACACATTCATGACACCACAAAAATATATAGCAATCTCAACCCAACGACGCCAAACACAATACAAAATCAGTGATCCATACAAGACACTAGACTGATACTCCGAAGTTTCCTCTAATGTGGTGAGATATCTGAGGGACATAAATAAGCATTTTTCTACTTCCGTAGAATGTACAACCTTGGTTTGGGGCAAAATTCATAAGAAGATAATCTCTCCGCGGACACAGATCAATCTTACGCTTCCTTCGACTTAAAAAAAAAGAGAAAAGTCCACTTTAGTACCCTGTGGTATCGACCAAAATTACTTTATTACCCTGTGGTAAAAAACCGATCAATCGAGTCATACTTATTCGAATTAACATCAAAAAGGGCCTCGGGCAGCTGCCCGGAGCTGCCCGAACCTACCCGAACACTGCCCGGGCTACGTGGACAGCCACGTCACCAATTTTTGATGACGTGGCGCCACGTGGACATCCATCTCCTTCCCTCCTCCTCCTCCTCCTCCTCCTCCTCCTCCTCCTCTTCCTCCTCCTCTGCGTCCTCCTCCTCCTCTCCGCGTCCTCCTCCTCCGCGTCTTCCTCCTCATTCTCTCCGCGTCCTCCTCCTCCTCCTCCTCTCCGCGTCCTCCTCCTCTGCGTCCTCCTCCTCCTCCTCCTCCCCGCGTCCCCCTCCTCCTCCTCCTCCTCCTCCTCCCCGCGTCCCCCTCCTCCTCCTCCTCCTCCGCGTCCTCCTCGTCCTCTGCGTCCTCCGCGTCCTCCTCCTCCTCCTCCGCGTCCTCCTCTTCCTCCTCCTCCTCCTCTCCACGTGGTGCCACGTCATCAAAAATTGGTGACGTGGCTGGCCACATAGCCCGGGCAAGGTTCGGGTAAGTTCGGGCAGCTCCGGGCAGCTGCCCGAGGCCCTTTTTGATGTTAATTGGAATAAGTATGACTCGATTGATCAGTTTTTTTACCACAGGGTACTAAAGTAATTTTGGTCGATACCACAGGGTACTAAAGTGGACTTTTCCCTAAAAAAAATTTATTTCGTTTGTTTCATTGTTATATTTGCAGGAAAACTCATTAATCCATATATGCACTTTTAAAAGCATGGTATGCCATTTTCTCTCCAGGACGCAAGTTTCTTTAACATTGCGATTCCAACAAGTTAAAACTAGCCTCTTTCCTTGTTGTACAAGGTCTCTTTATATACCAACTTTACATTACTTCCCATTCATGAATTTGAAGGTCATCATGTAATTCAATTATCTAAACGAGACAGGCCAAATTTCTGTATAACCAAGCTGTATTGGTCAACTAATTTCCTTCTCTTGCTAGTCTGGTCTCCCTAAAGTGAACTCCAAGCTTGGTATTTTCGCTTCCGTGTCCGACCCCAAGTAGCCTTTCAGCCTACTAGAACTCAGTCCCTGCATTGTCTGAACAAAAAAGCCATGTCACCTCTATTGATTAGGAGTTGGATGCATGGAAATGGCCACTTTGGAGCACTAGGTTCAAATGATAAGAAACAGAGACCATTATGAATAAAAAAACAATATTGGGAGAGCCACTTTCCGACAGTGGTGAGGTCATTTTATCACCTCTATTCGATGTCCGGATCTATGCACATCCAGGACACCCGTGGTTGCTTGAGGCCATGCTTCTCTGGCACTGAAACGTAATTAAGGATAAAATTAGTGACCCGAAATGAATATTCTAAATTTGAGACATGCAATTTACGTATAATTTGTGTGTGCATGCTTAGCAACTATAAACAGAAGAAGTTTAATTTCTATAATAAGAGAGAATGCCAAGTGGCAAAACTTCCAATGGAATTTACCTCCATAGGATAGAAAGCAAGTAGAGTCATAACTTCTGCCGCATTGGCCTATTAGCCATAACTAGACCTATTAGTTTCCAACGTTGGCGGATAATTTCAATTGTTTCTGTCTACTACAGAAAAAAAGAATATAATTTTTCAGTAATTTTTTCCTAGGTGGAAAACATTTGGCTAGATTTGATGCTATGAAAACCAGAACAATATTATGTTAGAAGCAAATGAGTTACACTACGAATCACCTCACTGACTTTGACTTTATCAAATATGGTTTGTTAACAGAAGATATTTGATGACTTGAACTGGTAATATAGTACAATTTTCATAGACAAAAAGAGAAGTTTTCGGGTTATAAATTTAGTTCAATAACTATTTATTGTAAAGGTTAAAATTTTATTATATATGCAAGTGGACATAATTAATCAATCCTTTGATGAATTGGTTAAAAGTGTTCAGCTGAGCCCTAGCCTACCCCTCGTTCCCACGATGAATGTTAAGACTCCTATTTAGAAAGACCTCGTACCCGGTTGCAGCTATGACCTTACTAAAATCCTAGGATGGTAAAATCCAATGAGAAAAAAATAAGGTAGTGCATTTTGCGGAGATTCTTCAAGGCATTCAAGGATCCGCAGTCTGTCTTAACAAATATTTCAAAAGTAGGCGATCAAACAAGAAAATCAATATATTTCCAGAACAGAATTTTTCCCTCTGCACGCTGCCAATAGTAATTTTTTTCCCTTTTGCTTCTTTTTTTTAATATCAATTTCTAATGTCTAAACTGTTGAAACAATCCCAAGTTAAGTAATGAGTAGTTGAGGAAGTTTATATTTGAAATAACTCCACTTAACTATATTAAAAAATGTATTTTTACGGTGCAAACTCCAATTTGATGAATTTCGAGAGCACTTATTAAAATAATGATTCATTAAAAAATTTAGTTTCGACATAAAAGTTCAGGGCCTTGATAGGTAGGAATTTAGGCCATAGTCTTAGCTAATTTATAATCAGGCTAACTTAATTAGGTACAAGGTGACGTCCGCTGTTTATTGCCAAACATTAACTCAATCTTTAGGGCCAACCGAAATTCTCCAATTAGCACAACCTAGCAGCCTAAAGTTGGAGATGGAGAGATGATAGGCCAAAGAATATTATTGATTGAGGTTCCTTAAGCTAGGGAGGGGCATTGGCAACCTCAAGCATACCCTATACATAATTTATTGGAACCATATGCGCATTTTCTTCCGGTGTACTTTATATTACTTTTCCATCGTCGTCACAGTTCATATCATAATTTGTGTTACTTTAAATCTTCTTTAACAATTTAGTGTTAACAGGTAAGGAGTTGGGACCAAACAGCAATGAAGATATCTTTTTTTGTATATATAACAGGTAAGAGAGGCAAAGGGCATGTGGGATGACATAATATACGAATACCGAAGTTCAGTGTTCAATTCGTGTGTAAAAATTTATTCTAAAAGAACATGTAAGAGTAAGACAGGCACTTGCAACCTGCCAACAGCTACTATGATGCATCTCTATTTTTTTCTGAGACACTTGGTGAATAATTTCAACGAGAGCTGGCCTAATTATATCTAAATCAAGTAGCCAAAGACCTTTTTGTCGAAAGAAGAATGATAAAGAAGCAGCCAAGAGCTTTTCTTTTTTGAAAAGAGAGAGAGAAGAGAGGACTTCGTTCAGCTGGCCAGCTTCAAAACTACTTATTGAACCAAAATACATATATGTTGTGTTTTTTTAAGTCATATATGTTATGTTTGGTGTGACATTATCAAAGGGTAAGCCTAATTAACCAGCAATTACTACTTATCTTATCCCAAAAGCTTCTCTATTTGGAAAATTAGGAATTACTTTCATGTGGAATGTCATGGGAAGCAATACATGATTGAAAAATAGCCTTGCTCATGAAAATAGATCAATTAGAATCAGATTTATAGAAAATTGAAACTTACAATTACAGTGGGTATATAGCCTATCCAACCTATTGTTGAGTATTTTTATCTAATATTCACATAACTGACAAACATGGATCCCTAATTACTGATATAAAAAGTTATATACAATAAGGTTCCAAACAAAAAAATTGTATCATGAAAGTAATTATAAGTTAGGAATTAGCAATAATACACAACTCAACACCTGATACTAACCGGTACAAGACAATGTGTTAATTTTTAAGTTTTGGGTCTATGGCTATATATCCATTATTAGCATATATAAAAGAGGTTGAGGAAATAACTAGGAGGTTCAATGTTCAAACCTTGACAATATCCTAGTATAATAGTTTACCTTTCAAAAAAAGAGGAAGAAGAGGAAGAGGAACCCAGCAAAGGACAATTAAGAGCATCTAGTCAATAGTAAACAAAGTCAATTACTTAGATGATTTAAAGGGGTAGTTTTCCCCGTTGTACACGTATAAAGGTTAGAAGACCCTTTGTCCCTCGATTATTAATTAAAGAAACAAAGCCAATTATGATAGAGAAGCAATAGTTTAATAGGAGACCTTAGAAAAAGGAGTGCACTCAAGTCAAGGGAGGGATTTTTTGGCGATATATGCAATGCCCTCGTGAAGGGAATACGAATCCAATTTTAATAACATTATTATGAGACACTTATATTGTACACGTATAATTTGCATGGGAAAAGGTAAAGTGAAAGAAAAAGCTTGGAGCAGAGGGGCGAGGCTTTGCTTTCTATGATCCTAGTTGTGGCTCGTTCGGTTTAGTAGCTTTTCTTTTATTTTCTAGTGCCCCATCAAAGCAACACATCTAAATCTTCCAATGCCAAATTATTAAGGAAAAATGGAGAAGAAACCAAAGTGTGGAAGGTGAAACAAAGGAGGCAAAAGCTGCCACATGAAACCCCTTTTTATTCTTCAAAATTGGTGGTTTGGTTGTTTGAGTTCTCCAATGGTTAATTAAAATAAAAAATACCAATAAAAATTGTTCCAAGTGATACGGGATTTGATTTTTCAAAGCAAGTCTCGGGTTAAAGCCTTAAGAATAAAAAAGATACAATCGAGAAAGTCACTTCTAAATAGAGCTCGACAATTCTCGGTTGTCATAAAATATTAATCTCTTTGTTAAGGAAGCCAAAAAGACCACCGTCAACATTGTAGCTTGTACGAGATAGATATGTACCTTGAAGAGTTACTCCAAAGAGTGGTATTGGTAGTAGAAGTAGAAGCGTAGTCCATTTCTTGTTGTGTTGGCCCATCAGATGGTCCTCTTTGATCAGTAAACTTACGCATGCCATGGTCATTGCCCATTGGAGATACATCTTCTTCCCCGGATCCATCCGATTGGCCTTTTAAAAATATCGAGTACAAAAAAAATTTTAGATTCTCTACAAAATAACTTTGAATTAATCTGGTTTTGGACAATATGTTCTATTGGAAGGACTATAAGGCTTGTTTCTATTCTATAATATATTTTTTGGCCGAAATGTACATTATAGTTTTCTGCATTAGTTTGTCGCATTTACTACTTACTTACTGTACGTATGTACGTATAGTCAATGTACATTGTTGCACGTAAAACTGTGTGTACCTTTAGACACACAAATAGGGTTCTGAATAAAGAGGAGAAAGAAGTAGAGCAGCATAGGGTCAAAATGAGTGGCAGTAAAATACAAACTAATGTTTGTAAAAACGACCAGGAGAGCGAGCACCGACCGGAGACCGATAAAATAAAGAAAAACAAAAGAAAGAAAAGAAAGGGTGAAATTAAAAACTAAGCAATACGAATTACCTGAGGAGACTGCAGGCTTGTCAGTTGACTTAACAGTTCTATACATCTGGAAAAAGTCATCGGGAAAAAGCATTATTTGTTATAAAGACCATTCAATTCAACACCCACTATAGGAAATTATTATAGCTAGTCTCTGAAAATATACACAAATATTTATAATCCAAAAAGAAAAAAAGAAAGAAATCACCCATTTCAATTCCATGGTCAGATCTCTTTTAATGTTTGTATGGGAGTGTGGGCTTCTTCTGGGGCTGGTCTTGGATTCATAATTAATCATGAAGGTTGATGTTTGGTAAGGTAGTAATGGAGATGGTATATTATTGAGAAATGATGACTACTTTTGTCTGTTATCATTCTCTCTCTCTCTCTCAAGCTCTGGCAGAAAAAAGAAAAAGCAGGAGCTTGTCTGCTTGAGTGGTCTCAGAGATTTCAGACCCAATTTTTTTTTTTTGGTCATTACCAGTTCTTCCCTCAACTCTCTGCTGCCCCCCCTTTGGCTACTGTGCCGGTGGAGAAACATTTCATTAATAACCACTTCCTTACAATAAACCATAACATAAGGATAGAACAAGATAGGGAGGAGAATTGCAGCTAGCCCCATTATAAATCTTGCCCTTATTAATATTATCATTAATTTTTTACCTGTAAATGGCTCTTCACATGAGCTAACGTGAGATCCTTGACATCCATGAGCTCAAGAACTGACTTTGGAGTAGCTCCTAAGTAATTACATCAAAGAAGAAGAAGAAGAAGTTATTATTAAAAAAAAAGAAGAAGAGAAAGATTTCCATGTAGGTATTTGATGGATGATGATTAATTACTTTCGTGGCCACCAAGAAGCTCAACGGCGTGGACGAAGCGGGCATGGAGGGTGCTAGTCCATCGCATCCGGGGAGCCCTCGTGCTTCTCTTGGTGGGTAACTTGGGAAAGAACCTTGATCTGATAAGCCCGTGATGAGTACCTTCGGGTGGCGCGACACTATAATGGTGATTGTAGTGGTGGGGAGGGTGTAATTGGTGGCCATTGAATCTGGTTGGTGCGGCCACCCGGCTGGCGTAGGCAGGGTTAAGGTTAGGGCCTGAAGAGGAGGAGGAGGAGGAGGGGTAGGGCACTTGGTAGAGGTACATCTTGGGGTCTTTGTTCTCTCTCGAGGAGGCATCAAGCTGACGAGGCACGAAAGGGAACGGCCGGTTAGGATAAACAGGAATCCCC
Organism: Hypericum androsaemum; assembly: GCA_963995505.1. Classification (NCBI taxonomy): domain Eukaryota; kingdom Viridiplantae; phylum Streptophyta; class Magnoliopsida; order Malpighiales; family Hypericaceae; genus Hypericum; species Hypericum androsaemum. The sequence goes on from OZ023183.1 coordinate 8,649,671, forward strand.
TTTATAGGCCTCAGCCCATCTGATGATACATCCAGCAAGGAAACCTCATGGTTCAGGTGTTGGAGCTGTAGTTGTTGTTGTTGATGGTGGTGGTGATTATGGGTGCTACTTTGTTGGAATGGTGGGCCTTCTCCTCCACTCGAGAAGCTCCTCGCGACTCGGGTAGCTCCGTCCATGGCGTTCGCTGGATGGGCCAAGGAGAGCTCAGTACTGTAAGCTTGGGAGTGATGATCAAAATTGGGCCTCTGGAGAGCTGCTGCTTCCTGTTTCTGCTGTTGCCTGTTCAAGAAGTTGAAGCTGCATCTTGTGTCTATCTTGCTACATATGGAAGAAGATGATGTGTTTGGAGGACTTATGTGTAAAGAGAGGTCAGGTACTTGGTTTTTTGAGGGCTCAAAGAAAAGCCCTTCTAGAGGCATTTTTTTGGGTTTTCCTTTATGGAACCAACTAACTGATCCTAGCTTCTTCTTTCTCTATTCTCCTCGAGACAATCAATCCAACCTTGGAGACAAAGAAGATGGAAGGGAAATTAGAAGTGAGAGCTTCAAGCTCCAAGGAGATATATATGAAGAGTCTTTGGTTTGATTTCTTTTCTTAAAGAGAAGACAAATATAGGGTAAAATGATACCCTATTGGTAAGAACAATTCAATTATTGAAGCTTTGAAGGGATAGAGGAAGAAGAGGAGGAGGAATCAACTTCAACAAACAAACATGCTCTAGAAATATATATTTTTGGTTTAACCAATTGGTATTCGGTCCATTGGACCAACTAATCCAATTTCGAGTCGGGTAGAACTTTTAAAAGGTGGCAAAACTCTCCTAATAAGTATTTAACACTGCTGCGTATCCAACGACTCGAATCCAAGATGTAGTCAAGCTAGAACAAGTCACTCACAAGTTAATCTAAGTGTTTGCTGGTTACTCTAGAAATCGATAGAGAGAAATAGAGGAGAGATAATAAAGGACATTTATGTGTAATGCAGTGTTATCGAAATAGTTCTTTTCTCATTATCGCTTTTACCTACCCAAAAAATGTGTTGCTAAGGGGAGAAGAAAAAGAAAATTCCCACATTATTTAATTTATAACTAAAAAAGATTATGTGAAATCCAGAAAGTGTACAGAAAAGAGATGGAGAGAGAGAGAGAGAGGGGGTGAGAGAGAGATTTACGACTGTTGCACCTCGAGAGTATATATTGGAAAGTGACACTAGTACAAGGTCTGTCTCTCTCTTTCTCTGGTCAAAATCCACATAAAAACAATTTGCAATTAGAAAAATATGACTTGGTCTCGTGTGATTCCCTCCCCCAACACTCTCTACGCTCTCCTCAGTCCCCTCTTACTTCTTTAATAAAAAAATTAAAAAAATTGTTCAATTTTCTAATTATGGCATGAAACCACCCAAATGAACAGATATACATTTTAAAAAATAAAATAAGATTTAGAGTTCCACCTTCAAAAAAAATATTTCATTAAAATTTGATAGTAAAATTTTTGATGTCATTTATAGTAAATATGTATTAGTGATCTTAATGAGTATAAGATACCAATTGTTTTAAAAAAAAATTGGTAGAGTAGGTAAAGGGTAACTTTTTACCTCTAAAAAAATGTATATTGTTTCAGAAGTTCTTACCAGAAATATTGATTAGAGATTATGTATAAGTAACACTTTTGTGCAAATAGCAATACGTGCACATATCTTATTGTACTTTATTTCATGTGGAACTTTGTAGTAGAAATAGACACATTAACCTTTTGCCAAGAGACCCACAAAGGCGAATTTGTTTGCTTTCGTACCGTATATATTACCTAGTTCGAATTTAAATTAGTCAATTTAATAAGTGTTTAAATATCAAATAATATAAAAAACTTATATATTGTAAACCGTAATTCCATATGCATTTTTTTCTAATTCCCTTTTCAACCTCCCAAATATCCCCTTCTAATCCATCTACGACCTTGTCCGGACATAAGAGATTTTATTATGTCACCACCCTCACATGGACCGTTTAAGGACACTCCCCTAGCTACCTTGGATCCCATTGACCAAAGCTAGGGTTTTCCAAAGCCCTAGGCTGAATCAGAGATCGAATAGTTTTCTATTGGATCCTTAACTCTTTATATTGGGAACTAACCCACCTCTTTAAATGCCGTCCCTGGAGATGAGAAACTTTTGCTCCGGTTGAGGCAACCCTTTTGTGTCATATTTCTAACGGGATTCTGTGCCACCAGCTCCAATGTTATGAAGGATGCACTAATTCATAGGTGGTGTTTGGCTGGAGCAATAAATGCCAAATTGGATACAGTAAATGGAGTTTGTATTTACTTTTTCTAAGAACACGTAACTTTTATTAATTATTTACCATAAGGATTTTAAGCTAACGGAATTTTCTAGGAGACGGACAATAAATGACATATTGACATCGTGCCACCGTCATTATTCAGTCCTCGCTCCGATGTAACTTGTAAACTGATTCCGGTAGAATATGCGGACCACAAACTTTCTCTCAAACGTGATTCCCCTAATGAGGTGTGTCCAATCTCCTCAACTTTTAAATTTAATCAACTCATTGCGGATCTCTCTTGGTTGTTCGTGACCAACCTGAGAATTCGTCAGCGTGACACCTGAATAATGACAGAAAATTATATGATAGCCAAAATATGATTTCGATATCATTTTTTATACAATTCAGATATCAGACGTGGTGGTGGCATGGTGCCAGTGACTCCTTGCCGAAGAGAGAAAAAAATAGGGAGAAAGAGGAAAAAAGAAAGAGAGCGAGAGAAAAAGAAAAAGTTTGGGATATTTTAAAAAAATTAAAATTTCAAAGTTACCTAGAGTAATCATATAACGATAATTTAATATAGATCGGTAACCATAACAGGATAAAAAACTTTTAGTGACCATGTACTAAAATTTATAAAAAACTAATGACTATTAGTGTGTTTTATCCAAAACTAAAAAATAAAAAAAACCAAAACATCCTAAACAATTCCAAATTTGGCCAAATTTTTTTTATAAGTAATTATTACTCCACAAAATTATGTGCAAATATACAAATATAACTTGGTGTTCAACTTTCCCGTACAAGTATGAAAATGCAGCCGTGAACCTTGGTAAAATCTACCGCAGCAAAATCTCATGGAAAACTTGTGGTAGAAAAAAAGAACGCCAAAACCACGTTAACACTGCACATATATAATTTAACATCCCACCATCAAAACCACATAGACCCCTCTGTTGTTTGCAAATTACATAGAAGGACCAATATAGACAAGCATATCGTACAGCTCGACTCCTTCCCAAAAAACCTTCTACCATATATGAAATGCCCTTTTGGCCTTTGCCGAGAAGCCCTTGCGAAAGCTCAATTATTTAATACGGCTCGAACCTATTACAAGTATTTGCACGAGACCAAAAAGAGTTGAAGATCTTGATTGCCAAACTTCCTCGACTCCTTAGACCAAAAGAACCATTCCTTCATATGCCGAGTGATTGATAACAGTATGAGCTTATTTTTTTTCGAAATCTATACCCAAGAGTATTAACAATAAACTTTCTATAAAAAAAGTATTAACAATAAAGATACAAAATTTAAAAATATCTTGAATTCAAGTTTGACGAACAAAAAGATATTATTGGGAGAAATACTCCTAAATATCAAAAATTAACTTAAAATACCATCATTTTTTGAAACTTCATTGGAGATTTCCGTTGATATGAGAGTATATCAAATGAGCTGCATGAGACAAGGTTACAAAAATAATTACTAAATCCATCATAAAACTAGAGCAATGTAACAATCTAGTTCCAGTATTCTTAATACTTCTTATTTTAGTCCATGTTGCGTATGAACATAACAACTCCCTCCCTCCAAGCAACCTTGTCCTCAAGGTTGAAGTCTAAAAATTTGGCTTGCAAATCCAGAACATCTTCTCAGGAAGCATCATCATTAGACAGATTGTATGAAGACACCAAAACCTGATCCACATCATGCGCCCCTCTCTGTATACTTCTCCTAGCCAAAATTGCATCTCGTAAAACTTGATCTCTCCTACTGGATCAAATGCAAGAAGTTCATGCATCGCAGCAGTAGATTTTGGAAGATATTTCTTCAATAGAGATACGACAAACACTAGATAGATGGAACTGGACAATGGTAGAGCAAGCTAACAAGAAACTCTACAGCAAGCTTGAGATTCTTGCGAACAACCACTTATGTCTGTCTATAAGATTGGAGTTTCAAGTATACCCAATCTGCAACTTGAAACTCTCTCATTCAGAATGCCTATTGTCACCTTTCATCATCATTCTTTGTTGGACCTTTAGCAAATTTGCAGAGTTAACATTCATAACAACTGCCCGAGTTGCAAGGTAATCATCAACTTTTGCTATAGCACTCTGTTGAAGCCTCCAACATGGCAAATCAAGAACTGAATAATCATAAAAAGTTTCAAATAGAGTCATCTTCAAGGATTGGTAGAAATTGGTATAAAAATATTTAGTCAATGATAACCAATTAGACTAAGCTTTTGGTTTATCACAGCAAAAACATCTAATATATGTCTCCACACATTTGTTCATTATTTTAGTCTGACCATTTGACTGAGGATGATATATTCTGCCTAACTGAAGAGAGGTCTCTAGTAAAGAAAACAATGATTGCCATACTCTGTTGGTGCATATTTTATCTCTGTCACACACCATAGGCTTAGGAACACTCTGGAGCTTGCACACGCCATCCAACATAAGTTTTGCTATATGCAAAGTTGAGTAGGGATGGGTAAGAGAAAAGAAATGACTATACTTGGTGAACTTGTCCACTACAACCAAGATCATACTCTTCCCACAAGAAGCATGTATTCCTTCAATAAAGTCCAAAGTGATATCCTACCAAGCTTGCTCAGGAACTGGCAGATATTGGAGTAACCTAGGCAGAGCCACTTGCTCATCCTTGCATTATTTGCAAATTGTGCAGTGAGAGATCTCCTCCTGCACATCCTTCTTAAGATAAGGCTAAAAGAGTAATCTTTTGATTTTTTTCATAGCTGCCTATAATACAAGAGTCACCTCCAATTGCAGACTTGTGCATTTCATGAACAAACTGCTTCCTTAATGAAACAGTTGATCCCACATATACCATATTCTTGTACCATATCACTTTCTCAACCAATTTGTAATTTGATTGAGCAGCAGAATTTACAAATAAAGCAGTTTGAACGTCCTCAACAAACTTATCTTGAACATAGAAATCAACCACCTCAAACTGCCACTGTGGAAATATAAATGTGGTGGACAGCAACAACTCAGGTGTGGACTCATATATTGATGCAGTATGATGCTTTCGTGATAATGAATCATCAACTGGGTTTTCTTTGTCTTTCTTATAACTAATAGAAAAATCTAGACCAAGTAACTTAGAAATAACTTTTCTTTGTAAACTGGTATGCACTTTCTCACTATAAAGTTCAGCACATAATCTAGACCATGCAGATCAGCACATAATTTGCTATAAAGTTCTTATAATAACCAGTGAGCCAAGAAAACTTCTCAAATCAGACACTGTAGTTGGTAGTTTCTAGTTATCCATTACACCAATCTTGTCAAGATCAGTACTCACTCCCTTAACAAACACATTGTGGCCCAAGTACATCACTTTATTTGTGTCAAAATAACACTTGCTCAATTTAGCATAGAACTAGTTTGTCCTAAAGATATCCAATGTGGTAGAAAGGTGGACCAAATGATCTACATAATTCTTACTGTACAGAGGAATATCATTAAAGAAGACAAATATGTAATCTCTCAAATGTTGGCCAATGACAGTGTTTATGAGTGCTAGAAACAACCTGGTGTATTAGTAAGACCAAATGGCATCATCACCTTGAACTTAAAATGACCATGATGAGTTCTAAAAGTATTTTTTGGAATATCCTCGTCCCTCATCCTAATCTGGTAATAACCAGATCTCAAATCAAGCTTGGAAAATATAATTGCACCATAAAATTCATCCAACAAATCATCAATCATAGGAATATGAAACTTGTTCTTAACTGTCAATTCATTGAGTTTCTTATAACCAATGCACATCCTCCATATTCCTTCCTTCTTTTTAATGAACAAAACTGGAGAAGCAAAAAGACTTTTATTTGGTTGAATAAAGGAAGAATCCAGCAAGGTCTTGACTTGATGCTATATCTCAGTCTTCTAGAAGTATGGGTATCTGTAAGGCATAATGCTCACTCTTCTATACTTCCACCATTTGTTTTGTCCAAAGATCTCTGAACTTGCTCACATTCCAACATCCAAAACTCTGTAGAAGCCAAATCTGCAGAAAGTCTAGTTTTCAACAGCTGCAGCTGCTACAGATCCTCATCGTTCATTCCTTGAAGCACAGTAAACTTCCCACCCTTTTTAACTTTGGCTGCATCTTCCAAAAATCAAACTCTACTGAAGTACATGATTTCTCTCATGTCATCCAGTCAATTTTTAGTACTAGATTATATCCTCCCAAGTTCACCATCCTCGTATCACTATAAAATTTCTGCTCACCCATCTCCTACATGAAATTCTTAGATTGCTCACTGCTACACATCTTTTCCTCATTAGCCACAATTACTAGATGTATGGTATTGGTTCTGTAGATAGAGACAGTGATTGCACCACATGGCTGTCAACAAAACTAAAAGTGCTACCCAAATCTAAAAGAACTAGCAGAGATTTTCCCTGATTTAGAGTGTACCACTTTTACTTTCATTGTCAACTTCTACTAATTGTAAGGAGATTATAGCACATCCATCTTCCTGGTCAATATTCACACCAATTCCTTTCTCACTGCTCAATTCATCCATCTTCTCACAACTCATGTACTTGAGTGTAGGCTGCTTCTTTTTCTTATCACATACATGGTCATAAAACTATTTGTCTCCACATTTATAGCAAGTGGCATCTCTTTTAGTTGATCTTTTGTTGTTTCTATCAACACTACTATTCCCACTCTTAGTCCCCATATAGTTAGCAAAGTTCTTGGAAGTTCCATAACTCTGAGCTGTATTTGAAGCATGAACAACACTAACTAGCTTCATATACTTTTTTTCCCTTAAAAATTGCATTGATGGTCGTTTCATTCAGTTTAGCTGCACAAATTGCATCTGCTAATGTAACTAGTCTAAAGGCCATCACCATTGCATGAATATCATCCTCTAATCTAGCAATGAAACTTGATGTGAAGTACTTCTCTATGAGTATTCTATTCTCCAATAACCTAAGTCCCTCGAGTTCCTTAAATTTACCCACGTAATCTTCCACATCTCCTATTTGTGTAAGTTGATTAAACTCTTTATCTAATGCTTCATAACCTCTGTCCCCAAACTTAGAAAAAAAGGCGTTAACAAATTCTTCCCGAGGCACACCCACATTGTTCATGATCCTTGAAAGAAACCATACATCAGCCTTATCCTCCAAGTATACTGAACTAATCTGAACCTTCCTCTCCTCTAGAATGTGATTCACGTAAAAGAACTTCTCACACCTCCTGACCCAAGCCCTATGGTTTACTCCAGATAAAAATAGAATGTACAATTTGGGTAAAAAATAATGTATCTGATTCATTTTCATATGTTCTTGGTTGCAATGCCTCTCATTCACTTCTTGAATCCACTCAAATCTTTGTCGTTGCTCAGAAATCTCTTCTACTTCTTCATGTTGGTAACCCATCGCATACCCCGTCCTTGAGCTGCTAACCTCGTCACCTCCCCTTCTACGCAGAGTTTGAGTGAGAGGGAAGCATAAGGAGACCTTCGCCCTTCGTCCAGTACACCATATCTTCACAACATAGTCGATAAATGGATTTTGAAGGTGTCCATTAATTCACGATTGGAAGCACTACTACATGCCTCCATGACTTCAAAATGCTCCAACATCTCCTTGCGAAGCTCCTTGTGTTGCTTCAATTGATTTTCATGTGCAACCTCAAGAACTCCAATTTGTCGCGACAATTTCTGGTTAAGATTCAGAAATTGCTTCTCCATCGTCTTCCAGCGAATCATTCGCTAACTAATTCAAAGAATCGTCAGCTATGATAACATGTAACAAACTACGGAGCTTGGATTAATGGCAGAAATGGGTTTTGGCGGGAATTGCATTTAAAGAGAGAGAGAAAGAGGAGGAGGACAACCATTGTATTGACAAATATCCAACCATTGTTCATCCCCTTTTTATTTATGCCCAACTAAGTCGGTCTAATTGAATTATTACTATCTAGTTCCAGTATTCCTGATACTTTTCGTTTTAGTCTGCGCTAACAACTAGTCTTTTTTTAGGGCTACAAACAACTAGTCAACTACACAATAGAACAACAAACATTAAGAGGAAATATAAACTATCTAATACATGTACTTAAAAATTATCTAATATATGTACTTATAATGAAACTATCTAATACATGATCAAATGCACTAAAAAGAAAAAGTATTGCAAACTCGACACCGAGATACATAAATTAAGCTGCAGGTAAACTGCATTTTCCTTCAAGACACACAGTTTGGATATATGAAGTAAAACAAATTTTGGATTCTTAAATTTTAATGATGGGCAAAGCTCATATTATTAGAGGGAAGGGAAACTTAATGGTTATAAGTGGACCACGAGGCCTCTTTAGGTGTTGCAAGCTCGGATTTCCAACATTCAAGATCTGGCTGTGATGATGATCACCATCATCAAAGGGTAATAAATGAGTAGCGATTGATATATATATATATATATATATATATATATATGCACACATGTGCTCCTCATTAATTTGATGGTCAGATTTGACAAGAATATATGGTTGAGAATGAAATACTCTGAGTGACATAACAGTTTTAATGAACATGTCTATGTGCTGCCCTATGTCATCCTAATGAGGCTCTCATAATTTTTTACGGTAAACCTCTCGTATTTAATGTAAATAACTGTGGTATCTTTTTTAGTGGTAACTTTTTCATTCATAAGACTTAAATTCTAATATTTAAAAATCCAAATTTCTTGCTATTGAACTAACTCCCGTTGTGCTCTCATGATTCTTCCCTTCACATCATTCAAGACTATTTGATCCATCTGGGTCCTACGTAAGTAACACTACTACTAACCATTTACATATGTAGTAGACAGTAACTTGTGAGAAGTACGTATTCACCAGAGCAAGCGTGTAGAGCATTTATGTTCCTTGATTTGTCATTGTGTTCTGCCCCGAAACAGAACAGAAACGGTAACAGATTTAAAAAAAATGGTAATTCATTAGAATATCTATATCGAACTCAAAATCTTAATGTAATGGGTAAGTGATTTTTTCACACATGCTCACCACTCTTGCACTAAGCAATGTCGAATTCTCAACACGCCCCCTTAAATGATACTTATCAGGCCGAAAATTGCATTAGCTTTGACTTCAACAACGTGCGAGAAATAGAGGTCGTGTGAGTTTAATAATGGACACGGGATCAACCTGCTCTGAAATCATGTTAGAAACTTAATATCCAACCCAAAACCTTAACACAATAGATTGGTAAATTTTTAGTACTTATAAATAAACTCATCACCCTTATTTAATAATGTGATATTATCAACAATTCAGCCGTCGGATATAATTAAATCATATTGTCTTCTCCTTTCAATTTGGATGTTGCAGTAATATTTAATCTTCTAAGGGTCCATAAATGTGGTTGGCATCGAATGGATTTCTTCCCACTCCGTACATAGCCTTCGAGGGAAGTCCTCTCAAAGAAAGTTCGATGAATTTACCATCATTGTATTACAGATGTTAATAGATTGGGTCCATATCATCACGAATTTTCTCGCATTTTTTCCTACCTACTAATTTAGATTCGAATAAAATTTTATATTTAATAATAAAAAAGTTTTCTATTAAATTTTTTTTAATACTGTTATATTCCTAGTTCTAACTCTAGAGTTCTGGATTAATTTAAATAATCCCAATCAATTAATCCGTGATGCTAATTTCTAATCGTCTAATAATATACAATAGAATAATATTTCCGGGCAATATATAATTGCCTTCCAAGGCGTCTAAGCACTTCCGAAGATGCGATTTTTAATTCAGATTTCAAATTTGCAAAAATATCTTCCCTAGAGATCAAACGATCATTGTTGCTGGATTAATCATGACTATGAACGATCTATACACCGGGGCGGAATTCGGTATAGACAGGGCCCGTTCTGGATGGTACTAACCAAAGGGACAATGGGGACTCCATTTGTGATTAATAGTCAATTAAAGGGTAAAATTTCTCATGGTCAACGCGTGAAGTCTCTAGAGGCCAAAAGAGAAACGCAGTCCAAAAAGGAAAAAGGAGACCAATTCAAATATTTATTATAGTTATTATTAAATATTATATTTTTTGATAAGTTATTATACATTATGAAAGTTATTGAATATTATACACAATGAAGAGATATTGGTATATTATAGTGAAGCGAATTGGTACACCATGATGAATCGAATTGGTATGCTATGGTGAAACGAATTGATATACAATGATGAAACGAATTAAAGTATTATTTAATTAATTATTATTAATTTATAGTGAATCGAATTGATATATCATGGTGAAGTGAATTGGTATATCACAGGGAAGTGAATTGGTATACCAAGGTGAAGCGAATTAGTATACCATGTGAAGCAAATTCGAGTATTAATTAATTAATTTTTTATTATAAGACATGCCAATATGTCATACGTAAGCATACCAATACGATTTAACCAGGCATACCAATATGACGTACCCTAATATACCAATATCATACTAACATCAGATTGCACATACGCGAGTATACAGATATGACATACGTAAGCATATCAATACCACTTACTCATGCATACCAATATGACATACTAAGACATACCAAAATTATGCTAACATCAAATTGCATCATATACACATGCATATCAATATGACATACGCAGGTATACTAATACCAGTTATCCAGGCACACCAATATGACATACTATTGGAAGAAGCTTGAACCATGAATCACAAGCCTGGTCTTGGTGAGGAAATCTTATTGAAGCTTGATGAAGATGAATTGAAAGAAGAGAACATGGCGTTGTTGATTGACAAAGAAGAGGAAGAACTAAAATGGTGCGACATCATTTTAGAAGGAAACAATAGCGGGTAGGCCCACTAGCGTGGAGTTGTTCCTGTGTGGCCCATTAACTTTAATTTAGCTGATGTGTGTTTAGCTGCTGAAGTGGATTAGTTCGTGCTGATATAGACCAGTAGAGTTAGTCTGATGTACAATATAAATAGAAGAGTGTACATATGAAAAATAACATCAAAAAATTGGGAATCCTTTGTCCCTCCACATAACCGCCTCAAATCTCTTATCTTCTCTCTCCCTTCGTAACCGTTTTCTCTCTCTCTCTCTCTTTTTAACCGCCATTGTTGAGCTCTTGGAGCTTCCTCCAGCTTACTTTCACCTTCTGTTATGGTATCAGAGCACTAGATACTCTTAGATCTAGCTTCGATCCTATTTCTTTTCAATTTCTTTTAGTCCTTGACCTAAAATTTCTCGATGGCGGTGATTACGAGCTTAGAAGTCTCTCGCAATGGCAATTCTACTGTTCCACCTGAAAATTCATTGTTGTATCTACATCCTAGCGAGAATCCAGCTTTGATTCTTGTAGTTCCTCTGCTCAATGCTTCAAATTATTGCAGTTGGAGCAGATCGATGAAACGAGCTCTTCGATCTAAGAAGAAGTGGCCAATGGTTGATGGATTTGTCATGCCACCTGGTGAGAGCGATGAGCTGTATGGAGCTTGGGAAGGTTGCAATAGTATGGTACTCAGCTGGCTAGTAGGCTCAATGGACCCTGCGATAGCCAGAAGCATCATTTGCCTGGAGACTACTGCTTTAGTTTGGGCAAACTTGAAGAGCAGGTTTGGGAGAGGTGATTTGATGCGTATTGCTTGATTGCAAACGGAACTCTGCTCTCTCAATCAAGGAGTACTGTTGGTAACTGATCACTTTACTGCTTTTCGAAGTTTGTGGGATGATTTTTGTGAATTTTATCCAATTCATCTATGCAAATGTGTTGATAAAGAGAAAGGCTCTGCGATATGTGCATCTGTGAAATATTCTAGAGAATATCCAGAAAATGATCAGGTTATTAGGTTCTTGATAGGCTTGAATGAGAACTATAGTCATGTGACTTCTCAGATCATGCTTATGGATCCATTGCTTGATGTTAATAGAGCATTGTTCTTAGCTCTCCAACATGAACAATAACTACTGAATAGATCTGGTTCTGTGATAACTCTGTCAAGTAGTGTTGGTTCTGGCAATCAATTCCATGTGCCTAATGCTATGGTTGTATCTGGAGGAGGGAAACAGACTTGGAATGTTAGTAAAAGGGCTGCTACTTGTACTTATTATGGGAAGGAGGGCTACACGATTGAGAAATATTATCGAGAGTATGGCTTTCCTCCGAATTTCAAGTTCACCAAGTCTGCAGGAACATCTAGTTTCATGTCTCAATCTAATGCTGGTTATACACCATTTCATGTCTCAATCTAATGCTGGTTATACACAAAGTCACTGCAGCCAATTTAAAGTAGATGAATGAGGGCTTGGCTAAACTGGCCTTGACCCCTGAGCAGTATTCTGGTCTAGTAGCTCTGGTTCAACATTCTTCTACAAGTTATTTTGATGACGCTGGGAGTAGTTCCTCTCACCCAAATCCTAGTCACTCCCAGGTCAATAATTCTCAGGTCAATTCTGTTGCTGTATGTAATAATATCATTACTGGTACATCTCTTGTTCCTCTTCATAGAGCTTGTCTTAGTTCATCCTCTTCTAGCTACAGGATTTTAGATTCAGGAGCTTTCGATCACATAGCTTGTTCTCTTAAATATTTTATCCATTTTGAACCCATCAATAATATGCAAATCACTCTTCCTAACAATCAAACCACTTATGCTACACATAGGGGTACTGTCAAATTATCCGAGGACATTTATTTATTCCATGTCCTTCATGTTCCATCCTTTACATTCAGCCTTCTATCTGTCAGCAAACTAACTATGTGTTTTCCTTTTCAATTTTGTTTCAAATACAATCTTTGTTTCATCCAGGACCTCCTCAGTTCGAGAGTTATTGGTAGTGCTATAGAATCACAAGGATTGTACATCCTCGACCTCAGCTTTCAACCATTGCCACCATCCACCATACAATGTACTGCTACTTCGTTGTATGTGTCAAAAGACTTTGATCTTTGGCATTACTATTTAGGACATATACCTTTACCTAAACTTCAGATGTTATATTAGTTAGATCTTGTTGTTTCTCCTAAGGCAATTCGGCATTGTGAAATTTTCCATTACTCTAAACACAAACGTTTACCCTTTCCTGACAGCAATAGTTCAACTGCCGCCCAGGTTTGAGTTGATCCATTTAGATATATAGGGCAAATATGCTTTACCTACACATGATGGATATTCCTACTTTCTCACTATAGTGAATTATTTTTCTAGATACACATGGTTGTATATGATGCATGGAAAATGAGAAACTAGACAGATTGTTGTAGATTTTTGCACTATGGTTAAAGTTTAATTTAGTACCTCTGTCAAACAAATAAGAACAGATCAAGGAAAGGAGTTTATGATGAGCGATTAGTTTAGAGAAAGAGGACTAATCTATGAGCAAAGTTGTGTACACCCCCCCCCCCACACCAAAGGAGAGTAGAGAGGAGACATCAAACCATTTTGAATAAGATTAGAGCTCTATTATTTCACTCAGGTTTGCCTCTGTCCTTTTGGGGTGATACCGTGCTTTATGCTACCTATTTGATGAATAGAACTCCCTCTACTAGCATCCAAAATCTCACTCCTTATGAGAAGCTATATCACATAATCCCCAAGTACAATCATCTACGAGTGTTTGGATGTTTAACCTATACTACTACCATCTCTAGCCATCGAACCAAGTTTCAACCACGGGTAAGATAATTTGTCTTCTTTGGGATTCCTATTGGAATCAAGGGTTATAGATTGCATGACCTAGATGCCTATAGTACCCTGATTTTGCGGGATGTGATCTTCTATGAACGCATATTTCCCTTTAAGGATGCTTCAATTTATCAAGATGGCTACTTTCAACCTTATCAGCCTTCTGATTTAACCTTACCTGGCTCAGTTCCTTTTGTACATCTTGATCCTATCCCATCCTTACTTATTCCTTCATCAAATTCACCTCCTACTTCACCAACCTTACTTCCTACATCACCAAATTCCTCTCCTCCTTCACCAAATTCTTCACCTTCCCCTACCTTACCCATTATTCCTGTCCCATCCAGAATATCCACTCGCACCACATACATACCACCATACCTTCATGACTATGATCACAATGTGATTCCACCGCACTCATATGATCACTCTCCAGGACAAGTATCTCTTCCTTCTTCTCATACCTGTTATATTTCTACTCTTTATCCAATTCAGCATTATTTCAGATATACACACTTATCTCATAGATATAGAGCTTTCACTTGTTCTGTTGGCAGTACCATAGAACCTAGAACATATGCACATGCAATCAAGGAGAAATGTTGGATCAGTGCTATGAAATCAGAGTTACTGGCTCTGGCTCAGAGCAATACTTGGGCACTGATTATTCTTCCACCTGGAAAGAAGTTAGTTGGCAATAAATGGGTGTTTAAGATCAAACATAAAGCAAATGGGAGTATATAGCAGTATAAAGCCAAGCTTGTTGCTCAAAGATTCACTTAATCACTTGGTATTGATTTTTTTGACACATTCAGTCATGTAGCCAAGATTACCAGTGTGTGAGTTTTGATAGCTCTGGCTATTAGTAAGGGTTGGTTTCTTCACCAACTTGATGTCAACAATGCTTTTCTTTATGGTGATCTTACTAAAGAGGTATACATGCGCCAACCACTTGGCCTCAAGCAAGCTAGTCGCCAATGGTTTGCCAAATTGACTTATATTCTGCTTGCTTTTGGATATCGTCAATCACGATGTGATTACTCTTTATTTATTAAGTCTGATGTTTGTTCCTACACTGCCTTGCTTATCTTCGTAGATGATATCATCCTCACTGGCAATTCTGCAGTAGTTCTTACTACTACAAAGACGCATTTGCAATAGACTTTGAAGCTCAAGGACTTGGGCAATCTCCAATACCTCCTTGGCCTTAAAATGGCTCGTAATTCTATAGGCTTACATCTTTCCCAGAAGAAGTATGCCTTGGAAATCTTGTAAGATGTTGGCTACTTGGGTTGTAAACCCTGCTCTACTCCTGTTGAACTCAGTCTCAAGCTTACAAAAAGTCTGGGACTTTGCTTGATCTTCTGGTTTATGATTCTTCTGGTAATCCTGTCTACAAGACTACTTTTGATGGAATTCAATCCTTGAAGATTCACATCTGTATAGGCAGCTTGTTGGCAACCTCTTGTATTTGACTACCACACGTAATGATTTGAATTTTGTTGTCCATCAACTTAGTCATTTTTGACTAAACCTATAGATGTGCATCTTCAAGCTGCTTATAGAGTGTTGAAATACATCAAAGGGTCTCCAGGATTGGGTTTATATTTTTTAGTTGAGTCAGATGAAAGGCTCAAAGGGTATTCAGATAGTGATTAGGCTTCATGTCTTGATACTCACATATCTGTCACTGGCTATTGTGTCTATATTGGTGATGCATTGGTGTCTTGGCGAGCCAAGAAACAAGTCACAGTGTCTTGATCATCTTCTGAGGCAAAGTACCATGCGTTAACAGCTATTTCCTATGAGCTTCAATGGCTTACTAACTTGCTCAAGAATCTGAATACCTCTACGGATAGCCCTGCGCTAGTTTATTATGACAACTAGTCGGCTATCTATATTGCAGAGAATCCCGTGTTTCACGAGCGTACGAAATATATTGAGATTGATTGTCACCTTGTCCGAGAGAAGTTGTGCAACAGGTTACTTAAGTTATTTCATGTCAACACTGAATTTCAACTTGTGGATCTCTTCACTAATGGATTGGGTAGTTCTCGCTTTGGTTATCTTATGTCTAAGCTGGGTCTTGTGGATAACCACAGTCCCACTTACGGGGGCGTATTAGAAGAAGGTCGAACCATGATTCACGAGCTTGGTCTTGGTGAGAAAATCTTATTGAAGCGTGATGATGATGAATTGGAAAAAGAGGACATGGCGTTGTTGATTGAGAAAGAAGAGGAAGAACTAAAATGGTGCGACGTCATTTTAAAGCAAACAATAGCGAGTAGGCCCACTGGCATGGAGTTGTTCCTGCACGGCCCATTAATTTTAATTTAGCTGATGTGTGTTTAGCTGCTGATGTGGATTAGTTCGTGCTGATGTGGACCAGTAGAGTTAGTCTGATGTACAGTATAAATTGAAGAGTGTGCAGATGAAAAATAACATCAAAAAATTGAGATTCCTTTGTCCCTCCATATAACTGCCTCAAATCTCTTATCTTCTCTCTTCTCTCTTAACCTTTCTCTCTCTCTCTCTTCTTAACCGCTATTGTTGAACTCTTGGAGCTTCCTCCAGCTCACTTTCACCTTCTGTTATACTGAGACACACCATTTATCCGTTTCATGGCATACCAAAACAAAAAATTGCCGCTCTTGCCCAATTAAAAAAATCTAAGGTTTAATTCATTTGGCAAAAGTCTATTTTTGGTGCCTATAGTTTCACTTTTTTGCTCCGTGATCCTGTGGTCTGGAAATAACTTTTTTGGTACCTGTGATTTCACTTTTTTTGCTTCAGAGGCTCGGGAAGGATCGGGATACAAAATTGACTCCGGACCTAGAAACGGCATCGTTTGACTGCTGAGTTGACATGCCTCGTTGGACATTTTTGCCCGTTTGGTATGTCGAGTTGGCACGACTAAAAATATTCATTTCAATCACTTATTTATTTATAGTTTTTAAAAAATATCCTTCTCTTCTTCCTCCTCCTTCCTCCTCTCTCCCCTCTCTCTCTCCCCTCTTCCACTCTCTTCATCCTCCATGGAAATCGCCAACTAAATAGCATTGATCGATATAAGAATGCTAATAATAAAATCACCAGCTCGACATCATCGATAAACGAGTCTTATGTATCATATTGATCATCATCGGCATCATCGATTAACTCCAAGCAGAATCCCTGGTCTCTCCAATTCTTGAAGTAAGCAAAACATATTCCAGGAAACACTAGCAAATCATTCGTACTACAGAGAGAGAGCGAGAGATATAGAGAAAGCTCATGGAGGTGATGTGGAAATCGAGGCTCAGGTGGGCAGTATTGGGAGGAGGCCTAGGGAGTGCGGCTGGCAGAGGGCCCGGTACCACCACCAGCGACGACCGTATTGGCCTTGTAAGCGTCTTTGACAAGCTTCTTCTAGGAGATGAAGGTGGTTTTGCCAAACCGGAGCTCCATCGTGAATATCTGCTGGTCACTCTAATTGACAAATGAAGACTTCACCCTCGGCGCCGACGATGACGACTCCTAGCCGGCGATGCTGCTTTCCTCCATTCTCGGCCCGAATTGAGAGGTTTTCAATAGGGGAGGGTCGTTTCTTGGAAACCCTAACTGGAGAGGGAGCAACTAAATTGGACTGGGGGGAGAGAGAGGGTGGGGGATAGGGCTGGAGAAGGTGGATGGGCAGGATCTGACTAACGGTTTGGTTTTATGGATCCAACTTTGTTCAGATTTTTTTATTGCGAGAGAGGAGGAGAGCAAGGAGGAGAACAAGGAGGGGGGAGAGAGAGAAGAGGGAGAGAGAGGGAAAAAGGAGGAAAAAGAAGAGAGGGGAGAGCCCCGCCGTGACCGGAGATTGGAGTTTGGCCATGCTGGATTCTGTTACTTTTTTTGAGAAAATGCTGAATTCCGTTACATGTCTTCTTTTTTTGTTGAAGAAGAATAGAGGAGGAGGAAGAAGAAGAGAGGGAGGGAGGGAGAAAGGAGGGATTAAAAAAAAAATATTTGATTGAAAATGATATTTAATTTTTGTGCCACCTCTTATTGCCAAATGGTTAAAAAAATCCGACTTGCTATGCCACTTTATATTGCCAACTAGTTTCGGATCTAATCTTGGGTCGGGATCCTTCTCGAGCCTCTGACGCAAATAATGTGAAATTACGGGTACCAAAAAAGTCATTTCCAGACTACAAGATCACAATGCAAAAAATATGAAATTACAGGTACCAAAAATAGACTTTTTCCGATTCAATTTATGGTTTTAGCCTATAATGGATTAAAACAACAGCGTGTTTACCCAAAAATTGATCCATTGACAATTTTGGCCTAAAACAAAAAAATAATTAGGGCTTTTGCAAGGAAAACAATTGGTTTCATCCCTCTTTCTCTAGGTAGTCGCCGCCATCAAGGAATTTTCTCTGCCACGTCTTCTTGCCGCCGGCCACAAGGAAGCTTATCGTGGCTTTATATCTCCTGGAGCGACCTCCTCGTCGGGAACACAAGCCACCGTGACCTTCCACAACTCGTGGTTCCTTTTTTGGGTCGAGGAGGAGGAAAAAACATAGAGGAGAAGAAGAAGGAAGAGGAGATGAATGAAAAAAAGAAGAAGAGGAGGGAAAATAAGAGAGAAGAAGAAGGAATAGGAAAAAGAAAGAAAAAAAGAAGATGAATGGATGGGAGAAAACGTTCAAGAGAGGGGAGGGAGGAGAGAAAAAAGAGGAAAAAAAAGAAAAAGATTAGTATAAGTTCAAAATATCCCTAGGTCATATGGGTAAATTTCTAGTCATCAGATATCTGACATGTGTCTAATCATCAAAATCAATAGTCTATATTTAAGTTTGGATCATCCATACCACTTTCCTTCAATCTCGACTGAATCGAGTGCCCTATACTATACGCCCATGAGTATGGAAATAAGAATCCCTAAGGTTTCACGGTGACTAAACCACCTCATAGATTAGAATCACTAAACGGTTAGTCCACATCAAAACAAGGTTCTAATAATGGGATTAAATATCCTTTTGAGACTAAAATCCCATGCCAGAATCTCTCATTTAAAGTTGAAGATTTGTTGATTGGATATTTTTACTCTATTTTACTTCACCTGATAAGTTTTTTTGTTTCTATCACCTAATAAGCTAGGATTGAATTTATTAATTTAAAAAAATTATTTATGTAGTTTAATAGAATTATATACATTTTGTATACTTAAAGTTGCTATTTTCATCAAATTAATAATCAATTTAGAAAGATGAAAGCTTCAGCGTGCCGTAAAAACAAAAACATACAATTTTCATAATGACAATCTCACAAATAGTAGTTTAAAAGTGTCAGAAAACTAATCTTCTGTAACGCAATCTTAAGATGAAACCACTACATACGTCCAGATTTTTAATCCCCAAATTACACTAAATTAGTCTCTTTGTTCTTCAGAATCTGGTGACTTCCAATTATCAGAAAAGCAAAAGTACATATCCAGGACATTATTGATTTCTATTTGGTCATTGGCTATGACAGGCTCCAGAACAATTGGGTGAATTTATTTTATTTTATTTTTTAGGACTTAAAGAAGAGTATGTACTAGCTAGCTGCTACTTTAAAAAAAGTATGTCCTGATCAGAATTATGCCTTGCGATACATAAGAGTTCTCGAAAACAAAACAGATAATAAACGAAGCTAACTAGCAGTTTTCTAGTGAATCAGATCTCGAGTTTTATTTTTTTAGAATGTAGCAGTTAAATATTTGTTGAACATCTTTCAATCCTATTTTGCTCGAATTTATATTAGTCGACTCATTAAATTGTATATCAAGTGGTATAAAAAAATAATAATGGCCAAAATAGGTCATTCATGCTTGAGAAATGATTGAGAATTTGTCAAAATGTGTTGTTTACAAAGCAAAACAAAAAACAAAGCAAAACATTATGTTTCCGCCGAACTGAATTTGCGTCCTCATGTGCTGGCAGCCGATCAGAGATGTTCGGCTTTTCCGTCCAGCTACCACCCTATCAATAGCATGTCGATGTCACCGCTTTGTTTTTCTCAAAAATTGGTTCTCTCCCTTCCAAAATATCTAGATTTTTTGTTTGTGAAGTTTATCTTCCTCTTCCTTCCTCGGCTCCGTAGTCACGGTCGCTGCATCCCTCCCATCGCTCACTGCTCCCATCCGCTCGTCTGATCTCCACGGTTAGCCGCCCTGGTCCGATCAACCTTCAACCGTCTGTGAGCTCCTACTGGGCCCTTTTGAGGTCGTCAAAGGTCCCCGGGGAGGATGGTTGCCACCGATCTCCTCCCCGGATGGCTCTTTGGCCTTCTGGGTTCTACTTTTACTTTATGTTATTCAATCTTTGTTTTAAATTTCTATTATATGCTGCCGTTATGCTCGAGTCACCCTTGTAGGTGGTTTCGATGTGCTTTGGTTTAGCTTAATCTGCTTTCGACCTGTGCTCGTTCTGAGATTTGTTTGGTTCTCAAAATCTTGCTTGTTGGTACAGGTGGATAGCCTTGTCTTAGTTGGATCTGTCCAATCTTGGCATTCATTTGCGTGCATCTCGTATGCATTCAAATACCCACGAGGCTGTGTCCATGACACGATCTTGTGGTTATTAGCTGTAGCTTGTCTCGGTAGCTTTTGCCTTGGATGTTCGGCTCTAGTAGCCTTTCGTCTGCCCTTCGCCTTCACCCACGCCTCTCTGTTTTGTATTGGCTTGGTTTCGTATTTTGTTTCAGTATTTTCGCTATATGTTTTTGTATTTTTCTTTTCGTATTGTATGTCTTTTATGTTAATATAGGCATCGCGCAACCTTTCTCAAAAAAAGATGTCAACACTTTTTGAGTTCATAAATTGGTCGATAAACTGATGGGTAAGAATCAATTCAAACACATAGAGTAAGGATGACAAAAAACTTAGATATCGTAGGTCAGACTCTTACGTAGTCTACATGTCGAGAGTCTATTGAGTCGTAGGTTGAGGGTATGTATTTTGGTCTAATTTTTAAGTGAATTGAATTCATTTAAGAAGATTTTGAATTGTCGAAGGGCATATAGCCTTTTTTTGGCAAAAAAAGGAACTTCATTACCAAATAAAACAAAAGTAAAGTATAGAGGGACTGGCAGTTAAATAAACCAAGGGAGAGCCCGACACAGCTATAACTGATCTCTCACTAATAGCACGGGTCGGGCAGTCTAAAGGGACGCTCTCAGCCAATAGGCCAGAGTGACGCCATCTTAAGATCTACCTCCTACCAAAATCACAAGCCGACAGACTGGAGGGACAGCCACCAGACAATAAATTAGTGAACTGCCATCCTACTCCCTCTAAACTCAAGATATGTCATACATGAGATCTTTTCCATCCACCCACCTCGAGGAACACACACACAAATAATACCTTGCATACTTAGCGTAAGTGGTTACAGCCGGGGGTCTCTGTAAAAACCATGTTGCCCCCAAAAGAAAGAGAAAAAGAGCACCAAAATCCTGTTGATAATGCGAGAACTTGTTACAAAGCAGAATATTGAAAAATAAACCTCATTGAGAATCATCAAGTGGCAAAATGATAATAAGGCATCAATGACAAATCTGGCCTGACGTGCCTCAAGAGAAAACCTGGAGCAATCGGCCACCATCCATTCACCAGCAACTTGGTTAGAGCATCTGCAGCAGCATTATCCACTCTGAAAATATGAGATACCTTAAGTACCATGTCACGCACCTGTGTCTTAACTTGCAACCACATGTTCCTAAACTTCCACGAAACAGCCAGATTCATGTCATGAAATAAACCAAAAACATACATGGAGTCAGTTTTGAGCCACAGATTATGCCACCCCTCGGTGTGCACAATCTCAATAGCCTATATTGCTGCAACCAACTCTGCTTTATAGGCAAAACTAATCCCCAGTTATTGCACAAAGTATCCCTGCACAAAAGCTCTGTGGTTCTGAAATACCCCCGCTGCTGAAGATGGGCCAGGAGCGCTTTGAGCACTGCCATATGTGTTGCATTTCACCCATCCCTGTCGTGGGCAGTTCCAACAAACCTCCTTTGTATTGGGAGCCCTTCCCGGCCGCCCTGCAACACTTATTCCGCAACCTGAGCAAGTCCTCCTGTGTTTTAAACATATGACCCATATCCTAAGTCACTGCCACCATAATCAGAACCATGATTTGTGCTAGAACCAACTCTGCACTTTGGGTAGAGCCATCAAACATTCTTTTGTTGTGCTTGACAAGTTCAGGAAAGTCTATGTTTCAAATTCTCACTAATATCATGTAATTATGGTGAAAATTTTACTTTTAAAAGAAATGAGATTTTGAATTCAAACATTACAAATGTAAATAATGAGAGTCCATATAATTTCACAAAAGATGTGTCAACTTTTTAAGTTAGGGTCCGGGCTCGATAGAGTCCATATGAATCCAGAGTCGATACTGAGACCCATAAATAAAATCCTATCCTAGTTAGACTCATAAAGATTAACTATAAAAATTATTTTCTCCCTAAATCCTAAAAATTTCACTTGACATTTTATATAAAAATAGATAAGATCTTTCGTTCCTAAACTTAAAAATTAACCAAAAGCAGTAGCCTTGAATTATTATAAGTAAGTGTGAGTATATATTTTTTTAATTATTTACATTGAAATGTAAAATATTTTGTAAATTAATGGGTTCATCTGTGAGCATAAACCTTGAAGATGAAAATTCATCTTCAAGGTTTATGCTCACAGATGAACCCTTTAATTTATAAAATATTTTACATTTCAATGTAAATAATTGTGGGCTTACATAGTTTCTCCCTTGAGTCCTATACTTTTAAACACTTGCCATACTTCTAAAGGTTCAGGATTTATTGACTTTGATCGGATTTAGATTCGGATCCTGTCCGAATTCTTTTAAAAATAAAGATAAGAGTATGGATATGGATCTATAGAATCGTGCCCAGTTTTTTAAGAAAATATTAAAATAATATGTATAAATTTACTAATTATTAAACCTAGTACCAAATTATGAATATCAATCTACCCAACTTGGAATTTATTTTGATTGACTTGTTTAGTTTTTTATATTAATAAAGAGATAAATTGTCTTCACATTTTTCGATTGACTCCTTGTTATTGTGAATAATTTCGTATAGTTTAATTTTTAAATTAAATAATATGGAACCCGTGGATCGCCGTGATCCTACCTGATATTTTAAAGAAGATAAAGATGAGAAACCTGGTCCACTTTCTAAAAAGAGAGTAAAAATCTGGGTCTTATAAATCAATCATACCCTGATCCTATCGATTGTCATTCCTAGTTTTAAGTAGATCACTATCCTACTCATTTATGTGTTAAAAAACTTATTTAATTTTACCAGGTGCAACACCAGATAATCCAAATGCCAGACACAATGGTTTTAAAAAAGAATAAATGAAAATAGCCCCTTTATTTGTCCACAAAGAACACATAATACGTTATACTCAAATTTGAATAAATTAGTATCCTATATTTAATAAATTGGTGTACATAACACATTGCACTCAATTTTAGTGACATGTCATCAGTTACTTGAATCCATGTCAAGTAATTATTTGACATTCATGTTATTAATTATTTTGCATTCATGTCATTAATTATTTTACTTCTTTTGTACAATTTATATTTAGAAAAAATTATTTTACAATAGAATGGCTATAAAAATATTTAAAAATAAAAATAAAATCCAAAAATACTAATTTGAAAAAAAGAAATTAAAAAATTCCAGAAACAATAAATTGAAAATATCAACAAATTTGAAATAAAAAATCTAAGACTAAATCTTATCTCTCTTCCCTCGTGGCACTCTTTTGTAGTTTTTTAATCTAGTTATTTATTTGTAAATATTCAATTTTATGTTATTTATTATTTTTAATTTTCCTCATATCGTTGAATATAGAGAGAGAGGATAGATTGTCGGCCGCTATGTGACATATTATGAGATGGATGTTCTCACATGACACATTGCGATCTCAAATTCTTATCGCTATACTCTCCGCATATTATTCATTATGAAATACCTCGCGTTAGGTCAAAATCATATTTAAACCTTGGTTGGGATTTTCTTTCAACCAATGGCTCCCCTCCTAGTTGTCTGTATTTTGGACTTGTACTAATTTGACATTTCAAGTGGAGATTGTATGAATCTCACTTCAAAGTTCAAACATCATCCAAACAAAGAGATGTAATTACGATCGGCTCGTAATCGCTAACACTTTCTACAAGAAAAGTGATGCATTTCAAAGTAACTTTGGTGAACACTTTTCTCCCAAGATTTTTGCATGTGTTTCATTTAATATATACCTAAAACATTTATGGGAGTAGAATGTCACCAGAAAGGAAGATACACCCTTATTAAAAAGGAAAAATATTATCACTAGAGAGATCTGAGCTACAATATAAAATATAAGTAACCAAAACGGTACTTGTACAGACTACTAAAGTTCAATGTTCAATTTTCGGTAGTTGTAATTTGGTGTTAATTGTTATTTCTAAAAAAATTGAAGTAAGATAACAGAATATTTGTTGGACCACGATCGAAAAAAGGAGTCTGGTGGTAGCCTTATGAAGAAGGGAGTATTTTTTTGAAGAAGGGAGTATTTTTTTCCTTTGTTCGCTAAGCTTTTTTAAAACTATGGGCAGTATACTGGCGAAATAGTATGATATAACTCAATATTATTTGAACTGAAAAAAAATATCATTTTAGAAGATATATCGATATGCATTTTGTGCCTCAAAATAATCAAAATTGAGCTTGTTGCCAATAAATGCGTGTAGATAAAAAAATTATTTTGCTCATATTATAGTAAAACTTTTCTAAAATTATATTGTTGGAACTGAAGAAAATTATCATTTTAACGAGGTTATCACATAAGGAAGATTTACATTTTTTTTCCTACAAAAAAATTATTTTATATATACTCAAATTATCAAAAAATTATAAATAAATTATCATTATTTCTTTGATGAAATTCAAGTCTAAGAAAAATATATTACTAACAATCACAATTATTATCTCATAGAAAATTTTGATATTTTTTGAACATCTAAATAAATTATCAACATCTATTTATGATAAAACTTTCATCCAAAAAATACTTATAAATTAGAATAAATTTTTCTAAATTTATCAATAGCGTCTATACATGTGGCTCATAAATAATCTCCCCATGTTACCATGACCAACAAGATCTGCAAAAAATAATATCAATACAAAAAAGACAACCCTAATGTTAGTTAGAAAAGTCTTCAATAATAGCTTGAGGATAAGCATAAATTTCAAGGTCACCCAATGTACCATATCCAACACTCTTCGTTGCAGTGTAGAATTACTCAATGTCGGCCACTTGAATAAAAGTTCAAAACACCAAAAGTCAGTCATCTTTCCGCTCATAAAAACAGCGCTCATATAGTGGTAAACCACTTACCAAAATAAGGTAAACATTACATGGATATTTGAACATAATTCAAAAGATGAATGATGATATAAACATTATCAAATAAGCAAATCTAGCACAAATTAACATGTTAAAATATTTTTTAAATTTGCTAAATATGTAAAAAAAAAATATATTTTTTCAAAAATATCACTTTATGCGGAAATTGGGAAAGAGATTTTGCAGTAACATTTTTGAAAAAAGTATTACTTATTACGATAGAGTGGTTATTAAATTTTAACACTAGTCTCGACTAGGGACCAAGACTTTTTATCAATCTAGAGAGATTATCATTTTACAAGAATTTATTTTACAAAGATTTTACAATAATGTCACCTAAAATCTCAAATGTCTAATGTTTTTCAAATTGTATATTTTCATCAAAATTTTCACTACATTCGCATGGTTGGGTTGATTTCGTGGCGTGATCCTATTATTTTATGTTATTTATTGCATTATATAGCGAGAACTCCTGGCGTGATCCTATTATTTTATGTTATTTATTGCATTATATAGCGAGAACTCCTAACAGTAACAAGTTATTTTATTATTAGTTATTTTTGTCGGTTCTATATGGATTGGATAACGATATCCATGGTTGGAGAGTCTCGCTCTCGTATCCAACCAATATAGAATTAAACATGTCTCCAACCAGGCTCAAACATATTTAATGTAGCTAGAATTTGACAAATCCTTCTCTTCCATCCGAATAGAATATTTCTCAAAGAATATATCGGAGAATGAAAGTCTCTGTTGATTCTTCCCGCACTCGAAAGTGCATCCTCCCAATCAACAACACTTAGTTGAATTAGAGAATATTTTTTTGAATTTAATTAAAAAAATCTTAAACTCGAATCATTAAAACTATAATAGTATTAAATACTTATTACATTTTTTTCAACTTTCCAAAATTTCTACGTAATTCGCAAGTGATTAGTTGGTGCATAAGTAAACAAATAGCTTATATTAAAAAAACTCGGATCTCTCTACCCAAATCGGTACCGAGCAGGGGCGGAGCCAGAAAATTTCGAGAGTGGGGGCAATATAATTTGATAATGGTACAGATTAGTATTCTGGTTTCAATTTTTAGGTAGATTAATTTTTTTGTGAGGTCAATTTTTAATTTTAGTGGGGATATACGTTAAAAAATATACTAGTTATCTAAAAAAAAATTAAGTGGGGGCAATTACGTGGCTCCGCCACTGGTACCGAGTATAGAATTGAGGGCTAACACTAGGTTGGATTTGTCCGATTTTGGCATTCATTTGCGTGCATCTCGTATGCATTCAAATGTCCACAAAGTTGTGTCTATGACATGATCTTTTGGTTATTAGCCGTAGCTTGTCTCGGCGGCTTTCGCCTTGGATGTTCGGCTCTCGTAGCCTTTCGTCTGCCCTTCGCCTTCACCCATGCCTCTCTGTTTCTAATTCACTTAGTTTCGTGTTCTATTTCAGTATTTTAGTTATATGCTTTTGTATTTTTCTTCCCGTATTGTAAGACTTTTATATTAATATATGCTTCACGCCACCATTTTAAAAAAAAGGGGCCAACACTAGTTTGTGAATTTAATGTGGGTCCCAATGGTTGCAACAACGAAGCTTAATATGAAAGGTAAATTATTCTCAAGTTCCTCGAGTTTGCTTAAATATACTCAAAAGTCCCCTCCAGTTTCCAAAATATATGTCAAAGTCTTCCGTGTTTGATTTTAATATACGTTTGGGTCCTTGGCTGACGTGAGCAACATTTTTTTTTTCATTTTTGTCAAGGAAATGAGAAAAATACCCTTAAAAATCAAAAGGCCATCCCCGTCCTCTTCTCCGGTCAATCACTCGTCCCCTGATGATGTACAAACCACCAACGAGAAGGTCGATTACGGTCAGTAGGAAGGAGGCCGACGACGGTCAGTAGGCATGAGGCCGATGTTGTCGGACATCGATGGCGATAGGCTTGCGACAGTCATCGTCGTCCTCTCTCTCCGTTTGGAGGCCACTATCGACGGTGAGAACTCTAAGCTTCACACAGATCTACGACAGAGGTGTGTTTGGGTTTTCAAAAACCCTCGGACCCGACCTGGGCAGACGATGCGAAAGGCCGGACGCGACTCTGGGACTGCTGCTGTGGCGGGCATTGACGATGACAAATCCTCTGACAAGGACCGATGGCCATTTTTGACTTCAGATGCGGAGCTCGATAGCGACACCTAGACGAAGACGTGCGCTCGAGCGGTAGCGGTTGTAGAATTCGATCATTATGTCGTGGAAGATATTTGGTCGACAATGATTGTAGCGAATCCATGCTCACCTGCTCAAAATCGATAGTGATTCACCGACCTCGACATTTTGAGATTTTTGGTCGTCATCCTCGGATTTGTGGTTGTCATCCCGGGCTTTTTGTTGGTGAGGTTGAGGATAGTGGTGACTGGAGGAGCGGGAAGAAGAAGACGGAGATGAACTGTGGTCAATTTTTAATGGTATCTTGATCATTTCAATGATATAAAATAAAAAAAAGCTGCTAACGTGAGCCAGAGATCCGAAAGTATAATAAAATTAAACAAGAGGGATGTCGGCGTGTATTTTAGAAACAGGGGGACTTTTTAGTATATTTTGTTGGAATTGAATAAAAATTCAATGCAAAGGCCCATGGTGGAAGGCCCAAAGTGGGAGGCTCAAGATGGGAATGGGAAAGGGCATTACCACATCAAAAAATGCAACAAAGTTTTCCAAGTTTATAAGCTGATGCTCCTTGTTAGCTAAAAAATAAGTTGACCACCTGGAAAGGCAACTCGAACATGCTACGAGGATGGTGAGTAGCACCATCCGAGCATGCACACGTGCATTAGACGCAGGTCGCAATGGGTGCTTTGCAGTTCGCACGTGATTATATGTCTGTGTGTAGACGACATGCTAATCATGGGAAGTAGTAATGATCTTATCGTGAAAACTAAAAACATGTTAAATAACAATTTTGACATGAAAGATATGTGTCTAGCTGATGTCATACTAGGGATAAAAATCTGTAGGACGACTAAAGAAATTGTCTTGTCACAATCTCATTACGTAGAGAATGTACTAAAATTTTTTGAAGCTTTTGACAAACCTCCGGCTAAGACTCCGGTAGATCTGAATCTACAGTTAGTTAAAAATAGAGAGGACCCAGTATCTCAACTGAAATATGCAAGGATCATTGGGAGCCTGATGTACTTGACAAATTGTATACGCCCTGATATTGCATATTCAGTTAGCAAGCTTAGTAGATTCACAAGCAATCTAGGAACAGATCACTGGCTAGCTCTGGAAAGGATTCTAAAGTATCTAAAATATACTCTGAACCATGGCATACTTTATACTAGATATTCAGCTGTATTGGAAGAAAATAATTTTATAAATAGGCCTCTCCCCCTCATTTGCATCTCACACCACAACTCATTGCATAACATTTCTTTAGCAATAGTTATTCTTCTCTCTCTCTCTCTGAAGAAAATTTCGAGTGTCCAAGGTTCGTCCGAAGCTTCGAGAATCGTTGTGCTACGATCTTGGAAGCAACAAAGTCGTTGTATCTTGGGGACGATTGCCGTAGCCCGTAAGCACTGAATACGGGACAATCTCGCCTTACAGAGAAAGAGTAAAACTATTGCCTCAACTTTAGATCATAATCAAGTACAGTACCTCTGACAAACAACATATTTAAACAATTTCGAAGAACTTGAGAGTAATTTACCCTAATATGAATATGTGTTAATTCAAACTTTTAGGATTGGACCCACTTGTACAACTTACAGTGTAACAACAATGGAAAGGTGAGAGAGAGAGATGAGATCAAAGCTTCTTGATTTCCCAAACCCCAAGATGGAGCTTTTAGTAAGGTCCGTGTTTCACTGGTTGGTGTTTCTCTTTTCTCCTTTACCAGATTAGTGTGACATTTATATTTAGAAACTCTTCTCTCTCTTTTTGCATCCAAATGTGACACCAACCATTACCCATATTGCACGTTAAAAGCAAATGTATGAGGCGGTCACCTAAAGTTGTCCATCTCTCTCTTTCCTTTTTCCACATCAAGTCGTGGTTCATCGCTTTGCATGGGGGAATATTTTCCTTCTGTCTTTTCGAGTGCCATTACATTATTACCAAACTCATCCGACCAAGGAATTCCGAATTCGCCATTCATAATCTGAGGGTACGTATGATATTAGTGGACCCCACTTGTGACATTTGATTTGATCCATCAGATGTAACAAATTTTTGCTAGGTAACTAAATCCAAAAAACGGGTCGTCTCTATAAATTGTACGTATGAATGTCCAATTGGTATCCACGATCCAGAAGATTTTCTTTGATGTTTATCGCACATGAGGTAGTTGTTATAGGTCTACATCTTGGTGGGGAAATCGAGCAGCTTAAGAATATATGTTGATGTACTTCTCTAGCCCTCTTTCCTCTCTTCTTTTCTCTCTCCCTCTCCCATCTCTCTCTCTCTCTCTGAGGCAAAGAGTCATTGGCCTACTGATATTGTGCAACCACCATGCCATCGACCATGTCGGTATCCGAATCTGTATACAAAATAATTTAGATTTCAGATACTCATTTCATTCATCATATATTTTGCACACACTTACCCACCATTTCACCGTTCAGATCTTGTGCTCACTCATACAACCTGATCCTGAGCTGCCAAAAGAATCTTCTCCCGGGTTGCTTTACTAAACGAGTTGAGGAGATAGAGCACCACCCGTTAGAAAAATCTGATTATGTTCCCTAAATTTGTCGTCCGAGTGTTGTGCCATGATTATGTTGCACGATATATTAGTTCTAGAATTTTGTGCTTATAAATGATGAAGATTAAATAATATTAGAAGATATTTAGAACTATTTGACATTTTCATGTTGAATATAAATACAAAGATAATATTTATAAAATAAAATGATAAATATAATTAATAATATAATACTTTTAAAAAATTAAAGACTGATTGGGCGACTGAAAAATGAAGAAACTGCTGGTCACCTCCAAGTACTTTTTAAAAAAGTTGACTTTTCTTTTCTCCTAGAGAAACTTAAAATTTGTAAAAGAAAATAATTTTGGATTTCTAGGAGCAGTGCAATATCCAATGATGATTGAAACAAAATTTTGTGTACTGATTCCGAACAGATTGGGCAAGATTCAGGATGGTGGATGTCACGCCTCGGAAATGGACATGTCAACCGCCACGAAGGTAAAATTTTTCGTAAGGCTCAATTACTTTAAAGCTATATCGTAAAACAACATCTGTGGTAAATAAAAGGTCATTGGTCTAAATAAAAATATGAATGTTTTGCCATACATGCATGCGTCTATTCCTAGTTTGCACTCCCAAGTTACTCCTTAATAACTGAGACAAGCAGCGCACATTAATGAGGATACGCAACTTAGTAAGCCGGTAAAAATACATAATTCGTACATCAAATCATATAAAGAATCATAATCAAAGACATACTCACATAGAATAGCTATCACAATACACACTTGACAATATTGGAATACACACTAATAGGAATTTGAAATAGTAGCATAGGTTAAGACAATATAATAAAAGTTTACGAACACATAGTATACACTGACAGACTTTTCAAAATAATAACAGAGGTCATCTAGCTATCTAACAGAATAGGACTCTGGAGCTTAACAGATACGATTCTTATGGCGCACAGATAAATACTCTTCTGTTCGTGCAATGCAGGCCTAGAAGACAGAAGAGTATCCCCACCACGAGCCCATAATACATAAAATATGACGGGATTCCCGTGGGGCACAGATAAATATCATTTCGTTCCTGCGATGCAGGCCCAAAAGACAGAAGAGTATCCCCACCACGAGCCCAGACTATTCCCACCCCGTCTATTCGATTACACACACCTCAGGATTACCCG
The DNA here is from genome assembly GCA_963995505.1 of Hypericum androsaemum. Taxonomy (NCBI): domain Eukaryota; kingdom Viridiplantae; phylum Streptophyta; class Magnoliopsida; order Malpighiales; family Hypericaceae; genus Hypericum; species Hypericum androsaemum. The sequence continues at coordinate 8,681,028 of OZ023183.1, forward strand.
GTAGCCCTTGGATACAATGTGTATAGACTACAGGGCCTAGAAGGTGTAGGAATGATCCCGCATGTCAAAAACAAAAACAGAATACTAACAACCGAAAATAACTTACTGAAATCAAAAATCGTACTGGATATTATCAGAAATCAGAAATCATTTGGCATGCATATTAAGACAAAAACCAAAACTAGAATTACGAATCACACGCATCAAGAACAGAACAGACAGAGAGATAAGGCATATATATTAGAAACTACAAAACAAACTCTAAGCCAACACCAACCTCGCAAAAACTCAACTTATCAAATCAAACAAATAATATTCGAAACACAACCAGACCATAACGATTAAGTCGATTTAAGCACCAACACCAAATAGTCCAAGCAACCGAATCCCTAGGTAATCTATTCATGTGCAAGTTGAGTACATGGTTGTAGAAAAAATTAAAACTCTATGTATTCTTTTTGTTTGAAAATTTAGGAAATTATTCTTCCTTGCACGGCGACCTTACAACGATTTATCCTTCGCACAAACAATCAATCATTAGCCAAAATTACTAAAAAAATGATTGCAAGTACTGAACCCTTAATAAGTGTTGAGGTATAAAAATAATCTTGATATTGTCAATATATTTTGAGGTACCCGGTGTGGTCGCAAGATGATCGGGTGACCGGTGACCGATGTGGTCTGAGAGTGATCGGTGGGTAGTGTTGTCTCAAAGCAATCACTTCCGATTTTGAGTTGGAAAGAGGTTGTCGATGGTCTTCCCTCCATCGAGTCCGAAGATGGTCTTACTTGGTCGAAATCGGTGATGATAGATGGCTTCCAAGACCAAAGCTCCCAGTTTGGTCAGCTTCTCGCCTGCCTAGGTAACACTCCTTAGTAAAATACTCATAACTTTCTTACTGTAGATCAAAATGAGACGATTCAAGTTTCTATGGAAAGATAAGACGTGGATATACAACTCTTTAGTTTATAACATTTTCTGATTTGGAGCAGAAAGAGGCCAAAAATATAGTTTAACGGGGATATTTGCTCTAAGTTCGAAGGTGGACACCCCATCCGTGAAGTCCGAGTGGGCGTCCCATCCTTGAAGTCCAAGTGGATGTCCTATCTCCGAAGTCATCCGGGATGTGCGGGTTGTGCCCTCAAAGTTGGATGTCCGAGTGAATGCCGAGCTCTTCGGCTCGTGAGGTCGATATGTCCGGGTTGGACACCTCAGTCCGTGAAGTCGATATGTACGGGTTGGACACTTCAGTCCGTGAAGTCGATATGTCCGAGTTGGACACTTCAGTCCGTGAAGTCGATATATCCGGGTTGGACACTTCGGTACATGAAGTCGATATCTCCGGGTGAGGCACTTCGGTACGTGAAGTCGATATATCTCCGGATGTGTGGAAATCGGCTCGGGCTCGTCAGAATGAGGAGCCCGGGCGAGAGGTCCCACTCGCCCACATAGGCGAGACCGAGCGAGGGCTCTTCTCGCTCACGTTGGTGATCCGGGCGAGAGGCTCCTCTCTCCCACGAAGGTGAGACCGAGCGAGGGCTCTTCTCGCTCACGAGGAGCCCGGGTGAGAGGCCCCTCTCGCCCGCATAGGCGAGACCGAGCGAGGGCTCTTCTCGCTCACGTAGGTGATCCGGGCGAGAGGCTCTTCTCGCCCACGAAGGCGAGACTAAGCGAGGGCTCTTCTCGCCCACATGGCCGAGTCCTATCGAGAAACTCGTCCGACTCAAATAGGCGAGAGGCCGGTAGGAGGCACGAGCGAGGAGCCGAGTGAGAGGCCTACGGCAAGAGGTCGAGTGGCAAAATGCCGAGCGAGAGGCCGAGTGGCGAGAGGCCAAGTGGCAAAGGGACAAGCGAGAGGCCGAGTGGCGAGAGGCCGAGTGAGAGGCCTACGGCGAGAGGCTGAGCGAGAAGCCTAAAGCGGGAAGTCGGGCGAGAAACTTAAGGCCGGAAGCCTAAGGCGAGAAGACGAGCGAGGAGCCTAAGGCGAGAAGACGAGCGAGGAGCCTAAGGCGAGAAGACGAGCGAGGAGCCTAAGGCGAGAAGCCGAAGGTGAGAAGCCAACTTGGACCCGAGCGGGAAGCTCATTTGACCTTCATAGGCGGGAAGGCAATTCCGGTAATAGGTCCACTTTGGTTGAGGAGGCCATTAGCTTGAGCCCATTTTGATATTCACTTTGGGCCTGACGAGATGTCTGTCTTGGGCGATGACGGACTTGAGTCAAGATTTTGCGTGGGAGATTCGAGAAGGTCAAAACGGTCTATAGTTTCCTAACTTGAGCCGAGATTCTCAATATTTGGCAAGACTTGGTAAGTTCCTCTTTAGGCCGCGATCGCTTGGTCGGCACGTGTTGAAAGCTTCCTATCCGAGGATGGGATTTGCTCATTTAAGGAAGATGGCTTGTATTGAGCTGAGAGGATCCCGTCATGTTAGGAACAAATAATTTAAAGCGGATCTCTCGGGATTGAGACTTGGAGCCGAAGGTCTTGGAGGCGGTTTAGGATTTCCTATTATGAAGGCGCGGAGGTTAGGTCAAGGCACTCTATATAAGGAGGGCTCGGGCGAGAGTACGGACATAATCACCAACACAACAAACAAATCTATTTACTCTTTATCGTTTCCTTAGCTCGTAGCTCGTAGTCTAGCTCTTTTTTCACCATTTCTGTTAGGCCGACCTTGGGACGACCACTCCGAATCTGTCTCGGGTAGTCTTGACGTTCTTGTACCCACTTTCTCCGCAACAATAAGTAACCTACGTTATCTCCATTATCTTTTTATTAAAATATTCAAGCTACACTTATATGCTCCTTCTAATTCATGCAGGATTAATTATTTATTCATGCACTAGAGTTCTGTAATCCTTTTACTTCTTCAAACATGGTATTCATTGTCCAAGCTTTTCTATATTCACGAGTGAGTGCAGACCTAATACTTAACATTGTGAAGAGTAGATTTTTGGGTCCACCTTACAATAAAGGGAGTACGGGTATAATGTCAAACCCCAGAGAGCGGGTTCAAGACATCCAGAGCGAAATACAATTAAGATTAAGTTGAAACTGTTTTATGAACTAAGTTGGGTGAAGCAAGCAAAGACAAGACGAAGTTGAAAAGGGTGTTAAGTCAAATTAAAAAAAATTGGGCTAGGTGCCCTTCCACGTCCCTATGTGCTTTGTTTCTTTTGGGCTTTTATGTCTGTGGTGGGCCTAGGTGTACTATGGGACGGCGCTTCACGGCCAAGTACTTCACCCCACAAAGAAGAGGCTTTGGCGAGAATGTCATTCACACCTAATGTTGGTAAGTTGTCAACCTTACCTAGGTGCCGAGACTACCACAATTATCCATCCTAAATCTCACTCATGAATGCACCACCCTAAGGACAACTACACATCACCCTCACAGGTAAAGTCCATTTACGACTAAGTCCATTGGGTAATGCCAATTCTAGTGGTTAGGTTTATCCATGCTTTCCTTCACGGCTAAGTACTTCGAGTCACGCTAAAATTAATTGGAAAGGACTCTAGGTCGTAACTTACGCTCCTGCCATTAGGTTCCAACGTAGGTCACTTTACCCAAAGCATTATGCTCCCTAACCACTGCACGCCCTCAAGATTTAGGCCATTCGAAATCAAGTATTTTGGGGGTGCTAAGGCTCCCGACCCAAAGGAGAACTACTCACACATAGTCATTTACGCAAAACAACTATGCATTTAAAATGAACAATGTCACAAAAGTGGTAAAAATAAGGAAAAGAGAGTGCTCAATCGTAGTGGAGAGCTGCTCGATCCGAACTTGTCATCCGCTTCTTGCTCCTCCTTCAATAACTAAAAACCCTAATTTTAAGTTCTCAATATTAAAGCTTACAACTTAATGGGTTTAAGGGATATTTATAAAGGAGTCTCCCCCTCAACCCTAAAATGAGGTAAAAAGTTTGAAGTGTCCTTAAAATGATTAATTCTTTTGGGCAAAATTTGGAAAAACTGCTATTCAATGCCACTGGCAGGCGATTTTGGATTTTTGGCGCGTACCGGTGGGTGATTCTGCGGTTCAGTGGGTTCTTCATGAAAAGCTCATCACTCGCTCCTTGAACGCTGCTCGACAGGTATTGGCGCTGCCCGGTGGGACACAGGGGTTTGGGGAAATATTGATGAACTCCTCCCGCCGTCTGACAGATCGGGCGCCGATTGGCTTAGGTCCGCGGAAGAGATGCCAGCGGGTGCAGCTTGCTTCTAACTGGCTATCTCTCGGCTCGACTTTACCAAAGCTCGTCTTTTCTTCCTTGGTCATCATGTCCCTGGAAAACCCTCCTCCAAAAGACACAAAAATATAAACGTGAAACCATTCTAGACAGCGGACCTAAAAATGGTATAAAATGACTCAAACAAACACAAGATCGGGTCTAAATGACCCTAAAATGAGGGCATAAATTAAGCATTTCTTACGCTCATCACACCCCACACTTAATCTTTTCTTGTCCTCAAGCAAAAGACACAAGTAAAGACACAAAAACTCAGACAAGTAAGGTCACGAGCTAGCACTCTCTTATCACAAATGACTTCCCCCGTAATATTGATCTTTCATCAGAGAAAGAACCCACGACCTATTAGGTCACTACCCCGGATGTAACAAAATAAGAATGTGTAGAGACCATACCCTCGAGAGTTTATGCAAGCGTTAACCCAAGGAGGGTAGGACTCAAGAGTTGACCACTCAGAGGGAAGGAGATTTTATTATCCTCACTAGGGTATGGTCTACTCTCTATCCCTCGCGTACATGTCTGGGGGTCTTGAGTCATCCTACTCACTCCCATGTTCGTCTCTCACTAAATGAGGATAAATGGCTCGGGTCAAGGGGACTTTACTCGGGTCAAGATGGGGTCGAAGTAATGGTGAGGATAAATGAATGGGCAGTGGCTATCCACCCAAATCTGAGGTGCTATTATACATAAACTAGCACTCGACTATTCTACTTGCTCACCATACTTGAACGCTCAACCCAATATGCCCGAGACTTATAGCCAATAGGCCCAAACCTTGCCTTTTATTTGGTTGCCTTATTGGTGTCATACTCGCTCTTTTTATGCTTTCCTTATTTTCTATTATTTTTGTTATTTTTCCTTTCATTTTTTTCTTCTTGAATCTCTTTATTCATTATTTTGGTAAAATTTTGGTTTAGGCAAAGTTTGGCGATTGAATTTGGCCATTTTCTACATATTTTTCCTAAAGTGAATTCCCTTAATGAGCTTATTCTATCATGAAACCCTTAGACAATTCTCCATTAGATAGATCCTAAACGCATCCCCGGACTAGAAGTCAAAAGTGGAAGATTGGGTTGGGGATAGCATGGTTAATGTATGTATCAAAGGAATGGCTTGGCTCAAAGGGCTATACAAGGGAAAAGAAGATACAGGGTTAGGCTTTTAAGGCTCTAGGAAAAATTCAATCAAAAACAGCTCCCGTCCTCCCGCAACTTACAAAAAAGGAAAGGCAACTAAGTACTCAAAGGATACCCCAATTGCCCGGAGTGTATAAGCACCTCATGAACAAAAATTTGGAGACAGTAGTCTCCAACTGCGGCTCAAAAATTTCTCACACAAGGTCGCTTGTCAACCCTCGAGTCCACCCACTAGGGACACCGCAAGTTTAAATAAGTGAGGGTATAGAGGCTTTGCATTCCTATATCTTACAGTCGGGGTCAAATTTCTATTAAGTGCGGGTTTTGCCTTAAGACAAAGAAATCAAAAATTTGGGGGGGGGGGCCCACTTGAAAGACACATTGACCTCAACAAAGTCTCGAATAATTCAAGCAAATGCAGACATAAAGACCTCCGTGGTCACACATCAATAAACGCAGGATACACCAACATGAATCGAATAAACCAACAATCATAAGATCACAATTGCAGAAATAAGAGTCAAACAATCCCAGAGACAACAGTTATAACACAACAAAATGAAAGTCAAAGGAGAATTTTTAGGCAACAAGTAGCAAACACAAGTGTCGAAGAGCGAAATAACAAAGTTTTAGAGATAAGGCACAAAACATCTACTGGGGGGGCAAGGCGGGTGCTGATCCATCCACTACCACATGTACTACAAGTAGCCAAGAGCGATAGTAAACTGGGACTTCAACCGCTCCTGTGATACAACCAATGAAGTGACTCTAGCATTAGTGGCCTCATGGGCTAGCCGCTGCATCTTCAGCTGCTTGGCAAATGTCAGCAAGGTGCACTCTTCGTCCTCTTCGTCAACCTCATCGACATCCCGATCCACAGCAAACTGATCTGTAGGCACGAGCTTCTTTACAATGTCGTGCTGGGCCTAGGGCTTCCATCTATAAGTCTCTACGTGCAAATCCCAATATACCAGCAGAGCTAACTTCAGATAAGAGGCATTGATTTCCCTAGGAGTGGACCTGTCGCTCAGCTACATCCTCTTTCGCTCTTTCGAAGAACATACTACGAATGCCAGGAGTGTGATGATATGACCGCAGTAGATGAACTTCTTGCTTCTCGATGTTCATGGCTGAATCCCTCAATAATGTGCTTGTAGAAGTTGCTGCTGAATCCTTTCCGGGTGCAGTACAGTGCGTGGAGCTCATACCCATAAATCTTGCTGAGCTCAGAGTTGCCAAATACTGCTTGAGCCAGAAACTTGTGTAGCACAAACTGAGCTACTTACAGATCAACTGGACCAGAGCTAGTGACTTGAAGCCTCTGATTCTGGTTAGGTACTTCAACTCCTTGAGTTTGGGAGGAGAAGTGTCAAAACTGGATGCACCACCTTGCTCCAGCCCTAGGTGATCGCACACCTCGCTCTCAGTCAGCGTGTGCTCACATCCAAATAATCAGGTACTTCCACTCCTTGAGTTTGGGAGGAAAAGTGTCAAAACTGGATACGCTACCCTACTCTAGCCCTGGGTGATCGTACCCCTCGCTCTCAATCAGCGTGTGCTCATATTCAATAATCTAAAAGTGATGCTCTCCTCCTTAACACCGATACTCAAGGTGCTCAGGAACTCAACATGAACAATGGAAACACATCAATAAGTTCCTCTCCTAGTTACAGCAGGCTCAGGTTAGGGAGGAAGTGGTGGAGCTAGTCCTTAATCCCAAGGACCTCCATGTATGTCCAGTTAATCCTCAGATACAGGGTGATCTCCTTAAATCGTAGCCTCCTAAAGACCTCCCCCTCCCTCTCATGAAAAATTAGAAAGGGACAGTCGTACTGACCTCGCATATCCTCTCCCCGCTCAGGAATCGCTAGTTCAAACCCATCTTACTACAGCCCACTTTGTCTCTTCTGCCTTGCGGTGTCTTCAACCATAATTCTGAGGTCTGCTGTTCGGTGCATAACTCACCGCTCGCTGAAATAACGCCGAACAATGGTGAATGCGCCTATCGTTGATAAACACCGACCAGTTGTGACTACGCTGCTCGGTGCCCTTGAACCAGAAACAGAAATCAAACTCAAAATCCTAAGTTTTTTTTCTTTCTTTCATTCCACCACCCTCAAATCCTCCTAAACGACCCTCTAGACGTTGTTCTCCCCTATTTTCCTTAACCAATTCAACCCCAAATGCACTAATTCGAGGAGAATGTTGAGCTTGCCTCATTTTAGGGATTTAGATCCCTTTTAAGGGGTGAACTCAATTCAGGAGGGATACTGGAGAGTGTGATGCCTTGGTCGGAGTCGAGAAGGTTGTGGAGGTTGTCGGAGGGGTAGGTGAGGTCGTGGGCTCGGGGTCCATATTTTAGTCGCTTGAGTGTCTTGTGTCGTCACCGAGCGATGTTAAAAATGGCAAATCTTCTTGTACGAATCTTTTTATTTTTTGGGCACTTCCGCCGACCGGTGTCAGTCCTACCGCTCGACAAAATCAAGTTTACTAGCATGATCGTTACCTTCACCGTTCGGCGACAACAGCACCATCCAGCGATATTCGAGGAACCGGCAGCTTCCCCACCGGTCAACGCTGTGCTCTGAGCCATAATTTTTCTTTCCTTACCCGGAAAAAGCTAAGGGCAAACCGTACCAAAATTTCACAAAATCCAACTAATCCCTACTTACTATTTTTGAAGTCCAAACAACGTTATCTATAAGATTTTGCCAGATTTAAGATCCCCAGCAGGACCATCAGAAGAATCCTGTCACTAATCCCCAGAGTTGGGGTTCAGCTCGCGATTAGTGGGAGATATTATCTCCATGATTCTGTCTAGGAGATATTAGTTTCTAAGGATCGCCCTCACTCTCACTGATGAGCATAGAGATCTCGTCAATTATGGTTTTCGATCTGTCTTGCTCTTCCTCGTACAATTGGCTTAGTTGGGCCTGATACCCTATTTCAGATTGCCGAAATTCTCTTTGTTGACGAAGGATTTTGCTCACCAGATGTCAAAATTTGGTATTTAAATGGAAGTGTTTCCTGAATGAGAGTTTTGCCCCTGCCTATTCTATAGTATTTGTTATCTTATCAATTTAGTCAGTTCTGGCCCACTTCCTCAGGAATGTCTCCTTCCGAGCCGTGTGCCCCATTCTAGTGTATATATTGGATCCTAGGTTCAGGGTGACATATCCTTTTTCAAAATTCATTTTAGCTCTTGCTGTGGCTAGGAATGGAGGACCGAGGATGGGTATTTTTTCTCTGGTCGACGAGACATCCATCACAATAAAATCCAATGGGACGCATCCATTTTGAACCTCTACTGGCACGTCTTTAAAAACTCCCAATTCCAGTTGCTTACTCAAGGAAGTGGATAACACGTTTACAGACAATCCTGAGTCGCATAGGGCTTCCTCAATTTGAATCCCGTTGATTGTTATGGGGAGGGTCATAATGGCTGGATCGTTATGTTTTTGCATTTTAAATAAACTCTGCGCAACCTCTCCTTCTTTGGTGCAAATTTTATTTTCCTCATTCCCGAAAATGATTGGACTGGAAGTGCTGGAGCACTTTTCCCTGAAGTTGAAAAGTTCCCAAAATATTTCCCTGACCCATCTCCTCAAGCTAGCAAACAGGAGGGAGTAATCCTGGGCGGATTTACAAACTTGGAATTTTTCCTCCTTTTCCATAAGGAATGCGAATTGTGGGTAAGCTTGCATAAATATGAGCCACGAAGCATCATAATTTAATTTCTCAAACTCTCTTGGTACCGACTGTAGATATCAATTAGATAATTTTTGTCCACCTCTAGTCCCTTGTCAATTTGGCTGTAACTTCCTGAAGCCCTTTTTTCGTCCCTAGTTGGCCAGAGATCATCTTTGTCTTCAAACATTATCATGGCGCAACTCTCTTCTTCTTTGATTACTTTGCATTTCTTGATGACCTCTCTGCCCCTCGAGGTTTCTTAGTGCTTATTTAACTGAGAAACTTGAAACTCCAAGTTATGGAAAGAGGCAAGATGTCATTTCATTGACAGCTCCAACACAGATAGTGCTGATACCTGTTTCTGGAGCTTGCCGATCAGAGAATTTTATTGAGCGGTCATTGCTATCATTCTTTTTATAACTTTCGTCCAACTGTCTGGGATGTCGGGTACTGCAATCCTCTTAGCCTCATCATTAAAGTTCAAAACTTTAGTTGTTGGTTCCTTGATATTTTCTTCCCAATGCTCCCCTTGAAGGCGCTTCCCATTGACGCAGTTTGCTTGGTACACTTCTGTGTTTAAGGGTGGCTGGATGCAAATTTTGGCCAGTTCTTCAATCTTCTGATAAAGGAAATTGTGCTAGGTGCCCTTCACACGTCCCTACGTGTTTGGTTTCTCTTGGGCTTTTGCGTCCGTAGTGGGTCTAGCTGTACTATAGCATGGCGTTTCACAGCTAAGTACTTCACGCTACAACGAAGATACTAGGAGGCCTTAGCGAGAATGTCACTTACACCTAATGTTGGTAAGTTGTTAACCTTACCTAGGTGCCGAGACTACCATGACTATCCACCCTAAACCTCACTCATGAGTGCACCACACTAAGGCCAACTACACATCACCCTCATAGGTAAAGTCCATTTATGACTAAGTCCGTTAGGTAATGCCTAGTCTAGCGGTTAGGTTTATCCACGCTTGTCTTCACGGCTAAGTACTTCGGATTACGCTAAAATCAATTGGGAAGGACTCTAGGTCGTAACTAATTCTCTTGCCATTAGGTTCCAATGGAGTCACTTTACCCAAAGCATTACGCACCTTAACCACTACACACCCACAAGATTTAGCCCATTCGAAACCAAGCATTTTGGGGGTACTAAGGCACCTGACCCAAAGGAGAACTACTCACACATAGTCATTTACACAAAAAATATGCATTTAAAAGGAATAATATTTAAAAAGTGGTAAAGAGAAGAGAAAGAGAGTGCTCAATCGTAGTGGAGAGCCGCTCGATCCGAACCCGCTATCCGCCTCTTGCTCCTCCTTCAACAACTAAAAACCCTAATTTTAAGTTCTCAATGTCAAAGCTTACAACTTAATCAGTTGAGGGGGGTATTTATAGAAGAGTCTCCCCCTCAACCCTAAAATGAGCTAAAAAATTCGAATTGCCCTTAAAATAACTAATTCTCCTGTGTAAAATTTGGCAAAAACACCATTCGGTACCACTGGCGCCGTCCGACGGGCTGAGCTGGCAGGCAATTTTGGGTTTTCGGCGCCGACCGACGGGTGCGGAGTTCAGGCGGTGTCACGGGCACCGATCAGTGGGCGATTCTGCCGTTCAGCGAGTATTGGCACTGCCCAGTTGGACACAGGCAGTTCAGGGAAATGTTGTTGAACTCCTCCCATCGTCTGTCGAATAGGGAGCCGATCGGCTTAGGTCTGCGGAAGAGATGCCAGTCGATGCAGATTTTTCCATTCAGCGGGTGCAGCTTGCTTCCCACTAGCTATCTCTCAGCCCAACTCTACCAAAGCTCATCTTTTCTTCCTTGGTCATCGTGTCCCTGCAAAACCCTCCTCCAAAAGATACGAAAATATAAACATGAAATTATTCTAGGCAACGGACCTAAAAATGACGTAAAATGACTCAAACAGACACAAGACCTGGTCAAATGACCTCAAAACGAGGGCATAATATGAGCATTTCTTACGCTCATCACATTGTTTGGTGGTTATTGTTAGGACAGTAACAATACACAATAGAATCATCAAACAAAATCATTGAAAGATCATACAGAATCATACAAGATAGATTAGGATCATACACAAATACGAGAAGTCACAAGGAATCAAACAAAATCTATAGACCGATAATCTCCCATTACAAAACTGTCACATCAAAACTAAACCGACTTACCTTCCTATTTTATTCAAATTTGAATTTTTCAAAGTTGGCTTGTGCAGACAGTCTTAGACACCTTTAAATAACATATCCACCGTCCAAAATTTACAAACAATGATATTATTTTTTTGAAAAGTAGATGTATTAATCTCCAAATGAGGATTACAGAGCACAACGATTGCACAGACAGCAATCAATTGTGTCAACAGGAAGAGTGTTACAAACTACTAGAGCTCCCAAGACACCAAAACACCAAGACTAAGGAACCGTTATATCAATGACCTTGCAGCAAGAAGTACATCCTGAGGTTGATAGCTAAAAGAGACTCCGGACCAGTAGGTCCACTCCGACGGCCTCCTAGAGACATCTAAAAGCAACTTGTTAAAGCAGAATGGAACGTTATCGAACACAAATTTATTCCTGGCAATCCACACGCTCCAAACAACCGCAGCGAAGCATGTATACCAGATTTTCTTGAGAGTTCTCCCACGTACCAGACCTACCCACATTTCTGGAAAACGAAGAATAGAGCCACATGTGCACCAACTCACTCCAAAAAGTCTTGCAAGCAGATCCCAAATCCTCTTGACGTGATGACAGTGGAGGAATAGGTGATTCAAAGATTCTTCCTCCGCTCTGCAAAGAGGACATGAAGACCCACCCCTCCGAAGGAGTCCAATCCTAAGCAAGTTATCTCTCGTCACGATTCGCCCCTGCAACGCCATCCAAAGGAAACAGCTAACCTTGTAGGGGACTAATTTTTTTCCAGCTATTCGCAAAGACAATAGGAGCTTTGAAAAGGAACCCATCAAACATCAATCCATAAAGGCTCTTGACAGAGAACCCTCCCGTAAGGTCAGGTTTCCACACAAAACAATATGCCCGATCATGTGAAGTAACTGTAGCAGACAAGATAGACTTCATTGCCTGCAAAGATTCCTCCTCCCACACACGGAGACTCCTTCTCCAGTTTAATCTCCAATACTAGATGCCTGCCTCCAAGCTACCGCAATCCTTGACCAAAGCACCTCTACAAGTAGATACTAAGTACAGCCTGGGAAACAAAACAGCAAGTGGACTATCTGAACACCAGGTATCTTCCCAAAATCTAGCAAGATCCCCTCTACCAATAGATATTCTAATGTTCCATCTCAAAATGGAAGCAGAGGGGGAATCAGATGATGCAAGACTCTGTATACTTAACCAATGACCAGGCTGCCACATATTAAAAACGATTCTTGAGAGAATTGAGGTACCTCCAGGGTCGGGGGGAGTACCATGTAGACTGCGAACCACCTTTGCCTATAACATATTCGGATTTGACAAATAGCGCCAAATCCATTTGAGAAGTAGGGCTTCATTTTGCAAATTGAGCTGGATCAGCCCCAAACCACCTTTGTCGACAGGAAGGCACACGTGATTCCGAGGGACAAAAGATAAGCTCCTCTTAGTAGAGTCACCGGACCACATGATCTTTCGCATGCTACTTTTGAGTTGATTCAAGATGCTAGCCGGCATCTTGAATAGTGACATGTAGAACACCAGCAAGGGAGAAAGCATTGATTTGACCAAGGTGACTCGACCACCCAGAGATAGAAGGTTGCCCTTCCAGGAGGAAAGCTTCCTATCGAACAATTCCACGATCGATTCCCAATGAGAGAGCCTTTTCATAGAAGCACCCACTGGAACACCTAGATACTTGAATGGCAAATGCTGGCTGCGACACTCCCAGTATGCCGTGGCATCAGCGATCCACTCCTCGCTTAGATTTATACCTATAATATAATACTTATCAAAATTTAAGGTCAGCCCAGAAACTAAAGAGTAGGAAAGTAGAATGAGTTTGAGGTTTCTTATATTTTGTTGGCAGGCTTTTGAGAAGAGTATGGTGTCATCCGCGTACTGAAGTAGACAAAGGTTGGAGGACATTCCAAGAACAGGTAAGCCTTGAACCAAACCCAAACTTTCAGCCTTCAATATCATTCAACAGAGACCCTCGACCGCTAACAAGAACAAGTAGGGGGACATCGGGTCACCTTGTTTAAGTCCTCGCTCCAAGGTGAAGAGGGAGAAAGTTGAGCCATTTATCAAGACTGAGGCAGAGGAATCACGAATGCAACCGAAAATCCAATTTCTAATCCTAGTGCCAAAGCCCATCGTCTCCATTACGTCATCCAGATAACTCCATGAAACACTGTCAAATGCTTTTTTGAAGTCCAGTTTCACAAGGGCCCTTTTCATTCTTGACTTTTCGAGCCAATTGACCACTTCGCAACAAATCATCACTCCGTCCAAAAGCTGACGACCTTCAAGAAACCTGGATTGCTCCAGACCAATGACCTGCCCCATAACCTGCTTAAGTCGAGACGACAAAATTTTGGTGATAATCTTGTATAGACTTCCTACGAGAGAGATGGGCCGAAAGTTCTTAAACTGATGCGCTCCTTGACACTTCGGAATGAGGGCAATAAATGAGGCTTTTACTTGTGGTAGGAGGTGCCCAGTGTGAAAAAAGTTCTTCACGAAGTTTACCACATCCTCGCCAATGATGCCCCAACAGGTTTTAAAGAATGACAGTCCAAAACCGTCAGGGCCAGGAGCTTTCTCACCATCACACTCCCAAACAGCCTGTCTAATCTCTTCAATAGTGACATCGCTGTCGAGCTCTAACCTGGAAGAATCTGAGATCCAATCAAACATAGATCTATCGAGAGTCGGCCTAACCCAATTTACCTCTGCATATTCTTCTCTAAAAAACTCTACAGCTGCCTTCTTAATCTCGTCGGGGCTGTCCAACACTACGTTATGCGTATGAATACTATTTATGAAATTTGCCTTGTTCTTAAGGCTTGCTGTAGCATCAAAATACCTAGTGTTTCTGTCACCCTTGGTACCCCACTGAACTCTAGAACGTTGTTGCCACAGAGAATCCAAAAGCTTTTGATCATGCCAAAGACTGTCCATGACAATTTTTCGCCTATTAGCTTGATCTACCATGAGTCCAGTCGCATCGTCAATAAGATCCAGGGATTCTAACTCGTCTTCAAGTCTTTTAATCCCTTCTGCAAGCTCTGCAAAAGGAGTAAAAATTTTCTTTCGCATTTTCTCTTTAAGCAATAATAGTTACTCTTGAGACCTACTAAATTTCTCTCTTTTCTTCACCCATTAGGGTTTTTCTTTTCTATCTCCCCTTATATAGACAATTTGTAACCCTAATTTATTCAATTACTATTTGGTGACTTAATTTAATATTATTATCGAAATTAATTTCACGGTTCTCACAGTGGATATGCTATTTAGATAGTTCTAGAAAATACTTACGGATTTGAATAAAAAGATGAACTTTATGTTCATGTAAGTCAATTTCCATTTTTTTGAAAGGTATTTCCATTTACATTTTGTGTTGTTTGTTGTTCATATGAATGTATGTTTCAATTCTTCTAATACTGTGGATGATTATTTGGGTTCACTTTATTTTGAAGCCCATGATGTCCATTTTGTTATTTTTTTGATGCTTTGGTTGTCTGTTTAGTTTCATTTTGATTCCGTGGCTATCCGTTTTATTTTGTTTTGTTGTGAAGTTTTTTTTGTAAAGATAATTTTACCACTTAGTTACCGGCTTGAATTAAGTGGGGACTAGGCTAGTCCTCATTGATAGGGATAGAGATAATATTGGTACACCACTATTAACAAAAAAGCTACAAATTAGGGAATATAGTTATAGAAATAATTAAAAAGAAAATAAATACCATCCAATTACCCTAAATCACGTAACAACGCTATCAGTAACACCAAAAAAATGCCAACAAAAAATACAATTTATAAAAATATAATTATGGAAAATATTACAATTTATGAAAATATTGGTATCCTTGTACTCGGATATTGATTTTCTTCTTCTCAGATAGTGGTTTGCTTCTTCTATGATATTGGTTTCTTTTGACTCTGATATTGGTGTTCTTTTACTATGATATTGGTTTTCTTCTTCTCTGATATTGGTACCCTTGTACTTGGATATTGGTATACTTCTTCTCGGATATTAGTTTCATTCTTCTATGATATTGGTTTCTTTCTACTCTAATATTTATCTTCTTCTTCTCTAATATTGGTATCATTGTACTCTAATATTTTGAACAAACACACAATGCATACCAATATTATTTCATATACATACCAATTACAATACACTCACATACCCATGACAAGAAATATGTGTACCAATTTTACCTTATAGTACAACCAATATCACTTAACAAATATACCAATATCCCTTAACAACCATTGTCACTCGGTAAAATATACCAATACAAAAATACCATTGTATCAATACAAAATACTAATATCACTACAGAAATATACCGATATAGAAATAATAATATCACTACAGAAATATACCGATATAGAAATAATAATATCACTACAGAAATATACCAATACAAAAATATTTAATTGTTTAATACTTGTAACACATCACATCTATACCAATATCAGGTAATGTGTATACCAATATCACTATAGAAATATTCCATTATCACTTCACAAATATACCAATATTATACCGCACTATCCCTGGTCCTTGACGGAAGAAACGACGATGTCAACCACTCGCATCCCACCGTAACTTTAGAAAAAAAGAACCCAAAGTAGAATTGGAAATTTAGTTGATGTTTATAGAGGCAGATCCTAAGGGATTTTTAGGTTTTTATGTTGGCGGTGATGAAAAGAGAGAGGGAGGTATTTTTAGATTTTTTTAGAGCCAAAATAGGAAACCTAAATCAAGGGATTTTTGTAACGTGAGATTTTTTTGCGATTTTTAGTTGGGTCTTTATGGGTAAAAATACTATTATACTCTTGAATGATAATGATCGTCAGATCTGAAAATGAGTTTTAAAAATCAAATCCTATGGTCCAAATTTAGTCCATACTATGGGGATGACTTTTATGTAGTCCCCACTGAATCCAAATCCCTTAGTTACACCTTGTTAGGGTTTAAACCTTTGAACTTTGTCAAATCATTCTATGTTTTGTGCCATTAGGTCAAATATCTTTTTGTTTTGACTTAGTGTGTGAAAAATTGTTCCTAAAGCCTTCAGAGCCCCATTTTTGGATTAAATTGCAAAATTTTATTACCAAATTGAATGAAAAAGAGTATGTTAAAAGAAATTGATTGTCTAACCTCAAGTTATCCCACATATGAGTAGTCAAAAAATTTATAGTTACTATCTAAACCTTCATACAAAGTGTATGAGATTGCAGCCGCAGCCTCAATAAAAAAATCCTATAGAAAAAAAATCAACAATATGAAAAAATAGCTCATACGTTAACACTGTGTGAACTTATAATATGGCAAAAACAAGACGAATCACATCCATCAACTTAAGACTTTGAAAATGCATCTGTCACCGATTTCTCCTCGCGATAAATATGTGAGTTTATGAACTCCATGCTTTCCAGCAACTTCAACACCTACAAAAAAGCTTCAATGGAACTTCAATACCTACAACAAGCGATTCCGATATTTCGATGGAATATCCAGCGTCCAAACCTAAAAATAGAGGCCAAATAAATAGAATCAGTTTCGAGTCAAATAGGTCTCCATCCTATATCAGCAGCAAGCTCAAAAGCTATCATAGCTGCCTCCAGTTAATCTTTCAAGCGGAGCAGATTCCAATCTTAGCCAAAAAAACAGCCATGAACAAATCCAATGTTTCCTTTTGAGCCTCATAATGCGTATATATCGTGCAAGAAGTCATTGGGTAATCTGAGATATGCAAGTTCAAGCAGACAGGGATGAATAAAAAAATTTTGGGCCCGTAAAGATATTTGCTGACGGCTATCGTGCCCCAACAAGCGTGTGGATACGTTAGGCGGGAGTAGAGGGGTACCAGTTCATGTCCCACGAGAATTCGGATCTGCATTATTTAGACTCCAGAATTTCGTTGTTTGGAGTCATTTAGTTTTTTGGGAAAAGTCGACTTTAGTACCCTGTAGTATCGCCCAAAATCACTTTAGTACCCTGTGGTAAAAAACCGACCAATCGAGTCATACTTATTCTAATTAACATCCAAAAGGTCCTCGGACAGCTGCCCGAACTACGTGGCCAGCCACGTCACCAAAACTTGATGACGTGGTGCCACGTGGAGGAGGACGAAGTGGAGGAGGAGGAGGACGAAGTGGAGGAGGAGGAGGACGAGGCGGAGGCGAAGGAGGAGGAGGAGGAGGCGGAGGTGAAGGAGGAGGAGGAGGCGGAGGAGGACGAAGTGGAGGAGGAGGACGAAGTGGAGGAGGAGGAGGAGGACGAAGTGGAGGAGGAGGAGGACGAGGCGGAGGCGAAGGAGGAGGAGGAGGAGGCGGAGGTGAAGGAGGAGGAGGAGGCGGAGGAGGACGAAGTGGAGGAGGAGGACGAAGTGGAGGAGGAGGAGGAGGACGAAGTGGAGGAGGAGGACGACGACGAAGTGGAGGAGGAGGAGGACGAGGAGGAGGCGGAGGAGGACGAGGCGGAGGAGGAGGAGGAGGAGGACGACGAAGTGGAGGAGGAGGAGGAGGAGGAGGAGGAGGACGAAGTGGAGGAGGAGGCGGAGGAGGAGGAGGAGGAGGAGGCGGAGGAGGAGGAGGAGGAGAGAAAGAGAGGGAAGAAGATGGTTATCCACGTGGCGCCACGTCATCAAGTTTTGGTGACGTGGCTGGCCACGTAGTCCGGGCAGCGTTCGGGCGGGTCCGGGCAGCTGCCCGAGGACCTTTTTGATGTTAATTGGAATAAGTATGACTCGATTGGTCAGTTTTTTACCACATGGTACTAAAGTAATTTTGGGCGATACTACAGGGTACTAAAGTGGACTTTTCCCTAGTTTTTTTAAGGTAAATTTTTTACACTGTTAATTACACCTTGTTATAGTTTAAATCATAGACCTCCATCAAGTCTTCGTATTCTTTATGTTATTAGGCCAAATGTTCGTTGGTGTTGTTTAGTTGAGCTTACTCTATGTTTAATTGTGGTGTCACGAATGTATTATTATTTGATTTCATTGTGAAGGTAACACATAGCTAGAAAACTTACCGAGATTCACCAACAAAGTTGCCCGAACAAAAAAAAAGGCCAAGTTGGAACAGGAAT
Source organism: Hypericum androsaemum (assembly GCA_963995505.1). Classification (NCBI taxonomy): domain Eukaryota; kingdom Viridiplantae; phylum Streptophyta; class Magnoliopsida; order Malpighiales; family Hypericaceae; genus Hypericum; species Hypericum androsaemum. The sequence continues at coordinate 8,699,392 of OZ023183.1, forward strand.
AAAGTTTAGGCATGACATGACCCAATTTACAAGATGTGAGAAAGTTTATTGGGTAAATTATTCTAAAGTCCCTCAGGTTTGTTTAAATATACTCAAAAATCTCCCCTGTTTAAAAAATACATGCCGACGTCTTTCATATCTGATTTTATTATACTTTCAGGTCCCTCGCGCACGTTAGCAGCTTTTTTCATTTTTGTCAATAAAATGACCAAAATAACCCCTAGAACAAAAAAAATCGCTGACATCATCTCTTCTTCCTCCTAAAAAAATGGATGCTACCCCACTGTAGATAAAGGTTCAATCATTTCCAATCCAACAACACACACACAAACACCATTTCCAATCAGGAGTGTAATTGGGGAGAAACTCTCTCAATTAGGGTTCATCCAATTTGGGAATTTTCATGAAAACTTAATCCCCGCCTAATTCTCCTCCTCCTACGCCATTCTCCCCGTCCCCGACCATTGCGATCTCCACACTCCCACACCCCAAAGGCCACGCAGACCACTGATGCTGACGGCTTAGAGGCTACCCAGTCGAGGGAAACGGCCGCTTCCCTCTCGAAGAGGTCGGCCCCAAAGTCATCATCTAAGAGACATTTGTCGAGGTACTTGGATGGAACTATAGTCGGGGGATGACTGGAAGCCGGCATCGTCGAAGCTATCGGAGATAGTGGCAAAGTGGACTAAGCCGATGGAGGAGATGAAGCGCATGGAGCTTCATCTTGGAGATTTCCCCGGCAGCGGCGTAGATCAGGTCCCACATGCCCTGAGGTGAGGCCGAGCGCACTTTGGGGTTAGAGAAGCCGTTGGCGGACCCACAAGAAAAGAGTAGTTGTCCTCGTCGCTCTCGTCCTCCATCCTCCGCACCTCGAGATGTAGTTTTCGTGAGTTTGAGATATGGGTATTACAGGGATTACCGGATGGTGCTCAGGGCGAGCTCGTCCTAGTTGATGAGAGCGCGTTCTATGTTCGTCGAGCAGGTTCGTCGAGCAGGATTAGTTTTTTGGTCTGTTCGTGAAGTTCTATTTTTATGATGAATTGAAGGTTTTATGGAGGAGAATGAAATTGCAGGTTTTGATTTGATTTTTGAAAAGTGGAAGGTTTGGAAGAAGGTAGAAGAAGAGATAATGTCAGCGGTTTTTGTTCTAAGGGTATTTTTATTATTTTAATGACAAAATGACGTAGGGACGTCTAAGTGCATCCATCTACCATCTAAGGCCTCCAAGTTCAAGATAAGGAGAAGTGGGCGTCCACATTTGTTCGTTGGCTGACTTAATGAATAAATGACTTTCAAAGTCTCTCATTAGTGATCTGATTTAATAAGAATGCATGTATGTAAGTGCATTTATGAATGTATCCAGTTTCCCTTAGAACCTTATAAAAAAAGGGAATGTTTATGTAATAAACACATTCAGAAATAACATGAGATTCATCAAGACTTTGTCTTTTCATTTTAGGGTGCGTCCCTTGGTTTGAGTTCGTTCCTACTGCCCTTGGCTGACCATCCTTTCTTGGACAAACTTCCATCACGTTGACGGAAGTCACGTATGGTTGTATTTATCTGAATTGCACTTAGATTCCCCTACGCTACATCAGGTGGTATCAGAGCTCCGTTTCAGATCTGATCACACTTCTATTTGAGGTGTGATCACGAACATACGCACCCTTTTAGCCCCATTAGACAAGCCGTCCACTAGGCATCGCGACCCTACTGGTCCTTGCCTCACTCATAACGAGTTACCCATTCCTAGCCTAAATAACCATCCACAAGGCATCGTGGTCCTTGCCTCGCACATCTTGCGCTATCTTTTCTAGTCCTTAACCGATCAACCACGATGACTGATCCGGAAACAACAAAGCGTTTAGGTGATTTGGAAGCAACTATGCAAGAAGTTCTACGTCAATTGCGCAATTTGGCAGTGCAAACACCGGCTGCCATGGGAGACAACGTAAGGAAGGATGAAGGCAAGGAGGATCATGACGACCTTGACTCGGTGCATACGCTACCGATCAGAGGAGGACGTGGAAATAGAGGGGGACGAGGTCGTGGAGGAGATGGAGGACGAGGTGCGCGAAGAGACGCCTATAGAGGAGAAGAAAGAGGTTTTGGCTATCCTCAACGAGTGGATCGACCATTCAAGATGAACATTGAAAAGTTCTATGGTGATGTAGACATAGAATCTTTCTTGAATTGGTTGGATTCAATGGAGAAGTACTTTGATTGCATGGATCTAACGGAAGAGCAAAAGGTCAATTACGTGGCCTTCAAGTTAGAATCCGAGGCTGCTGTTTGGTGGAGGAAAGAACAAAAATCTAGAAGGAGACGTGGAGAACATCCTATACGGGATTGGCCTTCAATGGAACAGGCTTTGAGGGCAAGGTTCTTACCCGTGGATTACCACCAATCCATATACTTGCAATTCTTATCTTGCTCTCAGGGAAATCGCTCTGTGGATGAGTATACGGCTGAGTTTATGAGGTTGGCTGCCCGGAATGATGTGGAGGAGAATGAAGACCAACAGATTGCTCGTTACATTGATGGTCTAAACTATGAGGTGAAGAGCAATATGGAGTTTGATACGTTCTTGTACTTTCAGGATGCTTGTCTTAAGGCAAGGAAAATTGGAGCAACATTGAAGAAGAAGAGAATGGTTCCAAGTCATTTTTCCAATCCAAGTCAGTCCACCACTACTCCTAGAAGTGGATTTGACAAGGGTACGATGCAAGCAAGTGATCCAAAGACTCAACCAAAGACCAAGACGGTTCTCGAGTCATCTCAGAGAAAGGGGAAGGAGGTGGAAACTAACTCGGCAATCAGGTGCTTCAAGTGCAACGCACTGGGCCATAAATCAAGTGAGTGTCTGAGGTGGAAGTTCACGCAATTAAGCATACGTGAAGATTCCGAAGAGCAAGTTGGGGATTTCCTATGTGCTCCCGTAGATGAAGGTGAAGACGGAGAAAAGGAGGATTCAGAAGATGAGGAGGAGGAATATTGTGGAATCATACGCAAACTTGCTCTAGCTGCTCACAAAGTGGAAGACTCGCAACGCCACGATCTTTTTCGCACACGCTGCCATGTGGAAAAAGATGTTTGTGACGTGATCATTGATGGGAGAAGTCAAGAGAATTTCATTAGTGGCAAAACTGTGGAGAAGTTGGGTTTAAAGGTTACACCTCATCCTACACTGTATACTATTGGGTGGGTTCAATCTGGTGGAGGACTCCAAGTGAACTCAAGGTGTACCGTTCCCTTTTCAATTGGCCAATATTCAGATGAGGTTACTTGTGATGTGCTGGAAATGGATGCTTGCAACATTCTCTTGGGCAGACCGTGGGAGTTTGACAATAAAGCGGTGCACAAAGGTCAAGAAAACACCTATGAAATCCAAAAAGATGGGAAGCAGTTTACTTTGCTTCCAAGGAAGCCTGGTCTAAGAAAGTCAAAGCCAAATGATGTCCATCGGATGGTGTCCCTAGTCACTACCACCAAAGAGTTGCATGACTCTTTAAAAGAGATTGGTTGGTGCTATGCTTTTATTATGAAAGATGTTAATCAAGACCAAGAAGCAAGCGTGGTTAGCATTCCTCCTGAGGTGGCTGACCTTCTTAAGAAATTCCATGAGGTTGTCTCTGAATACCTTCCCAAGGGTTTACCACCCTTGCGAAATATTCAACATCGGATTGACCTTATTCCGGGTTCAACTTTGCCTAATCTGCCTCATTATAGGTTGAGTCCTAAAGAGAATCAGATTTTAAGAGAAAAGGTGCAAGAATTATTAGACATGGGCTACATTCAAGAAAACCTTAGTCCTTGTGGTGTTCCTGCTCTCTTGGTGCCTAAGAAGGATGGTTCTTGGCGTATGTGTATTGACAGCCGCGCGATTAACAAAATTACCGTCGGGTACAGATTTCCAATTCCGCGGTTGAATGACATGTTGGATAACCTGAGCGGATCAGTTATTTTCTCCAAGATCGACTTGAGAAGTGGTTACCATCAGATCCGCATAAGGCCTGGAGATGAATGGAAGACCGCTTTCAAGACCAAGGATGGGTTGTATGAATGGCTGTGAAAGGAAGGATTTTCACCCCTCTTGCAATAATGAGTAAGTACGGGATTGTCGTCCCACGAGGACTAAGCTAGGCCACAAATTCAACTCAACCACTAGTTTAGGACTACTATGAATGGATTTGTCAATTCCAAACACAAAATGCTACTTGAAATAAAATTACAACTAAGCAAGGAGAAGGTTAAAACACTTAAAACAAGAGTGAGCTTGGTACCAATGACAACCTAAATAACCAAATGGCATGTGGGGTTTATTGAGTTCGTGTTATGGTCCGGATGTTCCTTAAGCAACTAATCAACGCTCCCGCGACAAATTAGTCTAAATCGATAGTTAATTAGGCTTAGTCAAACCAACCGCGCTCCCGCGACTAATTAGCCAACTAATCCAACTAACTACCGATTATCACCATCATCCTTTGGACAACTAGTCACCTAAGGTGATCCCTCAACAATAGGCAACTAGTTAACTAGTTAAATGGTCCGTTAATCCTAGCCCCTCCCGGCGATTAGCATCAACTTAGTTCATAATCGAGGTGATCAATCAAGATTAGGCATTAAACACATTAACTAGTACATAAACCTTAACATATTATCCCCACAAAACCATTGGCTAAGTAGGTGCCATAAAGGCACCAAACTCACAAATCAACTACTCACTCATGTTCAACAAACAACACAAATCATCCATTGAACAATGAGAATGAAACATGAACAAAGAGATAGAGTTTAGGAAAAGCTCAATGATGTCTTCAAGAGCTCCCTCCTAGCTCCTTCTTGGCCACGTTCTTCTTCTCTTCTCCTCTCCTCTTCTCTTGGTTGGCAGCCACGTTCTTGGTTCTTCAAAGGGAGAGAGAGCCACGGAATTTTTTGCTTCGAGGAAGGAAGAGTATGAGTGGTTGAATGGTGGTAGTCAAAGTATGGAGAAGTGGAGAGGGAGATAGTGGGAGACAAAGTGGAGTAGTGGGAGACAAAGGAAGGTAGTGGAGTATGGGGAATTTGTAGTGGAAATCCAGCCAAAAGGTGGTAGGATAGCAGCCAAGAAAACGTCCTGGCAAATTCTGGAATGGTCCCGGAATTTTAGCCGATTTCGGTCAGGCGAGTTCTCAGGTTTAAAGCTCGTCTTCATGTGCATTTTTGACCCTCGTAGACTTCGAATCTGAAGATGACCGAAGAAACAAAGTTGTAGCCCCGGATGTCTTCTTTCCAGAACCACCTCACTCGTCTCCATGCGACTTCATATGAGAACGTTATTGGCATTTAAGTCTCTCGAGGTCAGTTAGCCTAATGTCGTCGCCTTCCCGATCGTGCACCATTCTTCAAGGCTGATCCGATCATCGTTGAAGCGCTCCAACGTACACCAATATCCTCCCCGCATTACCACAAAGCCTCCTTGAAATAAAAATGAACAAAACTAATGAAAATCACAATAACTATACTAAAACGTTCAAAACACGAAATATAACAAAACAACGATAAATAACACACAACAATACTAGAAACAATGGAAAATTGATACTAAAACATATATAGATGATAGAGTGTTTTCACACTCATCACACCCCCACACTTGAATCATTGCTTGTCCTCAAGCAATACTCATACAAAGACAATCACAAACACAATCACATATGAAAGAAAACATGAAAAGGACAAGACTAGGCATGATCAATTCACAATTTAACTCCCCTCAAAATTTCAAACTCATATCAAAAGTATTATCACACAACCTAGCTAGTACATCAACTTAAACACAAAGAGTAAGAACCGGTAGACACCTCACCACTCGATGGTTTAACCAAGTGTTATCACTATGTAAACGACACTAGAGGGTTAACCACTCAGAGGTTCGGAAATTTTTAGCTCACGATTTGTAAGTAGCCAACTTCCTATCTCTCGCATACGTGATCGATGTCTTTCAAAGTATCCTACGTCCTACTCAACAGTGTCTCAAAGTCATGTGGTTGCTCGTGAACCAGGAGCTTTCAATCGGGTTATAATGGGGCTAAGGTAAAGGTGAGGAAATATGTATGGATAGTAGTTAAACCACCCAATCCGAGGACATGTTACAAAAGTACTCTAGTCACTCGTCTATTCTAAACATCTTCACCATAAATCGCTAAAGCACATACCCAAAATTCACCCATTTCCTAAGACCGTGTAGCACGAGTTATGCCAATTATTAATGCCTTATTCAACATTCACTTTTTCTTTTCTTTTCTTTTCTTCCCTTTTTTTTTTCTTTTTTTTTTCCTTTTTTTTTTCTTTTACAAATACAAACACAAACTTGGCATTTTATAGGCAAAAACTCGGCTTCTTTGTATGGCCTCTCAATTACCCACATTCTCAATGAATTAACCCATAAGAATACTAAGCTACCAACTAAACCCAATACATATCATATCCCAAAAAATGTAAACTTATGTGTCCTCGGATCGGATGACCAAAGGTCGGGAAGATGGTGGATATAAGGCTTAGAGTTGGTATACATATAGTATGATCAATGAATGGCTATGCTCAATGGGTTAAAGCAATGGATATAAAGGTTCTTGGCTCTAAAGCTCTAGGCTCAATTTCAAAGGATTAGCCCCCGTCATTCACTAACGCCACACAACCAAGACCATGTCAAGTACTAGTAGGATACCTCGATCAACCGAACTCATGTAGGCACCTCATGAATAAATGAAGACGGTTGTCTCCTCATTCGGCTCAAAGTTCCTCACAAGGTCACTCATCAACCCTCTAGTCTAATCTACATAGTGAGACTACTAGTCTAAACAACCGAGGGTGAGGTTTCTACAAGTTCTTAGGCCTTGTGCTCGAGTTCATTTCCTAACTAGGTGTGTGGTAAGCTTCTAACACGAGTTAAAGAATTTTGAAGGGGGTCAAATTTTGAAAATTCATGCCAAATCATTGCCTAAACAAGACAAACCATATCTAAACATACAAAAGGATTCCTAAGTGGAACCACACCCCCACACTTGAAGAACACCTTGTCCTCAAGGTGTAGGGAGCACATATACATATAAACAATTGAACTATACTAACAAATGCATTAAGAAGCAAGCATGAACAACAATCAAACATGAAGAACACGACATCACAAAGACATAAAGCAAACTCAAGACATCACGAAGACAAGAAAATAACTAAAGAAGAAAGAAAAAAAAAATGCTAGGAGACGTCCCTTAGTCTTGAGTTGGAGATGTTGGTGGCGGTGGAATGTCGAATCTGGGTCGCTCCACTAGTTGTCGGATGTAGTAGCTTTGATGATGCAGCTCCCTGTCCATGTTGAACTTCGACCCCTTAAATCGCCACTTGCTAGCCTTTCGATTGGGACGATTTGGGAGAAATGGGAGGAAGAGTATATTAAAAAAAAAAAATTTTTGAAAAAAAAAAAAAAAAACGGAAGGAAAATGAAAACCGTGAGTTGCCACGGCCGCGGCAAAAAAAACCACGCCAGAATTTAAAAAAAATTAAAAAAATTTTTTTTTTTTTTGAAAAATTTTTTTTTTTGAAAAAAAAAAAAAAAAAAAAGGATGAATTAAAACCGTGAGTTGCCACGGCCGTGGCTCAAAGCCACGCCTAAAAAAAAAAAATTTTTTTTTTTCGCAATTTTTTTTTTTAAAAAATTTCTTTAAAACTTTCCCAACTCGTCCTCGATCCTTGCTGAGCTCCAATCGTCCATGTCACCTTCAAGATGCAAGAGATCCTACAAGCATGAACTAACACTTCAAAACAAAACATACCAGAATAAGAACAACACATAAATAAAAAGAACACACATAAAAGACTATAACAAATATAAAGACAATACAAAACACATGCTAAGTTATAGTCGTTAGCTTGACTTTACTCCCCTTGTTCATGCATTGGAGGGTGAAGCCACGGATTGCACTTCCGCTTGCCGTTCCATATTACCACCAAGGTACATCTTGCACCTTTGGCCATTCACCTTGAATACTCCTCCATTGATTCTTTCCAACTTGAGAGTTCCAAATGGAAAAACCTTTACCACCTTGAAAGGTCCACTCCACTTGGACTTGTGTTTTCCGGGAAAAAGTTTCAAACGGGAGTTGTAGAGTAGCACTTGATCACCTTCTTTGAACTCCTTCTTCCCGATGTGGGCGTCATGTGATCTTTTGGTCTTCTCCTTCTTAAGCCTTTCCACTCCCGGCTTGGCTTCCTTCTTCAAGAATGCATATCGTAAATGAGAGGGTAGCTCTTTAAACTCCAAGCTTGGAGCCTTAATGATGGAAGGTGGAGTAGGATACTTCAAATGAAGCTCTAAATCTTCATGGAGACCTTTTTTATCTGCTTCGCCCATGAACTCTTCCGAGTCCTCCTCTTCTTGTTCTCCATTAATCTCTTCCTCCATTCCATCTTCAATCTTCAATGAGCTCTCCTTGCCCAACTTGAGGACACCATCATCAACCATATCAAGCTTCATGCACACACCTTCATCAAGAGGGTGGCTCATTGCATTGGACATCTTGAACTCTACTTTCTCCTCCCCTATTCGGAGGACCAATCTTCCTTCATGTACGTCCACCAAGGCACGTGCCGTATTGAGAAACGGTCGGCCAAGAATTAGTGGACAACTCTTGTCTTCTTCGAAGTCCAACACCACAAAGTCCACGGGGAAGATAAACTTATTAATCTTCAACAAGACATCCTCCACAACCCCGAATGGCTTCTTCATGGTTTGGTCCGCCAATTGGAGACGCATAGAAGTTGGTTTCACCTCACACAAGCCAAGTCTTCTCATAATAGACAAAGGCATCAAGTTAATGCTAGCGCCTAAATCACATAAACACTTGGGAAACTCAACATCACCAACAAAACCAGGAATAGTAAAACTCCCCGGGTCCTTTAGCTTTGTCGGGAGATCCTTAGAGATGAGAGAGCTACACTTCTCCGTGAGGGCTACCGTCTCTCCATCTTTCCACTTCCTCTTCTTCGTGATGAGTTCCTTGAGAAACTTCGAGTATTGCGGTAATTGATCCAACATCTCAAGAAAAGAAACACTGATCTGGATGTTCTTCATCTTCTCCATGAAGCCAATAAACTTGTCATCCATCACATTCTTCTTCTTCACTCTTTGAGGAAATGGTAGAGGGGGGATCTTTGGTGGTGGCGGAACATACTCCTCTTCCCCGTCCATCTCAACGAATGGACGTTTCTCCTTCTCTTTTTCATTAACCTCCTCTTTGTTCTCTCTTGATTTTGGGCTCATCTCTTGACAAATTGTTTCCTTGCCACTCCTCAAGGTAATTGCACACACATTTCCTCGAGGATTCACTTCCGTGGAGCTAGGAAGAGAACCGGACGCTCTGTAGGCACTTGCACTTGCTATTTGCCCAAGTTGCCTCTCTATATTGTGCATGGCGGTTGCTTGACCTTTGAGGATTTGTTCAAAGCTATCTTGCCTTGATGCTTGTTGTTGTATGGCGGCCAAAATTTGGCCTTGTTGGCTAACCACCCCTCCAACTTCTTGCATAAACTTTTCCATCTTGTCAAATCTCTCCTCAATATTTCCCATCCGATCCATCAAGGAAAAACGTGGTTGGAAACCCGGAGGAGGTCCTTGTTGTGTATTGCGAAGAGGAAGTCCCTTATCCGGAACAATTGCCATGTTATCTCCACTACTTCCTCCGGTACCTCTCCAAGAGAAGTTTGGGTGATTTCTCCAACCGGGATTGTAAGTAGAGGAATATGGGTTATTTCCCATCCTATTTGCTCCTTGACCTTGGCCTTGTCCTTGGCCACCAACAAAGTGTGCTTGCTCTACTTCCGTGTTCATCATAGCACATTCTTGCATCCCGTGGCCAACATTCCCACATGCTTCACAAGTCGTCCTTACGGCTGCCACATTGGTATTGTTCAAGCTAAGATCGTTCACTTTTCTTGCCAATAATGCCAATTGGGCTTGAATAGAGGAGGCAACATCAACATCAATCACTCCCTTTTGCTGGCTTATAGGTTGTCTTCCTCTCTCACTTGCCATAAGGATGTTTGTAGCTGCTAATTCTTCCACGATGTGGTAGGCATCATCCTTCTCTCTTCTAAAAAAGGATCCATTAGAAGCAGCATCAACCGTCCCCCTTGTAGAGGGTCCTAGACCAAAGTAAAAAGTTTGGAGTAAAGACTCCTCTGATATATTATGGTGTGGACAACTCCTTTGTAATCCCTTGAATCTCCCCCAAGCTTCACTCAATGACTCATTCTCGAATTGTTGGAAGTTGTTAATCTCCTTGATGAGTCTATTTGTCTTGGAGAAGGGAAAATACTTGTCAAGGAAGGCATTAGCTAGCTCTTCCCATGTCGTAATTGTTGCCCCAACGAGATTCTTATACCATATCTTTGCTTGGTCCTTCAAGGTAAATGGGAACAACCTCAGCTTCACAGCATCGTCGGTAACTCCATTGTGCTTGAAGGTGTCGGCTATCTCCAAAAAATTAGCAATATGGTCGTTGGGATCTTCATTCGGTAATCCATAGAATTGGACCGAAGCTTGGAGCATGTGAATCACCGCCGGCTTGATCTCGAAGGTGTTAGCTTGAATAGCAGGCTTAGGAACTCCAGACATTGCCCCTCTCAAGGTGGGCCTAGCATAGTCCATGAGAGACCTTCGAGGAACTCCAACTCCTTGTGCATCGCCTTGCGGAGCTCCTTGTGGAGCTTCTTGCACATGAGGTTGTTGATTCATCCTTGCTTGTGTCCTTCTCTCTTGTCGCAACAACCGTTCCAAATATCCAATGTCAACGTCTACTCCGATCGGAATGTTGTTCGTTGAGCGAGTTGAGCGCATGCGACAAATCAGTACCTTGTAAGACAAACAACAAAGGCACTAAGTAACCAAGTAAACAAAAACAAAAAAAAATGTCCTAATCCAAGTTCGTAAGCCAAATTAAGCGTCTAGTACTTAATCCCCGGCAACGGCGCCAATTGAAAGGAAGGATTTTCACCCCTCTTGCAATAATGAGTAAGTACGGGATTGTCGTCCCACGAGGACTAAGCTAGGCCACAAATTCAACTCAACCACTAGTTTAGGACTACTATGAATGGATTTGTCAATTCCAAACACAAAATGCTACTTGAAATAAAATTACAACTAAGCAAGGAGAAGGTTAAAACACTTAAAACAAGAGTGAGCTTGGTACCAATGACAACCTAAATAACCAAATGGCATGTGGGGTTTATTGAGTTCGTGTTATGGTCCGGATGTTCCTTAAGCAACTAATCAACGCTCCCGCGACAAATTAGTCTAAATCGATAGTTAATTAGGCTTAGTCAAACCAACCGCGCTCCCGCGACTAATTAGCCAACTAATCCAACTAACTACCGATTATCACCATCATCCTTTGGACAACTAGTCACCTAAGGTGATCTCTCAACAATAGGCAACTAGTTAACTAGTTAAATGGTCCGTTAATCCTAGCCCCTCCCGGCGATTAGCATCAACTTAGTTCATAATCGAGGTGATCAATCAAGATTAGGCATTAAACACATTAACTAGTACATAAACCTTAACATATTATCCCCACAAAACCATTGGCTAAGTAGGTGCCATAAAGGCACCAAACTCACAAATCAACTACTCACTCATGTTCAACAAACAACACAAATCATCCATTGAACAATGAGAATGAAACATGAACAAAGAGATAGAGTTTAGGAAAAGCTCAATGATGTCTTCAAGAGCTCCCTCCTAGCTCCTTCTTGGCCACGTTCTTCTTCTCTTCTCCTCTCCTCTTCTCTTGGTTGGCAGCCACGTTCTTGGTTCTTTAAAGGGAGAGAGAGCCACGGAATTTTTTGCTTCGAGGAAGGAAGAGTATGAGTGGTTGAATGGTGGTAGTCAAAGTATGGAGAAGTGGAGAGGGAGATAGTGGGAGACAAAGTGGAGTAGTGGGAGACAAAGGAAGGTAGTGGAGTATGGAGAATTTGTAGTGGAAATCCAGCCAAAAGGTGGTAGGATGGCAGCCAAGAAAACGTCCTGGCAAATTCAGGAATGGTCCCGGAATTTTAGCCGATTTCGGTCAGGCGAGTTCTCAGGTTTAAAGCTCGTCTTCATGTGCATTTTTGACCCTCTTAGACTTCGAATCTGAAGATGACCGAAGAAACAAAGTTGTAGCCCCGGATGTCTTCTTTCCAGAACCACCTCACTCGTCTCCATGCGACTTCATATGAGAAAGTTATTGGCATTTAAGTCTCTCGAGGTCAGTTAGCCTAATGTCGTCGCCTTCCCGATCGTGCACCATTCTTCAAGGCTGATCCGATCATCGTTGAAGCGCTCCAACGTACACCAATATCCTCCCCGCATTACCACAAAGCCTCCTTGAAATAAAAATGAACAAAACTAATGAAAATCACAATAACTATACTAAAACGTTCAAAACACGAAATATAACAAAACAACGATAAATAACACACAACAATACTAGAAACAATGGAAAATTGATACTAAAACATATATAGATGATAGAGTGTTTTCACACTCATCAGGCTGGTCATGCCATTTGGTCTGACCAATGCTCCAAGCACCTTCATGAGGTTAATGCATCAGGTATTACGACCTTTTCTTGATAAATTTGTGGTCGTATACTTTGATGACATTCTTGTGTATAGCAAATCAGAAGAGGAGCATTTGGTTCATCTAAAAGATGTGTTCACCGCACTCCGTACCAATCATCTATTTGCCAACTTGAAGAAGTGCATATTTTGGCAAGACGAACTCCTATTTCTTGGATTTGTGGTAGGCAATGAAGGAGTGCAAGTTGATCAAGCCAAGATCGAGGTAATTCAGTCTTGGCCTACTCCGATAAATGCAAGTCAGATCAGAAGTTTTCTTGGCTTGGCAACCTTTTATCGTCGTTTCATCAAGGGTTTTAGTACTATTGCTGCCCCACTTACTTCTCTTCTCAAGATGCAAGTTCCTTTTGTGTGGGATGGAGAGGCGGAGCGTGCTTTTCGTCAACTCAAGGACGCACTAAGTTCAGCGCCCGTGCTTGCCTTACCTAATTTTGGTAAACTTTTTGAAGTGAATGTGGATGCTTCCGGACTTGGTATAGGGGCTGTGTTGTCTCAAGAGAAACGTCCTATTGCCTTTTTCAGCGAGAAGTTAAGTGATCATCGACAGACTTGGTCCACGTACGAGAAGGAGTTCTATGCTGTGTTCCGTGCCTTGAAGAATTGGGAACATTACCTGGTTGGTAAGGAATTTGTCTTATACACGGACCATAGAGCTCTAAAATTTCTGAATGATCAATCTAAGTTGTCCAATCATATGCATGCTCGTTGGACCACTTACTTACAGAAATTTCCTTTCCGAATCACGCATAAAAGTGGCACTCAGAATGTTGTGGCTGATGCTTTGAGTAGGAGAGTCACTTTACTTACTGAATTGAGGGGTTCCATTACCGCCTTTGAAAGCCTACGTGATTCGTATACTGAAGATGAAGATTTTTTTGAGATTTGGTTGAAATGTGAGAAGGGAATTGGCCACGAAGATTATTTTGTGCATGATAGTTTTCTGATGAAAGGCAATCAGCTTTACATTCCTAAGACCTCGTTGCGTGATCATTTGGTGTGGGAAATGCATGGTGGAGGCCTCTCGGCTCATTTGGGTCGGGACAAGACTTTGGCTGCCTTGGCCGAATGTTTTTATTGGCCAAAGATGAGAACAGAAGTTGGCAAGGTGGTGAAGCATTGTCGTGTATGCCAAGAAACGAAGGGTACCGTGCAAAACACGGGATTGTATACTCCTTTACCAATCCCAAAGAACATTTGGGAAGATCTCAGCATGGACTTTATCCTTGGCTTACCTCGTACCCCGCATGGTACATATTCTATTTTTGTTGTTATTGACAGGTTGTTCAAGATGGCGCATTTTGTTCCGTGGAAGAAAACAACCGATGCTCATAGTGTGGCCAAACTGTTCTTTAGAGAGGTGGTGCGACTTCTTGGTGTACCAAGAACGATCACTTCTGATCGGGACACGAAATTCCTTGCAAGTTTTTGGAAGACTTTGTGGCGGATGTTTGATGCAACCTTGCAATTTAGCACCACCGCTCATCCTCAAACTGATGGACAAACTGAAGCTACCAATCGCACACTTGGAAGTCTCTTGCGGAGACTTTGTCATGAGAGGCAACGTCAATGGGATTTGGCCTTGCCTATAGCTGAATTTGCATACAATGGAGCTGTTCACAGGTCAACGGGACACTCACCATTCTCCTTAGTCTACACCAAGGTTCCGAATCACTTGGTGGACATTTCGTCCGTTTCCAAGCCTAATCGTGCTAATCCGACAGCTGTGACTTATGCCGAGCACGTGAACTCAGTGTTGGAAGCCGTCAAGAAAAGGCTAGAAGCTACTAATCAAAAGGAGAAGGCTCGTGTTGATAGGCATCGACGTGTGCAAATATTTCAGCCTGGTGAGGAAGTTATGGTTTATTTCAAGAAGGAGCGGATGCCCGCCAATATGGGTGGAAAACTTCAGCCTAAGAAGTATGGACCTTACAAGATTTTACGATGGGGCAATGATAACGCCTATGTTGTTGATCTTCTTGACGAGTTTGGTGTGTCCAAGACGTTCAATGTTGCTGACTTGACACCTTACTTTGACCCTCTTCCCTCACCATCCCGGTTGGCCGCTCGGGACTAGCTTGTTCCTAAGGAGGGGTGGATGACGTAGGGACGTCCAAGTGCATCCATCTACCATCTAAGGCGTCCAAGTTCAAGATAAGGAGAAGTGGGCGTCCACATTCGTTCGTTGGCTGACTTAATGAATAAATGACTTTCAAAGTCTCTCATTAGTGATCTAATTTAATAAGAATGCATGTATGTAAGTGCATTTATGAATGTATCCAGTTTCCCTTAGAACCTTATAAAAAAAGGGAATGTTTATGTAATAAACACATTCAGAAATAACATCAGATTCATCAAGACTTTGTCTTTTCATTTTAGGGTGCGTCCCTTGGTTTGAGTTCGTTCCTACTGCCCTTGGCTGGCTGTCCTTTCTTGGACAAACTTCCATCCACGTTGACGGAAGTCACGTATGGTTGTATTTATCCGAATTGCACTTAGATTCCGCTACGCTATATCACAAAAAAAGAAAAAAATTATTGAGGGACCCGCAAGTATAATAAAATTAAATACGAGAAATATCGGCGTGTATTTTACAAATAGAAGGAACTTTTGAATATGTTTAAGAGTAAAATACCCAAGTTTATTTATTTGAATTTTCTTCCTATTCTATAGAGAATGTTATCAAGATCTGTCTAGCTCAAAGATTTCATATTTAAGCTTAGCAAAGTAAATTAGCTCGCGGTACTTACCATGACATCCGAATTTTTCTGGAGTGACACTTCTTGTCGTGTATTTTGGGTGAAAATGCTTCGAAATAATTGGAACTTAGGAGGAACTAACATTTAAGGGATGATTGAGAAAAAAAATTATACTTTCTTTTTCCTGTATTAATGGTTTATTCGTCACTTATAAATTTTACGTATTTTTTTATTTTCATAAAATTTTAAGAATAATCTACAGGTTTAAAAGTTAATTTTACTCAAATTTATAAAAAAGAAATAAAAGGGAAAACTGAAGAGCGAAAACAAGGCTGGGCTGACATTTGCTTTTTTTAGGGGAAAAATCAAAGGAAGATAGAATAGTAGCGGGTATTGTGGGGTGTGCAAGTGTTCCGTAACTGAGCTTTCACATCATCCGCTTTGTTTTGTGAGAGAGAGAGAAACCAGGGTCTGTGGTGGAGGGACTGACATTGTCCTTCATCAAAGTCGCTGACCCAATTGTTTGTCCCTCCGCATTTAAAGCGGGGGGCTCAACTTGTTATATGCTCTTCGGTATATGTTCCTCCGTGGGCCCTCATCCTTTTTTCCAATTTGACTTTTTTTTAGGAACAAATTTTTTTTTGAATTGGATATCAAAAGCCGAGATTGATATAAATCTCCCAGCTTCTCGCCAGAAGCTCCATTGCTCTGCAAATCAGTGTTGCCAAAGGGTAGGCACGGTCTACGGGGCGTCTGATGCATAGGATGATCAAAGAGGAGTTCACCTCCACATGAACCCTCCGGAACCCCCTCTCCCAAGAAAGCTCGAGTCCTAGGACCAAAGCCCAAAGCTCCGCAGCCAGGGAGGTGCAACTCCCAATACCCTTAATGAAGCTGCATACCCAAATGCCATCCGAGTCGCGAATGATACCACCAGCCCCAGCAGGACCGAGTTGCCCATTGAAGCGCCATCAGTATCGAGCTAGATGAAGCCAGCCACAGGACGCTGCCAGGCGACTAGGATCTCCCGACGAGGAGGTAATAGAACATTCTGGTCCATCAGGACACGAGCAAACTCCCGTGGTTGTGATGTGATGAGGGAGGGGGTGCCCCGAAGATGTATCAGGTCAAAATGTCGAGTTGCTCCGCCATCTCCAAAGCCATCAGCAAGCCATCACGAAAGTCGTTGCCCACGGCGGGCCCTTTATGGGGATGGTGGTGTCAGCAATGTTGGCCCAAAGCCACCGGCGAGGATCTGTCTCGGTATAGAAGCCCCGTTGTGGACGAGGTAGGAAAGAATCCTAAACAGTCCTCGAAAACTTGCAATCATGAGACATATGCATTAAGGACTCAGACTCAGAACCACATCTTGGGCACATGTCATCCTCCGTGAAATGCCTCCGCGCCCTCTCTGCATTGTTCATCAGCCTGCAATGACAAAATAACCAAATGAAGAACCAAATCCTCTCAAGGACCCGTAAGGACCAAATTTGAGTCCAGATCATATCCTCTGGCTGTATCTCCACAACCCTGCATAGTACCCTACACAGAGACTGGGTAAAGAACCGTCCATCCTGAGTGAGGCTCCAGGAAAGCTGCTCAGTCCACTTTGGTAAAACCTACACAAGAATTGAAGTCAGAGAACCAATGATATGCAGAGGGAGGAGGGTCTCCAGACGAGAGGTATCCCAACCATTCTCTAGGGACCAATGCTCAGCGACCCATTTTTCAGCCTCGTTAGCAGGGAGATCGCTAAGGAGGTGGTTCCAGAGAGGGGAAGGAGAGAGCCACGGGTCATCCCAAAAAGACGTGAGGAGATCATTCCCCACATTCCGATGAAGACTGTGGGTAAGGACTGCAGTGCTTCAACTTTAACAGATCCAGATCGATGCCACCCCTGCTGTATTTGCCCATCCGAACACGCGCCCAGAAGGGGGTGCTGAGACTGGAGAAATCTCCATGACAGCTTAGCAAAGGATGTCATATTGACCTCCCGTATCGGTTGAAGGCCAAGGCCACCTACCTCCTTTGGAAGGTACATAGTATCCCAACCAACCAGGTGTATCTGGTGGTCCTGATGGGAACCCTAGATGAACTTCCAAATACAATGGTCCATATCCTAATAAAGCCCAGCAGGCAACAGATCTGTCTGCATCGTATGGGCGGGGATAGAGGCAAGAATCGAGCGAGCAAACGCCAGATGCCCAGCCCTGCTTAAGGATCTCACCTTCCATCCAGCCATCTTTCCACAGAGTTTCTCTAGAACATAGTGGTAGGACTGACGATGGTCCTGTCTGAGGTCAGTGGGGGCACCCAAGTATAGGTCCAAATTCGAAGTCAGGGAAATACCCATCACATTATTGAGCTGGCTAGCAAGCTAAGCACCGACGTTCTGGGAAACCATGATCTTGGACTTGGATAAACTAACTCGTTGCCCTGAGCAACTATAGAAGGTCTCCAGAAGTTCACAAACTACCTCAGCCTGTGGAATAGAGGCCTCAGAGAGAAGGATCATGTCATCAGCGAACATCAGCTGGGATATGGGTGGAGCACGATGCGTCAAACGGACAGGGGCCCATCTACCATCATGTACCCATTGCTCAATTGCATGTGACAGTCTCTCCATGAGAAGAATAAAAAGTTAAAGGGATACAGTCCTTTGATTCGCGAATACTCGATTAAGTCTAGAACATGATAAAGTATTTATTCAATCAACTTAATCATATTGTCTCATTCTACTAATTGATCATATTGTCACTTTTAGACACTATTCAAAAAGTGATGTGCATTGGCAAATGACTAACGATCCAATTAGTTATGAGAAGATAAGTATTCTCTCCAAGTCTATTTGAGGAATGAATCATATTCTTGGCTCAATTACCACGCACATGCACTTCGTAATGTACCCAACACATGCCGTATCTACCCCGTCAGGAGTACAAGCGTTGGTTATGGTCAAAGCCCATCACTCCATACATGTCGTGCGTATTGACCTCAAGTCAGGGGACTATTACACTATCCACAAACCGATATTCCCGTAGACACATAAATAGAATATACCAAATGGTTTCTCGGTCAGGCATGCCAATACTCTCTAAAGGATCCGTGCATCCATCATAAAATACCTAGTATTTCGTAGTTGTGAGAACCACTACATCCTCTAAGGATATGATGCAGATTGTACACCAATCTCAATCGCATCATCGATATCCTATTCACGATGATTATTGATTGTGGCTATTTAAGAACCATGTTTATTGTCATGTGAGATCTCACATTCTCAATAACAATATTAGTTCATCGGAACACTGACATGAATATTTGCAAACAATCAAACAATATTCAATGAGTGTAATGCCGAGTATTATAAATCAATAATACAAAACAACTGAATGTGATCAAGTACAATGTCATTACTAGGATTGTCTCTAGGACATATATACTAACAGTAACAACATGACAATTATAAAGACCATTTGAAAACGATTCAGAAGATGAAGAATGTTACAAAAATTATGCAAGTTTAGCACAAATTATTAACTTAAAATATTTTTTAATTCGTTAAATGTGTAAAAACATACGTATTTACTAAAAAATTATTATTTTACCTGAAAGTTGTGGTCAAGATTAACATTAAGATTTTCTGAAAAAGTATTAGTAATTACTAAGATGGGTCATCAAAGTTTAACAATAGTCACCAACGTTTAATGGGTAGGGTGGCAATAGATCTTACCTCGTTTTATAGGTGTCAATGAGTCAAGTCACACCCCTCGTGGAAATGGATAAACTTTTTCTAAGAGAGGAACAAAGTCAAATGTCGTCTAAAACTCTGAGATTGAGAGTTAGGCCAATCTGCCTAAATGAAATTCTGACAAAAAAATTTAACACTAGTCCCGACTCCCAACTTGGAATCAAGGTTTTTTTATCAGTTTATAGAAGTTATCTTATAAAGGTTCTAATTTATTTTTAATAAAAAATTAAAAATTTAAACTTCTTAAAAATTTATTTGTTTCTTCAACAAAATATAATATCTCTGGATATCTCTATTTGTCACAAGGGATGACAAAATGACCTTGGCTTGGACACTTGCTCTACTTTACTCCAGTGATCTAGGAATGTTTATTTTGATTAGGCTATGGTAAAATTAGGTATGAGTCCACTTTTATAAATAGGATTTTACGAACCGAGATTCTGGTAGGATCATATATATAAATCCTAATTCTTACAATGACTAGGAAACTTCTCACATTTTTTATCCAAAATAATAAAGCTATTGTTTTGGTGGTTTCATATGAATCCTCATTTGGTTTTATCATTATTTTCAATTGTGGTTTTATCATTACATTGTTTTGGTACCATCATTGTTTTCAAACGAAATTTTTTTTAACAAATAAAAATTGGAAATTTTTTTTTTCGTCAACATGGGTGAACACTAACACATGATTCAAACATTTTTAGAAGCTTCATAAAACCAGTGATTCACAAAATTCCATAAGTACTGGATTTGTACTCATTCAGTCTGGTTCAAAGATAGAAAAGGTTTAGGGCCAGATAGCCCAAAACCCAAACAGGCCGAATGCTGAACGTATTCGGCATTTAATTTGATAAATAATTTTCAAAAGATTTAGTAATATCGTTATTCGGTAGAATATTAGTAAGTATTGACATTTTTGCTGTAATAAATACTAAATAAACCAAATACTAAACTGTAATTTTATTAATGATATAAATTAAATTTCTAAACCTAAACCTACCTCACCCCAGAGTCACAGGCACGCAGTCACACACACCAAGTAAGCTTTTACTTCTCTAACTTCTTTAGATTTCTGATTTAGGGTTTTGAAAATTTGGTTAATCGTGGATTTAGGTCCTATTTGTGGATAATGCAGTGTTAGGCTTTTTAGACGATAGATAGCTCCTTGGTGGGACGTGAAATGTATGTCTGTTACGTTTTTATTATTGATTTGGTGTCGTTGTTGGTAGCAAAAAACGAATTTTGTTGAGCTAATCGTAGCGTCAAAAACTTTTTTTGAATAAGTTAAATTTTATTATAATAATATTTATGTTAGAAGAGGAACTCATGATCTTGCGACCGCCGACTTCTTCAAAACCCTTTTGGAAAAAAACCGTACCACAGAAAGAATACCGTTGAATTCACAACGAGGACAAAGATCCTTTTGGGCTTTCGTGCTCAGTTTCTTATGCTTGATTGCTTCAATGTCTTATAGTGTGTTTGAAGTACCTGATTGTGAACTTCTTGCTAATGTGGGATTCTTACTGTCTGTATGGATTTACTATCTTTGCAGAGATGGATATAGATACTGGGATGTTCAGGGTTCATCAGACCATCGGAAGTGTTCTGTGTTGCAAATGTGGTATACTGATGCAACCCAATGCTGCTAATATGTGCGCGAGATGTCTACGATCCGAAGTGGATATCACCGAAGGTCTCGTAAAGCATGAGAAGATTAAGCACTGCCCCAAATGCGGTGACTACACGGACCCACCGAATATTAGGATCATGGCGAAATTAGAATCTGATCAGCTGAAAGCGTTCTACTTGAAGAAGTTGAAGAGGGGAAATGGATAGAAAGAAAGTTACGCTTAGGGACGCGGATTTTGTTTGGACCGAACCACATTCCAAGAGGATTAAGCTAAGGATCATAGTTCGGAAGGAGGTTCTGACTGGTGTAATTCTCGAGCAATCGTATGTCGTGGAGTTTGTTCAGCTGGAACATATGTGTGACTCTTGCACGAGGATTCAGGCCAACCCGGACCAGTGGGTTGCAGCTGTCCAACTCCGCCAACATGTTTCGCACTGAAGGACCTTCTTTTACCTGGAGCAGTTGATTCTGAAGCATGATGCAGCAGCAAGTGCAACTAGAATCAAGCAGATGGATCAAGGCATTGACTTTTTTCTTTGCAAATCGCAGCCACGCTGTGAAGTTCGTTGACTTTATCGGAAAGTTAGCTCCTGTGAAGGCCGATAACGCCAAACAACTCGTCTCCCATGACACGAAGAGCAACAATTACAATTACAAGTACACTTTCTCAGTCGAAATCTCCCCGATTTGTCGCGAGGATTTGATCTGCCTGCCTCGTAAAGTTGCCACTAGTCTCGGGAATCTTGGTCCTCTGGTAATCTGCACAAAAGTGACGAACAGTATAGCTTTGATGGATCCTCTTACTCTGAGATATTGCTTCTTGGATGCAGATCAGTACTGGAGCACATTGTTCAAGTCGTTGCTTACGAGCAGGCAGCTCGTCGAGTACATCGTGTTGGACATCGAGATCACGTCCCCCGAGGTTACGATCGGTGGTTCGAGATATGCTTCGGCTGATGCTCAGGTGGCTCGTTTGTCGGACTTCAGGAAGAACGATACGATTTTCTCCGTACGGACACATCCTGGCCATCTTTTGAAACCTGGTGACCAGGCTCTTGGATATGACCTTTATGGAGCTAACGTTAATGACATTGAGTTGGACAACTTCAAAGGTCACCTTCCTGAAGTAATCATCCTGATCAAGAAGAGTTACGAAGAGAAGCGACAGAGGAAACGTGGGAAGCCTCGACATGGAAGCTGATGAATCGAGAGGGAGACAAGATCCCGAGAAGATGAACTCGGAGTTCTTGAGAGACTTGGAAGAAAACCCTGAGTTGAGGTTCAACATTTCGCTTTACCAGGACAAAGAACATCAGCCTTCGGAGATGGCATCCATGACTTCTGATGGGGAAGATGTGCCTTCTGTTCCCTTGGACGAGCTTCTTGCTGATTTGGGTATAAATGATGACGGAGATGAGGATGATGACATGTCCATCTGGGATGGGACGTGACAGAACATGAATTTTTGTCGAAGCCCATGTTTGGTGCAACAAATAGCCCGCACAAAATTGAAAGTTTGTCTAAGCCCATCTCCAAATACTTGTCCCATCTTTAACCATGGGCCAGAAATTTTTGTCATAGGACAAAAATTTCTTCTCATGTTCTTTTACCATATTACCCTAAAATCTTTCTTTTTTTTAATTTTTCTTCACCATATTTTAACCCAATTATGAATGCTTATTTTATCTAATATGAGATTATCGTATCCGATATCCAACTCTTTTTATCGGATTCAAATATTTCAATATTCGATATAAATTTAAATTTTCTAAATTTATATTTTCGAGAGCGAAGATATATAAAGATAGTAAAATATATACAAATATTTTATTTGCTATGCATAATTTTGGAAGATATTTCGTTTTAACGAAATTGCACATAACAAGTTGTTTAATAGATTAGATAGTTCGGATTCTTCGTAACCAATTTTTTTTGGATATTATATTCTTTTTCGAATACGGATACCAAAAAAATGATTGTTCGAATATTTGAGATAGTTAATATTTGAATATGGATAATGCATTTTCTCTATTATTTTTGTAAAGGGTAGTTTTGTCTTTTACAAAATCGTATGTTGAACTATTACATGTACCAAACAAGGACTGTACATAATGTATTGAAGTTACCAAACATGGGACAGGACAGCTAGAACAAATAGTTCTGTCCAGTACTGTCCTGTTCTGTCTCTCCAAGCATGTCCAGAAGAGGTACCAAATGCACCATTGTCTAATGAAATGGTTGTTTCGCGACTTCTTTTGCATGTATTAGGTTGATTTTGTGATCTATTATTGTGCGCGTTTATTCATGTCATGACACTTTAGCGAGGTTCAAGTTAGTATAAATTTCGCCTCTAAAAACTATGAAAGGGCGTGATAAAACTGCGTAGATTGTTTATAAATGTTAAAAATTAATTCCCTTGAGCCGTTTTACCATAAACCATAGAGAAGAAAATGATGGCAGCTGAGATGGTAGAAAGACAGAAAATGGCTAGTACTTAAATTACTTTAGGGGTCAACCAAATGTGTATAAAATGTTCTGTTTCCATATCAAAGAAGCCAACTTTTCTACCCAAAAAAAATCAAGGAAGCCAACTCGGGGTATCTTTCAAAATTCTCCCGAGTTCATCTAATTCAAACTTACATTAGTTATGTATTCGGATAACAAGAGTATAAAAAAAAATACCGTTGCGACCTGCCAATCGGATATAATGAATTGATTTGGAGGAAGTTCAGCCGCACATTGACAGAAGAATGCGGTACACAAGATTTAGTACCACCAACTTCAAACTTAATTTTGCAGATAGAATACTCGTTCCCCTCGCATAGTATAACCACCACTTAGAAAAAAAACTAAAAAAAATGGTTCCCGCCATTTCCATGCTAGGACCTCATATCCCAACTAACTTAACGGTCATCTCAGGCAAGCCCAAGCTCTACAAATCCCCAAACCCTCTCCAGAAAACCCTAAACTCTCTCTGCAAGTCAGGCAACCTCGAGGAGGCTGTCCGGCTAGTCGAATCCTCCCCGCTCTCTGCTGTCGTTGGCCCGGAATCCTACGCTCTCCTCCTCCACTCCTGCATCACCAAGAGGTCCTCGACGCATGGGCAGAGGCTCCACGAGCGGATACTGCTGTCCGAGGACCGGAACCTTCTTCAAGACCCCACCTTGATAGCCAAGCTGATCACCCTGTACTCTGTTTCAGGACGCCTCGTAGACGCCCGCCAGGTGTTCGACGATGGGCTTCTCAGGGAGGGGGGCCTGGCGGAGTCTGTTTGGGTGGCGCTGGCAATTGGGTACTCCAAGAATGGGCGTTTCGGTGAGGCTTTGGCTTTGTATGTTGATATGTTGTGGAGTGGCGTGCGGCCGGGGAATTTCGCTTTCTCGATGGCACTGAAAGCATGTTCCGAGTTGGGAGATTTTCGGGTTGGAAGAGGGGTTCACGGTCAGATGGCGAAGTCCGGTGGAGATGCTGATCAGGTTGTTTATAATGCTCTTTTGAGTTTAAACTTGCAGAGTGGGTCTTTCGATGAGGTGTTAAAGCTGTTTGACAAAATGCCTCAGAGAAATGTTGTTTCTTGGAATTCCTTGATTGGTGGGTTTGTTAAGGACGGGAAAGTATTTAAAGCGCTTGATGTATTCCGGCGGATGCAAACAGAGGGGGTTCGATTTAGTTGGGTCACACTTACTATTATCTTGCCAGTATGTGGACAAGGGACAATGCTCAGCTACGGGAAAGAGATACACGCTCAAATTCTTAAGGCAGAGAGGAGGCCGGATGTCTTGGTCATGAATTCAGTTATTGATATGTATTTTAAGTGTGGTACAGTGGATTATGGTAGAAAAGTGTTTGATGGTATGAGAATTATGGACTTAACAACGTGGAACACTATCTTGACTGGATATTCAATCAATGGATGTATGGAAGAAGCAACAATGTTGTTTGACAGAATGATCACATCCGGTGCAAGGCCAGATGAGGTCACATTTATAATCCTGCTATCTGGTTGTAGCCACAGCGGCCTAGTCGAAGAGGCAGAAAAATTATTCAGGAAAATGGAAGTAGATTTTGGGATCTCCCCGGGCCTCGAGCATTATGCTTGCTTGGTAGATGTCCTAGGTAGGAGAGGAAGAATTGAGCAGGCACTTGAGGTGGTACGAAACATGCCAATGGAGCCAGGTGGTAGCATATGGGGATCGTTGCTCAACGCATGCCGTCTACATGGGGAGGTCTCTCTCGGCGAGGTTGTTGCGAATCGGTTGTTTGAACTTGAGCCAGACAACCCTGGGAATTATGTTCTGTTGTCAAATATATACGCAAA
The DNA here is from genome assembly GCA_963995505.1 of Hypericum androsaemum. Taxonomy (NCBI): domain Eukaryota; kingdom Viridiplantae; phylum Streptophyta; class Magnoliopsida; order Malpighiales; family Hypericaceae; genus Hypericum; species Hypericum androsaemum. Next base: position 8,724,447 of record OZ023183.1, read on the forward strand.
TGCAGGGATGTGGGACCAGGTGAACAAGGTAAGAGATTTGATGCAGGAAAAGGGCATCAAGAAAGATGCTGGATGTAGTTGGGTGCAAACAAAGAGTAAAATCCACACTTTTGTGGCGGGTGGGGCTTTTGAATTTCAGAATTCTCCGGAGTATAAGAAGATGAAAAATCAATTAGCAGAAGCCATGGAAGAAATGGGTTATGCACCTGATACCGGTGCAGTGCTTCATGATATAAATGAGGAAATGAAAGCTGCGTGGTTATGCGGGCACAGTGAGCGCCTAGCAGCTATGCATTCTCTTATCCATACTGCTGATGGGATGCCTATAAGAATTGGTAAGAATCTTCGAGTTTGCGTAGATTGTCATTTGTGGATGAAGATTCTATCAAAAGTAGCAGGGCGATTAATTACTTTGAGAGACACAACTCGCTTTCATCACTTCAAAGAAGGCGTGTGCTCTTGTAAAGATTATTGGTAAGGGTTCTCAAACTCTTATATCAACCCTATACATATTTTTTGTAATTGCGCAGAGAAGTGCCAAACTAAACCAAGAAGATTTTTATCCTATTAAACATGAATGATGATTACAAGCTCCATTACAGGTGAGTTTGTCGATGCATTAATTCTTCGAATAGATGCTCGATAGGTCCAAAACAAAACAAAGAGCCAAGATTGGAAGAAATAAGTGGGCAACAAGAGGACTGCCACATAGGTTACAGAGAATGTAGTTAGTTTGGGAAAGAGTTCTTTGAAATCAAGTGGACAAAAAGCTATTAGTGTTGCTAGCGGCACCGCAGATTGTACTTTTTAGTCATTAAAGAAGAGCCAATGGAGTTTTCTGCCGCTTCCTCTGGCAACATGTAGTCAGGGTCTTCCAACTGATTTACTTCTTCCTGCAACTCGGTTTCAATCCAAGAAGGCCAACTGATATCACTATCTGTTTCCCATGACAACTCCTCTTTGCTTCTTTGCATTTCGTTTACCTTGTCGACCAACGTCAGAATCATCTGATGGTTCAAAACTTCATAGTCTCTGCAGAGTTGACAAACCATCTGTTATATAATCTGATACCCTCAAATTATACTCTAACCAAGATTGAAAAACAAGGGATACCTTCTCATTTACCTGTACGTGAAAATAGCGTGCAAGAACTGGATGGAGGCTAGCATTGCAAAAAGAGACCTTGTTAAATTGATCAGCCATGATTGTTGCTCGACGCTACTTGATACAAGCCGAAGAAGCATAACTTCTACTGAGAATGTAGCACACAAGCCTGAGAACAGAAGTGGTATTACACAGTTAATTATGTGATGCTGCCATCATTTTAAGTAACCTCGAAACTAAGGAGGATTAGTTTCATACCAACATAGAGCCTGGCTCTAACAGTGTATGTCTGTTTTGTACTGGTGAACATATAGATGATGATTATCGACAGAGAATACATGAAGAATGTTTTGATTATACGCGATTCAAGCAACATGGCGTTGTGCAGAGCGAACAGCTTCTCCAGCACGACAAACATGCTTGCCTGTTTTGATTCAAATGCTTCCTACAAAAGATGAAAGTTTGGTGAGGTACATGCAGGCTGATATCATTACAAACTCCCCTCTCAGATATGTACCACATGGCTAATCAAGACCACGAACCTGAGCTGCAAGTATTGAGTTTGAATTTTCGACGAGGTGATTATGGATTTGATGAAGCTGTTCTTGTCGCTGAGTAAGTTCCTCCTGCTGTTTGTGGCTATATGCAACTAGCTGCTCCAGAGTGCCCCTGCATTTGATAAATGTCAAATAAACTACCTATGTACTATTCCAAAACTTTCCATGTCTCTAACTGCTAATTAAATTAAACATCCATCTGATATTTTACCTGCTCTCTTCTAATGCCTCTGATTGAAATTCTGTTAGTATCTGCAGGCCTTTAAGTGCAGTAGATTGTCCATCCAGCAACTGCTGTTGTTTGTCCAGTGACTTTCCTGCTTTGTTCTCGATATCATCTGCAGTGATCTGTAGATTTTGCATCCTCGAGGACATCGCTTCCCCTACTTCGCCAATCCGGCTCTGTATCTCGAAGGCCTCATTTTTCAGATTCGCCACTTCTTGGCCCAGATTGGCATAAGAATCTCGCAACATCTGCATCCCTTCTTTCACTTTCTCTTTCATTATCGCCTGTCCATCCCGCAACTCGGCCTGAGACTCAGCGATTTCCCTTGACTGCTTGTAAACAGCCTCTGAATGCGTATGCAAAACGCCCATCTGATCGTTCAGGCCCTTTGTCATTTGAGCCACATCCTGGACCTGATGATCAATCAAACTCAACGAACTGTGAATCGTTTCCGAGCTCTCCAATAATGTACTTGTCCTCCCTTGTATGACATCCAGCTGCTGCTCTGTATATTCTGCAGAATTCTTAAGGTCGTTCACCAACCTCTCCATTTGACCCTTGAAAGCATGGCTCCTGAAAAACCAGATTAATTAATATCGTCAGAAATGATCGGTGGCAAAACGGAAACAACAACCAGAACTCTATAAACAATTATAGACAATTGATCATCTACTCAACTGTAACTGGTAGCAGATTGAATTGGTTTCCAGTGAGAACTCGAGATAAACTTTATGCTCATGCTCGTTCAACTTCTCAAGGCACCTAACCATGGCCGATTTCGTGTCGCAATACGGAAAGGGTTGTCTCCCTGAATCCTTCTGGAAGCAATCGCTTAAATGCCAGGCTAACCGCGACCTCTTCTCATGATCAGCGAGAATCTGGAAGCAACCCGCGAAGAGCAACTGGTAAGCGTGTTGCCAGCAAGAATTCGGGCCGACCAACTTGTTCCTTGCACTGTCAACAAGCTTCATCCCCTTCTCGCTGCCAATACCGTTCATCGAAAACTCGGAAACGTAACTGCCCGAAACGCAGTTATGTTCAGAAGTCGCGTCCGTTGAATGCGCGCCAGTAGAAGACGAGAACCATCCCCAGGAGTGGCACCTTGTTGTTGTCGTCGAAACTAAAAATAATAGCAACAGAGTACCATAACTATGAAGACCCATTTTTGTTCCGACCCTTTACTTGATGTTCGAAGAAGAGACAAGACAGAGATTGGTCCAAATGATCTATGTCCGTTGACTTGGTAACGAAACCTGCAACTTAAATACAGACAGATTTTTTAGCAAACTGGGAGATATATGATGTGTATTTATAGTGGCAACCAAGAATCGAAGAGACTTGACATGGAAGCTGTTAGGGATTGTTCCAAATTCCTAATTAGAGTAGGGCTCTATTTCCTGATCAGAATAGAGTACTAGTCTCCTATATATATACGGCCTATGCCTAGGTCTTATTTGTACTAGTTGAGAGTTGTGAGGTAGAGAGAACCCTCACGGAGGCCTTGTAACCGATTGGACTCATATAGTGGACGACTCTCCTTTGCCCGTGGTTTTCTCCCCGTCTTGGGATTTCCACGTAATTCTTGTGTCTCGTGTTTTACTTGTTTCGATCTTATTTCTCAACAATTGGTATCAGAGCCGGATCTGAGTATACGAGTATTTGACACGAAAAAAAAAAATTCCGTGAACAGTAATCCGATTTGGGGGAAATCGGAAATTTAGGGTTTTCGAAACCCTTGGAGCCGCCAGCCGCCAGCCGCCGACCACCGACCGCCGACCGCGCAGCCCCGAGTTCGGCCCGCCGCCCGCGTCCCGTCGCCCCGTGCTCGCCGTCGCAGCTCCTTGAGAAGTCGAGCCGCGGCGTCGCAGAGAGAGGAGAACCCGAGGAAGAAAGGCAAGGAGAGAGAGAGGACCGACGAGAGAGAAAGAGAAAACGCGAGGAAGGAGAGCCGCGCCGCCCATCCCCGCGCCGCCAAGGATCGACCCACCCGTCGCTGAGCCTCGTCGTCGCCGTTCGGGGAGGAGGGAGAGCTCGGGGAGAGAGAAAGTCACGAGGAGAGAGAGAGATACGGGGAGAGAGAAAGAGAGGTGAACTCCGCGTCTCTCCGCCGCCGCCTAGCACCGCCGCCGCCGTGCCCACTCGCAAGCTCGCGCCGACCGAGGCCGAGCCGTCGCCGCCCAGCCGCGGTGGTCGCCGCCCAGCCGCCGCCTTGGAGGATTGGGGGTTGAAAAACCCTAATTTTTCGAGTTGACTTGGTCAACGGTTTGACTGGTTGACCAAAAGTCAACTGATTTGGCTGATTTTGGTTTTCTAACCTGTTTTGAGCGGATTTCTTGGTTCGAGTGGTTTCAGGATGACTTCGATGAAGTACGAGATTCCTCAGTTGACGAGGAAAACTAATTTTTCCTTGTGGCAGGTCAAGATGCGCGCTATTCTGACACATTTAGAGCTGGATGAGACTCTACTTGATGAGAAGTTAATGCCTACGAGTTGGGATGCTGCGATGAAAGCGTCAAAGAACCGTAAGGCTGTGAGTCAGATCCAGTTGCATCTGTCAGATGATATTTTGCGGGACGTGTTGAAGGAGACAACAGCTTCCTCATTATGGGCAAAGCTTGAAAAGTTGTGCATGCCCAAGAGTTTGACCAACAAACTGTGCTTGAAGCAACGACTGTTTTCTATCCGGATGCAAGAAGATAAGTCTGTTCATGACCACCTTAATGAATTTAAGGATATAGTGGCTGATCTTAGAACTCTGGATGTGAAGTATGATGATGAAGATCTTGCTTTATTGTTATTGTGCTCGTTGCCTGCTTCTTATCAGCAATTCAGAGATACTCTGTTGTTCAGCCATGATACTCTGAGTTGGGATAATGTTCATGATTCGCTCTTGGAGAAAGAGAGAATTGATAAGCACACTGTGAGTTCCTCTGAAAATAGCCAAGGGACTGGCTTGGTTATGAGAGGGAGATCTGAAGAGAGGAATGCTAAGTCTGGTTCGAGGAAGAAGAGCAGAAGCAAATCAAAGTCAAGGCACAAGGATAAGACTTGTTTCAATTGTCATAAGGTTGGGCATATTAAATGGTTCTGTCCGGAGTTGAAGAACAAGAAGAAGGGCGAAAAGTCCAGTGCTCCGAAAGGAGAAAGTTCTGATAGCGGCAGTGCTAGTGTTGCCACCACCACTCAGAAAGAAGAATCTGATGGAGACCTTTTGTCTGTGATTGATGGGAAGTCTAAAGTTGATGCTGCCTGGGTCCTTGATTCTGCTTGTACGTTTCATATGTGTCCTATCCGGGACTGGTTTTCAACATATGAACGTGCGGAGGGTAATGTTCTCATGGAAAATAATTTTGTCTGCAAGGTTGTTAGTATTGGCACAGTGAAGATCAAGATGCATGATGGTGTCATTCGAACCTTGACGAATGTGAGGCATATCCCTGATTTGAAGCGGAACTTGATTTCGTTGAGTACTCTTGATACATTGGGGTACAAGTATACCGGAGAAGGTGGAGTTCTTCGTGTGAGTAAGAACTCATTAGTGCATATGAAAGCCAAAAAGGAGGTTGGAAATCTGTATGTTTTGCAGGGTTCTACAGTTACAGGGACTGCTGCTGCTGCATCTGGCTTGTTGACAGATTCTGAGAATACCTCATTGTGGCATATGCGACTTGGTCACATGAGTGAGAAAGGCATGACCGAGCTGAATAGGAGAGGATTATTATGTGGACAGGGTATTGGGAAGCTGGAATTTTGTGAGCACTGTGTGTTTGGCAAGCAGAAGAAAGTCAGTTTTCAGAAAGGTGTGCACACTACAAAGGGAAAACTTGACTATGTTCATTCTGATCTTTGGGGACCGTCTCAAGTTGCAACAAAGAATGGTTCCAAGTATATGCTGACTATCATTGATGATTATTCAAGGAAGGTGTGGGCGTTCTTCTTGAAGAGCAAGGATCATGTCTTTGTCACTTTCAAGCAGTGGAAGACTATGATTGAGAAGCAGACTGGGAGAGATGTCAAGCATCTCCGCACAGACAATGGATTGGAGTTTTGCTCTAGTTGGTTTGATGAGTTCTGCAAGAATGAGGGTATTGTCAGGCATAAGACAATCCCTGGTACACCTCAACAGAATGGAGTCGCTGAAAGAATGAACAGAACTTTGTTGGAGAAAGTTCGTTGTATGCTGTCAAATGCTGGTTTGCCTAAGTCGTTTTGGGCTGAAGCTGCTTCCACTGCCTGTCACCTTGTCAATCGTTCACCTCATGCATCACTTGATGGCAAGGTACCTGAAGAATTGTGGTCTGGAAATCCTCCTAATTATGCTGATTTGAAGATATTTGGGTGCCCTACCTATGCTCATGTGAATAATGGCAAGTTAGAGCCAAGATCTGTGAAATGTATCTTCCTTGGCTATGCTTCTGGAGTGAAGGGATACAAGTTGTGGTGTCCCGAGCTGTCTAAGGTCTTGTTGAGTAGGAATGTTATTTTCAAAGAGACAGACATGCTGAGTAAGAGGGAGGATATTTCTTCACCTGGTGTTCCGAGTGCTCCAAGTGTGGACTTGCAAAAGTCAAAAGTGCAGGTGGAGTTTGATGATGATCCAGAAGCTAGTTCCTTCCGTGATGTTGATTGCCATGGTCCTACTCATGGTGGGTTGTCTGATGAAGCTGAGAATGTTGGCACAGTTGAGAGGGAGCCACCGTATTCTATTGCTAGAGACAGGCCCAGAAGAATTATCAGGCCTCCACAGAAGTTGGGTGAGGCTGATATTGTTGCTTTTGCCCTGAATGTGGCAGAAGAAGTTGATAGCTGTGAAGAACCGTCTAGTTACTCAGATGCTGTGAAGTCGAAAGACTCTGCTAGATGGTTGGTTGCTATGGAGGAAGAGATGGAATCTCTTCACAAGAACAAGACTTGGGAGATTACTAAGCTGCCTAAGGATAAGAAGGTTGTCAGTTGCAAGTGGGTATTCAAGAAGAAGGATGGTATACCTGGAGTTGAAGAGCCTAGATACAAGGCTAGACTAGTGGCTAGAGGATATAGTCAGATTCCTGGTGTGGACTTTAATGAGGTGTTTTCACCAGTTGTGAAGCATACCTCGATTCGTTCTCTTCTTGGTATTGTTGCTATGCAGGATTTGGAGCTTGAACAGCTTGATGTGAAGACAGCTTTCTTGAATGGAGAGTTTGAGGAGCGGATTTATATGGCACAGCCTGAGGGTTTTCATGTTAAAGGCAAAGAAGACCATGTGTGCTTGTTGAAGAAGTCCCTGTATGGCCTTAAGCAGTCTCCGAGACAGTGGTATAAAAGGTTTGATTCCTTTATGATTTCTCATGGTTATGAGAGGAGCAAGTATGATAGTTGTGTTTACCTGAAAAGGCTACGCGACAGTTCCCAAGTGTATTTGCTCCTGTATGTGGATGACATGTTAATTGCTGCAAGTGACAAAGGAGAGGTGAGGAAGCTCAAAGCTCTGTTGAGTTGCGAGTTTGAGATGAAAGATTTGGGTCCTGCTAAGAAGATTCTTGGTATGGAGATTGCCAGAGATAGAGGAGCAAGGAAATTATTTCTGAGCCAGGAGAGTTACATTGAAAAGGTACTTGACAGGTTTGATGTGACTGGTAATCCTGTGAGTACTCCTCTTGGTACACATTTTCAGCTTTCGTCTGCCTTATCTCCACAGTCAGCTGCTGAGGTCGATTACATGTCTGGTGTTCCATACTCCAATGCTGTTGGTTCTCTGATGTATGCTATGGTTTGCACACGCCCGGATTTGGCCTATGCTGTGAGTGTCGTTAGCAGGTTTATGGCAAATCCTGGAGAAGGTCATTGGAGAGCAGTGGAGTGGATTATGAGGTACTTGAAGGGTACCAAGGGCGTGTGTCTACAGTTTGGACGCACCAGTGATGGAGTTGTTGGTTTCGTAGATTCAGATTATGCTGGAGATCTTGATAAGTTCAGATCCTTATCTGGATATGTCTTCACTCTTGGAGGATGTGCTATCAGTTGGAGAGCTTGTCTACAGGCCACAGTGGCGTTGTCTACCACTGAGGCGGAGTACATGGCTATAACTGAAGGTGTGAAGGAGGCTATCTGGTTGAAAGGTTTCTTCAGTGAAATCTGTGAGATGCTGCAGGTCAGTACAGTGTACTGTGATAGTCAAAGTGCTATCCATCTCACGAGGGATGCTATGTATCATGAGAGGACAAATCACATTAATGTGAGGTACCACTTCATTCGGGAGCATGTTGCTCAAGGTGACATTGTTGTGAGCAAGGTGGGTACCAAGGACAACCCTGCAGACATGTTGACGAAGCCGCTTTCTGGTACTAAGTTCGAGCATTGCTTGGACTTGGTCGGTGTTCATGCTTGATGCTGATTGCCCTTAGGGGCTGATGGTGAAGGTGGAGAAACGTTGAAGATGGAGTCATAGAATTTGGTCCAAGGTGGAGATTTGTTAGGGATTGTTCCAAATTCCTAATTAGAGTAGGGCTCTATTTCCTGATCAGAATAGAGTACTAGTCTCCTATATATATACGGCCTATGCCTAGGTCTTATTTGTACTAGTTGAGAGTTGTGAGGTAGAGAGAACCCTCACGGAGGCCTTGTAACCGATTGAACTCATATAGTGGACGACTCTCCTTTGCCCGTGGTTTTCTCCCCGTCTTGGGGTTTCCACGTAATTCTTGTGTCTCGTATTTTACTCGTTTCGATCTTATTACTCAACAGAAGCCAAAACCATAATAACATATAAATTAAACAATACGATGGTACAAATGGGACAAAAAGAGAAGTTGCTGATTTTGTTATGTTTTAAATATATTTACGATAATAGTTATGACTCCTTCGTACTCCCCCGGTTTTCTTATTACTTATTCTATAATTGTCGCGGAAAAGTTGCTGCATTTAATGTCCTCACTGCTCTATTTGGCTCCCTGAGAGTGTCGTTTCTGCATTTTCAGTGGGATATTTTTTCACTAGAAGGATATGGAATATGGAAGACCAAAGGACACGTACCTTAAGAAAATATGAAAGGTAAACAAATCGGAGTCTTTTTGGAATAAAAGTTGAAGAATAGAGAGGTAAAATCAATGTTTATAAAACTGGACCGGAGAGTTACTCGCATTTTTCAAATTTTTTGGTTTGATCGACCCAACTGGTTGAACCATTAGTCGAACCGGTACATTTCTCCCCTTTTCAAGTAAGCCAGTAACCCTTTTTTCACATCTTCTTGGACCTGTATGTCCTTTTTCAATCCCTTCCTTTCCTTCTGCCCCTCTCCTCCTTTTAACATATATATTTTTTAATCCTTCTCAGTACACCACCCACCCTTTTATTATTTTATATCTTCTTAGCCAAATATCTTTTAATCTCTCCCCGCTTCCCAATATCTGTTCTTCCTTTCACTTTCCTGTTTTTAATCCCCTTCGTCAATTTCCCAGTACCCCACTCTACCCCTTCACGTCCTTTTTAATTTACCTTCTCACCAATGTGTACCCTCCCTCTCAACCTTTCCCAGACCTCATCCACTCTTGGCAATCTTTTGTCCTTTTTGATATATAAATAGATCCAAGTTTAGGGTTTGGTCCTGGAATTCATAAGTCGATTCGAGAAGGCGACAGATTGCTTGCTCGGGATTACCAAGAGTTGTAAAACTGACTCCGGAGTAAAAGAAGGCCACTAAAAGAGCCAAGAGTTGTTCGACCTCATCAAGGACTGTGACCGGTGGTCACCTTCCCGTTTGACTCTTCTCAACAGATTCACATTTTTTTCACAATTTTTTGGATGAACCGGTCTATTCTGGGTGAACCAAATATCTGAACCATCCAACCTGACCGAATTTAGAGCAGTTCAACCGATATCTGAGTTTTATGTGAAAACCGACCCGGGATTTCTCCTGGGTATTGGTCGGGCTGGTCGGACCGTCGGTCGGACTGCAGGTTTTAAAACATTGGGTAAAATAGAAATTTAACTAAATTAGTATATTTTGAGAAATTAACTGGAACTTAATACGAACTCCGCCAACAATACAATGAAACCATGTGACATGTAGAAATTGCATATCGTTTTAAGATCAGATCGTGATACAACTATAGTTTAGCAAGGAGAAATTTGGAAAATAAATTTACTCAATTTTGAGTATAAATGAGAATTGTACTTTCTGAAGTATATTTTTTTTGGGTAAGTAAAATTGTTAATATATATGATAATATGAACACATCCTAATCAGCCTAGTCGACGTAAACGTCCTAACCTGCCACCCCTAAATGTCCCCTTACATACGAATGCTAACTTTTCCAGTTACAATAGTACGAGGTTGCAGTCGTGGTCCCACTAAAAACTCAACCATCGCAAATCCGAGAGGGAAAAAAGACAGCCGAGAAAAGAGCTACAAATCCGATATAAAGCTATCTCTTAGAAGCCACAATTCCAAGCATACTGCTGAAAATGCTTACCTTAGGATCAGATCTTTATCTTCTGTAAAAAAAAACAGAATTTTTTGGCAGCCATTCAAGCATGGATGTGAAATTAAATTGTTAAGTTAGGTGACCAAAAGAGCTGCTAAACTTTCTTGGGAACAAGAGAAGAGGCATTGAAATAAGAAAACAGGCAGAGTGACATGCCAAAAAACAAGAGGAAATGAAGGTCCAAAAGTTCATCCTTCTGAAGCTTCTTACATGTTAAGCATTCAATCAAATCTACAAGTTCTGAAACAGATCGAAAACCAGGAGAATCTCGAAGGACGCAGTGACGTGTTCGTCGTGCTGTACACGGATAGAATCAGAGCACGAGATGCGGATTCTGAGGATTCACAGCTTCAATGTCAGGTCTGGTGCAGAACTGTCTAATTCCTGTGATGGACTCACCCTGGAAAATGCTATCTTGGAGCTTCCTGCGAAAAGGAAACTCGGTCGGTTGTCATCTGATTCGGATACTTGTCGGAAACTACCGGGCCACAGGTACTCACCCTCCTCCTCCTCCTGTACAAATACTGGCAGACTCATATATGCATGATCCAACCTTGTACAATTTCTACCTCCAGGAGGCCTTTCCGTTGGCACGAAGCTGCAGTGCGCTGAAGAGTGCGCTTTGATCCCGAGGGACCTAAATGCAGGCAAATTCTGAGGCAACGAAGCCAGGCTAGGATACCTGTCAGCAAAAATACACATTCCCATTGCTCGCTTTGCCAGCATCCTTTCTCTTTTATGCGCATTCTGATGACCGCCAAGCGCCTGCGAGCTGAAGAACTTTCGCTGACAGAAATTGCAGGAGAAGACCCTTGGTGCTGCAGGCTCGTTGCTGCTCTCACCCGTGCTTGACAATGAGAGCCCTATCGGCTCCCGTGTGGGTAGTTCATCATTGTTGAAAGAAAGGGTTAGTCCTAAGGAAATTGGTTCTGCACCAAAACGAGTTGAACCCGCATTCGCACTGTTAATGAGGCTTTCACCGGATGGACCTGAACTCTGTTCATGGAGTGAAAGGTTGGATGCTACTTGGCTGCTAACCTCCTCTGAATCATTTTCCAGGGGTACTTCCAAATCAATGTCTATGGTCGCTTTCATATCGAGACTTGCGAAAGGCGTGGCGTGATCCGGCCGGAGCTGGAATTCGTGAACGTTAATCAATCATGGCATGCTTGAAGCAGTTGAATCCTTGGCTCTTCGTGGCTAATCTTCCAAGCTGGTTAAGAATATGGTAACAAAATGGGAACACCAATAAGAAGAACAACTTGGTTGGTTGAATAGACAAGTAACAAACACTTTTCCGTTCAATGAGCTTTTAAGTCAACAAAGTCGAGCATTTGACAGAAAATTATATCAACTTTAGAGAAAATACACAAGTCAATATGAAGTTTTAAACATAATTTATACCAAATAAAGTACTCTGGCCATGTAAATTTGCTAACTGACAAGATATGTACATTCTTCGATTTTCCTCCTCTTTCCAAAAGGAAAAAAAAGAAAAAGAAAGAGAAATATTCAAAGATCCACCAAACGGGGGCTAAATCCTGTACGATTGCCGACAGAAAACCTTGGACTCGCAGACAAGTCCTCAAACAGTGAGCACGGAAGAAAATTTTGTGGTCCCTGATGAAGACACAACTTGCAAGCTTCAAGTTTGGTATTAGAGAATTTATACGTCAATGTTATACCTACGAGAAATTAAATGCTGAGCTTCCGTCAATTTATATATATCTTTGGCTTTACAAATGTTGTACGGGAAATTGTGAAACCTTATAAATATACGTGAATGACCTCAAACATAAACCAGTCCTCGAACGGAGGAGACAAGTACAGGAATCAAGTGTGTTTTTTTAATAAGTAAAATGTTTATTACTCTTTCAAAATTTCAAAGGATAGTTACACCAATTGTACATCAAATACCAACACCTAAAAAATTAGATAACACTTATCAAAGTAACAAGATACTAAGATAAATGGTATCTAATTCTAACTTCCAAAAGGAAACACCAAGAGGACATCCTAATCAAAGCTGCTTGGTTCCAAAAGGGGACACCAAGAGTGTCTTGATCGTTGACAAGTTAATAATTGTGACCCAAAATCGAAAAACACTTCTTAAGTACCAAGCTGGAGTTAGAAGAGTCAGATGTGAGGGAAATGAATTGGGTCAATTCTAAACTTCAAGAAAAAGGTAGATAAAGCAAAGAATAAGCTAAATATTATATACCATAACAGCTAGAGCTTTGAAAGATATGTTCTAGTTTCTGGAGATATATTTGCATGTTTCAACCAAAATCTACATGTTACCATATATATATATATAAATATATATAATATACTTAAAGGAGTAAAAGGATGTTTAACTAAGATGATATAGTTCTCACCAAAGACAATCTGTAGCAGCAACAGAAATCCAAATTTGTGTTTTCCTCTGTTTGGTTTGGCTCCTCAAATTTTCCTCTGGAGAATTTATGTTATGGTATATATATATTGGGCCAATTCTAAACTTCAAGAAAAAGGTAGATCAAGCAAAGAACAAGCTGATTTTTTTTTTGAAAAGAGAACAACAAGCTAAATATTATATACCATAACAGCTAGAGCTTTGAAAGATATACTCCATTGCTGGAGATTTTTTTGCATGTTTCAACCAAAATCTACATGTTACCATATAAACATAAATAAATATATATTATGCTCAAAGGAGTAAAATGATGTTAAGGTAAGATGATATAGTTCTCACCAAAGTCAACTATAGCAGCAACAGACATCCAAGTTTGTGTTTTCTTCTGTTTGGCTTGGCTCCTCATAGTCAAATTAGGAGAGACAAGCTTGACTCTGTTACTCTTATAGCCATATATGAGGTGAAAATAATGAAAAAATGAAAATGCATAAGTGAGAGAGAGAGAGTTTATCTAGTGGTGGGTTATATGTTTGATGTTTAATAATAGGAAAGCAAAGGCAAGAAGTGAGTGGGAGGGGGGGGGGGGGGGGGGGGGGGGGGGGGGGGGACAATGGTGGGAGTCAAAGAGAAAAGGTGACGGTGGTGTATTGCTGATGGGGCCAAATTTAACCAATACAAAGAAGAAGATAAAAGAGAATGGGGATCTTACCTATTACGGAATTTTGTGCTCCCTCAACTCGGCCCCCCCTCTCTCTATCTGCTCTACTTTTTTTATACCACTTTTTATCAGGATATCTAATACAGATTCGAATCGGTAGAAATTTTTGAAATGTGACAAAACTCTCCCAACAAATATTTACCGCTGATGCGTTCTCAATGACTTGAAATCGACATATCTTGATTAAGTTACCATAACGGCCTCATCTGTTGATCCAATTGTTTGTCCTACTCTCTGTACTTGGCCTGTTTTGGTGTTCCTGTTCTGTTGATTCATGAGTAGAAGAACTGTTCTTACTTCCCAAGTTCCAATCCAAACACAGGCTATACCTAAAGTGTTTTTTCCGGCCCAACTGGTTAGCAAACCAGAAAGAAAGGATAACCACTGGTTGCACCAGTCGTGCATGAAAAGATTCTCGTCTCTTTTTGCTCCGCTTCAAATTTTCGGGGGAAAAAAAAATACAATCACCATCTTTTTGCTCAAAGTTAGTCAAATTAAATTTATACCAAAAAGACTATGTAAAATTAAATTGATTGGCTCCTAAAATATATAGAATTGACAATTATAACATGACAAATAAATTACATTTTTAATACAAGTAACTGAAAAGTAGCACTATATCAAGTGTGTATCAAATCGACTAAAATTGTCAATTTACAAAACTTCACAATCAACCGCACGGAACGGTTTCGTACTCGATGTCAATTTTTATATAATCGTCAAACCTACCCATAATATGGACAACTCATTTTTTAAAGAAAATATGCAATAGTCCTTTTTGAACAAAAAAATGTAACCCAATCTTGATCTCCAATACAACTAAAATAATTAATCTAGAAGATCAAATGACTACAATCATTTTCGCCTTCATGTATCTCCATATCTTTGACATTGCCTAGCATATTAACGAGTACTCCACTAGTACTCTCCTGCGGGATGCTAAACAATATGAGATCAGGGAAAGGACTAGCGAGATCAGATGGATGATAATTGGTTGTGAACTTTTCAAGCAATGACGAAGACCGGTAAATGTTTCCATATTTGGAGAATCAACTCCATGGGTAAGAATTGTCCCATGGACAAATCCAAACTTATATTTTTGCATAGAGGGCATGCATCAATGGCGGAAGCAATTGCCCCACCGAGTTCACCTCAAGAAGGTTCATCTTTTTTCTACAAACATCTTGACAGAACTTCAAAATTAAGCGCGATTATTCTGGAGTATTTTTCAGATGGGTGAACTTCAATGAAGTTTCACAGGGTACGTGTGAGTGAGGACAAAACATACCGAAAAAAATTCGTATTGGTCTGTGGAGACAGTCAGTTGGATCACGAGACGTTACACAAATAGACTAATGTTTAAGGTTAACTAGTTCGCGAGCAAATTAATCTTTAGGGCTATGAAGTACAATATACATCTACAAATTTGCAAAATCATACAACGGAAAGAATTTGAAATCACATAGAACTAAAGAACTTCTACTGAAAACTTGTAAAAAATAGAACTTACACTAAAATGATGTTTTTACCTCTAATTTCACTCGATGCAAGGTTGCTGGAAAGATAGTTTTTTTTTTCTTGGTCGAAAGCTGGCAAAGATAGTTACACCAAAATTTATTAACACTTCCACGACATACCTAAGAAAGCCTATAACGTAGGCGCTAAGAACGTACAACACATGCTTATAAATTATTAGTAGTGTACTAACCTTAACATTAATAGCCGGTAAAGTACCCAATGTGTAAGAAGCTACACAAATCGAGCCAAAACAACCTTAACTAAATCCTCCAAAAAACATGTTTTTTCGTGCTTATTGTCTGTCAATATATAACCCTCCCTCACCGGCAAATATTTCAGTTAGATAATAATAAATTGGTTATTTTTTGATCAAAACTAGGAATCGGTGAGTTGAGTGCATGTGTTTCGAGTTCCCCAACAAAATAACAAATGAAAAGAAGTAACAAAAAGGTCATAGGCAGGCATCCTTGTGCATTTAAAAGCACACAATAGCAGCGAGCTTTATAGGTCGGCAGCCTACGGCTTCTAAGACCTAACGGATCGATGGCAAAATTTTGCCAATACTGATCGATGGCGAAAATGTTAAAAGAAAAAGAAAGTAAAGTTGCTGCTTGGGTTCCGCGGGCTGGGTCCGCTCTGGCCTGGTCCATTTGACCAAACCCGATTTTATTTTAACAAAAAATTAATTGGAAAAAGTTCAGATAACAATCGTAAAGCGTATAAATCAAGTCAACATTTTCAATATTTTCAAAAATAAAGTCAAGCATTTTCAATTATTTACAGTTAGAAGGCCCGGTAACCTTTGCGCATGTCCGGTCATCTGTTACGCCATGTTAGATTTTTGTTGACGAGTTTGTAAGTTAAAAACGTAGAGGGATAGACGAGTGACCACGTCAAGTGGGAGCTTCAACGAAGAGGTGGATGAGATTGAAGAGTTTGATTTTGTACAGCAACCCTGATTTAGGAAATCAGGAATCAGGAATCAGGAATCCTAATTGTTAGAATTGGGGAAATAGAGAGATTCAATTTGATATAAAAAATGTCAAGAATGTCCTTCCTTGTTGTTTCTATCTATTCTTTATATTCCTTGGTCAATTACCGAATGCGGGTTTGGTTGGTGTTGCTGGCTGCTAGCCCTCCAGCAGCTAGGGGTGAGTAAATGGTCCGAACCGAACAGATCCGGACCAAACCATAAGAACCGAGAATCATTTTAAGGAAAAAAATGAGATCCGAACCAAACTATTTACTTATCAGTTCTGGACCAGAACCGAACCAAATTTTTTGGTCTGGTCCGGTTCAGATCCAAAAGATCCACAATTTCATTAAAAAAATAAAAAATGGGTAATTATAACTTTGAGGAGGGTGACGAGAGATGACAAAGAGCTTTAAGCTAGAGGTGTAAAACAACGACAGATGGTAAAGATATCAAGAGGTGAATTGTAAATTGGTTGCTAGTGCACACATAAGCTTCTTTTTTCTTATATAAAAAAATTATGGTTTGGTTCGGTTCTCTATGGTTCTTTTTAGATAGATCCGAACCAAATCCGAGAACCATTTTTTGAACAAACAAATAACCGATCTGAACCAATTCACTTTGGATCTGGTTCTGGATCGGATTTTTTGGTTTGGATTGGATCAGTTATGTGGTTCTTGGTTTTTTTGCTCACCCATACCAGCAGCACCAATCTGATAACTGAAAAGGGCCCGGCCCAGCCCCTTCCCCTTTTTCGCTAAATTTTACTTTGGTACCAGATATTTATATGCGATTTCATTTTTGTACATTTTAATATTTTCCAATAATGGCTAAATTTCATTTTGGTAATGAAATTTTTTATGGGATTTAATTTTCGTACATTTTAATTTTTTCCAGGTATGGCTAAACTTTATTTTGGTACTGAATATTTTTATGCGATTTTATTTTCGTATATTTTACTTATCGTTGTAGCCTTATTTTAATAGCACGTCAAGTTTTTTCAACGACACGTCAATTTTTTTCAATGCACATCAAGTTTTCAACAGCACATCAAATTTTTCAATGGTACATCAAGTTTTTCAACGGCAAAAATTACAACGGCACATCAATTTTCAACGGCACATCAAATTTTCAATGGTAAAATGACAACAGCACATTAATTTTCAATGGCAAATCAGGTTTTTCAACAGTAAATTATTGCAACGGCAAAAAATCTCAACAGCACATCAAGTTTTTCAATAGAAAAATCACAATAACACAACAATTTTCAACGAGAAATCATGTTTTTCAACGTAAAATCATCCCAACGACAAAACCCAATGGCACATCGATTTTCAAAAGGCAAAGCTGTAATTCGTGATTTTACCGTTAAAAAAATTGATATGCTGTTGTGATTTTGCCGTTGGAAAACTCGATTTTCCGTTGAAAATTGATGTGCCATTGAACAACTTGATGTGCTGTTGGAAAACTCCATTTGCCGTTGAAAATTGATGTGCTGTTGTAATTTTTTGTTGAAAAACTCGATTTACCATTGAAAATCCCTTTCTGAAAATATTTTATAATAGCAAAAACTCCAAACGAGTCAAAAGTTATGGTCCGTCGAAGTTTTAATAGTTATAGCCCCAATTTACCACTTTTGGAAAAAAAGGCGCCAGGTAGCAAACGCGCAAGCCCCTGGAGTTGGTGCTGTAGCGCGTCCACTACTCGCACCAAATCCGAGGGCTACCGAATGACCAATCTACTAATCGTCTATATTACATCCAAATATCACACATGTTACAACCTGGCCCTTTTAAAGAACCTTGTCCTTAAGGTTCAAGGAACATCAAAATCATAACATCAAAAATCACATCCTTTTAGAGATCATAACAATATTGCAGTCGTGGCAATCAATTAACAGTAGCACCAAATATTAACCGAGCAGACTAAGTCTTCATTCAAGTAGCAAACATCAGGTCGTAGACGAATTGATGTGCTCTAATCAGTTTCAATGTGTGGGAGAACACAATGTCTCTATATGCATTGTCAAAAGCAACTTCCAATGCCTCAGAACCCGAATCCAACTCAAGTAAGGTTGGTAAATGAACAGCTTCTGAAGTCAACTCCTTAAGTAAGTCAGGAAAGGAACCACAAAAGTTGGTATTAAGTATCAGCTTGATACCCAACCAAAACCCAATTTGATTAGTAAAATACAACGCCATCATTACATCTTTAGGCCCACCAGAAGCGAAACAATCTTCAAACCCCAAATTGCACGAACAATGGATTAACACCTTATGCTTGAAAAAATTTATCTGCACCATTTCCAAACTCAACCACACTTGAACATAGCATGCTACATTGAGTTCTTAGCTGCTTTGTCTTGTCTACAGCTCATTTGGTGGCTTATCTTTTCAGCTTAATAGCTGTAGGAGAGAAAAAAAAACTCAGCTTTAAGTGTGGTATCCACTTATAAATCTAGAGAATTAAACCAATCTATTATTGACGTTGCTTAATATGAAAACTAAGATTGTGACTAATTTTGAAGTCACAATTAACGCATTATGACTAAGAAATTTTTTTTAGGACTTTAGGGATGTCGACGCCGTTATCAAGTTGCTGAAAACTTATTACCTTAGTTGTATGTTTCTCTAATGATAAATACTATAAAGGTGTCAAGCACGTTAAAGTAAAGTATTTTTTCGTAATGAGAGAAAGTTCAGAAATATAGTATCTACTATTCACATGATGAAGGATCTCATAATTGTAGATATGTTCAAATTAGGAGTACAGCCAAATAATATGATCATGTATGGCTTTTGGTTGTAGTTCTGAATATTTTGGTGATTGACACTCTGAGCTAACTAATACGTTTCTAAAATACCTTATCATTTTCTTATTTTATAAATGGTGTATACTGTTATGAATTCAGCAACTAGAGAATAAGATCGCACAAAGAACACGGACACAAGAGATAACGTGTTTCGGCCTAATGCCTACGTCCACGGTGAGAAAGGATAAATTTTATTGATAGATCCGAGTCACAAAGCTATATAAAACCTTAGGGTAACATGCCTTTATATAGAGGCAAACTCTTGTACATCAAGTAAGTTATCTAGGTCAAATTAGGAGTCCAAAAGCTAGTCCGAATAGAATAGAAAACAAGCCCACAAATCGTTTCCTCTTTAATTTCTCGACATCTCTAACAATCTCCACCTTGGCGAGAAATCATACTGTGGACGAACCATGAAGCTCCATCCGAACTTCAACAAACTCCATCTTGATGAAATACCACCACATGAAGAACCATGAGAACCTGAGAAACCAAACCAACTCTACCAGCTCTACCTTGACCATAGATACACCACCATCAATAATACCATCTCAACTTTCTCACCACCTTTTTCCGTTCAATCACATGGAGTCAGCCCTCAAGCTCGAGCTTCCGAGCATGCTTGGCCTATTCCCTCCAATTTTCATTGAACCCCAATTAGCAAGTCCACTTGCTGAAGCAACCTTGCGACCAATAGACGCGTCCTCTATTTTTCGGTCAGCCCAATGCTCCACAACCTCGAACTGCTTCTCTGCTGGACCTTCTTGCCTCATACCAATGCTACATGCCATAGCATACAAAGGGCAACCTTTTGTTCTACCAAGTAAAACCCTCGACATGCCACGAACTCCACCGTTCGGCCTTGAGTGAGATACCCGATTCGCCCGTGGTGCTACCAACGGCTTCGCATTCCCCATGTAAAACCTACCCAACACCTTTGACGTGCACGTCTCTTTAGACAACCATAGCGAGAACTTGCTAACTTTGTCTCCGCGAATCCCAACTCCACTCAAACCATTCATGTCAAGCTTTCGCTCCATCACACAAGAGCTTTTCTCCCCTCTATCGGAACCCAACGATGTGACTCCACCTACAACTGTGTTCCCCACTAACCTATAGGTATTCCTAGCATTCCTTTCACCCTTCATCACTACCACAGCATCCTTCTCCACCTCCATTAGCCCGCCTACAATATTATAGTTGTACCCACTATAATCCAAAGCTCCTAACGAGATCAAATTCCTCTCCAACTTCGGAACATGCCTAACTCCACACAATTTTCTCTCAACACCATCCCACATCTTGATTTGGATATCACCTATGCCAGCAATTCTGCAAGTAGAACCATCACCCATAGTCACCATACCTGAATCAACGAACTTGTAGGTGTCGAACCACCCTCTCTTGGGCGTCATGTGAAAAGAGCAAGCGCTATCCAAAATCCAGGAATCAGAATTCTTTGGACTTGACAAAACAGAAAGAAGAACACCATCTGACCCGTCCGAATGTGAGGCCACATTCATGGAATCTGATCATTTTTCCTCGCGATCCCGAGTTCTTTTTGGACAATCCTTCTTCACGTGCCCTTTTTCTCCGCGCTCGAAGTAATTTCCCTTGAACCTCCTTGACCACGACTTGGATCCCTTCCTATCTTTTGCCCCACTACGATCACCATGGCTACCCCTCACAACTAGCCCTTCCGCTTGTTCATCGCCAATTTTCCTTCTTTGATGAAACCCTAGCAGAGCACTTGTCATATCTTCCAACACCAGGGACTCCTTCCCCCAAGTTAGAGTTGTAACCAAATTTTCGTAGGAGCCAGGTAAAGAATTCAGTAGCAACAATGCCTTGTCTTCTTTCTCGAACTTCACATCAACCTTTCTCAAGTCGCTCACAAGTTGACTGAAACCATTAATGTGTTGGCTCAAATCCGAGCCCTCCTTCATCTTGAGCCCGTACAATCTTTGCTTAAGATAAAGCTTGTTCGACAAAGACTTAGACATATACCTTGCCTCCAATTTCTTCCATACCTCAGCTGGTGACTCTTCATCCATGACGTGATACATCACATCATCCGCCAAGCACAAGCGAATTGTCGCCACCGCCTTGGCCCCCATCTCCTTTCACTCTTGCTCCTCCATCTTCTCGGACTTCTTCTCCGAGAGCGCGATGACTATCCCTTGTTGCACAAGGAGATCCTTGACACGCCTTTGCCATAACCCAAAATTCGAAGAACTATCGAACTTCACAAGAGCAAATTTCGCGCCGTCCGTCATCCTCCAACCCAAGCTCTTGATACCAATTATTATGAATTCAGCAACTAGAGAACAAGATCGCACAAAGAACACGAACACAAGAGATAACGTGGTTCGGCCTAATGCCTACGTCCATGGTGAGAAAGGAGAAATTTTATTGATGGATCCGAGTCACAAAGCTATACAAAATCTTAGGGTAACATGCCTTTATATAGAGGCAAACCCTTGTACATCAAGTAAGCTATCTAGGTCAAATTAGGAGTCCAAAAGCTAGTCCGAATAGAATAGGAAACAAGCCCACAAATCGTTTCCTCTTTAATTTCTCGACATCTCTAACATATACATTACGGTTTTATGGAAAAATAAGAAAGTCTCTATGAGACATTATTGTGGACCATTATTAGTTCTAAATATCGCTTATTAGTCTAGTATGTTGAGTTGCTACTGTCGTGGTTATGGAAGAGAGTACGTCTCATAAATGATGTATAACCGCTATAGCTCGCATTTACTATTAACCTATATTCGAGCCTAGTGGGAGAATGTAAGAATTATTTATTAATTCTACTAATGTGGCTCTCATTGAGTTGGACTCTATTACTGATATAAGAGTACTACTATGATTAAGGTTATAGTTTAATCTCAACCGTCAATTGAGAGGTTGATGGACTGGCCTGACTGTTTCTAGGTAAGTAGCTTGATCCTCTGTGTGCCTATAAAAATATGCTAATGCTATCCATCGGTGCGTGTCACTAAAGTCAGGAAAGAGACAGAAACCAAGCTATAGCTACAACGAGAATTTCGACTACGTGGACACTAAGTACGTGATTTTTCTACACCAGTCAATCTGGTACTCTTCAGCTTATTGTTTATGTAATTAACATATACACAACACCCTAAACGACCCACAAGGACCAGTTACAATGTCATACCAATAATTGCATCCTTAATAGCAAGAAGGAGATCCGACGTTTCTCCTTTCCATCGAGCAATTAAATCCCTCGCAAAATAATCAGGCTCCATGTATGTTGTGCTTGTTATATCTCTGTCTGAATTTATAACATTTTGCGTGGAGAGATCCACCAAGCATTTAACAAGATTCATCCTAAACGAATTTGTCTTTTGAGTAAATTTTCCTTAAAGAATGCTTCTTATTTTTTTAGCAGCTTTACTCGTTAATTTCCTCATTCGAGAAGAGATTTTTTTTAATAGATTGACACGACACTTTAAATCCTTTGGAAAGTAAGCAGTTGGCCGCGTAGTCTCTTCCACCAAAGGAATCGAGAGCTTGGAATTCAGAGATTCAGCGACTTAAATATTAATAATGGGCTCGAATGTTGGGCTTTGGTCATAAATTGAAAGTTGAAAATTAACTTCAGGGCTTTGAACAGCCAGCCTAATACCACCTAAGGAGCTTGGAGGCGTGAAAGGACAAAATTGCCCCTCTTCTTCCATATTAGTTGCGGGAGGCATGCCTCATTAACGTCTTCAATGTCCATGACACTCATACTCAACTCGACTCTCGCATTTAACTCGCATACTCGGCTCAATTTTGAATAAGTAAAAAAAATTTAGGGTAAATTATTCTCAGATCCAAGGAGTTTCGACATCCTACTTCTAGCATTCCTATATTTTCGGAAAAAAATTTTCCATCCCCGTGTTTGGTTTTATTATACTCTCGGTCACTCGATGATGTGAATCAATTTTTTTCATGTAAATAACTAATTTACCCCTACAAAAAATCAATAAAAAAATCAAAATATTCATCTCTTCCTCGGCCTCGAGTGGTCCCGCTCTCCCTCCCCGTCCTCTCCGGCGAGGGCAGCCTCAACTCCCTCCAGTGGTCCCGCTCCCTGCCCTTTCTCAACTCCCTCCAATACGGCCGCCGCCTCTTCACCCTCTACCCGGACGCGGCGGCCGTCATCCCGGGCTTCGACACAGCTTCGTCAACGGCCTCAAGGGCTTCGTCACGGTGTCGACTAAGACATCGTCAAGGGCTTCATCACGACATCGACTACGGCGTCGTCAAGGACTTCTTCACGATGTCGTTAAAGGCATCGTCTACGGTGTCGTCAAGGGCTTTGTCTACGGTGCGTTCGCCTGCTTCATCTGTTTCGTCCTCGGCTGTGCTTCGTCACGACGGTGTGTTCTTCCTCAACTCCACTGACTAATGACTTCTGGGTGTGTTCGTCCTCCCTCTAATTGGAATTCTCCGACGGAGCGACGGCCAGATCCAGTATTTTTTTTATCTCGGTTACTCTAAACATGTCTTCGTCCTCCCTCTAACGATACCAGGTTGGGTGTTGAAGTTGATTTACCATGAAGCTGGGTTCAGCCTTGGGAACTGTGTGTGTTGTTCGCCAATAGTTGGTGGTCGCCGGAGTGGCACGGTTCGCCGGAGAAGACGACTGGAGATTTATGATCGCCGGGGAATATGATCGGAAGAGATTTTGGTTTGTCGGAGACAAGGTGTAAGGGTATAAAAATAATTTTAAAAATAAAAAAATAATAAATTGATTACTGATATCAGCGATGGACCCAACCAAAAACAAGAAAATTATTTTGAAAACTTAGGAACGCTAGAGATAGGATATCGAAATCTCAGAGATTTGATTTACCCAAAAATTTAAATCTCGTTAAAAGCTAGAGGCAGGCATAAGTCGGTACATAACACCGACTGCGATGTTTGACCACCAAGACCGAGTCAGCTGGTCCAAAACCCAGCCGGCTACTTACGACCATTCCCATGTAATCCCCCGCCTACCCTACTGTATGGTCACAAGTGTGAAAAGGTCTCTTACCATACAATATATTAAATTAAATTAAATATTGATGGTGGTGGAGAAGTCGCGTGACTCGCGTCACCACCAGCTGTATCTATATAGTCATAAATAAAATATATTCAACGTTCAACATTCCAAGTGAGCCAAATCCAATCAAAGCGTCCTAATTTTAAAATATTAATCAATTTGAATTAGAATTAAACTATGCTCTTCGGTTCTGGATGATAAAGGGAAAAAAAAGCCGACCCTCGCTTTGGCCTCGAATATCCAACGGGAAAATCCCACGCGACAAGAACTATACACTGTCCAAAAAAGCTACCACTATATCCTTATATATAAAAAGCCCATCCCCAACTCAAAAAGACATATTTCTTTTCAAAGCTTCTCTTCAATTGAAGTTGTGATTAATAAAAATGAACGTACCTTGGAGGAGGAGGAGGAGGGGGAAATTGAGCAACCTCCGAGTTGAGGAAGAAGGGTTGGGATTTCCAGGTGACAACAACTTGTTGGAGATGGAAGTCATAGTCCCTTCCCATTTCCTGTGCCCTATTTCTCTCGATCTGATGAAGGACCCTGTGATATTGTCCTCCGGGATCACTTACGACCGCGAGAGCATCGAGAAGTGGATCGAGGGCGGAAACCTTACGTGCCCTGTAAGCAACCAGGCCTTGTCGAGCTTCGACCAGATACCTAACCACTCCCTGCGCAGGATGATCCAGTGGTGGTGCGTAGAGAACAAGTGCTACGGGGTCGAGAGGATCCGAACCCCATGCGCCCCCGTCGCGCCTCACGAGGTCGCGGGGGCTTGCAAGAGGATATCCGCGGCAGCCCAAGTTGGGGACAGGAGGAGGTGCGTGGAGTTGGTGGTGAAGATGAAGAGCTGGGGCAAGGACAGCGAGAGGAACAAGAACTGTGTCGCGGAGAACGGAGCTGGTTGCGCGTTGTCATCGGCTTTCGAGTCCTTCTCGAAGGGCTCGAACGATGAAAACGTGGCGTTACTCGAAGAGATGTTATCGGTTCTAGTATGGGCATTTCCAGTTGGGGTTGAAGGGCAAGCGAGGCTTGGATCGGTGGCCTCTTTACGTTGCATGGTACGGATGTTAAAGAGCGGAGACCTATCGGTGAGAAGGAACGTGGCGTTGGTTCTTAGGAAGCTGGTCTCCTCGAGCCAGGTCCATGCAAATGCTTTACTTGGGGTGGAAGGTATCGTCCAAGAGCTATTTAGGCTGGTCAAAGAGCCGATTTGCCCTCCAGCTTCTAAAGCCTCGCTTATGACCATCTCCTACTTGGTTCCATCAAGCGAGAAGGCTCTTTCCTCGCTTCTGGACATGGGTTTGGTCACCCTGTTGGTGGAAGTCATCGTAGACGGAGACAAGAGCGTGTCCGAGAAGGCGCTGCTCGTCTTGGACCGCCTTTTCGACAACCGAAAAGGGAGAGAGGAGGCTTGCAAAAACGACCTAATTGTGCCTGTTCTGTTCGCAAAGATCTCACTAGTCCCGGATATGGCATCGGAGCTGTCCGTTTCGATACTCTGGAAGCTGGCGAAGAAGGACAAGGGAGGAGAGGGAGTGGTGGTGGCCGAGGCGCTTCAATTGGGGGAGAGTGCCAATTTATTTCAGAAGCTGTTGGTGTTGTTGCAAGTTGGGTTTGGAGAGAGCACCAAACACAAGGTTAATGAGTTGTTGAAGTTGTTGAATTTTCACAGGGCCAAGATGGACTACTGCGTTGCTCCTTCCATGGACTTCAGGTACATCAAGAGACCGTATTGACTGTCTCTATCGGTTTTTTTTTTACCAATTGGTATCCGGCTCATCGGCCCGACTAATCCAATTTCGAGCGGTGTAAGACCTTTAAAAGGCGACAAAACTCTCCCAACAAGTATTTAACACTGCTACGTAGCCAAGAATTCGAACCCGAGACCTAGTTAAGCTAGAATAACTTCCTAACCAATTGATCCAAGTGCATGTTGTGGCATAAAATTATAGAAGCGACATTTTGTAGATTGACACAGATATACGATTCAATTTCTTTTTGTTCTGAATGTACAATTCTATACAAGAGAGAGACATTCTTTTCCATTTAACTATTTGTACGCATACATATTGATACTCTTTCGACAGAAAACTTTGCAATTGTCTCTCTACAAATTTTTTTGGTAAATCTGTAGTTTTTTTAATAAGTAAGATTGTATTTATCCAAAAATAAACGTCTTAATAACGAATGATTACACTTATTATTAGTCACATTCGGCGAACACTACACTGTCTAAATACTCAATAGATAATAATCTATCTAAAAGATAATGCTAATTATATAAGGATTAACTCTTGTCGATATCCAAAAATCATTTCTTCGTCATTTTTTCCTGCCAACTCCAAGTCCCGTATGTAGAAAATATTCAGTAAACCTATAGTGTTGTTCTAAAATCTCGATATCATAGACCAAGTGCTTCGATTTCGAAGTTTCAGCTTTTGCCGGAGAATTTGGCATTGGAAAATATTCAGTAAACCATGTGCATTGGAAAATTTTCAGAGTAAGACTTTTTGACCGATTATTTTGGACTTGAAAATAATTATTTTCCGGTCTTCCTTGAGTGCCCAAGACCGGTTCAACACTAGAAAGAACCGGCAATCACAGGAAACAGGGCACAAGTGGATCATTGTTTGACGACCAGGTCAGAACCACCTCAACGAACTTTGAATGCAAGAAAAAAAAAACCGAATTTATTTTTTATTTATTGGCAAAGGGCAAGACCTTATTCAATGAAACCAACTTTGTGTAAAAAAATGCATAAAATTATACACCGAAGTTAGTAGTTCACATTTTAGAAAAACAAATTCCGTCTAACTGCCCAAATATCTGCAAAACTAAATTTACAATCTGCTATCCATCTTTATTTGAGTTCCATAATGTTAAATGTTTACGTCGAGTCTTTATTGAGTGTTTCTTACCAATTAAATAAATAATTATTTAAGAGATTTTTAATTTTTTCGAGGATAAATTTAATAAACTTTGCTAAAAATATAACTGAATTGGCTACAGAGCTGTTGCTGTAAATGTCACAAGTCAGCGTCTTGTGTTATATGACCGGAGTAGTGTTATCACCTTCTCGGACCGACTAGGAGAGCCAACTGAGTTCACATTCATCGCTAAACCTAGGGTTCGCGGTGAATGAAACCGTCGCATTCATCGCTCTCCGCCGTACGGAAAAAACCACAAGAAAATTGCGAGATGCAAGGTGATCTCACATACAAGATTTAATAGCATTAGCATCATAAACTATAATCACTTCTGCCCTCTACGAATGCCCTTATAGACGGTTCTCTTCCGAGGAAATCCGTCAGTAGTTCGATGGGATCTCTCGCTCCACCAGGGGCCAATACCTGACGCAGGAATTGAGAACGCGTTAAAAGAAGTTGGTAATAATAGTCCAAACAATTAGTTGGATACTTCAGTCCTTGCTGAACAAACGCTATGCAAAACACAATCGATAAAGAATTCTTGCCTTATTTCTAAACTGCAACCCGATTTGCTGGTTCAAGAGGTTACCGCGAAACTTCGAGGCAAAAATGTCAGCTGAGAAGACCTGGATGAAATTGTAAGGTTACTCTCGAGTTATACTGAGAATTGGTGTATAGGTGAAGAGATATAGCGCGGATAATTTAACAAGTAAATAGAACTAGCTAGATGCTCATAGTATTAACCATAGGAACCCCGAGAGGAAACGCTAACCTCGCTCCAGATACGACTGTAACAAGCAGCTTCATATCCAATGGCACTGCGAGGAAAACAAGAAGCTGGATTTGTGCCTTCCAACATGGGCAGACCTAGCATGACCTGGGATGCAACTACAACAATTACTTTGTGGGGGAGAAGGTAAACTTCCTTCAATTTGTTATTAACCAGTTCACTTACTTTGGGATGAAGATGTTTAAACAGCTCAACAGTGTCTACATTGTCCGCTGAGTGTATAATTTGATCGAAGAGAGCTGTAGACAAGGAAGGAGATAACTGAAGCTTAAAGGGCAGAAAGCATCCAAATTAAAACGTACCCCATCTCATTCACAAGAGCAAGAACTAACAATAGTTCAATTCAAAAGCGCACTTGGAAGAACTCGGGAAAGCTAGCAAGCCATCTACTTTCTTTCTCTTTCCTTCACCCCTCAAGTGGTAAGGCTTTCCATCCACTCTAAGCGCACTTGGAAGAACTACTTCAATAAGCTATTTCCATCTTCAGATGGTAAAATGATGAAGCAAGCTAAGCAGCATGACACTTCATTATCACAAACTCCAATAACCTAAATTGCATAGCTCTTCACAATATCAGGAATGTGCCAATGATAAATGTGCATTTGACCACAAGGACGAAGGATTTTGATGTTTATTTCATTGAAACTTCAACCATCTTTAAGAATGAAAATGATCACCTCTTTCTAACCCAACAGAGATTACAAGGAATAATTCTTTAACATGGGGTTAAAACCACAATTGACCTCCTTGACAAATGGAGATCAGAAGATGAAGTGGCTAACACCGTCAAATTTTTTAAAGAAAGTAAAAAAGAGTAGAGTCATACTTACAATAAAGAATCTCCTGCTTCAATTTAAGTGGAGAAAAGGAATGTCGCCATCTCTTGAGTGATTTACATTGTTCATCCTTGATCGGCTGTGTAATGTCCTACATGTGAATAAAAAACAAGTTCACTATCGGGTACATATTGAATCCGAGGAAAATATGATATTAGAACATCTTAACTGGACGTCCGTAACAATATAATTATTCACACTATGCATGTGAAATACATGCATTAAGGGTATCAAGCATTAATCCATGTGTGCACACACATGGATATTTGCATGTGCATGTGCATGTGTTTTGGATGGAGATGGGTTCCCTCGTGAGTGGGCCTTTAAAGTACCATTTTAATGGAAGCACTTAACCAACAAGGAATTTACAAATAGGATGATATACCTGATGGAAACCAGATACCAACTTCAATGAGAAGCTCTCATAGCACCTGAAAAACAATGTGTAATATTCAATGCAGGGTCAATTTTCACAAAAGAAAACGAGGAGGAAGATGGTGACATTATTTACCAGTTCTCTAGCAACAGAGCTGGAATCTCCACAAAGTCGGGATCAACTCGCAGTCCCGAGAATTTGGCAAAGGTTGCAGTATTGCATACATGCTGGACCTGAGAAGTTACTATCAACCGTAGGTAAATTGGATTTCTGTATAGTGAAGGGCCTGGGTGGAAGCATAGAAGGAGTCTACATCGCAAAAGAATGAAAACAAATTTGAAAACAGATAACAAGTGCAACGTACCAGATGTCCAAACTCGTGAAAAAGGCTAACCACCTCAGAGAATCTCAACAAATTGGGAGTTCCAACTGAGCCCTTTTGCAATTGAGATATAAGAAGTGCCACCGGAATCTAGTCACGAGAGAACAAAATGATTCAAGTTTTGTAGCAATACTACAGCAGATTCAGACCGAATCAAATCTTTTCCAGCATATGATAATGGGAATGGCAATCCATCCAGATTTCCAATATGCTACAGCAGTATATATCGCAACTTTAGCATGCAATAAAATGTGGCAGAATTTAGCAAATCCATTGACAGACACCGCCAGACAAACAGCCAACGAGAAGCTCCACCAATGCATTTCACTTTGCACGCAATTGACACCTTACAAGCACTAGTAATCAGCTATGATGGCTCCAACCCATTAAAAGGTACCAATTAGCTCATACTTGATCAGTTCTGCACAGCTAGATAGAGGTACCTGTCGAGTACCAGCACTCTGTAGTGCACCATTCTGAAGAGCCACGACACAGGTATGGCCATATTTCCCTTCCCTGTGATACAAACCATGAATCAGGAAAGAAGATTTCAATATAACTGATCTCTTTTTTTATATTGACAACCGAGTACTTCGAAAGAAAGTATTCAAGTTTCACCAGTATGATTAACCTTGTATATAAATCAAGGTAGATATATCCCAGTAGTTCAGAAGAGCTCAAATCCAACACTGAATAGACGGAGACATCTTTATGCCATGCTGGAGCATTTACTAATTCCTCAAATCTTAATCCTGCATATTAGCGAAAATGCCTTAGCACCAATTACACAAAAGCTCTTTGATTTTACAAGAGCCGGCGAAAGGGAGAGAATAAAAAACCAACCAAAAAGGTCTTGAACTATTTTGAAGAGGCCAGATATAACCAAATCAGCAGGAAAGTATTGCTGAAGAGCTCCAAAGTCCAGATCAAACTGCTCTCTTTCAGACAACTTCACATAGTACAATATATCCTGAATCCCAAATGAAACATCTCCTTCTTCTTTTCTCTGTTAATCCATTACATACAAAAATCCATTACATACAAAACAATGTGACTTTTAGATAAGTCCCTTATAGCACGCCCACATATGAAAAAAGTACCAAATGCCACACACAGACTGGACAAGATGTTTACACCTTCATCTCTTTAAGTATGCCAAGTTCCCCAGCAGCCAAGTCAGTTAAGCTTGCAGAGACATCCTCAAGGAATTCAAAAACCTGGTGGAAGTAAATTCATTCAGCATCATTTAAATAAAACATAAGCAAATTCAAGATGGACTCCCAAAAATTAACTGTCTTCATGACGATTCAATCAGCAAAAGAAAATCAACTGTCAACTAAAATAAGTAGCGAGGAGCAGCAGCTGACAATTGAAGGTTGAATCTACCCCATGTTGAAGCTAAGATTAGAAACATGAAACCCTGATCATCCACGGTTGCTTTTAACAAAGCCATAAAAGAAATCAAAGCATCTTCCATACAAGCAAACTACATAATAGTTTTTTCATCTTTTTCTTCCTCTTTCATACTCGGTGCCCAGTCCTCGTCAGTCTTTCTTTATGAATATGGAGACTGGACTTATTTGCAGCCCCTGCTAGAGAAAAGATGCACTAAGCATCATCCATCTTTGGCATGACTACTTAGAATCACCAGTCTTATCAATCATTATAATACCCAAATGCATTTGCTATCTAATGGGGCTCTCAAATATTTGTTGCCTCTGTCAGCTAAAGCGAACATCACAAGATGGGATTCCATTAGTGTATATAAAAATTTAAGAAGTGAGAGCTACACCGCAGCCAGTACCACCTTTGAAGATGTCTTTGCCATTCTACGATCAACAGCGTAGTCCGCATAATTTGAATACCCAAATAGCCGGGCATACTTATGGCGCAATTCGACCTGTGATACAAGTAAATAACTCTTCACATATTTACTTTAAACCGTGATTAGATAACAAATGACCTATACATTATGGTAAAAACATCACGTTTAGACCATCTAAGGCTTACTTAATAGTGTTTTCTCTTCTCTCTTTTCTTGCTAAATATATTTAATCACATTCTCTATTCACATTCATTTGGTTGGTGTACAGAAACAAGGTTCGCTCCTAGCGAAAGGGTGGCACAAAAATCCTAAAGCAGTAAATAAAGCATTGGGAGTTTAATACTCAGAAGAAAAATAAAATATAAGCTACCTAATTTTAAAAAAGTAGACCAAGAATGCAGAAACCCAGCATTTCAAACGTTCGAAAGATAATCTAATTTTTGTGAATCATTGATGGAGAAGTTTTGATGTCTTGCTTTAAGAGTTGGCCATAGAACAGTAACAACCATACTTCACCACAATTAGACATTCAAGGCCAACACCAAGAATTGGCAAAAAAAAAACTTACTAAAGTTTCTAGAACAGATAAATTCACTTCAGAACACCTCCTGCCATAGGTCATTGCCACCGACTTCCTAGTTGCTCCTATCTTCAGATACATGAAAATGAGAATTACTGAGTTTAAGAGTTCTCTGATAAAAGGCACATAGAAGCATTATAAGAAGTTGTTTGCGCATATTGAACAACTAATATTGGCTTACAGTGAACACACTGAAGGCAAGGACATTAAGACAGATGCTCTAAACCAGTATGTATTTACAATTAATGTCCCTTGCAGCATGAAAATCATTCTTTTATAACAGCATGCTCTCCAAGTACAAGAACTAACAAGTTGGTGAACTCCATTATGATTCCAATTCTTCCAATCACATTTCCTGGTTTTCCCCTCGACGGCCTCAATCTCCTTTCCGTTTACTCAAGCGGTCTTAAATAGAAAAGATTACATGACACCTTTGAATTAAGCTTACAAAGTCAACTAGCCCATCTAAATAACAGTACAGGAGACCCCATTGACTATCTGACAAGAACTGTGAAGGTAAAGATCAACTTCAAATTTACTCAGTGCAGACAGCAGAACATGCACTGAAACCAACCGACAGTGCTGCACAAAAAAGGACTTGAGTTAGAATCGGTAAGAAAGAGGTGCTCAAACCTTGCAAAACTCCAGCACCACAGCAACATGATGGCTCCTCATTTGAATCTTAAATTTACCACTCTCAGCTTTATCTAAGATCTAAATCAACAAACCAAAGTAGAGTAAAATGTGTCAGTTAGCTAAACAGCAGAAATTGAAGACCTATGAAAGATATGCTGCTGGGTCTCTGTCTTAATAATGCTGGCCAAGTGTGTTCGTAAAACCGAAAGCTACACCTGAAGCAGTTCATATAAACTTGTTATACCAAACATCTAGGCT
The DNA here is from genome assembly GCA_963995505.1 of Hypericum androsaemum. Taxonomy (NCBI): domain Eukaryota; kingdom Viridiplantae; phylum Streptophyta; class Magnoliopsida; order Malpighiales; family Hypericaceae; genus Hypericum; species Hypericum androsaemum. Next base: position 8,756,893 of record OZ023183.1, read on the forward strand.
TTTGCAGTACATGACAAATAAAAAAGAGTTCTTCTGATACATATCAGGCTTAGCTAGTTTGGTAGTTGTTTGTTTAATAAACACAGCAACAAGATGTTACCGGCATTTTTAACAATCCATATAGGTGCTTTCAAGTTGTCAATGTAACGAAAATGTTTCTAAGATAGATGCAAGCACTGAGCTAACTGCTAAAGGAAAAGGAACTATCATTAAGTTTTTAAACTAATTAGAGAAAGAAATGAACAGCTTATAAGAAATGTTTTCAGTGATAATTTACCTTTAGAAACTCTGCTGGCAGGCCAGCAAGTTCTGACTCACTAAAAGCAAGACAAGTGTCATCGTCATTTAAGTTTCTAACATATCGGTGACTTAGCTCATCAATCTTAGTTCTCAATCGGTGTACTTGCTGTCGCTTCGCAAGTGGTAGATTCAAACCGTTGTGCTCAAAGTCTCGGACCTGTCACTGATTAGGAAATGATCAGAAATACATTGAACATGTTCTGCACTTAAACTTTTTGAATGAGAAGTTATTACAAGCTAAGATAGAAAAATAAAAAATAGTTCTGCATCTGATTCAAAAGAAAATAGAATGATCGGATTTGAGGCATCCGGATATAATTTGACACAAAGTGGTCAGAATTTGAGTGCTGGGATAAATCTAAGCCAACTAACATATAACATTAGGACAAAAGACGCCTGCTTTCTATAATGTACACAACAGACATCCTCTTTAACAGAGAAGAAAAGGAGAAAAAATAGGCAATGGGTAACAAAAATACAGAGTCTCACCAGGCAGTTAACCAATTGTTTAGCTTCGGGACTGCTCCTCTCTCCTTTCACAGAAAATGCTTTAACTACACGATACACATCTTCCCTTGAACTGTAAGCTTGAATCAAACAGGACAGCATTCAGTTTTAAACTCGGATTACTGTGATAGACCTTTCTTTTCTTACATTACATCAACGAGAAACCATTTCCTAAGAAAGTCTTATCATTTTCACTAACCTATGCTTAGAATGGCAATCAAAACTCAAATTCAAATCAAATACGTGTTAGCATATCATTCTAATGCAAACATCATGCAATGCATCAGCTTCTAAAGGCATATATCATCCCTCAGAAAACTTCAGAAAATTGCATTTCAACACGCAGAAGACGGAACAAATCTTTGAGACCTGGATGACAAAACATGGTCATCTATCCTCCGCTCGGCCTCGGCACTCGCCTTCCTCACGTCTTCGGAAGTGGAGACCAGTTTCGGGAACACGCAAGACTGAACCAACGGGAACTGCCGCGCCTCCAGGTCGGCCAGCGGCACGACGACATTCCCATACGTCACCTACACGGAGTATATTTAAATTTAAAAAAAAACTAAGCTGGCCGTACAAGTAACTAACACAGCAACAAGAGAAAAGTAGAAATACCTTGTCGAGCGGGACCGAGGCGACTGAATCGTGGACTCGCTTGGACTCGGCGATGACTCGGTCGGCTAACCTGAGGATTTCCGCGGCGGAGAGATCGACGCGGACATCGGAGCCGGGAAGGACTAATGTGGGAGCGGGAAGCACGAAAGGACTAGGATAGTTAGGGTTTAGAGGAAGGGAACTTGAAGGGGAGAACGATAAGTCGTACCTTTTCTCTTGCGGCGGGAATTGAAGGCGGAGACGGCCAAGTTTGCGGCGAGGGCGAGGGCGGCGGCGGCTCCGGTGAGTACGAGGAGGTTGCGCTCTCTCTTGGGCTTCGTCGCGTCCGCCATTTTCGCGTCAGACTTTTTAGTCTCTCTGTAGTTGCTATGGCAGCGACTTATTTGGTTTCCGAATTTTTTCGAGGGGGCACAATGGCTAAAGAAAGGGTGGGAATTGGAGTGGAAATGGGGACGCCAAATATTTTTAAACGGAAAAAGTTTTTAAATTTTAATATAATGTAATCGGATAATATTTAGTAAATTAGTTTTTGAATTTTAATATCAACAAGATACTTTCGTCTCACATTATCATTGCAAAATCATGAAAACTCAACAATTTTAATCCTAAAAAAAATATTAATCAACGATTTTTTAGAGTTTTCTTGCGGGAATAGGGGTACGAGAACGTCAAGTAACCCGAGATGGATCCGAAGTGGTCGTTCCAAGGTTCGTTCCAAGGTCGGCCTAATGGAAAGGGGGGAAAGAAGAACAAACCTTAGATGTTCAATCTAAGAGAGAAGGGAAAAAAAGAGCTACGGACTAAGCTAAGGAAAAGGAAAAGATAAGTAACAATAGTTTTGTTTGATGTGTTGGTGATGCCGTCTTCCTTGCCAGAAGCCTCCTTATATAGAGTGTCTTGACCTAGCCCCCTTGCCTTCAGAATAGGAAATCATAAGCCGCTTTCAAGATCTTCGGCTCCAAGTCTCAATCCCGAGAGATCCGCTTCAAGTTAGTTATTCCTAATATAAAAAGATCCTCCCGGCTTAGTATAAACCGACCCGACCTTCTCTAACATTTTTCTCGAACCCTCTTATGCAAAATTCCGTCTAATGTCATCATCGCCCAAACAGCTTACCGCCTTTAGGCCCAAAGCGAACCCAAAACAGGTCGCCCAAACCGGCACCTTCACAAACAAAGTGGATTTGTTTCGCGCTTTCGAGTGGGCTCCGGTCCAACAACTTCTACCTCCCACCTTAGTCTTCAAAGCGGTACCACCTGCCCCTTTGACATCCAAGCGGGCTCAAGCTTACAACTTCTGCCACCCGGTTTACTTTTGGAAGCAGGCATTCGTCCTCATGTCTGGCCTTTCCACCTAACCCATTAAGCCGTACCTACCGCTTTGATGATCAAGGCGGACCTTGCTTCCCGCCTTTATGCTCAAAAGTACTTACCGCACATACAAGTCCCAAACGAACAACCAAGACAACCTTCCCGCCTTTGAGCTCGAAACCATCTTCCCACTTGGGCCCCTAAGGCGGAACCTTCTTCCCGCCTATACAAACAAAGCGATACATATTGCCTCTATCTTTAAAGTAGGCCGAGCGGCCCTAACCAAGCCAAGCACTTCCTGCCTTCGAACCCAGAATCATCCTCCCGCCTACAAGCACGAAGCAAAACATGTCGAACTTGGACGGCCACTTGAAGTGGGCCAAGCGGTCTAAATCACCAACCCAAACACGAGTTCCCGCATACGAACCCGGAGTCGAACACCTTGACCGCATACCTAAATTATCATTTTTGGATCTCAACAATACCCGAACATATCGACCTCACGGGCCGAAGTGCCCAACCCGGACATATCGACCTCACGAGCCGAAGCGCCCAACCCAGACAGAAGGTGCCAAAACGGAAGCAGAAGGAAGGAATCCATTCGTACTTGAAGTAAACTGTGACAGTCGATCCTTCCTTAAAACGTAGAGGTTTGGTGCGTGGTAGAGGGGACTGTACATCAATGAGAGCTCGGAGCCGGAGGTGTTTCCCCTTATGATCAGTAGAATCATCCCATTCCATGAACGAGCCAATGAAGTCCCCCAAAGCCTTTGCCATCATTAGTGTATATCCCCCCAGCGGAAGGTCCTTCAATCGAACCCATATCAGAAGCCAGTATAGATGCATGATCGAAGGTTAATCCGTCGCCTTAACTTCTTGCAATAGCACTGCCTGTCGGTCAAAGTGTCAGGGCTGATCTCTCAGAACCTTTATCATCTCCTTTCGATCATTAAACTTGAATAAGAATTTGTTTGATCCTACTTCAGTAATGATCATGCTATGTCGGGGATTCTAGAGATTTTGCATCATAGTCATAAACGCTTGAGCATTGATATTCTTCTCAGTCCATACTGTACTCACCAGGGATCCTTTATCCTCTGTGATTGAGAGGTCAGATAGGAGAAAAGGTAACTTGAGTGGGTCAGATTCGTCAGTCCTCCTTTCAGATGCATTAACCTTGCTTATCATAGTGTTATCTTCTCCTCGAAAAAGCTGAACCTCACAACTCCCGCTGTTACTCGGCTCGGCCCTGTCTCTAGAGCCACTCACCACCATCTTGTTGCCCCTAGAAGGAGTCTTATTGCTTCCTCCATCACCAGAATCGAAACCCGCCAAAAGGGTCTTCCAGGGTTCTTGTAGTTCACCCAGAATCACTACCCGCTTCCTACTGCTCCGAGCCCCAGATCCATCATCGGAGGAGCGGGACGAGTGGTTGGTCCCTCCGTCACCCATCTCCATCTCACAGTCACTCCCCTTCTTCCCTGTACCTCCAAACACCCACTCTCCTCCTGACCTAAGAAACCTAAAGGACTCTACCCGAACCCAACTACCTTAACCGTCTAGGAAACCTAAGCTATTATACTTCACTAAAAGAAAGATATCGATTGTGTGAAGGGAAACTTGAGGGAGGGGAATCGGGAATAGGGTGTACCTTAAGCCATAGAAATTAGGAATTACGTAGCTTTTTGGTAGCAGCCCTTGAGATCAGATTCCACCTCGCACTTTAGGGAGTTTTTTGGTGTGGTTATTTGGTGGATTTTGGAAGGAATTGGGAGAAAAATGATGAAGTTTGGAAGAAACCCTGTTGCAGGGACGACTACTCTCGAGAGAGACAAAAACCCTAACCTAGGGAGGGAAGGGACCCATCTCTTCCTCTCCCTTTGACTCACTCACCGATGATGACAAATCCTCGTCAAAATCATCAACTTCAAGCGGACGCTGCCAACAACAACAACATGGCTGTCATTAGCTCTTCCCTTGGACCTTGAAACTCTATAATATGTCAGTTTTTGTTGGATTCCTGCGATTGCGGTGGAGAAAATGACAGAGAAGACAAAACAGTTATTTAATGCTACAGGTTTAAGTTCAACTTGGTCTCCACCGAATTAAGTAATGCCCATAAACTTCTCGGTCTAGTTTACATATGCTCGTAGCTTAAGGAGAATGAAAATAACCAGGTTCTTCAACTGCCCATTCGTGGCCCTAATAACTCTCAAGCCAGCCTATGGAGAATGCCTCTGTCACCGTCAAGGTCGAGTCCAACGCCATCATGACGAATCCCCACTGGAATCGAAATAATATAAATAGTAATTCGATTATAGATTTTCCCCTTTGATGAAATTCATCCCCAAATTGATTTCCCCTATTCGCACTTCGTCCCTTTCCCAACCAAATCATCCTCGACTCCTCACTACCCGATACAGTTAGGGGTGAGTTTGGTTTAGAAAACCCAAACACGGGGAAGAATTCATGGGTTTACAATGAGATCGATCGTCCCCTTCATGATTGGGAAGCTCGATCCCTTCAGCTTCCGTGAGTGGGAACGCCGCCTCCTCCTCCCTCTGACATCATCTTCTTCATGGCGACGGTCCATCGTCTTCTTCACGGCGATGGTCCATCATCGAGCACCTCTTTCTAAGCCGTCCCAAACCCCCCCTTCCCCAACATCTTTTCCCTCTCTCAGTTCCCAAGGGTTGGGGGGAAGGGGAGCAGGCCGGAGAGGGAGTTGTAGGAGAGGAAGAGGAGTCGATCGTCCCCTTCATGCTATTTTTTATCAAAATCTGTCGGAGAGGAAAAGGAGCCGATCTAAAGGAAGGAGATGAACTTTTTTTTATTTTCTCAGCGTATTTTGGTCATTTCAGTGAAAAAAAAGAGAGTTGCTGATATCACCCAGGGATCTGAACGTATAATAAAATTAAATACGGGGGACGGAAGAATCATTTTTGAAATATAAGGGACTAAATCGTCGATTTAGTCTAACACGAGAGATACCATAGTAATTTTCCCAAAAAATAATTTTTCTATCATCCACGTGCATATATTATTACATATAAATTAAAATAAATATATATATAATATGCGTACGTCATTATAACAAGAAAAAAATTACAATAAAGTAACAAAACTAAGACTACAAAAGTTAAAATATAAAATTAGAAAGAAAAAAATCAAGCTATAAGTAGATGCGGTAAAATAATAATTGCAAATACAGAAGTAGCAAATTACATATTTAATTATTACAATAAATGTTTTTGCCACCTATGCTCAATCAAATTATTTTTAAGAGTGTTATGAGCTTCTCTGTTGCAGAATTGTTCTCTATCGATCATATAAGTGGATAGGTCTCCAAAATAATAAATTTGAGATAAATTTTAATGTATGCCACTAAACTCTGGCATTTGCTACCAAATTTCACTGGGCAGACCTTATTGTAGCATCTTGCCATTTATAATTAGTGCAAAGTCTGTTACCTTTTTTTTTCCTCCAAAAGTCCTTTGTTTTTTTGTTGGTAAGTAAAGTTTTATTACTCCCAAAATAATCTAAGAAGTTACACCAAAATATATTTCTTAGGGAGCAAGATAGATGCATAGTAAACTCTATATCAGAACAGCCAGCATAGCCACAAGATTTCACTTATTGGCAATAATCATTGCTCTATATTCGACTTCTGCAGAAGAACGTGCCACCACCAGCTGCTTTTTGATGCGTCAAGATATAAGAAAACCTCCAAAAGATATGAGATCAGTGGAGCGAGAACATCGGGCCATAGAGCAACCACCCCAATCGACATCACAATATGCAATGAGCTCCAAATTTGGAGAATTATTAAGAAGAATGCTTTGTCTAAAAGTGGTCTTTATGTATCGTAGAACCTGATTAGTAGCCTGAACATGTTCAGAGCTTGGACTATTCACAAATTGACTGAGGATATTCATCGCATATGTGATGTCTGGTCGGTTTAACCGTCAAATACATCAATTTTCTGACTAACTGCCTATATCAACCTACTTCAGAAACCACTTCCCCTCTGTCTCAAAGTTGATAATTTTGTTTAATTAAAAAAGAGCAGGACGTGAATCATCTTTTCCACATTCTTTCAATATGTCAATAGTGTATTTTTGTTGACTAAGAACCAGCTCTTTAAAAGTTGTAACTGCCTCGATGCCCAAAAAATATTTGAGGACCCCTAGGTTCTTGATCCCAAATCAATCACGAAGCTGTTATTTCGTTGACTTTAGCATTTGGACGTTCCAACAATAATAACATTGTCCACGTAAATAAGTAGTATCAAAACTTGATGGTTGTTGCGGTATATGAACATCGCATGATCAACTCTCGAATGAATGAATTCCAACATTAACAACCAGGAGGCCAATTTAGAATACCAAGTTCGTGAGGCCTGTTTTAGTCTATATAAAGACTTCTTTAATTGACATACTCTTGAGTCACCTGGTTTGTCAAATTCTTGCGCCACTTTCATGTAGACTTCGTCAGTATCTCCATGAAGAAAGGCATTATCAACATCTAATTGATGCACAATTCATCCTCTTTTAACAGCCAGAGCAAGAAGACATATGACCGAGACCACCTTCACTACGGGTGCAAATGTCTCATGATAGTCCACTCCTTCAATTTGTTTGAATCCTTGAGCCACCGACTGTGTTTTGTACCTATCAATGACACCATCAGGTTTAAATTTGATTTTGCATACCCATTTAGAATTGATGGCATTCTTGCTAGGAGGTAATTGAACCAGCATCCATGTCCCATTAGATTCAAGGGATGCCATTTCCTTTTGCATAGCTGCTCATCAACACACATGTTTAATAGCCTCAAAATAAGAGTGAGGCTCCTCATAGACACTTATGGCACTCAAGTATACTTGGTGGGCATGTGAGAAATTTTTATAACTGATAAATTACATTAAAGGATATATATTTGAGTTACTTGGCAAATCGATAGACGACGGGGTTGGCTTGGTAGGTTGCAGAGGAATAATCGAAGGGGGCAGAGTGACTTGGAATTCTGTGAGGTGGGCTGAAGTTTGACGAGCACGTTCACTTCGACGTACTAGAACCTCAACAAATTCGCAATTGGAAGAAGCATGTTGTTGAATCTCAACTAAATTGGAATTGGTCAGAGTAGATTGTGATTCTAGGAAACACTCCTCCGATGTTGGAGGATCAGACTGAGGATCAAGTTACCTAGCAGTACCTTTATTAATTACATGAACTTCATATGTATCTTGCATCACAATTAGTGAAGAATTCTTTTGCTTCTTAATTGGAATTGATTCCAGATTATCATGATATGGAAACACGGTCTCAATAAAGGTTACGTCTTAGGACACATGGAATTTTTTAGTATGAGGATCGTATACTCGATACCCTTTCTGATCGAAGGGATATCCAATAAACACACAGGGACGATTGCGCTCGTCAAATTTGTTTGTCCTTGTATGATTATAAAAGTATGCTAGACATCCGAAGGTTCTGAGATGATCGTGCTATGCTGATCGACAAAAAAAAGCTCATACGAAGTCTTATTCTGAATAGCTCGGGATGGCATGCGCTGAATCAAGTATGTAGCCATCAAAATGCATTCCCCCCAAAATCACACAGCAAATTCGCCTAAAATCTCAATGATCGAGCAACTTCAAGAATGTGACGATGTTTGCACTCTACAACTCCATTTTGTTGCAGAGTTTAGGCACAAGATGTCTATAATAATATACCATGATCCTTATAGTATCTTCGCATATTATTCGAGTAGCATTCTGACCCATTGTCACTCCAAATATTCTTAACTCCATTGCCAAATTACTTTTCAACCATGTTGCAAAATATTTGTAAGTACCGGGATACCTCTGACTTGTACTTCATATGAAAATTCCAGACTTCTTTACTAAAGTTATCAACAACCGTCAAGAAATAATGTGCTCCAGACACGGAGGCCGTCTAATGCGGTCCCTAAATATCATAATGGATTAAATCAAAATATGCACTTAATCTAATGTAACTTGTAGGAAATGGCAATCATGTGTGTTTTGCACAAAAGTAAGAATCACAATGACTAAAAAATTCAGGAAAAATCAAATTCTGAAATAAAGTGATATTCCTCATCTTCTCAATAGAGATATGACCGAGACGACGGTGCCAAGTCTGCGCATCCAAATCTGGCCCATCCGAGAGCACCACCCCCTTTCACATATCCTTAAAATAATACAAGCCATCTCATTGCCTACCCACTCAAATCAGGCTCCTCGAAGTTAAGTCCTAAATAATATAAGAATAGCATAAAACTTTACGGCGCTGTTAAAATCTTTCATCAATTTCTCACATACAACAAATTGTATTGAAATGACGGCACATTGAACACATTATTTAGATAAACATGTGAACTCAGCCAAGCATTGTCTATGCTAGTGACATGAATTTTATCACCATTTGGGATCTTGACGGGTGGGTGAATAATTCTACTAATTTTATCGAGCAAACATGTTCAACTACATGGAATATGATAGGTAGCTCTGGAGTCGATCACCCAAGGTTGAGTAAAATTAATCTTATCAGCCATGTTGACACATGGCTTGAATGAAGGTGTCATTGGAGATTCTTATTGATTTGCCTTGCTCCCTAGTTGACAAAGCAATATGTGGATCTGTTCTTGTATAAGTCCAGAAATAATCTGTTCGTCTTGACTGAACTTTTTTTAGGGAAAACAGACCAAATATATTAAAAAATTTTAAGTAGAAAAGTCAGTAAAGATGAGAGCGTCGAGCTCAACTGGGAGAACTATAAGCCAGTCCCCCGGTAACATGCCCAATCTACAAGCTTTGCTAATCCAATCAGAAACTATGTTCTGAGATCTAGAGGTGAGAAGTAACCTACAATTTGGTAAGTCAACCAAAAGGGACCTAATCCTCAGCACAAGACGTTCTACATGCCAAAAGATTAGGACGAAAGATCATTCACGAAATTGTAGGCTAATAAGCAATCAGTTTTGATCGAGGTAGCTCGGGCATGAAAGTTCACCCTGACCAGCTGTCCAGCAAGTTCTAGTGCCAGGAGTTCAGCCTCCAAAGGCGAAGCTGCACACTTCACCAGCGTCTGACCTTCAATGATTCGGCCAAGAGAGTTTCTTGCAACCACAGCCATCCCAGTAGGAGAAGAACCGTCCTTCCAGGAGGCATCGCAGTTGAGCTTCACGACATCCAACAAAGGAGCATCCCATGAAACAGGAGGAAGACCTCTGGCGCCAAGGTTCGTCTTGATTGACCTGAGCCGCTCGCGGTTGAGGACGATTGGAATCTCGCATCTTATTTGTGTTAGGCCGATTTGGGCCACCACTACCTTGGGAATGATTGGAGCTTCTTCGTGCATCACCGTTACTTTTCTTGTCCTAAAATATGCTTTGAAAAGAATTAGAGAATCTCATGCTTAAATCGATCATGAGAAACAAGACAGACGCAACTGACCGAGAGGGAAGCAGTAACGAAAAAAACACCAACGCAATTAATTGCAAGGAAACGTAATCAAATTGGATCTTCCTTAGTGGCTGAAATATCTTACAGCCAAGAAAGGATCTTCTTTGGTGGCTGAAATCGCAAAGTCGGTAGAAAATCACAAGCTAGGTAGGAAATTTTTTGTGAAGACGCGGCAAGCTCGGTAAGAATTTTTTAGTGGAGTTTATGGCTCAGATACCATAATGAGGTTTATGAATTGTGGTAAATATGTCGCTTAATTCTCATTAAGCATGATAGAGTTAAATATACAAGTAGATAGGTCACAAACCCGAATACATCTTCCTAGAAGAATAAGAGCTCTAGGCTAAAGATGTCTACAAAGTCTATCTTTATTAGATAACTATTGGAACAGATAATGACTCCCAATAGACCAAAAGGATCCTCATCGCCTTACATCCAAGTAGCATCCAAATAAAACATACAAAGATGATCGCACAAGTAAACACCCAAAAGAAAGACAACAAATAAGGTTCACGAGGATCAAAGACCTTATTTATGTCCTTCCTAAAGGTCGAGCCTTGAAGTTCCTTGAGGACAAGAGTTGCATCAGCATCCCAGGTCATATCTAGGTTCCCAACCATATTCCAGGCACTCTACGCCAATTTAGCTTGCCTGAGATTGCAGGTAGTTTGCTCCTCGATACCATCCAGGATGGTAGCAAGGGTAACGTCATCCAGAGAATTGGTTGGAGCTTTAAAGGCTAATCACCTCTGAGGGATAATCATAAGAGTTGCTACCTTGCTAGCGGTTTTCTTGTCCGGGAGATGGACCTGACTGGTGTATTAATGCCCATAACCGTGCTGGAAACTGACTTATGCATAGCCGGCGTAGAACCCCTTGTGTTTGGAGAACATAATTTCGGTAGTGAAGCAGCCTCTCAAACCTAATTTTGAATGATCACCTCAACGATTTATTGAGAAATTTTATTCAACCAAACTGAATCTCCAAAGCATGTGCAACTTCACAATTAGTTACAGAATATGCTATGTTTAAGGTAAGAAATATTTTCTCCAATTGATCGAAGCGGTTGTTGCTAAAAAATATCCTTTACTTTTTTTTTTGGGAAAAAATATCCTTTACTTTTATGAGGAAAGATGGACAAATTATTGCCTCGCACCTAGTTAATTAATTGCACCTCCACCACAAGTTCTGTACGCTGATCACTTGAGAGACACAAATCGCTACATACGTGTCTGGACCTTCTTGATTGAATAACGCTTACATGTTCGGCAATCGCCTTGCATGAGAACTTATTCAATTCCTTCTCAGTTGACAATTTCAAATTTTTTAAACTTTAGGTTTACCTACCCTTAAAATACCATCGAAAACGTAACTACCCTAAAATAATGTAAGATTTGTCATAAAAAGAATCAAACGTACACCAAATTCCTACTCCAACACCAACTTGATTGTTCCATCTCTGTGCTATATCTAAATCCATAAATTAGCCTGGCCTCGTCATCTAGGCAAAAGAAACACAAGAATTTTTTTTAAAAAATTATGGCAGATGATCTCCCTCAAGCCTCCAAATCCCTCTTCACTAATGTTTTCTTCCTCTTCATTCTCCTATCCTCAAACCTACTAACTTTCTTCCTCTCCTCCACCTTCTACTCCTCCTCCCCCACTTCCCTACTCACCGCCGTCACCACCCCGGCATCCGATCCGCCACCGACAGTTGACCTCCCTCCGGAATTCCTCGACGTCACGTCAGGCCAGCATCTTCCTTACGGGTACAACCCCAACTTCGACTCCGACACAATCTACCCGCCGGTTGGGAAAGCATGTACGCTCTTCCCCGACGAGCTCCGCCGGTACATGACGTACCAAGTGAACTCCTCCTGCCCGGACGACGAGCTCCTCTCCCAGAGGCTCCTCCTCAAGGGCTGCGAGCCCCTCCCGCGCCGCCGCTGCCGCCCCGCGGCCCAACCAAACGCCACCGAGCCCTACCCTCTCCCGAGCTCCCTCTGGACGACGCCCCCCAACTCCTCCGTCGTCTGGACAGCCTACACGTGCAAGGACTACTCCTGCCTCATCAACAGGTACAAACTCCAAAAGGGTTTCGACGATTGCAAGGATTGCTTCGACCTAGAAGGGAGGGAGAGGACCCGGTGGACGCAAAAGAAAAGCGACAGCGAGCTTGACTTCACTCTGGACGAGGTCCTAGGGTTTAAGCCCCCCGGGACGGTCCGAATAGGGCTGGACATCGGCGGAGGCGCCGCCACCTTCGCGGTGAGGATGAAGGAGAGGAACATCACGATAGTAACCACGTCGATGAACCTAAACGGACCTTTCAACAACTTCATCGCCTCGAGAGGGGTGGTGCCGTTGTACATAAGTATATCTCAGAGGCTGCCCTTCTTCGAAAACACGTTGGATATAGTTCACTCCATGCACGTACTAAGCAACTGGATCCCTACCACGTTGCTTCACTTCTTGCTGTTTGATGTTTATAGGGTTCTTAGGCCCGGTGGGCTGTTCTGGCTGGACCATTTTTTCTGCGTGGAGGAGCAGCTGGAGGAAGTTTACGTGCCGGTTATTGAGAGCGTGGGGTTTGTTAAGCTAAAGTGGGTGATTGGGAGGAAGCTGGACCGTGGACCTGACCTCAAGGAGATGTACCTCTCGGCTCTGTTGGAGAAGCCGTTGAATAATTCTTGGTGATCTCCAAAGGTTTGTCAATTGATCGTCTTGTCTACCAATTGAATTTTTTAGCTAATTGTCAACACCAACTTTGTTAATAATTCTATCAATCAGTCAGTCGTCCATACAAAAATTGTGATTTGAGTTATTTTTGTAAACTTATGAGATTCTTTTGAAACAGTAAATTTTTAGTTATAGTTGTTAGCGGTTGAATCTTGACCTCTGTTAATTTTTTTTGTATATCTTTGGGCTATCAGGTTCTATATATAATTGTCATTAGTGTCTTTTTTATTCATAAATCTTGAACAACACCTCAGTAAAAAAATTAAATCTGATACTATTTGACAAAGTTCTATTGGTGTTTGTGATTTTTAAGTTTGATTTAATGTGTATTTCATTGCATTTATTATAATTACTGGTAACGGCATTATGTTTTTAGGTCGTGAATGGCCTTGCATTGATCCGAGGGAAGTCCCTTGGTTACATTGGGTAGAAATTAAAATGCGGAGTTGTTTACGAGGATTGAGGCATATCATTGACTAATTTTTTCGATGAAATTATGAAAAATTTAGGAATACTTATTTTATTTTGTTTTCTTTCTGAGTAGGGTCTACTTATTAGGTAAGCTAGAAACTCTACACTTTCTGTTTTTTACTAAAAACACGCACCTTGATCGTCAACATTGAGATATTAGCTTAAACTGTTAGTAAATACTAAACAGGGGCAAGGGAGATCCTCAAATCTTTTTAATAAGATATTTGAATTAAATTAGAGAATGTAAATCTTCATTTATTCTACTAGGATCTTTCACTATATATTATAATATATGTCTAAATCTTACAAAAAATGTATACCCTTAATTAAATTTGACAAATTCTTATTCAATATAATTTTTTTCTCGATTATATATATATATATATATATATATATATATATATTATAAATAATGTAAAATAAAGAAGATGTATGACTTGAAAAATAAATAAAGACCCAACCACACCCTGGAGCAAGTTCATCTAAACTTTATAGAAATCTATATCGACATGAACTACAAAGTCAATTTTCGCAATTAAACAGCACGACCCATTAGATCACAGAGCACCAAGCCAGCAGGAGTTTAATGGGCCAAAAGATATAGTGGGAATATGAAACGCGTTTTTTTTTTTAATTGCTGAGGTAGGTTGGTAGCTGAATACTTACTCTATTAATTAATCTATATTCGAACGAGATAGTAAATTTAAATTGTGGATAAAATACATTTGTACATTTAATGGTGTCTAACAAGATGATGAAGCTCCACGAGAGCTAGAGAAATGAGAGGTTTTATTGTGTGTAGCGAAAAGAAACCCATGACTGCTCAACTCAGCTCAAAGGAGAAGAAAGGGTAAATTATGCTCAGGTCTCTGTAGTCTGGTCTCCTTTTTTTTCGGATCCCTAGATTTTTAAAATGCATGTTGTTATCCTCCGTATTTGGTTTTGGAAAATCTCGGGTCCCTCGTTAATGTCATCAATCTTTTTTTTTATTTTGTCTAGAAAATAATGATTATACCCTTAAACAAATAAAAAAATTCATCATCTTCAACCTTTAAACATCAACAACACTAAAACCCAAAAATCAAGAACAACACCTGATTAGCCTCGAATCCGACAAGACCACCAAGAACAACACTACGGTCTTCTGGATTTTTGAATACCAACAGTACCCTCGTCAAGTCCGTCCACTAGACTCCCACCGCGTCATCGACCGTGGATAGGTCCGTTGTCGAGAAGCTCGATGCGCTCCCCGTTAAAACTATGCTACTGTAACAAATATCTATATCCCATCTCCCTCTGTCGTCCTAAAAATCTCGCTTCTTCCTTCTCGATCGATCTCACAGATCCTCGATCTCCCCTTCGAACTCCATGCCCGGACCCATCTCGAGCCCGATTAATTAATACAATTAATTAGGGTTTAGTTACTAGAGAAGAAAAGGGTAAATCAAAATTGCCTCTGGGAAGGAGGACCGAGAGCGATTCCCAAACCACCTTCGTCTGATCCACCTCGAACTCCGGCTTCTTCCTCTCGAAGGCCGGCGATGTCACTCTGCCTCCTCGTTCATGTTGTTGTATCGAAGTTCTTGATTTTGTGATTAATTTCAGTGAAGAAGATGATGAGCCAAGGACGATATTTAGTTGTTTTGTTGGTTTTAATTTTTTAATTGATTGTGATTCCTAGGGTATTATTTTTTGTAAGGACATTTTCGTCATTTTATGACCAAAAATGAAAAAAGATTCATGACGTCGAGGGACCTAGAATTTCTAAAACCAAATACGAAAGACATCAGCATAAATTTTAGAAATACAGGAACTCGATATAGAAGAAAATTAAACTACAGGGACCTGAGTGTAATTTTCCCGAAAAGAAATAACCGTTTTTGAGGTCGGGCTCAGTTGGGCTTGAGGCCCATGTAACCCGCGTGTCTCATGTTTAACCTTTCCCGCGTTTGCTCTTCCCGCCAGTAACACTTTCAACTCACAGCGACTAACATATTCAATACACATGTTGAATCACAAATCTCAAGCTTCTTCTTAATTCAATACACATCCGTAACTTGCACTATAGATGTCTAGCAGTCCGAGCTTACCAATAAGAAACTCAAAGCGGCGTACATGAAGGCTCTTTGTAAGCAAATCGGTAAGTTGAATCGAGTTTTTATATGGAAGAGCTTGATGAATTCTTGCTGAACTTTTTCACGGACCAAATGAAAATCTAATTCAATGTGTTTGGTCTGCTCGTGAAAAAAAAAAGATATTTTGCAATGTGTATTGAAGACTTGTTATCGCAATATACCAAAATTGGTCCCTTCGATGTTACTTGTAAATCTTGTGCCAAGTAAGATAATCATTGGACTTCACAAGTAGTAGTAGCCAATACAGACAATATCCAGTGATTGTTATCTTTGTTTTTTTTATAAGTAAAAGTATATTACTCCTCGAAATTTTTTTCAAGATACAGCCAGAGTTACATCGCGAAAAAACTAGATAATAATTATCAAAATATAGCCTACCAGTGGCACAATATGCCTCAAGTGTATCTCATATGTAGAAGGATAGAATAAACATTTCCCACATGAATTCTTGAGATACTTTAGAGCATAATAAAAGTTGTTATTAAGTGCGTGTCTCGTGGTTGAGTTAGAAATTGTCTCAATTGCTGCACCACGAAACTAGTATCAGGCCTAGTAGCTGCCAAATACAATAACTTATTTATCAGCGTTCAATATTGTGATGAATCATTTATGATCTACTGAAACTTTGATGACTGATTTTCCATCTCATGCATAAGCTAAGTCATCTAAGAGTTGTCCTGCAGATTTACTGAGCTTACAGTTAGCATCTATTGGAGCTTGCCTATGTTTGCAATCTTGATAACCTGCCTTCTTGAGCAACTCTAATGTATATTTTTTTTTTACAAACGTGAAACCACAAAATTGCATCCTAATTTACTAAAATTGTAGCTAAAAACTCTTAACTTGCAACTTCAAGAATTTACAATGTAAATCTCGCTCACTTGTTGGCTCTAATATCTATTGATATATCCATAGACAACGACTAGCTTAGCATAAACATGGCCTACAAAAGTTACGGCAATATTAAGAGTTTAAATCTCATGTTTGTTTTCATAAAAAGTAAGATCAAATCATTTTATTTAAATGACACCAAAAAACTCTCAACTCTCAAGTTCAATCTTTTCCCATATATAAACTTGTTTACGACTTGACTCGTATTATTTTTTTTGGTAGAAGGACTCGTGTTATTTGACATCACAGTATCTGATATTATAGCCTTGGACAATGACTAATTCACAGTAGAAGATAGTTGACAAAATCTATAAAAGGAAAATTAAACATATAAAGTTTGAAATCACATGTTTGTTTGTTCCCGAAAAAGAAACCCATTTTACTCAAATTACAACTATAAACTCTTAACTCGTAACTTCAAAATTTTACAATGTCAAACTCGATCATTCTTTGGCCAGTATAAATTGTTATATCATAGATAATGGATAATTCAGTATCGAAGACTGCAACAAAACGTATAAAAGAGGCAGTAATATTAGGACTTTGAAATTCCATGTTTAATTTAAATCACCCCGAAAAACTTTCAACGTGCAACTTAAAACGTTTACAATATACGCACTCGTTCACGACTTGAGTCATATTATTTGACGTTCTATTTTCTGATGCTATATCCATAGTCAATAATATATTCAGTGAAATGATATTAAAAAAATTTCAACTTCGAACTCTTACCATATACACACTCCTCGTTCACGACTTGACACCTACTATGCATTCTAGTCTTTAATAATATATACATGGTCAACAACATACTTATTGTTGATGATGGTCAACCAATCATATAAAAGGGAAGTAAATATTTAGAGTTTGAAATCTCATGTTTGTTCACGAAACAGTAAATATATCCCATTTGACTAAAATTATAACTTAAGATTTTTAAACTGTTATTTCAAATTTTATCATCTAAAACACAACCACTCGTTATCTCGTATTATTTCTTGTATCTATTGTTATACTAGTGGACAATGACTAATTCTGGGGTTTTTGCCAAAAATGGTGCTACAGTAGAACTTTATTCCCAAAATGGTGTTACTATTGAAAAAATTTCGGATATGGTGTTTATCTCTCCTCAGATCAAAATTTTTTTTCGACTTGGGACTAAAATCGAAAAATAATTTTGACTTTCATTATCGAAATTTTTTTTCGACCTGGGACCAAAATCGAAAAAAAATTTCGACTTGGGACCAAGTACGGTAGCAAATAGTGAAAAAATTTTTGACCCGGGACCATTATTGTACTGTAGCAATAGTAAACGGGCACTGTAGCAATAGTGCGGGTACTGTAGCGACGAAAATGGAAAAATTTTAAAGATAACGTAAGTATACTGTAGCAACACTTTTTTTGTTAAGATGATAAAAAATCTAAAAAACTCGAAAATTGGTCTTAAATCTAAGACCCATTTTTTAAGTTTTTTAGATTTTTTATTATTTTAACAAAATTAATGGTGCTACCGTACAAATTTTTTCAAAAATAGAAGAAGAATGTAAGACCTATTTTCGAAGTTTTTTAAGATTGTTCATTATTTTAACAAAAATAATGGTGCTATAGTACAAAAATTTTGAAAAATAGAAGAAGAATCTAAGACCAATTTTTCGAGTTTTTTTAGATTTTTCATTATTTTAACAAAAATAATAGTACTACAGTACAAAAATAGAAGAATCTAACACCCATTTTTCGAGTTTTTTAGATTTCTGACAAAAATTTTCAAAAATGCTACAGTACAAAATTTTCTACAGTACTCGGTCCCAGGTCGAAATTTTTTTTCGATTTTGGTCCCAGGTCGAAAAAAATTTTCGACTACGTAAGTCAAAAAAAAATTTCGGTTTGGTCCCAGGTCGAAAAAAATTTTGACCTACGCTCCCTAGGTCGAAAAAAATTTTCGACCCGAGAAAGGAACACCATTTTGGGAATTTTTTAAACAGTAACACCATATTGGTAAATAAACTTGAATAGTAATGTAATACCATATTGGGCAAAAACCCCTAATTCTGTATGAAGAAATCTACGCAGCCTATAAAACTGGCTATTGTTATACTAGTTGTTCTTCTCCTTATTGGCCTTCTCATTCTTGGCCTCATTCTTGATCTTTTGTTCTCGGCCTCCTCCTTCTCGGCCTTCTCATTGTCCGCCTTGACCTTTTCCTTCATAGCCTTGTCACACTCCTCATAATGGTCACGGTTAGGGGTGAGCATCTGGCCCAAACCGGACCAAACCAGACCGAACAAAAAAAAATGGAACCAAAGTTAGAGGGAAGACAGGGACCGAACTGGACCGTTGAACACACCGGTTCTAGCCCGACCCGAACCATAATTTTGGTTCGAACCTAAACCGAACCAGCAGACCCCAAAGCACCATTTTTTGCACAAAGTTGAGCTCATAGCCTAATGTCAATTTCAACGAGAAAACCTTCAATCCAAACAAAACAAAGCACGGAACACTACTATTTCCACTTTTAGAAAGCCAATAAGTGGACTTTATAGTCTAAGACCAATTTCAACGAGAAATCCCATTTGAACCAGTAGACAAAGAAAATAGTTTCAGTTCAAGTGGTAGTGAAACTTCAAACCAAATAACCAACAAACTAAACAAGGGTTTCAGTAATTAGCTTTTAAGAAAAAGCAACTTAGGTTTCGGTAATTTACCTAATTCCATCAAACCAGAAGAGAAAGCGAGGAATCAGGAGGAGGTGAAGTGATTAGGGTTTTAGTAATTAGGTTTTAAGAAAAGGTAATTTTGGCGATAGGAGAACTATCGAGAGAGAAGGTGAAGTGAGGGGGTGAGGCTATGTGCGTTTTACTCTTTTAGTTGTAAGCTTTTAAGAAAAGATAAAAGCTGGTTCGGTCCACGTCTGTACAGTTCTATGGGGCTAGACCCGGACCCAAACCATAAATCGTTTTATTCAGAAATGCAGAACCGATTCAAACTGTACATTCCCTTTAGTTCGGTGGTTCAGCCTTTTTAGTTTGGTTTGTTCTGGTTTTGCAGTTTTTGATTTTTTCGCTCACCCTTAGTGGTGTTGATGTGTGCTAAGCTAGTTTGAAGAAGAATTACATCCTAGCGATTATGAGCGGAAAGAAGATAATATAATGCAAGAAATTGTCGATGAACACAATGTAAACGACTTTGTCAATCCTATTATTAGGCTCAGGTTGGAGGAGTAAGAACAAGAAGAAGAACTTCGAATGGCAGACGTCGAAGAAGAGGATTTGGAGGCATATGGAAGGGGATGGAACTGATCCCTGAAGAGAAGGAGGCCTCTGCTGAGACCAGGAAGAGAAAAAGCTTGCTTACTCAAGCACACTGTATGAAGAAGATTACTGCTTAATTTTGAATCACACGGGATGAAGAAAACTATTGCTTAAATTTGTAGGTCATGTATCGATCTGCTTATTTTTAATGGTTACTCAATCTGCTATTTGTAGAAGAAGTTCACTCAAATTGTAGCAAATGAACAATATATCGTAGGGAACTCTAACTAAAATCATGAACACTTTGGTTGTTCAGAATCGTAGCTCCAAATCCAGGCCATCTTCAGCATTTGGAGCAGCCTGAGCATTTGGAGCAAGTTCATCTTCAACATTTGGAGCAGGCCTACATTAGTTGAATCAATTTGGGTTGGCCGCAGCTCCTCGCCGGTAAAGCTTGCACAAGATTTCTGCATAGTGGGTATATATTTATATGCAATAATATATTTATATTCAGTCTGATCGGTGGTCGTACTGGTTGACCTAGAAGATAGGAAAAATCTCGGGTCAACATCCAAGTCATTTTTTAAAACCTTGGTATTGCCCAAAAATATTTTTAGTTATTGAGGCCTACAAAAATATTATTTGAATGATGATTGAATCATTATAAATTTTGATTTGGAAAGCTTAATAAATCTACTTTATTATTTTGAAATTTTTTCACATATAATATAATTTTATTTTTACACTGGAGTGCATAAACTACTTTCTATATCATTTATGTTGGGATCATTGTTCTTGGATAAAATTTATTTTTCTCTTAATATAGACAAGATTTGTTATACCCTGGTTATGATTTCATTTTTTATTTATAATTGATGATATATGATTATAAGTGACATATGAAATATAATTTTAGTTCATGATAAACTTTTTACTTTATTATTAAGAATTATGGTATAATCTAATCACGAAGCCGTGAATGTCACTTTTTCCTTTGAATACAACGATGAATTTTTTTTCACTTCCCGTCCAATATGACAACAACATATTTAAGAAGAAACGAATGTAGAAATGTTATTATTGAAGTGTTATGCCAAAAAAGTATTACCCATTAATATTTTGTGTTATTGAGGCTTGCAAAAAATTATTTGAATGATGATTTCTTAATCATTAGAGAGACACGATTCTAAGAATTGGATTCTCTCTGGATTGGGATCATTGGTGATGGATTCCCCCCAAAATAATGTTTCTACTTTCTAAAGACCACACCTACATTGCATTCCATATTTATTTGCTCACAACATCTCTTGCAGCCCTAATTGAAAGTGTTTCAGGTTATTAGTTTTTTATAAAATTTATAAATGAGTTTATCACTCTTATAACTAGCACTATAATAAGTTGACCGAGATGCATCAAGGTGGGATATATGTGGGCCCCACAAACATACCCAACATCAGTGATCTTCATTTTTATTTTTATAATAAATTCAAATTTCATTCAAAATACACTAAATACCTTATTCCAAAGTGTATTCAAATATCTTTATTTTTATTTTTATAATAAATCGTAATGACCTGAGGCGGCTCATTGTGGGAAAACAAATTGTAACGGATTGGGCCCCACACCTCCAAACTACAAAAACAGAACACCTCCTCCAAATTTAAAAAATAGAACACTTCCCACTCCAAATCTTTACCGATTATGGTTCAATGATTCAGCGAGCTGGTGGTTCCCAGCTATGCAGCCTTTGGGACCTTCAACAACTTACAGAGGAGGTGTGTCCAACGGGATGAAACCGAGCCGGGCTCCGATGAGTATGTCTGGCTCACCCAACTCATCTAGGTGCTTGACAAAAATCTCGCTCAACAAACTCAAATACTCGAGGAATACGATGGACCCGTACCTATGAGTATGTCTGGCTCACCCAACTCATCTCGGTCCGCCACGCCCTGGTGACGATTTTGTTAAGGACATGCTTCTCTTATCTCAATAATTATGTATTTAGAATTATTTAGGTAAATGAACTTCATTATCAAACTTCATTATGTATTCAGAATCATTTAGGTAAATGAAGTTGTCTGTTTAAGACTTGGAATTGTTTGACTTATGCTGAAGATGACTTGGGCATTTAATATAACAACTAGTAAACTCGTTGTCTTTTGGCCTTTTTACTGTGTTTTGATGGTTATTATTCAGTCTTGGGAACACCCTTTCTCTGAGTATATATTTTACATGATTAGTTGACCATGGTCTTGTTGTGTATTTTGATAACTTTTTTACTAAGTTTTGATGGTTATTGTTCAGTTTTGGGAATGCCTTATCTCCAATTATATATTTTACATGATTAGTTGGCCGTCGTCTTCTTCTATACATTCATGGATTTTTTACTTAGTTTTCATTTGGAGACCTTACTTTATTATTTTCAAAATATTTTTGTTTTTGAAAATTTTCTATAATTTTAATTTATTTTTCTTACAGAGTTCTCCACAAAATCATTTGTCCGTGAATATTTTATAATCTGCCTTTTAAGATTTTTATTTTTTATAACTGATAAGATGTAAAACCGATACTCCTCAAATTATTTAACTTTTGTGTGTTTTGTTTTATTATCTTCACAGATGCAAAGAATATGAGAACTCTTCTTCCACTCCGCCAATACTTATGCCATGTATGTGGCCATACTATGTTGAAGAGCTTCATCAGTTATCAATGCACTACCGTTATCATCCTCCAGAATCATTGAGAATCATTTAGGTAAATGAACTTTGTTATCTAACTTCATTATGTATTCATAATCATTTAGGTAAATAAAGTTGTATGTTTAAGACTTGCAATTTTATGACTTATGGTGAAGATGATTTGGACATTTAATGTAACAACTAGTAAGGTGGTTGTCTTTTGGCTTTTTTACTGAGTTTTGATGGTTATTGTTCAGTCTTGGTAATGCCCTTTCTCTGATTATATATTTTACATGATTAGTTGACTGTGGTCTTATTGTGTATGTTAGTAGCTTTTTTACTGATTTTTGATGGCTACTGTTTAGTCTTGGGAATGCCCTATCTCCGATTATATATTTTACATGATTAGTTGGCCATGGTCTTTTTCTTTTACTTAGTTTTTATTTGGAGACCTTAATAAATCTACTTTAATATTTTCAACATATTTTTGTTTTTGAAAATTTTCTATAATTTTAATTTATTTTTCTTACAGAGTTCTCCACAAAATCATTTGTTAGTGAATATTTTATAATCTGTCTTTTAAGATTTCTATTTTTTATAACTGATAAGATGTAAAACTGATACTCCTCAGATTATTTAACTTTTTGTATTTTTTATTTTATTGTCTTCGCAGATGCCAAAAAATATTAGAACTTCTCTTCCACTCTACCAATACTTATGCCATGTATGTGGCCATACTATGCTGAAGAGCTTCATCAGTTATTAATGTGCCACCGTTATCATCCTCTAGAATCATTGAGAATCATTTAGGCAAGTGAACTTCATTATCTAACTTCATTATGTATTCATAATCATTTAGGTAAATGAAGTTGTCTGTTTAAGACTTGCAATTGTCTGACTTATGCTGAAGATGACTTGGGCATTTAATGTAACAACTAGTAAGCTGGTTGTCTTTTGGCCTTTTTATTGAGTTTTGATGGTTATTGTTCAGTCTTGGGAACGCCCTTTCTTTGATTATATGTTTTACATGATTAGTTGACTGTGGTCTTATTGTGTATGTTGATGGTTTTTTTACTGAGTTTTGATGGCTATTGTTCAGTCTTGGGAATGTCATATCTCGGATTATATATTTTACATGATTAGTTGGCCGTGGTCTTTTTCTTTTACTTAGTTTTTATTTGGAGACCTTAATAAATCTAATTTATTATTTTTAACATATATTTATTTTTGAAAATTTTCTAAAATTTTAATTTATTTTTCTTACAGAGTTCTCTACAAAATCATTTGTCTGTGAATATTTTATAATCTACCTTTTAAGATTTCTATTTTTTATAACTGATAAGATGTAAAACCGATACTCCTGAAACTATTTAACATTTTTTGTTTTTTGTTTTATTGTCTTCGCAGATACCAAAGAATATGAGAATTTCTCTTCCACTCCGCCAATACTTATGCCATGTATGTGGCCATACTATGCTGAAGAGCTTCATCAGTTATCAATGCACCATGTTATCATCCTCGAGGTCCTTCCCAGTAAATGATGTGTATCCATGGACAATGACATATTAAAATTCAACTTTATTTTGAAGTATATAAATAAAATTCAACTTTATCAAAAAAAATGACATATTAAAGATAGTCAAGAAAACTCTTAACATACTCTTAAAATGTTGCTTCAAAATTATACATTGTAAAACTTGACTACTCATTGACTGTATTATTTGACATTCTAGTATCTATTGCTAATTTCATATACAACGACTAATTCATTGTTAAAGACACTAACAGAGCTTATTAAAGAGGCGGCAATATTAAGGTTTGAAATTTCCTATTTCCGTTCCAAAACTAAGATGAACTTCAAGCATTTATCATATACAAACTCAGATTACAGAATTTTTGCTATATCCAGGGAGGACTAATAGTTTAGTCAATATGTACTTTCAAATCTTATTCTTATTCTTGAAAAATAAGAGCAACATATTTGACTTAAATGACAACAAAAATTCTTAATTTGCAACTCCAAAATTATACCGTTTAAAATTCGATCACACCTCGACTCGTATCATCCATCTTTCTTTGATCTGCTACTATATCTATGGTCAACGACTAACTGGTGTTGAAGACAGCAAAAGAGCCTACAACGCTCAAGTAGTGTTGAAGACGACATAGCCTATAAAAGTGGCAGTATATAATTAAAGTTGGAGATCATGTATTTCTTTTTAAAAAGGTAAGTGCATCCCATTTGGCTTAAATGACACCAAGAAACTTATAATTGGAAACTTCAAAATTTACCACGTAAAACTTGATCCCATTTCGACTCATATTATTTAACTTTAGTATCTTTTGCTATATTTATGTACAATGACTATTATATTGTCGAATACAATGGAAAAGCTTGTAAAAGAGGTGGTTTGAGATCTCATATTTATTTTTAGAAAAAGTAAGATCTACTCATTTGAATTAAATGAAAATAAACTCAAACCATTGACAGCTACTTGTCATGCCATTACTTGTATTGACAGCTACTTGTCATGCCATTACTTGTATTACTTAACATTCTAGTAGCTGATGTTATATCCATTGAAAACTACTAATTCAGTGTCAAAACGGTCGATAGAACTTATAAAAGGAGAATTAAACCTTTAGATTTTCAAAATTTCATGTTTGTTTGTTGCCGGAAAAGTAGGTGCCTCCCTTTGACTAAATTACACCTAAACATTCTTAACGTGCAACTTAAAAAATTTACTATGTAAAACTCTATCACTCGCTCTCTCTTATTATTTGAGAGTTCATTGTTATATTCATAGAGAACGACAATTCAATACCAAAGACATTGACAAAGCCTATAAAAGAGGCGGTAATTTTAAAAGTTTGAAATCTCATATTTGTTTACTGAAAAAAGATCAACTTATTTGATTTAACTTACACTAAAAATTTCTTAAATTTCAACTTAAAACTTTTACCATTTAAACACTCATTAATGATCTAAATCGTATTATTGACCTTCTAATATCCATGGACTACAACTAGGTCATGAAGTTTCAAAACATGACCACTCATTGGGCTCACATTATTTGTTGTTCTATGGATATAGACAACGACTAATTCAGTATTAAATACATCGAGAGAGTCAGTAAAAGAGACGGTGATATTAAAAGAAAATTATGTTTGTTTACCAAAAAAGTAAGATCAAAACACTTTTTAACTTACGATTTCATAATTTACCTACACAAACTTGATCATTCATTGACTCGTATTATTTGAGTTCTTTTTGCACAATCCCAAATTTGACGGTCAAAAACATGGAGAAACCAACCAATCTGGCCCTCCGACCCCATATATAACGTTCATGAGTAATTGCGAACCCTTAAAAATGCTAGCAAATTTTGTTTGTACGTGGCCAGGGAGTTATAATTCCTGGAATCAAACAAAAATACCTTAAAACAGTGTTTTACCACCTTTGTAGAATTTAAGTAAAATAGAGGGTTGTCTTGCTTTTTGGAGGGCTTAGGTTTCATCGAAAAGGGTTAAATCCATTTTAATTAATTACTTTCCAAGTTTTTCCCTTCAATGGTATCCAATTTATACTCCTCCTTATATAGCCTAGCCTCTCCTTTTAGTTTTTGTTTCCCTCTCACACTTCTAACTTCTTAATGCTTCGTTCCAAAATCTAAAGGAGAGCAAATATGAGTGAATCTTCAACTCAGGTATCCTTCTGGACTCCGCCGTCTTCGTTATTTTCATGGGGCATATTCTGGAAGAAAAAATAAGAACTTTCATAGCACATATATAATATATATTGTCATTTTCGATATGATTAAAATTTCAATATTTTCTAGATTTGTAATAGATTCGACATATTTCGGTCTCTATCTTTAATGCTTATTTCGATTATTATTGATTACAATGTATCTAATATGTCTCCACGTGCGTTGTGACGATAGTAATTTACGCGTCATATTTACATATATCGGAGGCTCATATTGCCAAGTGAACTTTGATTTTTTCTCTTATTGGACGAAAAAGGTCAATTAAGAATACCTCGACTGTGATTGCTGTGAATTTATTACTCCTATTTGAAAAACAGGAGGAATTTTGCTTATATTTTATCCTTTTCATATGAACCACGTGAGAGAGAAAAGAAAAAAATAGAAAAAGTCAAATATGAGCTCTTATTTTCGTAGTAATTAAACAAACGAGAAATAATGTGAAGATATTTTTATTGTCGGGCTTGCCTAAAGGTCAAACTTCTGTCAGTATACGGTAATTAGCAAATTAATCACTCGTGTATTGTCAATTACTGCTAGGATAATATTTTTTCGTTTTTGTGGTTAATTTAAGGTTTACTGATCTCATCCATCAAAAATATTAGGGTTTACTAAAATTATGTTATCTCGAATGAACAGCCAATGCAATATCCTATCATATATTTTTGACAAAAATGTTAATATTTTTTAATTAACCTGCTTTTATTTGTTTGAACGATTAAGAGACAAGTTGGAAAGTCCTTTATTTGCTCATAACTTAATTAGAGTTTATACCTTTTAGATGCCATTTTGAATATTTGAGGAACAAAACTTTTCCCAACTATAGTTGTTACAAATTAATGTAAACCAATCTCAAAGTTTATTACCTTCTCTTTTATTTTCCGTGATATTTGTAAAAAAAAATGGAATTGATAAATTTTAATGGCAATTCTTAATTTCCGTGGAGCATTTGGAAAAATCAAAGTTTGAAACATCAAGATGCCTTTCCTCCAAACAATGACATAAATGACTTGGAATTCCCCTGTTCATTCACTTTCTATAATCTATTTAACATTTTTTGACTGACAATAACTATAGAGCCTTTTAAAAGTTGTAGACATAAACATGTGTGTGTTTGTGTGCGGATCCAATGATGACGTATTATCAATTGATGTTAGAGTCAATTTACTTCAATAAGTACTTCTGTTTTCGGTTTTGAATAGATTTATTGATAACTAGTCGACGACAAATAAGGTTTTTTTTTATCAACCTTAGACCTAAAAAAGAAAATGGCGATTTTGGAAAGAAGCCCGCCAATTACAATTTGTGCTATGCCACTCACGTGTCGATTTGTGCAATTTTGGTCAGTTTGATATACACTTATATATACAAGGTTAAAACACATTCAACGTTTGACTCGTAACAAAACATGATAATAATGGTAGATAATGAACAACTTTGCAGAGTGAGCCGGAAACAAGCCGAAAAGAAAAGAAGAGAAAACCGAAATGGGTAGAGAGTTTCTTGAGGAGAACATTCTTCGACTCGTGCGTAGCGCATCCGATTCGGAGGAACGAGAAGAACAGGTACTGCATAACCTGCAACATGTCTGCATGCCAGTATTGCATGTCTTCAGGTAAGCACCGGCACCACAAGATTCTCAAGATCTACAGACATGTCTACAAGGACGTTGTCTCTCTTGGTGCAATGGAGAAATACATTGATTGCTCTCAAATTCAGGTGTGCCTTCATATACATTCATTTTTTAAGTGAACAAATTAATTATCATGGCCAAGTTTGAAATCATCTCTAGTTATTCGCTGTTTATTTTTGTCGGACAGAAAATTCTATGTTCATAGCCTATTTGTGATTCTTTTATTAATGATCCTCAACAATATGTATATATATGGCAAAAATATGTTCAATCTATTCCCAAAATTAATGAATCAAACTAAGTAGTAAGAGATTTGGATACATTTAAAGCAGTCACGAATGTAAAAATACCATTAAGAGAGCCACCTCTAAAATAGGATTCGATAGTACTCAACAGTGAAATCAGAGCTTTCACATAAAAAATCTATACCTGCAAAGAAGAAGAAAAAAAATTCTTTCTATTTTCTTGGTTATGAGTGGAATTTATTTGTTTTAAGGAATTCATTTACAAATCCACTCTAGTGTGCTTGCTTGGTATAAAAACATGGAATTCATTTGCAAAATCCTAAACAGTATCACTATATTATTATATCATAGAATTCGTTTGCAAATCCACAAGTTAAAGTTGTTTGGATTTGTGTACAACTGTAGCAAGTCCTAACAATTTTAGAGGAATTCATTTAAAATTCTTGAAAGTATTTTATTTAGAAATTCACATTTGTAAATAACCTGAAGACTATTGATCCATATTTAAATCTGTTGTTGTTGATCAGCCATACAAGTGTAACAAGAGATTAGTGATATCTCTAAGTCCATTGCCTCATTGTGGTCCATTTTCAAACAATGGAGGAGTCTGCAACATTTGCAAGAGAAGATTAGCTGAACCTGACCTCTATAACTACTGCTCTCTATCCTGCAAGGTACCTTTTCCCATATTCATCTAACTTCACTCTGCTTCACTTGCTTACCTGAAATCCTAAATTCCAAACCTCTGTAGGTCTCAGCATTCCTGAGCAAGCCCGACGAATCGATGCCCCCGTTCCTTTCGCTGCAGAACGTAAGGAACAACGTCGAAGAGATCAACAGTCTTCCTGAGAAATCGAAGCACAGAAGGAAAGGAAGACCTTCAAGGGCTCCTTTCTTTTGAAAGCTAGTTACTTCTGTCTTGGTGAAGGACTTCGTAATTTTGTTTTTGAAGGCTGATGATAGAGATGATTTCCAGGGATGATTGCCTTTGCTTTTGAAGGCTGATGATACACAACCAACGCTTCTTCTTCGTTATCAGCGCCTTCCAGAGACCCCTCGCCATTGCTAAGTTCCTCAATCGAGTACTCCAGAATCTTTGTCCTCGGACGGACAACATAGCTCCCAATTATCACATTGTTCATAGACTTGAGGACATGATCAAGCAGGCCAGTGTCACCAATATGCATCCGAGCTGCATCTCTCACGTCTTGCCTAGTCATCCCTCCATTTCCATAAGATTTTCCGGCCTTATTTTCGTTCAATGCTTCGACTATAATAGCTGTAGAACTCATCAGCGAACACAGTTTCCTCAATTTCGTAACTTTCTCCTTGCTTGAACCCGAAAACGATGCAGAAGAATCAGCCAGTCCTAGTTTTGTTGATGCAGACCAGAAAGACTTCACAGAGAGCATAAATCTGAGAAGATCTGTAAATGTCACCAACGAGACATCGCTTAGCTCGATCTAATACCGCACTACGTTCTGCATTTGTATAGATCGATCCGTATCACCAAAATCCGATAAGATGTCATCGAGTTCCATCGAGCTTAAGATCTCCATCGCTCTTCGGTAATACTCCGAACCACCTTCGACGCCATTAATGCACAACAAGTGACCAAATCCATTGCAGTGGATTAGGCCATGCAAGAGATGGGTGCTGAGACTACAAACACCTTCTTCAACTCGTTTGCTCCATTTTCTAGTGGCTGGAACGATGAAATGATACTTCCTTTTCGAGATAAGATTTCCGCCCCAACCTTATCAGATAGAACAGGAAACAAATAGGATGATCAATCTCAGAACTTCACAAAATATGAACCAGGGATATCTACTTAACTACATCATCCGAAAGAACTCCGAATTCGATACAATGACGTAGAGAAGAATCAATCTTGCTACTCAAACTGACTATCAGATCATCATAAGACCGGAACAGATAGATACCTTAATACATGCAAAATGAAGAAAAAAACGAATCTTTGGCACTCCATCAATCAACCAACCAAGACCCAGTTGAGAAACCATCACCAGAACATCATTAAACCCCGAAAGACAATCGAAATGAACGACCCGGGTGGGCCTTACCTATGCATCTGCAATGATCACAAAAAGGGTTTCCGGCGTGCCTCACGTCCTCTTCGATGGTATACAACGGCACAACAAAGTTCTTGCGTTGAACCACAAGCAAAGTGCACCTGTTAAAGTGGAAGGATTTTATTTTTCTATATCTTAATTGGAAGTACAAGAGTTATATATATATACAAGAATGAATAGCGGAGAAGGACTAAGCTATAAATGTAAATATACATTTCCAACACCAGTTGCCCGTTAGCACATGAATGTATAGAACGTTGGCTGCAGTGGAAGACGAGGCGACAGGAATAAGATGAGGGGTAGACGACTGGTAGTCTGGGAAGGAGAGCACCAACTTGATCATAACTTCAACACCCCTCCTCAAGTTGGTGCGTAGAGATTGTGAACACCAATTTTTGAAAGTAAATGCTCGAATTGTTGGACTCCAAGAGCCTTCGTGAAAATATCAGCTGGTTGCTCTTCGCTTGGAGTATAAGGCGTAATGATTAATCCTTCTTGGACTTTATCTCTTACGAAATGACAGTCGATCTCAATGTGTTTCGTTCTTTCGTGAAATACAGGATTGTTTGCGATGTGAATCGTAGCATCATTATCACAGTGCAGCTTCATAGGTTGACCATCGAAGAGCTTCAATTCGAGTAACAGATTACGAACCCAAATCAATTCACTTGCTGCAGCAGACATTGACCTGTACTCAGCTTCTGCACTCGATTTTGACACGGTGTTTTGCTTCTTAGATCTCCATATTACGGGATTCTCACCAAGAAGCACGCAATAGCCCGATGTTGATCTCTTTGAATCAGTACATCCTCCCCAATCGGAGTCTGCAAAACCAGAAACTTGCAAGTGATTATTCTTCTTCATCAAAATTCCTTTTCCCGGACAATTTTTCAAATATTGCAGGATTCTCTCAAGGATATGCACATGACAGATTTTAGGAGCATGCATAACTTGGCTAACAATCCTAACAGCATACGTAATATCTGGTCTGGTTATAGTTAGATAAATTAATTTCCCAACCAGCCTCTGAAATCTAAGAACATTCGAATAAGACTCACCCTTTTCATTTGAAACCTGCAGATTTTGTTCCATTGGAGTATTATAGGGTCGAGAACCAAGCTTTTTAGTCTCTTTCAACAACTCAAGAGTATATTTCCTTTGATTCATAAACACCCCTTTAGAGGAATATGCAAACTCAACCCCAAGAAAATATCGTAGCTATCCTAGATCCTTAATATCAAATTTGCTATGCAAAGCTTTCTTTAATCTACTTATAAGCTCAACGTTGCTACCAGTGATCAATATATCGTCAACATAAATTAGAACAATAGTCTTACCTTCCTTGCGATCTGAGATGAACATAGACGTATCAGAGTAACATTTCTTGAATCCAAGCCTCAAGAGTTCTCCGCTGAGCTTGTTATACCAAGCACGTAGAGATTGTTTTAAACCATAAATTGACTTCTTGAGTTTACATACCTTGTTTGAGTTCTCGATCATCAAACCAGGGGGAATAGCAAGATAGATCTCCTCTTCAAGGTCCCCTTGTAAAAAAGCATTCTTCACATCCATGTGTTCCATGGACCATCCTAGATTCACAGCAATTGAAACAAGGATACGAATGGTATTCATTTTAGCTACTGGTGCAAAAGTTTCACTATAATCGACTCCTGGAGTCTGAGTGAAACCCTTCGCGACCAATCTAGCTTTAAACCTTTCAATTGAACCATCACTTTTGTATTTAATCTTATAAATCCATTTGCAATCGACCAATTTTTTTCCTTTTGGAAGGTCAGTTAGTTCCCAAGTTCCATTTTTAATCAAGGCATGCAATTCATCTTTCATAGCATTCCTCCATTCTTCATGCTTACATGCTTCCTCAAAGTTATTTGGCTCAGAGAAAGTATCAAGATTGCTTAGAAAGGACTTATATTTAGCACTAAATTTCCCATAATCAATGTGCTTCTCAATAGGATATTGAACAATATAAGTTTTAAAGTCCTTAAGAAGAGTGCTCGGTTGTCTTACCCGATTTGATCTCCTCATCTTAGGCTCTGCAATTGGTGAATCAGGGGATGTACTAGGTTCTATCTCGCCTTTTCTGGTCCCGCATTCATCAGCAGCAGCCTCGGTTGAGCCCACTATGTGGTTAAACTCATTGATTGCAGAGCCAGGAGAAGCAGATTCTAAAGCTGATCTCGCAGCATCTGTTCGTGCATTTTGTTGAGAGATTGAATGTGTGCTTTGTTCCTGCAAAACACCAGTAGTCAAATTCTTCCCTGGATCAGAAGGAATTGGAACAATACCTGAGATAATTTGCAGAGGCTGCTCAAGGTTTCGATCACTGATTTCGTCTTGTTTGCTGCAATTATTCACGTTTGCATAAAAAGGTAGATGCTCTGCAAAATGTACATCCCTCGACACAAATTTCTTCTTTTGCGAAGGATCATAGCACTTATAACCCTTCTGAGTCATAGAATATCCCAGGAATATGCATTTGATTGAGCGCTTATCTAACTTGTCCCATTTTTCAGCTAGAACATGAACAAAACAACAACATCCAAATATCTTCAAATAAGATAAGTCTGGTTTTTTATTGAACAAGACTTCCAAAGGAGATTTCATCTTCAACGGTTGACAAGGAAGGCGATTAATCAAGTGACAAGCTGTCAAAATAGCATCACTCCAAAAACCCTTTTTTACATTCATCTTAAACATAAGAGCTCTAGCAACCTCAAGCAAATGCCTATTCTTTCGTTCGGCAACACCATTTTGCTGTGGTGAATAAACACAAGAGGTTTGATGCTGAATTCCAGAAGTTTTTAAGTAATCCACGAAATCCTTTTTGTATTCAGAGCCATTATCAGTTCTAAAGATTCTAATCTTAGTATTGAACTGATTTCTAACTAAGGAATCAAAGTCTTTGAAAGCAGAGAAAACTTCACTCTTGTGTCGTAACAAATAAAGCCATGTTGCATGACTGAAATGATCAATAAACAAAACGAAGTATCGATATCCATCATACGAACACAAGGGCGCAGTCCAGACATCAGAATGAACAAGTTCAAAAGGAGAATTGTAAGAACTTTTCGAGGATTCAAAGGGAATTCTTTTATTTTTAGCAAACTGACAACTTTCACAATCCAAATCAAGCTTTTCAAAGTCAGGAAACAATAAATCAAGAACGCTAGAACTAGGATGTCCTAGTCTATAATGTCATAGCTCCTTAGAGTCTCTAACAACAGATAACGCCTTGAAAGGCTGAGAAACAACATAGAGACCATTGTGAAGCTTCCCTTCACCAATCGTCGTCTGCGTGATGCAGTCCTGAAAATGGACAGAGTCAGACGAGAAAATCACTTGGCAATTTAGTTGCTTAGTAATCTGACTAATAGATAACAGATTGCAAGACAGTTTAGGAACATGTAGAGCATCTACTTTGATTTTAGAGTTGAAGGGACGAGTAAAACCACATCCCTTGACAGCAATTTTTGAGCCATCAGCAATAGAAATCGCTTGGTTTGTGACGTTTTTATAATTTTCCAGTAACTTTAGATCGTGTGTCATATGTTCGTTAGCCCCAGAATCTATAATCCAAATGGAATTCGAATTTAAGGCATGGGTTTGATATGCAGAGAAGGTGTTCGAGGAATTACCTGACTTACCTTCTTCGGAATTCTTGTGAGATTTGTTCTCACTGCTGCTGGATTCGCTATGTTTCATATGTTGCAGAAGCCTCCTTGCTAATTCATCCATGGTGACATTAGTTGGAACGGCAGAAGATGTTGAAGCAGGATTGATGGTTGTGGCAAGGGCTTGTGCTTTAGGCTGATCCCAATTCTTTTCTCTTGTTTGCTTGAGATGTGGGTGAAGAACCCAGCATCTATCCTTGCTGTGACCAATTTTTCCGCAATGGTCACAAGAGATGTTTGCTCTTCCTGATCATCCACCTCCACGTCCTCTGGTTGAATTATCTCTGGAATTTATGAACCTCCTTGCAGCATTGGCAGAGGTTTCCAGACTTGTATTAAACGCACTCCCTTGATCAGCATCAGTCTTCTGTGTTGATCCCATTAATTTCTTCCTCGTTTCTTCCTTTTGAATTCTTCCACAAATAGTTCCCAAATTCGGAAGCTTTGCAGCTGTGAGTATTTGCTCGATTAAAGGATCATAATCGGATCCAAGGCCCATTAGTAATTTGAACACACGGTCTTCTTCTTCTCTCCTCTGGATGACAGCTAAATCAGAAGTTGCAGGCCTCAGCATAGTAAGCTCATCCCACATGGACTTCAATTTGCTCAGGTATTCGACAAATGGCTTTTCTCCTTTCTGGAGATCTGCTATATTTTTCTTGAGCTCGAACACCCGATACAGATTTTCCTGATGTGAATACAAGCTCTGAATGGAATCCCATAATTCCTTCGCCGATTTTGCAAAGGTGAATAGATCGTGCAGGTTCTGATCTACTGAATTTAACAGCCAGGACATGACAAGATGGTCATGCATACTCCATTCGAGAAAGGTTGGATCATCCTTGGATGGAGCAGCGATATCGCCATTGATGAGGCCGAGTCTACCTCTTCCACTTAGAGCAACTCGAACTGCATTGGACCAGGACAAATAATTCGTCCCATTGAACGACACGGTAGTAATTTTAATACCGGTGTTGCTGTCTATTTCACAAATTCTCTTAAGAAAGCTCTGAATTTGGGAGGTATTGGTTGGATTTGGTGAAGCATCCTGCGAAATTTCTCCTACCTCACTCATGATTATTTTTTAGAATGCTATTGATTTTTTTTGTATGTGGCTCTGATACCATGTTAAAGTGGAAGGATCTTATTTTTCTATATCTTAATTGGAAGTACAAGAGTTATATATATATACAAGAATGAATAGCGGAGAAGGACTAAGCTATAAATGTAAATATACATTTCCAACACTAGTTGCCCGTTAGCACATGAATGTATAGAACGTTGGCTGGAGTGGAAGACGAGGCGACAGGAATAAGATGAGGGGTAGACGACTGGTAGTCTGGGAAGGAGAGCACCAACTTGATCATAACTTCAACAGCACCAAACCCACATCCCGTCCACCTCGTACCCCTCGGGCTCCGCGCATTGCTGGAGGAAGAGCTTCACGTTGTCCCGGAATGGCCCGCCGCAGCTGGTTGGGTCCCCAAACGTGTGGAAGTTGAAGAGCTTTGGCATCCTCTTCCTTTTCCTGCAAGCTTCGAGTACTACCATCGACATGCTTCTCCTTCCTTAATTTTGCTTGTCTTTCTTCCACTTCTCCCTCCCTTTGAGGGTCTTTGGAAATGTGAAAAGGTAGTGGGTTTTTCGGTTGGAGAGTTAGTTATAGGAATCTTGGACTTTTAAGCTTCCCGAGAACTGATTCTCCCGCCTTAATGTGCCTATGGACGACAACACCCTTAACTGCATATGTACTTGAAGGTGTCTATGCCGATTGGGTTGAGGGTTATTCTCGTCTTTCAGTACTTTACATATAGGAGTTATCGTGTATTTTGTATAGAATTTATCCCTATGATGATAATCATTCCATCGGGGACAGACTTTGTATAGGTAAATTATTATCATGTCGTGGCAAATTATGTGTATTTATATGTCCTTAATGAGAATTCAAGCGACAACACATGTACAACATTGTTCTTTGTTATTCTATGTAGTAGGCAGCTACAACAGTTGATGACCTCTCTTTAGCCAGCGAAAATACATTATAGACATCCTATAGGAATGTAGAAAAGACGACTCTTGCCCTGCCACTTTCTGATCATATCCGTTGGTGATGTAGTCAACAATTCTGCTCGGTACCGCCGGCGAGTAGGCCGTCACATGTACTTAACCATTACACAACCGGATATCGCCTACGCTGTCAACATTCTCGGTCAGTTCGTTGAGAACTCGAGTGCAGCTTGATGAGTGTGGAAATACTCTATCATCCATGTATGTTTAGTGTCGATTTTCCATTGTTTCTAGTGTTTTTGTGTGTTATGTATCGTTGTATTGTTATATATTGTGCTTAGAACGTTTTAGTGTAGTTCTTGTGATTTTTATTACATTTCGTTCATGTTTATTACTAGGAGACTATGTGGTTATGTGAAGAGGATATTGGTGCACTTTGGAGCGTGTCATAGGCGATCGAATCAGCCGGGACAATTGGCATTTTCTAAGACCCAAGAAAGCGTGGAGCAAAACTGACCCCTTACAACTCAAATAACTATAACTTTCTCATCCGAAGTCCAAAGGAGGCAAGCAAGGTGGCGCTGGAAAGAAGACATCCGGAGCTACAACTTTGTCTTCATGGGCTTCTTCAAATTTGGAGTCCAAATGGGAGGAAAATTGCATCAAATGTTGACCTTTGAATCTGCCAACAAATCTGACGAGTGGGCCAAATTTTAGGATTTGTTTTGGGCTCATTTTTTGGCATGAATAGTGAATTTTGTGGCTGGTACTTTCTTAGCCAAAAACTTGTATAAATAGCTTCCTTGGCTTATTTTGGAAGCCAACTAACTTGAACCTTAGGCTTTTAGATATTTTGCTAAAAATACTCACCTACTCTCATCTTCCATCTTGGTGGAGAAAACTTTAGCTCTCCATTGTTAAAGCTTGTGTAGAGAACTTGAAGGAGATATTTTGGGAGCTTGAAGATCATCTTGAGCTTTCTTTATCTTTCTCTTTTATATTTATGCTTTGCTTGCTTTATTCAATGGATGTGTTATGTTATTTGGTGAATATGTGTGAGTAGTTGATTAGTGAGTTTGGTGCCTTGATGGCACCTACTTAGCCAATGGTTTAGGGGGTTAACATGCCTAGGTATGTGTACTAGTTAATGATCTTAATGCTTAATCTCGTTTGATCACCTTGATTATAAACTTGGTTAATATTAATCGCCGAGAGGGGTTAGGATTAACGGACCATTTAACTAGTTGAGTAGAAACATATTGATGAGAGATCACCTTAGGTGACTAGTTGTCCAAAGGATGGTGATTATAATTTGTGTTTAGTTAGATTAGATGGTTAATTTATCGCGAGAGTGTGGTTAGTTTATCTAAGTCTAGTTAAGAATCAATTTAGACTAGTTTGTCAGGAGAGCGTTAATTAGTTGCCTTCGAAACATCCAGACCATATCATGAACTTTATAAACCCCATAAGCCATTTGGTTATTTAGGTTGTCATTGGTACCAAGCTCACTCTTTTTTTAAGTGTTTAAACTATCACCTTGTTTAGTTGCAATTTTATTTCAAGTAGCATATTGTGTTTGAAACTGACACCTCCATTTCTTATAGTCCTAAACTAGTGGTACAGTCGAGTTTGCGGCCTAGCTTAATCCTTGTGGGACGACAATCCCTTACTTACTCATTATTGCAAGATGGGTGAAAAACCTTCCTTTCAATTGGCGCCATTGCCGGGGATTAAGTACTAGACGCTTAATTTGGCTTACGAACTTGGATTGGGATATTTATTTTTTGTTTACTTGGTTACTGTTACTTAGTGACTTTGTTGTTTGTCTTACAAGGTACTTATTTGTTGCATGCGCTCAACACACCACATTCCGATCGGAGTAGACATTGACATTAGATACTTGGAAAGGGTATTGCGATAAGAGAGAAGGACACAAGCAAGGATGAATCAACAACCTCATGTGAAAGAAGCTCCACAAGGAGCTCCGCAAGGCGATGCGCAAGGAGTTGGAGTTCTTCAAAGGTCTCTCATGGACTATGCTAGGCCCACCTTGAGAGGGGCAATGTCTGGAGTTCCTAGGCCTGCTATTCAAGCTAACACCTTCGAGATCAAGCCAGCGGTGATTCACATGCTCCAAGCTTCGGTCCAATTCTATGGATTACCGAATGAAGATCCCAACGACCATATTGCTAATTTTCTGGAGATAGCCGACACCTTCAAGCACAATGGAGCTACCGACGATGCTGTGAAGCTGAGGTTGTTCCCATTTACCTTGAAGGACAAAGCAAAAATATGGTATAAGGATCTGGTTGGGACAACAATTACGACATAGGAAGAGCTAGCTAATGCCTTCCTTGACAAGTATTTTCCCTTCTCCAAGACAAATAGACTCGTGAAGGACATTAACAACTTCCAACAATTCGAGAATGAGTCGTTGAGTGAAGCTTGGGAGAGATTCAAGAGATTACAAAGGAGTTGTCCACACCACAATATATCAGAGGAGTCTTTATTCCAAACTTTTTACTTTGGTCTTGGACCCTCTACAAGGGGGACGGTTGATGCTGCCTCCAATGGATCCTTTTTGAGAAGAGAGAGAGATGATGCCTACCACATCGTGGAAGAATTAGCAGCTACAAACATCCTTATGGCAAATGAGAGAGGAAGACAACCTATTAGCCAGGAAAAGGGAGTGATTGATGTTGATGTTGCCTCTTCTATTCAAGCCCAATTGGAATTGTTGGCAAGAAAACTGAACGATCTTAGCTTGAACAAAACCAATGCGGCAGCTGTAAGGACGACTTATGAAGCGTATGGAAATGTTGGCCACGAGATGCAAGAATGTGCTATGATGAACACGGAAGTGGAGCAAGCACACTTTGTTGGTGGCCAAGGCCAAGGTCAAGGGACAAATAGGATGGAAAATAACCCATATTCCTCCACCTACAATCCGGGGTGGAGAAATCACCCAAACTTCTCTTGGAAGGGAGAAAATAATGGCAAAAATATGGCGATAGTCCCTGATAAAGGACCTCCTCTTCAGTATCAACCTCAAGGGCCCCCTTTGAGTTTCCAACCACGTGCATTCTTGACAGATAGAATGGGTGCTATGGAGGAGAAGTTTGAGAAGATAGAGAAGTTTATGCACGAAGTTAGAGGTGTGGTTAGCCAACAAAGCCAAATTTTGGCAGCCATACAACAACAAGGTGCACGGCAGAACAACTTGGAGCAAATTCTCAAGGTACAAGCTACCGCGATGCATAATATGGAGACTCAACTTGGAGAAATTGCAAAGGCGAGTTCCCATAGAGCTTCCGGCTCCCTACCAAGCTCCACAGAAATAAATCCTCGAGGAAACATGAATGCAATTTCTTTGAGGAGTGGTAAGGAAATAGCTTCTCAAGAGGCAACCCGGAAGAACAATGATGATCATATGGAAGCCAATGAGGAGGAGAAAGAAGTAGAGGCAGAGAGAGAGAGAAGTCCACCGATTGAGAGTGCTGAAGAAGAAGTCTACGTGCCACCACCACCTAAAGCTCCTCGACTACCATTTCCTCAAAGAGTGAAGAAGAAGAATGTGATGGATGACAAGTTTATTGGCTTCATGGAGAAGATGAAGAACATTCCAGATCAGTGTTTCTTTTCTTGAGATGTTGGATCAATTTCCGCAATACTCGAAGTTTCTCAAGGAACTCATCACTAAAAAGAGAAAGTGGGAGGATGGACAGACGGTGGCTCTAACGGCTAACTGTAGTTCTCTTGTCTCCCAGAATCTTCCAACGAAGTTAAAAGATCCTGGGAGTTTTACTATCCCCTGTCTTGTTGGTGATGTGGAGTTTCCAAAGTATTTGTGTGACTTAGGCGCAAGTATCAACTTGATGCCTTTGTCCATCTTTCGAAAACTAGGCTTAAGTGAGGTGAAAGCAACATCGATGCTACTCCAATTGGCGGACCAAACCATAAAGAAGCCATTTGGGATCGTGGAGGATGTCCTGGTAAAGGTTGATAAATTTATCTTCCCAGTGGACTTTGTGGTGCTAGACTTTGTCGAGGATAAAAGTTGTCCATTAATTTTTGGACGACCTTTCCTTAATATAGCCCGTACTTATGTTGATGTGCATGGTGGAAGATTGATCCTTCGAGTAGGAGAAGAAGAGGTGGTGTTTAAGATGTCTGATGCAATGCGTCACCCTCTTGATGAGGGCACGTGCATGAAGATTGATCTGGTGGAGGAATGCGTCCATGATTTTGGCAAGGAGATCGTGGCAAGTATTGAGGATAAGATTCTTGAAGAGCAAGAAGTGGACAACTGTGAAGATTTTGAGGATTAAGATGGGAAGAAAAGTCTCCATGAGGATTTAGAGGTTAACTTGAAGTATCATACTCCACTATCTGTTGTTAAGGCTCCAAAGTTGGATTTAAAAGAATTATCCTCGCATTTGAGGTATGCGTTCTTGAAGGATGGAGGGAGACTCCCTATTATCATCTCCAACAAGCTCTCCAAGGAGCAAGAGGAGAAAGTGCTAAAAATTGTGAACAACCGGATTAAGGCCATAGCTTGGCAAATATCCGATATCAAGGGGATAAGTCCTGAAATTGTGATGCATCATATTCACATGGAAGAGGGAGCAAAACCGAGGGTGGATCGACAAAGAAGATTGAATCCCAACATGAAAGATGTGGTAAAGAAGGAGGTGATCAAGCTGCTAGATGCTGGAATTATTTACCCCATCTCCGATAGTGAATGGATAAGCCCGATCCACTGTGTCCTGAAAAAGGGAGGAATGACTGTTGTGATCAATGATGAGGGCGAGCTCATTTCCACAAGGACGGTGACAGGATGGCGAGTGTGCGTTGACTATCGGAAGTTGAATGATGCCACACATAAGGATCATTTTCCTCTGCCATTCATTCATCAAATATTGGAGAGAATTTCTGGGTATTCTCACTATTGCTTTTTGGATGGGTACTTGGGCTATAACCAAATTGCAATATTCCCAAGAGATCAAGAGAATACCTCTTTCACTTGTCCTTTTGGTATTTTTGCCTATCGACGAATGCCTTTTGGATTGAGTTGTGCTCCCGTAACATTCCAACGATGCATGGAGGCTATCTTTTGGGAAATGAATGAGAAGATTATGGAGATCTTCATGGATGATTTCTCGGTGTTCGGAGAATCCTTTGATAGTTGCTTGGCCAATTTGGACAGAGTATTGGAGAGATGTGAAGAGAAGAACCTTGTTCTAAATTGGGAGAAGTGCCATTTCATGGTGGATGAGGGGATCGTTCTTGGGCATATGATCTCCAAAGCTGGTATTGAAGTTGACAGAGCTAAGACGGAAGCAATAGAGAAGATGGGAGCACCGACTTCGGTCAAGGGAGTGAGAGCCTTTCTTGGCCATGCAGGATTTTACCAAAGATTCATCAAGAATTTCTCCCTTATAGCAAAGCCGCTCACCAATTTTCTAGTTAAGGAGGTGCCTTTCAATTTTGATGAGCCATGTCTGCAAGCATTTGATTCTCTGAAGAGAGCTCTTGTCACTACTCCAGTTATCTCCTCTCCTGAATGGGAGTTACCATTTGAAATAATGTGTGATGCAAGCGACATTGCTTTGGGATGTGTGCTAGGTCAAAAGAAAGGGGGAAAGTTTCATGTCATCTACTATGCTAGTAGAGTATTGGTGGGCACCCAGCTTAACTACACAACCACAGAGAAGGAGATGTTGGCTGTTGTATACGCTTGTGACAAATTTTGGCCATACCTACTTGGGTCAAAGGTGATCCTCTACACTGACCATGCAGCCTTGAGGTATTTATTCTCTAAAAATGATGCCAAGCCTAGACTCATGCGCTGGATTTTATTGCTCCAAGA
Organism: Hypericum androsaemum; assembly: GCA_963995505.1. Lineage (NCBI taxonomy): Eukaryota > Viridiplantae > Streptophyta > Magnoliopsida > Malpighiales > Hypericaceae > Hypericum > Hypericum androsaemum. Next base: position 8,798,582 of record OZ023183.1, read on the forward strand.
ATTTGACTTATCCATCAAGGATAAGAAAGGCTGTGAAAATATTATCGCTGATCATCTCTCTCGGCTAGAACATAGCGAAGGAATGGAGACTCATGGTGAGATTCAAGAAGAGTTTCCAGATGAAGCTTTGATGATGGTGAATCATGTGGGGGTACCATGGTATGCTAATTTTGCCAACTTCCTTGTTGGCGACATTATTCCATCCAATTTGAGTTATCCCAAATGAAAGAAATTTCTAAGGGATGCTCAACTATTTCTGTGGGATGAGCCTTATCTCTTTAAGAGGTGTAGCGATGGAGTGCTTCGACGTTGCATTGCGGATGATGAAGTGATGACTATTCTAGAGCAATGTCATAGTACCTCATACGCCGGTCATTATGGAGCAACCAGGACCGCGTCGCAAGACTTTGAATGTGAGTTTTATTGGCCTAACATTTTCAAGGATGCCCGTAATTTTGTTGCTCAGTGCGATTGATGCCAAAGGACCGGCAACATTTCAAAGAGGAATGAGATGTCTCTCTCTGAAATTCTTGAAGTGGAGCTCTTCGATGTTTGGGTCTTGGATTTCATGGGACCTTTCCCAACCTCTCATGGCAACAAGTATATCTTGGTGGGGGTGGACTACGTGTCAAAGTGGATGGAAGCTTGGGCATCACCCACAAATGATGCTAAGGTGGTCATTCGCTTTATCAAAAAGCTCGTATGGGGTCACTCACAAAGTTGCTACACCTTATCACCCCCAGACAAGTGGCCAAGTAGAGCTCTCCAACAGAGAACTCAAGAAGATCCTTGAGAAAACTGTCGGGGGAGCAAGGAAAGATTGGGCCAACAAGCTTGATGATGCTTTATGGGCTTACAGGACGGTATTCAAAATGCCAATCGGGATGTCGCCTTACAAACTTGTCTATGGAAAGGCTTGCCACCTCCCCGTCGAGCTAGAGCATCGAGCATTTTGGGCCATCAAGACCCTCAACTACGATTACAAAAAGGCCGGTGAACGAAGGGTATTACAACTTGAAGAGTTGGACGAAATTTGGGACATGGCGTTCGAGAGCTCTAGACTCTACAAGGCAAGTACGAAGAGGAGACATGATGCCCATATTGTCAAGAAAGAGTTCAAGGAGGGCCAACAAGTTTTGCTTTATAACTCCCGATTGAGACTATTCCCAGGAAAACTCAAGTCGAAGTGGAGTGACCCATTCAAAATTACGAGGGTTTTCCCATTCGGAGCCCTCGAGTTAGAAGGAAAATATGGAGGAATTTTTAAGGTGAATGGCCAAAGGTGCAAGATTTACCTTGGTGGAGATATTGAGCGAAGTTCGGAGGTGCAACCTGTGACTTCACCCTCCAATGAATGAAAAAGGGTAGGAAAGTCAAGCTAACGACTATAACTTAGCATGTTTTTGTATTGTCCTTATATTGTCATAGTGTAAATGTGTTTTTCTTATTACGCTTGTTCTTATTCGGGTTTAATTTTGAAGCATTAGTTCATGCTTACGGAATCTTTTGCATTTTGAAGGTGATTCGGACGGTTGGATGCTCGACGAGGGACACGGGGGGGCATAGCCCCCGTCCAAAATTGGGATCATCCATGTATGTTTAGTGTCGATTTTCCATTGTTTCTAGTATTTTTGTGTGTTATGTATCGTTGTATTGTTATATATTGTGCTTTGAACGTTTTAGTGTAGTTCTTGTGATTTTTATTACATTTCGTTCATGTTTATTACTAGGAGACTATGTGGTGATGCGAGGAGGATATTGGTGCACTTTGGAGCGTGTCATAGGCGATCGGATCAGCCGGGACAATTGGCATTTTACGAGACCCAAGAAAGCGTGGAGCAAAATTGACCCCTTATGACTCAAATACCAATAACTTTCTCATCCAAAGTCCAATGGAGGCAAGCAACGACATCCGGATCTACAACTTTTTCTTCATGGGCTTCTTCAAAATCGGAGTCTAAGTGGGAGGAAAATCGCGTCCAAAGTTGACCTTCGAATCTGCCAATAAATCTGACGAGTGGGCCAAATTTTAGGATTTGTTTTGGGCCCATTTTTTGGCATGAATAGTGAATTTCGTGGCTGGCACTTTCTTAGCCAAAAACTTGTATAAATAGCTTCTTTGGCTTATTTTGGAAGCCAACTAACTTGAACCTTAGGCTTTTAGATATTTTGCTAAAAATACTCACATACTCTCATCTTCCATCTTGGTGGAGAAAACTTTAGCTCTCCATTATTAAAGCTTGTGTAGAGAACTTGAAGGAGATATTTTGGGAGCTTGAAGATCATCTTGAGCTTTCTTTATCTTTCTCTTTTATGTTTATGCTTTGCTTGCTTTGTTCAATGGATGTGTTATGTTATTTGGTGAATATGTGTGAGTAGTTGATTAGTGAGTTTGGTGCCTTGATGGCACCTACTTAGCCAATGGTTTAGGGGGTTAACATGCCTAGGTATGTGTACTAGTTAATGATCTTAATGCTTAATCTCGTTTGATCACCTTGATTATAAACTTGGTTAATATTAATCGCCGAGAGGGGTTAGGATTAACGGACCATTTAACTAGTTGAGTAGAAACCTATTGATGAGAGATCACCTTAGGTGACTAGTTGTCCAAAGGATGCTGATTATAGTTAGTGTTTAGTTAGATTAGATGGCTAATTTATCGCAAGAGCATGGTTAGTTCATCTAAGTCTAGTTAAGAATCGATTTAGACTAGTTTGTCGCGAGAGCGTTGATTAGTTGCCTTCGAAACATCCGGATCATATCATGAACTTTATAAACCCCATAAGCCATTTGGTTATTTAGGTTATCATTGGTACCAAGTTCACTCTTGTTTTAAGTGTTTAAACTATCACCTTGTTTAGTTGCAATTTTATTTCAAGTAGCATATTGTGTTTGAAATTGACACCTCCATTTCTTATAGTCCTAAACTAGTGGTAGAGTCGAGTTTGCGGCCTAGCTTAGTCCTTGTGGGACGACAATCCCTTACTTACTCATTATTGCAAGAGGGGTGAAAAACCTTCCTTTCACAGCTCATGTTCAGGCCACGGATCGCATGTTGTGACACTTAAAATCAACTCTGGGACAAGAAATTTTGCTCAATTACTCAACCAATTTGGATCTTGTTGCATACTTTGATGCTGACTGAGGTGGTTGTCCAATGATGAGGCAATCCCGTACTGGCTATTTTATATCTTTCGGAGGCTCCCCATTTTCTGACGAACCAAGAAGCAGTCAGTTGTTGTTCATTCTTCTGCAGAAGCTGGATACCGGGTAATGGCGGTCACTATTAGTGAGAATTTATGGCTCCGCTGGTTATTCACAGACTTATACATATCATTTCCTCATCCTACTCCGTTGTGTTGCGACAACCAGGCAGCCCTCCATATCACTATGTATCTGATTAATCACGAGCGAACAAAGTATGTGGAAATAGATTCTTATTTTGTGCATGAACATGTACAATCATGTGAGATAGCACCATTCAAAATTGTTGGGATGGCGAGAAATATGAAAGACTTATTTCCTATTCCTATTCCTATTCTGACTAGGTTTTGGACTCTTAATCCGACCTAGATAGGTTACTTGTACACCAAGGGTTTGCCTCTATATAAAGGCATGTTACTCTACGGTTTTGTATGGCTTTGTGGCTCGAAAACTCATCAATAAAAGTTCTCCTTTCTCCCCATGGATGTAGGCATTTGGCCAAACCATGTAAACTCTTGCGTCCGTATTCTTTGCGTATTTTGTTCTCTAGTTGCTGAACTCCTAACAATTAGTATCAAAAGCTTGGGTTGGAGGATGACGGACGGTGTGAAGTTTGCTTTTGTGAAGTTCGATGGTTCTTCTAATTTTGGGTTATGGCAAAGGCGTGCCAAGGATCTCCTCGTGCAACAAGGGATGGTCATAGCGCTCTCGGAGAAGAAGCCCGAGAAGATGGAGGAGCAAGAGTGGAAGGAGATGGGGGCCAAGGCGGTGGCGACAATTCACTTGTGCTTGACGGATGATGTGATGTATCACGGGCGAATCGGGTATCTCAGTCAAGGCAGAACAGTAGAGTTCGAGGCATGTCGAGGTAACTACTTAGTAGAACAAAAGGTTGTTCTTTGTATGCTATGGCAAGTAGCATTGGTTTGAGGCAAAAAGGTCCAACGGAAGAGCGGTTCGAGGTTGCGGAGCATAGGGTTTATCAAAAAATAGAGGGTACGTCTATTGGTCGCAAGGTTGCTTCAGAAAGTGGACTCGCTAGTTGGGGTTCGATGGACGTTGGAGAGAATAGGCCAAGCAAGCTCAGAAGTTCGAGTTTGGGGGCTGGCTCCAAGTGATTGAACAAAGGGTGAAGAGAAAGTTGAGATGGTCTTATTGATGAAGTTATCTATGGTTCGAGATAGAATCGGTGGAGTCGGATTAGTTTTGCAAGATCTCATGGTTCTTCATGGGGCGGTATTTTGTCAAGGTGGAGTTTGTTGAAGTTCGGGTGGAGCTTCATGGTTCTTCCACGAGATGATTTCTCTCCAAGGTAGAGATTGTTGGGATGGCGAGAAATATGAAAGACTTATTTCCTATTCCTATTCCTATTCTGACTAAGTTTTGGACTCCTAATCTAACCTAGATAGGTTACTTGTACACCAAGGGTTTGCCTCTATATAAAGGCATGTTACCTAAGGTTTTGTATGGCTTTGTGGCTCGAAAACTCATCAATAAAAGTTCTCCTTTCTCCCCGTGGATGTAGGCATTAGGCCGAACCATGTAACCTCTTGCGTCCGTATTCTTTGCGCGTTTTTTCTCTAGTTGCTGAATCCCTAACAAAAATTCCTACGGCGTATCAACTAGACAATTTGTTTACCAAGGCTCTCGGTGACATCGTTTTCAGTCTCTCGCACAAATTAGACATAGTCAATCTCTATTCTCCAACTTGAAAGGAAGTATAGGAGTTATAATGTATTTTGTGGAGGATTTTTCCTTAAGATGATAATCAGGTGATAGACTTTGTATAGGTCTAGTCTACCTTCTTGTCAATTATTATGATGTCACTGTAAACTTTGTGTATTTATATACCCTTTCTGATTAATGAGAATTCAAGCGGCGACACACATACAAACCTTGTTCCTTGTTATTTTATATTACAAACGCTATGTTGTTATGCACCTTGTCCTTCGGCTCAAATCTAAATTAGTCGATCAATACTTCAAATATAATATAAACCAAAAAAAATAGAAACATAGGGAAACTGAACCTGAATGTGTCACCTTTCAAATATGATAGCACCCACTTGAGTTGGAGGCCATCCTTCTGGAGGTAAAAGTAGGGAATGGATATGCGAAAATCACCTTCTGAGACAAGTTCTCTTCCTCTTCTGAAAAAAAAAGAAGACAAGTTCTCTTCCCGGAAGTATAATATTACTCACTTGAGCACCTATAGTTACTTTGTATCCTTTTATCTTGTCGTATGATTTGGCTACTTTATTCGCAGTTATCTCATTATAATCGTATTTGTTACTCTTGCAAATATCAGGTTCAAATTTTGGAATAGACTAACAGTCAGTAAGATTAAAATAGATTTTCGGAAGAAAAGAAATCGACCCCCGTGGTAGTCAATGAAGAAAAGTCTCTTCCACTCAAAAAAAGGAAGAGAAGTCTCCGGCAGAAATAATCAAAGTCCGTTGGTCTGCTTGTGAATGCCCGCTTTGACTGTTTGCACCATCTTTTACGACTTTTATTCTGCTGACTTGAAAACCACGCAAATTATAACACTAATATCGAAAAGACATCAAAAGAGTACTTAGATCAATTAGTGAGGAAGTTGTTATAGTTTAAATAAGATTTTCGAGTTCAGATCCTTTAGAACGCGGCTGTATTAAAGACTTGTTAAAAGAATTTTGTCACTCGAACTTGGATTAATTGACCAGTCGGTGTTCGAATACCACAAGGGCTACGGACCATAACCATTGACTTCGATTCCCAAATTATAAGAGCATATAGTTGATGATCAAGTAAGCAAGTCTCTTGCAAAGCTAAAAGGCAAGTAAATGAATCTCAGCCAAGTCATTGCAACATGTTCCTCTCTTCCACTTGTGGGCTGTTCCATGAAAATCTTAGTCCACCTCTTCACATCACAGAAGTCAGCCTCCCAAAGCTCTGCATCTGATGGATTGGAAGAAGGTGAGGGAAATGTTGATGCAGCAGCAGCTGCTGCTGGAAACAGGGCGGCCCAGAAGCATTTCAGGCAGATTCAACGCATCCGAACGGCTTGATCACCTTGTTAAATTTCAGTATCTTTGTTATATATCCCGATATGGGACTTCCTCTTTAGTTTTTTGGACGTTAAGACAAGAGGCGTCAGCTTGCTTCTTGCTATATATGTTGATCAAAAGTGTGACAAAACTTATGGTCATTCTAGTTTGTGATGATTATCAGATAAATTGCTTCAAAAAATATTTGCAGGGAAATGGGTATCATCCAATGACCAACAAATAGATCTGTAAGGAAATTAACCATGTAGACATAAGAGAAAGATCAGACTGTACAACAGATACAATCTTGCACTGTATTTTACATGCGATAATGAACACCGATGATCGGTACAAAAATCATGATCCCGGTGTACAAGCACTCTGCATCTGTTGCTGGTTAAGGGAGAGTCAAGTACAACAACTTGGGGGAAAAGTCTGCGTTAACCAGATCGAGAAGCATCGCCTTCGACTTAGTCGCACTTATCAAGACTCACCCTTGCACTTGTCATAAAGAATGGCTCTGATCATAAACTTCAGTTCTGGATGATTAATCCAGAAACATCCATCAAAAGAATTAGTGGGTGCAGCTATGTTCGAGGACAAGTGCTCTGGCTGGTGCAGCATCAAGTATTGCCTTGATTTAGATCATATCAAACCATCTATGGCACACACCAATTAGGCATTAAGACGAGACAGTGCGACCTTCAAGGTGATAGTTCATACTCCATCATACTCCATCATACTCCCTTGCCTTCTGATGCAATAGATGTCAACTTGGGCAATCCAACCAAAAGGACTGAAACCATTTTCGGAGCTCGTTGAAAAACTAAACTTGGTTATTTTCATGAGACATGAACACATTCCCTGGGGCGGAACAGCAATAAACCACATTCATTTGGCATACAACAAACCGAGCTATGATACAGGCACAAAAAAAGGGTTGAAATATTCACACCTAATGTGTCTCAGGAATTAGGTACAATCTCTGGCCATCATCAATCAAGCCGACGTCCGAAATTTTACCTCCTTCCTCTGAAAGAACACAATAACTGTCTGGAAGCTGCAGCTGCTTCACTGCTTCGTCGATGAGCTCTTCCATGGTATGAGGAACCCATAGGACTACTCCAGGCCTTCTCTGTTCCTCAGAACCCCAAGGGTGGAAAGGGAAAATAGTACATTTCTTTGGATGCATATGATCTGTAGTAGCAAGTATAAGTACTTTCAGTATGTTTGATACGCTCCAAGTCTAGAACACCAATATTCTGATCCAATATAATGAAATTTTTAGGCTATTAATACCTGTGATCTCTTTAGTAAGATTAGGGAACTGAGAGAGCTGTGCAGTTTTTGCTTCGTCGAGTAGCTTTATCAACTTCTTGTTCCCGCACATTCGTCCTTCGTCAAGAGGTGTGTTTCCCCATCTGCAAAATTTAGGCAATTCCGCGAAAGTCACGACACGAGCCGACATAAATAGTCATTGATCAAAAGTAGGCCAGTTTGCTTTCATTCTCCGTCCTTATTTGACAAAAAAGCTTATAACATCATATGCTAAATGACTTCCGTCTTAGATTTTTCTCTAATTGCAGCTTCAACTCACTAGTCTTGTCCGGTATTCGTCATATCGACATTGGAATTGCAAGTGTGTGTGTTATCTTGTCTACCTGTCCTTGGAGAAAACACTTGCTCCGGCATCTAAAAGAAGTTTAGTCATCAAATAATGCCCTTCAGAGGCAGCCACATGAAGTGGAGTTCGGTGATCATAATCTTTGGAATTCGGATCAACTCCGTTGGCCAAAACCCTTTTAAGAAAATCAGAGTCACCCTTTGCAACAATTGTGCACAAAAAACTTCCAGCATCAGTCATATTCAATGAGGCTCCATTTTCAACAAGTAAAAACGCAACTCGATCATGGCCGTTCTTGATAGCCTCCAGTAATGGTGTGTTTCCGAATTTATCTGCCAAGAGAAAAGAGTGAAAACTCTGATCAACATTAGTAAATTGGGACAAAGTAACCATGAACCGGAAGAGCAATGTAAGAACTAACCTGTTATATTAAGATCAACTCGCTCTTGAATAAGGAACTGTGCGACATCTTCATAACCTCTAGATGCTGCAAGATGCTGTTAGCAAGAAAGTCGATAATCAGGTAACGAGCATTTATTGCACAAGAGGCTCCTTTCATAACTAAACAAACAAAATCGTAAGAGCGATGATAAGGTAAAGCCGTAGAATTCGTACCAATGGCGATCTTCCATCGTAGTCTGTTCTGCTAGGATCAGCCCCAGCCCTGATTAAACTTTTCAGCTGATACAAATCGCCATGGTAAGCTGCACTATTCACCTTCAAAGCAAGTTCAGCTTCTTGCTTTCCGATATGAAATGTGACATCTGATTCCAATTGTTTGTCACGAAGGTTAGATGCCTTTCCCTGTACAGTTTTTCAAGCTATAGTTTAGATGGATTGGAAGCAGAAAACCTGAACTTGCCTATAGATTCATGACAATGAGCTCAGTTACCTCTAACAGATTGTTCAATATTTTACGCCCGTCGTAGAAGTATATTTCAAGTATGTTTAAGAAAGATTGCTTGTCAAGCCGTAGGACCCTGCATAATTCGCAAACCCGAACTGTGTATGGTTGAGGAATGTTACAAAGAATAGAAATCTCCCCAAATGAGTCATTAGGTCGTAGAAATGAGACAGTCTCTTCTGATCCATCTTCCCCTAAGCCCACTTCTTCCTTTAACAAGAAAGTGAGGTACGTTAATATGGAGTACTTAGGAAAAAAATCGCGCCAAGGAGTTGATTCTGAGAAGTGATCTATACATTACCAGAACTCCATGGCAGACAAAATAGAGTTGATCCACCACATTTCCTTGCTCCAGAATCACTTCTCCGGGGAGAAAAAACTCTTCGTGAAGCCTGATAACCTAACGAAATACGAAGAAACTTAACGGAAATGAGTAATAGCACTACAAGTAATACAAAGCTGTAAAGATTAATCTATGCAACTTACAATCTGTCTTATGAACTCTGAGGAACATCCTGTAAATAGGGGAACCATTTCAATGTATGGCATATAAAGAGTTTCTGAAATCTGCAAATTCGAAATCACGGAAATGTTAATTTTGAAAGTGATAGACCAACTGAAAATAAGTAGGAGATAATCCAACAATTAAGGTTACTTTAAAGCTAACTTACAAGACCAAATAGAAAAATGTTTCAAATATTTAGATGTATGTGATCCTTACTTTTGCACGGATAGAGACTGGGATATCCTGAAGAACAGAAGCCTCCGTATAGCCGCTCTCATATTGTAAGCGCACGTGGCCTTTAATCTGAACACGGATATCTCTTTCAAGTTTATTTCTGTTCATATACTTGATAAGATCTGCCATTTTATCTCTAAACCTCTCTGTCTTTGACCCTTTCACAATAAGTGCTGTCATATTGCCAATCAAGTAAGCTCCGAGAATCATATCAAATGAGACGTATATCATCACGAAAATCATCTCTCTCAGATTGACAGCATGTATGTCTCCGTAACCTGCAATCCGAAAGAAAACCGTTACGATCCATCTCAAAAGCACTGGTAAATTACAGGAGCTAACAGGAATTTGAGAGTTTATACTCACCAACAGTCGCCATAGTGATGATCGCAAAGTATAACGAAGTTGTGTACCGCTTCCATATATCGATATCTCTGAAATGCGAGTAAGCATAGTCACCCATCTTAAGGCTTCCAATCCAGGTGTAACCCTCTTCAGCTTTCGGTATAGTGGTAGCCAAGTAGTAAAAGATACAAGCTGCAGTGTGAGTACAATATAGTTCAACTGCAAGAAGTTTCACAATCCTCGTGAACAGGTAATTGATCCGTATATCCTTCTCCATCTTGTAGAAGAAAGCTATCACTTTGCGAACCCGACTTAGCCGAATCCATAGAAGAAATCTCACTTCTTCTCTACGCCCGCAATCCTGCAAAGAATTTGCCAGGACAACATCACTACAGTTCAAACTTTTATGTGCAGTCAAGGACGCAGTAAGTTAGAGAATGCAATACCCTGTAGATGAGGTCCCAAGGCATGCACCCAAGCAAATCAACAATAAAATGAGATTTCAAGTACCTGCCTCAACAAAGAGGAAAAAAAAAAGCAAGTACAAAACACCATAGTTAATTATCTTTTGAATAAAATCAGCACCAATATAAACACAACTTGGTTAGGTACTATATTTTTTTTTGTAAAGGTAAATTTTTACACCAAAAACTACACCTGACAGGAATTAAACTATGGACTTCTGCTGATTCATTTACGTATGCCATCAGGCCAAATGCCCTTTGGCGATTTTTGGATACCAATCAAAACTAACATTCATCTTCGTAACAGGTTAAATATTCAATCGACGTTCAATTGTAATCAGATGGATACACTAAGAGTTTAAGGAACCAGGGTACAATGCAGAGTCTATACAGCAAACAAACTGACAATAATGTAGAGGAGATAGAAGGCGCAAGAGGATTAAAAGCTGACCTTAATGCAATAGGTGTAGGTTTATACACCATCCTATAGGTTTGGCTGTCTCTATAGGCGACGAAGAATTGCAACACAATGTCTACAAAGAAAGCGAGTTGTCCAACAATGTCAAGGATAAAGAGGTTCTCTGGTAATCCCCTGAAGAAGCCGAATTCCATCGGCGTAAAGAAGGACGAGTAGACGGCCCATAGGAGTATAAACTGCGTCCATGCTTTATACCACCTGCATGCACCGGATGTTATTTTCAATTTGTTTAAATTCAGTTGGTTTGCTGGTGCGAGCGAGTCCTTCCAACAACGATGTACTGTTTTAGGCCCAAAGCAGAGGTCATGCTGTAATACCACTTATAATGTCTCGTAATTTAATCGACTATCATTATAGATAAACACGAGTCTTTTCCGGCGTATTATGTCCTCACTCATATGCATCACGGAAATTTTCCAGGAAATTAACCATTTTGAAATTACTACGGGCCAAACTCGCTTGACCTTTGAGTTCTCTCAAGATGTGTGACAGAAAAAAATGTACATCTTGTTGATATAGATAGTATAAATCAAATTACTTAAGACTCTCTAAACATATCATTAATGGGTATCACACTAATAAATTACATAAGTTTTTTGGTTTAGACCACCTGGTGCTCGGGAAATCTGTTGTATCCAATGTTTTTAAAGCCGACCCGGAATTAATAATAAGGTTTAATAAATTTAATTTAGCATTAAAAATAATAAAATACTAAATAAGTTTAAATATTTAACAACTTTGTTATTCAATTAATCCAAACAAAGTCTTCAAACATAAATTAAACAAGTCTAGAAGTAAAAAAAATATGATTATACACGTTTTCTTTTTCGACATATTAATCCAATTCGTTTGACTTAGTTAACATATTATCGATAATTGTTAAAAATATCAGTTTGTTGTGATCCAAAAGTGATGTACAGGCTCCGAGCGTAGACGTTGAGGTTTTGTATCTAAATTAAATCCGATAAAATAGAAAAAATAAACACTAATTTTTTTGATCCGGGCGAACCGGGTCACCTGGAAGCACCTGACTAGGCAGTCAAACCAGATTTTGGCCGGTCGAACCACTTTCTGGATTTTAGGCTAAAATCGACCCGGATTTGATCCCGGGTAGTAGTCTAGCCGGTCAGACTACCGGTCGGACTATGATTTTTAAAGCATTGGTTGTATCGATTAATCCATATTCAAACCCAGTAACACTTTAAAATGTGGCAAAGTTCTTCTAACAAATATTTAACACTACTAATTTTTTAATTTTTAAACTCATAATCTTTTAATTACGATAGAACAACTCTTTCAAAATTAATCTAAATACACGTCGGCAATGTATTTAGAAAAGTGAAGAAAGAAAAATTGGGTTGTCTAGATTCGCCAATCTATAACATGACAAAAAACGTTGCATCTCTGATGGAGACGGAAACGTAAGAACACACCGAATCAATCAACAGAAGAAGAACAAATTTGGGTGGAGTCATTGTACCATTTGACATTAAGCTTGTTAAATATATTATTGCTTTTGGTAGTTGTCGTTATCAAGGAATTTCTAATTACAATGTTATACAGCTCCAGCACAAAGTATGAATTTAAAAAAAAGTATGAATAAAATCGTGAGTGCACATGCCACCATTCATCCATGACGTGGCATTATCAGGCGATATAACATGGTACACTAAATAACTATTTATCTTTCTTTTAGACCAAACCTATAGTATATAAAGCTTCAATTGCTATGACTGTCTACTAGGACTCCGCTCTCATTATATATTAAAATTGAAAAAAACACAATAAAGTGCGTTTGTGGTACAACACTAGCATCCCAATTTAAAAAAAAGACCAAATATTGGCAAACGTAAAAACGCAATTATTAAAATGGCAACCCGGCAATTAGCTATCATAAAAAATGCACCGAAAAGGGCATTTGCATTATAGGATAACCAACCTAAGTCACCATTACATGCCCATATCGTTATGCTACCGAACAATATCACAATTTTGCGTGAGCCGCCATCCATAGAGAGGTGAAACGTGTAATTCATCCGTTGAAATTTTAGATTGATTCGTCACAAAACCAACGACCATTTTTGTCTATTAAACAATGCACCGTCTATACGAACAAACACTCTTAACTAATAGAGATCCAGTTACATTCTTAGAAACACAATAACGTTAAATATTTATGATAATAATAATATTAAATTTAGGCAAATTAGGCCTAAACTCTAGAACTTTATACCGTTTTTTCATTTTCGCAAACTACAGTAATTAACCTACCGACCTCTAAAAAACAAGATAAAATTATTTATCATCCTACCCACCAAACTTTGGGTAGCACAAACCAACATTTAACGACCGTTGCCATTATTTGTTACGTAGAATAATTATTCATGAATTGTTAAGTCACAAGATTTGATATAGGGGCAAACTTAATAATCATAAGAACTATAAAAAAAATAAGAAAACTCTTCAAAAAATAAACAAAATAAGGAAAGATCGTGTTCAAGAAAGTCCAAATTAGTTGAAATTTGAAAGAAAAAATAGATGGATAACAAATTGCAGAAACGGTCATAATTTTCCATGTATGAAATGTTAAGTGCATCGAACAAAATTATGCAATCAGTTGCTATTAAAAAAAATCAATGTGGCATTAACAAATGTACGAGTTGTTTGGACTAGAAAATAAAAATAGAAGACTAGTTATCCATGTGAGCCTGTCGACGAAGATAAAAGAAAATGAAAAGAAGAAACATCTCGAATGTAATAAATTTAAAATTTGATAGTTACTAAAACAAAGTAGATTATTAACTCATAAGTGAGTTAGGATGAGAACAAGGGAGAGGGAGCTGCTTCTGATAGGCCCGTCACGTTTTGTTCTCGTATTTAAATAAACTTATTTAATTTAATTCTTGACCGACAACAATATAATTTGTTTAGATATAATATTATAATGTATAATCTCTACTTCTAATCTAAAATTTAAAGTAATAGATAAGTGTATTTTTAGTATCTATAAATAAATGCATCAACCAACTAACCATAATTTTAAAAAATATCCGACCGGCGGTCTATGAAAGCTGGTCATTTTTCAGGGTTTATACGGCCTCTGGTTGAACTACCAAAAACTTAGTCGGACCGGATAGTTCGTACTAGTTTTTGATTCGGCCTATCCGATCTGACCGAATTTTATCCAATCAGCAAAAATTAAAATAAAAAAAATTATATTATATCTTCAATTTCTCCAAATCAACAATAAAAAATAGACTGGCTAACAATATTAAATATTTCAAATCACAATCCAAAATCTCAGTCATCCATCTGTATGCCATAACGCCCACGAATAAAAAAAAAGTCAAATCCCGAGGACAAAAAACCCCACCGGTAAAAACCCTACACGTGTCAAAGTCCCGGGTTGGCGGAAAACGGAGAAGACGACCCCTTCCCCTCCGTTTCCTGTTCCATCTTTTTATCCAGTAATTTCGTGAACATAAATTAACTCCAAAACAAAATCGGAAACAAAAAACTAATACTGGGATGGCTATTATTGACCCAAACAAAATGGAAAACGCATTTTTTTTAATTTAAAAAAATCGAAAAAAATGGAAAGAGAAGAAGATGATCTCTCACGCACCTATTTTCGGGGTGGAAGGCGGAGATTCCGTTGGAGACGTGGCGAATCCCGTTGAGAACGGAGCTCCGGCTGAACTTGCGACGACCGGCCTCCCGGAGACCTAACTGCTGCTCGATGAGGTTGAACCTGCTCCCACGCGACGACTTTATCCTCTCCCTTAGGTCATGAACCTCGTAATTCTCCTCCTCTTCTTCTTCCTCTCTGTCCTCGTGGCCTTCTCTCCTTGGTTGCTCCCTCTCTACGAGCGCCATGTTTGGACTCGGAGCCAGGGGGTTTTACTTGCTATATAGCAGACGACCGGTCTCCCGAGAGAAGGAGGGAAGGGAAAGGGGGAGGGGTCACGGCTATTTTGTTGTCCAAAGGAGAAGGGGATCAATCTCACGGGAAAAGGTTCATGTTTCGTTTCTTTCTTTTCTTTTTTCCCTTCTTCTTTTTTATCACGGCTATAAACAGTAATAATGATATGATTATTATGTTTTGGGTTGGCGCTGGTAGTTTGAGAGAGAGTTTGGGCGGTTATATATATATAGAGTCCGCGACCTTGGGAGTCCAGTGCCTCTCTTGGTTTTTATCACTACCCAAGTGCGATTCGGTCGGTGATGCTATTTCGGCCGATTCCTTTTGATACAGTTATTCTAAGACTTAATATAATACAGACAAACAAAATATTCAAAAGAAAATGAATAAATCTCAAATGTAGTAGTCTCAAAAACTAAGAACCAAGAACCACGTAACTAAACCGAACAAAATTAAAAAATCTGGTTCAGAATCAGAAAAAAAAAGAATTGGTCCAGATCGATTCTTTGTTTGCTCAAAAAATGATTCTCAGATCTGGTTCGAATCTTTTTGAAAAGAATCATGGAGAACCAGACCAAACCATAATTTTTTTGAGACAAGGATAAAAAAGCTCACGTGTGGCAAGGTCACACAACCAATAATTTTTTCCAGACAAACAATTTATGAGTACTCGATATGCCAAAACAACAAATCTAAATGTCAAATCCTAATTGACATCTCTTCTCATGGTTTCTTTATCGTCTCTCGTTGTCTTTCTCAAATTCATAAGCACCCATTTTTATTTATTTTTTAAATTCTGGGTTTTTGGTCCGAACCCAGACAAAACCAAAAAAATTGGTTTGATTCTCGTCCAAAACTAATGAGCAAATAGTCTCGTCCGGATCCCATATTTTTCTTAAATAATTCTTGGTTATTATGGTTCAGTTCGGATCGGTCCAGTTCAGCCCATTTGCTCACCCTTGGTTGGTATCTCTTGGGTAGGTGGGGGTGCACCATTGCAAATAATATTATTACTACTCTATTACTCTATATATTCAATAAAGCAAATTTTTCTATAAAAAAACTAGTTCACCATTGTAAATGTTTAATTCCAGGCGTCATGAATTTTATGAGAAGACCAAAATACTTATTTATATGGAAAAAATACTGAAAAATTCATGAGCTTTGATATAATGCACTCAAAGATCGAGTACCTAGTTTATTGAGTTTTTGAGAAATCGAACTCATTAGTTCATTAGATCAATTTTCATCTTAAATGCCACATGAGATTACTAAAATAAAGAGCATCACTTTAAAACTCTAAAATCAAAATAAAACGTACTAATTACACCCTCACAGTAAAAATATTGACCCACCACATAAATAAAAAAATTAACCGTTTAGGTCTAGGAAAAAAGATAAGACCATAAAAAATTCAACCAATAAAAAAATTGTACTTACTCATGAAGCAAAGTTCGTTAAACAACAAAAAGAAAATTTTCATTTGAAAAAATAACATATGATCATCATTATAATAAGGGTAGGCCGTGCTCCAATTGTACTTCCATGAGAAAGTAATAGTCTCCCTGCAAGGTAATGAAATATACCATCATATACCAACGCAGGATAGGATAGTAACGGGTCCTACCTCGTTTCTCAGGGCTCGGTAGGTTCATTCTTATCCCTTGCGGAAATGGCAAAATTTTATTTGGGAGAGGAACAAAATTCAATGCCGTCTAGAGCCCCGAAATTTAGGCCAACCCGCCTAAATTTTTCCAAAAATAATATATATATATATATACCATCATACATTCTCAATTCCTTTAGCATCTGGTGCTTCCCCACTCCACACCATCCCATCAACAGTAGGCGCTTGGAGATCTGGTTGCCCATCTTTACCACTGTTGCTGGGAAAAGAGAACAAGAGTGAATATTTCGTTTCCAAATCAACCCGGCTTAGAATAGAAAAATATAAACCGTCTTCCTCATATGAACAGATCTCGTCTTCGATGAGGAATATGCCGGTCGTGCCGACCAAGCAATTGTGTCCCAAAATCTTATTAAAATCTCGAAAATCCCGGCTCTACTTAGGAAAATATAAGCCACCTTGACCATCTCGAACCTTCCACGCAAAAACTCGTCCTAAGCCCGTCATCGCGCAAACAACTTTTTGCCTTTAGGGCCAAAACGAACTCCAAAAAGCCCAAACCTCCTGCGTACATGGACCAAAAAGTGCCTCTCGCCTTGAAGCCCAAGATGACCTCCACGCCCGGAACCTTCTTTCCGCTTTTAAACACAAGGCGGTACCTACTGCCTACCGCTTCCAAGCCGCCGAGCGCCTAAAATGGACCTGTCTTACCGCTCGAACCCTCTAGGCGGGCTAAGCCTTCCGCCCGCAGGTCCCTCGGCGGTATGTGCCTACCGCCCGAGTTCCCAAACCGGCGCCATCCACCCGTTTGTACCAACAAGGCAGTATACCGCCTCCTGCCTTGAAGTGAACCGAGCTCCATCCTTTCCGCCCACAGGCTCCTAGGCGGTATGTACCTACCTCCCATCAGTCCTAGGCGGCTCGTGCTTACCGCCTACGAGCCCAAATGGGCTTCCTACCGCCCGGGCATCTTCCGCTTACACATCGAAGACGGTATGCCACCTCGTAACAGGCTAGACGGCCTAATGGGCCATGCACCAACGAGCCCGGGTCACTCAACTTGGAGTATTAATTTCGTACTTCAACAATCTTCTCGCCTTAGGCTTCCTGCTGTTGACTCACGGACCAAAGTGTCCAACCCAGACACCCCACTTCAAAGGACAAAGCACACTCCGAGCTCCCGCCTCGAAGATCAAAGTGACCATCCGGGTTTTCGCCTTGTAGGTCAAAGCAACCATCCGGCCTCCCACCTTGTAGGTCAAAGCACCTTCCGGCCTCCCGCCTTGAAGGCCAAAGCGACATCCGGGCTCCCGTCTCGAGGGCCAAAGCGTCCTTTTGCTTCCCGCCACGAGGACCAAAGCGTCCTCCCGCTTTGACCTATATTTTTGACCTACTTCCGCCTCGAATCTGAAGACATGATAAACTAAAAAGTCGTAGATTTATATCTTGGCTTCGCAGAGCAACTTGAATCGTCTCAATCCAAGCTTCGGATAGAAAGTTATGAGCATTTTACCGAGGAGCATCACCCAGGCGGGCGGGAAGCGGACTGAACCGTCTCAAGGCTCGATGAAGCCGCTCTTTCTCTGCTTTCCCATCCCCATTTTTGTGGAATCTTGTGCATTCTAGGGTAATTTGAGAGTTTAAAGTGGCAGGGGTATTTTGGTAATCTCGTCTATCAGTTGAGACATTAATCGATCCGAAGTACTAACAAATTTAATGTTCCAAAATTTAGGGACTAAGTAACTAAGATTTAGACTTCGTTTAGGGACTATTGAATTTTTTCCTGAATGATATATTCGTCCTGATTTCGTTCGTCTTAAATTCCCCCCGTTGAATCCCCCTTTTCTGCGTCCACCTTCTTTGGCCCAACCTTCGTATTGAGCACATTATACGCATGTAACACATCTATTTTCGTTTCAAAGCTTGACCTTTGTATAAACTCAAAATTTGTCCTACGTTCATCAACATGTTTAAGGAACTGACAAATCAACAAATATTTCATCCCGAAATTATCCTTCAAGACATGTTCGTCTCTCAATCTGCATATCAAACCACCAACCTCGGGTATTACATTGTAATCGAAAGGACATATGAATGTAATTGAGAAGACCCTGGAAGCTCTACGGTGCACAAATATATCTTATATTTATAAAAAATTAAACAATCTTTCCATTGAATTTCCTCCTAAGGCAAAATTATATGGTGATAGATAACGCGTGTATTAATCTGTGGATAGCGAAATGGCGAAGTTGGTTATCATGGTCATACAATCAACTACGAGAACGAATATGCAAAATAGATGACAATCCGTATACAATCAGCTACGAGAGTTAATATATAAGTGGATGATCCTATGTCATGAAGCAGCCAGATAGTTGTCCTCTATCACATGTGGAAGATCATGATTGACATGCAAAGTTGACCATAATACTTCAATGGGACAGCTATTCAATTAAAATCCAGTGCTTAAACGTGTTCGGATGAATTTAATCCCTCTTTAACTCATAAATTAATTAGGAGACGTCCGTGGACTTTCTTTCTCCATAGTCTAGTCTATGGAAGGACAATAATTAAAATGATATTAATGCTCCTTAACTCATTGGATAACAAATTGAGGGTTATGTATATTCTAATTATAGTTATCATTAATAAAAATATATATGATCACTGAATTTAGAAAAATGGTAAGCAGTGGTCAATGATTTATTTTCCTTTTATGACCGCCCACCGAAATAAATTAAATAGTCATTCCATAAACTTTCCCAACAAATTCCGGCTGTTTGTGCAGGCGGAAGCTCAATGTTTATGAAGAAATTTTACGATTGTGTGGTTAAGATTTCACTTTTTTTTTAAATTTATATAGATCTTACAAATTTTATTTTCTTTTATATATTTTTATTAAAAAATCAATGATGCCCATACAATTGCTCAACTTGGCAAGACCAAATACTCGGAGCCGCCTTTTTTTTCCTTGCGTGGCTAGATTGCTTCAATGTAATCAGTTAAATTCGCGAGATGCATGAATTGTGGTGAACGAAACATTATTATATTGCGGATTTCAATCTATAAATATATATCTTTTTTAGGGAAAATATACAAATATATATCGACACCTTAATTGATAAAGCCTTTACTTTAGTTTATTTGGGTGGACTCTGAAATCTGAATCCCATGTTTTGTGAATTCTGACAACGGTCTCAACGCATCGTATCCGCATAATATATTTTCCTGTCCACGCAACTCGAATCAAACGTTGGCTGGCTCCTCTTAAAAAAGTTAAAGTGAGGACGACACATCACTATATTGTACTTTTAAATTTAACTGACGAGACAATAGAGCTATTACTCGATCAATAATTAAGTGATGTACGCTAATTGTAGTTACTTAAACTATCCCGTCATGTTATTAATTATATGTGTGTCATGTCGTCTCATATGACATTTTAATTCACTAATTTAAGGTAAAGGGTACACAATCGGTAGCATTAAGATTCAATCCTGAACCGGAATGAGTTTGACGGCATCAGATCGGAGTTCTTGATATGCTACGTAGATCAAATTAGTGATGTGACATGATACACTAATAAAATTAGCGATGTAAAATGAGACACGAATAAAATTTATGACGTGACATGATAGCTCTAATAATTTGGATTAACGATTGTCACTTAAAATCTCTATCACCTGTTCAAAGAATTTAAAAGGACATATAATTGTATGTCAGAGCAAAAACTCAAGATACTAAATTAAACTTCCCTAAAAAATAATCAGACTTTGGCTGAAGGTTAAAGTAAAAGGAATCCAAGTTGGCGATGACAAGGATATAGCAATCTCCTTTGGTCCTTTCAAGTATATATTATACGTGTGTACCGATCAATAACAAGTTACAAAACCTTACGGGCGGCGCGTTCTATGGTAATAAATTATGTTCAATGACGAACACTTCTTCCTGTGAGCTCTTTGCGTCCAGAGACCATTTTTCTATAAGTGAAATTTTATTTGTAATGCTAATATTTACGCGTTATATTTTAACCCTGTGCAGAATTCTCATGTATATCTAGTTGTAATTAAAATTTACTTTGATAAAATTCGGTCCAAAAATCAGAAGCACCTTGTATTGAGGAGAAAGGAAAAAGAATATCGTAATGACATAATATAACTCTTGCAAGAAAATAAATATTTTCTATTTGATTCAAAAAGAATATTGTACGAGACACTCCTGATTGCTGGAAAGGATTTTAGAGAAATTTTGGAGATTTTTATCTTTGCTGAGAAAAGAGATTGGGGTTAGTTTTTTTTATAAGCGACATTTTCTTGAAAGAAATTTTTTCTGACAGTTAGTCTCATCAAAATTTTGACATAATAAACTCTATGAAAAAAAATCACATCATTAAAGGAGTACTAATAATAATGCCGCGTATACAAAAATCTATTTAGATCCCTCTATATATACACAAGACTGGGGCTAGTTATTGGGAATATAATTTGAATTACGGCAACATGTGAGGCGAAACTTCAGCGATATGGAGACTCTTATTTACTCGGATTGTAAAGTAGTAGTCGAGTTTATCAACGAATATTTAAACGTCATCGATTAGCAAGTTGAGAACGTTGCAATCATGAGTAGGTTATTCATTGGTCTGTTGTATAAGTTAAGCTTAGTTTTAATTCTAGATGGGTGAACTCGGACGTTAATTGACTTGCGACTCGTACGCGAGCGAATGCAGTCGCAACTAATTGGCGTCTGTTCCCACCCTCGAAGCTTTGCTCCTTGCTGCACCAAGACTTCCTAAGTTAATTTATAATGATAAGCAGTATCCATTTAAAAAAAAATAACGGCAACATTGATATTCGAACCAAACTAAATAATATTCCGAAATCCAACAAACCGTAACAGGATAAGACGGGCATTGATTAATTGCACCATCACGACCGCACATAAGATGGAGCTCCTCGTTCTTAAAAAAAAAAATGGAGCTCCCACCCACCTAGTTAGCGGATTGGTGTACGCGTAAGCTTGGCAATTAGCTTCTATTGGGGTTTTAATTACTTTCGCATTAAGTCCCAACCCATCTTTTTTATACATAAAATATTATCATACATCAAAAGGTTAGTCAATTGTGCACGGATACACTATATCAATAGTATCATTAAGCACTACAAATCGCCTAAAAATTATAAAAGATATTTAACTATCTAATAAATTATTGTTAAGAAATAAATGATATCTTTAACATTAAACAACTTTATTTGGCGCCGTGTATTTTTCTCCTCGGGGTCGTGTTCCATCCAGCCCATTCTAAGTTTGCTCATTATCCGTGCTCTACTAATGACGGAATTGAAAAACCTGGTGCTAAATCCACTGAGAAAATTGGCTAAACTTTATTAATGGAACTCACCAACTCAATGTCATCAAAACTGATAACATATATAACCCATTGCGCTTATATATTATAACTAAAACAAACTTTGTACCACTTTTTACGGGGATAAGATGAGCAGACTTCTAAAAACACGGGCACTTCCTAAAGGGAAGCATGTATCTTTTATTTTTATGTGAAATTGGGTCCATCGATGAGAGTTGTTCATATTGATAACGAGTTCGAATTCACCTTAAAAGTCTTAAGTCTAAATTTTGCTGATATAAAAATATTGTTAAAAAAATCATCCAAAATAGAGCTCACATTACCCGACTTCAAATAGAAAAAAATAGACTCCCACAAAAAAAGGAAAAAAATAGACCAATCACCCTCAGCGGAAAGTAATTGATCCTAAGCCGCGAACATGAATCGGAAAAGTGTCGTCACTCTTGACAAAAAAAAGTGTTAAGAGTGTCACAGGCCACATGCTGCTTATATTTAATATAGCTAACAAATTGAGGGAAAGCAATTTGCAGCAAAATGATGCTTCAGTTCACTTGATATTATTTAATTTATGGTACTATGTATTTTTTAAAGTGTTTGTGAAAAAAATTACTTCTGGAACATTTCGATACCTTTTCTTATATATCAAATAATAATGTTACTAAAAGGTGACAGTTTAAATAAAGCAGTTCCCAATTCTTTCTTATTTCAATGTATTTTACCCACATCACAATTTTGTTAAAGGACTATGTATCATGCTGAAACAATTTCCCAAGTGAATTTCTCTCTGAGATTTTTAACTATTTTTTGTTATTTTATGTAATATGACGTAATTTAATGTTACTATTAACAATAATTAGTTCAGAATATTATATTTATACCAAGTTCTTCAATATTGTTCTTTGTTACTTTATTGAAGTCTCTAATTATATGATTTTTCATATTTGAAAAAAATAACCAAACATCAAATCACCGTAATCAATTTTACTTACCTATTTTAACCTATCCAAACAAAAGCTAATTGAAGTTTTTAACTTTCCTTCTTCATCTTTACTTTTCTTTCATCTTCTAACCAAAGCAACAGAACTCATCAATTAAAATGAAATCAAGACTAGGCAATTCTAAAAAAAGTCAACTCTACAAAACTGTTGAACAATACAGATTGACGTTGATCATGCAAAGAGAGGCGACAATCGACTGCAAAAGAAAAATAAGCCGTCGAGCATGTTCTTTTCATTTTGCCCGTCGGACATGGTCTAAACTCTAAAGGTGTTGAGCTCTCCAATCGACTGCAAAATTATCATCTATGTCGTCGCCATCACTAGATGATTCCTCGGGACTGGAATCTTTTCTAGGAACCCCAGAATCTTTCTGACGATAGACAAATCTAGCAGCCGTTAGTTCAATTTTTTTCTTCCTCAACATCTCAACCTTCTCTCTGTAGGGTCTCCCTAGCCGACTCCAAGGCCACCAATTCCTCCCAATGCTCTCAAGAAAATAAGGAAATGTCTGCCACGGCAAGGAGCAAGCTCTTTATGACCCCTACAAATCTTAAACTATTTACAGAAGGAGGCCTTTTTGATAAGGGCTCCTTAGGGGGAGAAGTGTTTAATGTGTTGGCCTATTTATGTGACATAGTTTGTAAGACCTGCAAGGGAGGCATGTCCATCCTGACCATGGGACATTTGCCCTCGAACCTCGCAGAATATTTTCGTCCCGGTGTTTCAACAGGTACAAGGAGACAATACCGAGTACCCAGGGCCATCGATATATGAGCACTCGGAGTAGCAAACTATTGAAATAGTACATCGTGGAAGGAGAAATGCATTTCTGGTTCCAGCCTTGGGGTGAGCGTGAGGCATTACTCTGACGCATTAACAACCTACCTCTCGTGCGACGACCGGGACCACAACAGCCAGCATCTACATCGCAGCCACAGGAGGATGATCGGAATACCAAACCACAGGAGACTGATTCGATTTCTCAACTTACTGCAAGAGTCTCCGCTATTGAGATTACCTGCCAAGAGTTTGCCGCTGAGAAGTGAGCTTACATTCAGTCCCAGTACGACTATCGATAGCAGCATCAGGTATACCTAGAGTCCCTTGCCTCGATGAGCAATGCATTCTACGAAGATTAGCATGCCCACAATGCTAGCATGGCTCAAGCTGCTAAACAGTAAGGCTTTCAACTGTAATGGATACACCCGTGATGGCAGGGGCATATCCACAACAACCACCACCTCCACCACAAGACCAGTGATCAGGACAATACCGTTCTCTCTCACTTTTCCTTTCCATATATGTTGTTTAATTATGTTTATTATATGATGTTTTGCGATTCAGTTTCCCTCATATTGAGGACAATATGTTCAATAAATCGAGTCATATGAACTTTGAAGAACTTAAGATCCCGAGGATAGCCAGTTTTAGGATTAAAGTAGCAAGGACAGTAAGAAACACATATTGAGAGGTAGTTCTTACTTTTTAAAAGCTTCACAACATGATTACCTATGTTGGTCTGTGGAGACAATCGGTCAGATCACGGGGTGTTACATTTAGTATCAGAGCAAATACGATTCTGGGACCATTCTGTAATATGTCCGGCGCGCGAGGACGTCGTGTATTTAAAGAGGAGTGTATGTGATATCCTAAAAATGATATATTCTGTCTGAAAGTCTTAAGCGATTTGATTGGTACTATCCTCGTGATCCGACCGACTGTCTCCACAGACCAACACAGGTCTTTTTTAGCGTACTTTTTTCTCACTCATACGCATCCCAAAAACTTCCCAGGAGGTCATCCATCCTGATCCTACTCCCGGCCAAACATGTTTAACCTTGGAGTTCTCTCAGGATGTGTGTCAGAAAAGAAGGTGCACCTTATTGATATGAATAATTAGATCAAATCACTTAAGCATTTTAGACATAACATATCATTTACGGGGTATCACATTCACCCCTCCTTAAATACGTGATGACCTCGTCGTGCCAGAATTAAACAATCCCAGAATCTCTCATTTTCGGGTGCGTTCGATTCTCGAACCACACCGTACTAGCCAAGTTATTTCTCTGATACCAAATATAATGCCTCGTGATTTGACCGACTGTCTCCACAAACCAACACGAGTCTTTTCCAGCATATTTTGTCCTCACTCACACGCATCCCAGAAACTTTCCAAGAGGTCACCCATCATGATCCTACTTCTGGCCAAACGCATTTAACCTTGAAGTTCTCTCAGGATGTGTGTCAGAGAAGAAGGTGCACCTTGTTGATATGAATAGTCAGATCAAATCACTTAAGTATTTCAGACAAAACATATCATTTACAGGGTATCACAGATTAGTGAGTGGTGAGTCTGTAATATCACACGAGTAGTCGTGGGGACACGTTCTTAGTAGCCAGTAACCCTGCTCTGTATATTATAAATATTTTTAATAGCTTGAACTTGTGCTTACTGCCAAAAATTTATTTTGTAAGATTTTTTCGGCGAAGGACAGCGGTTAGGTATTGGCAAACTTCTAACAAAGGGGAAAAAAGATAAAGAAAAGCTTGGGAGGTCCAAGGCAAGAGGTTAAAAAAATTTTACTCTACCAGTCCATAGAAAATTAAAAGGGTGGACTTAATAGATGGAGTTAATGCCAGCCTAACCGAAAAAAGCTCAAAGATGATGGAGGTAGCTCTAAAAAAATTGGGTTTAGCCATAAGAGCGGCTCGACCTGCTAAATTCTGAGAGTGAGTCCTCAAGCCACCATTCAAGCTAAACATAGTTTTGAGGTAAAGTGAAATGATGGAGCAAGATGTCCTTAATTATCTCTTCGTGTTGTGTGTTATTGCAGTACTATGCCTATTAATCGTCACCACTTTTAGAATAAAAAATTATGGGAAACTACAAGGAATTATGGGCTGATCTTGAATTGTGAAATAGAGCTAAATATGGAGTTCCTCGGGATAGTCTATTTTTTATAGTTTATTTGTTCAGTGTGATTGTTTTGCTCCTTGAGGACAAGCAAGAGTTCAAGTGTTGGGGTGTGATACATGTCAATTTGCATCGTTATTTGATATATTATTCATATTGTTTTTAGTTTATTGTGTATCTGTATTATCATATTTTATTCCAGTCGAGTCATGAGAGTAGACATTTACACATTGTTTTATCTTGTAGGTAGTGGAAGTCTGAGGGTCACGATCGAGTATGGAGCAAAGGAGTTGGTTCATTGGCGTACGCTAGCGCCAGGTCACGTATGCCCAATTATGCGATTTAGTTTCATCACGTACGCGCAGTCCAGGCTGCGCACAATTATGCCATTCGGTTGTAACTCGTGCGCTAAACTTCCTTTACATACGCCGAGAAGCCATATTTCCACAGGAAACGTACGCTGATACAATCTTCACGTACGCTAAACTTACAAGTTTCGAAAGGGTGCGTATGTTGACAAGACCTACGCGTAGACACAGCCTTTAGCCACGTCACCAAAACATCAGTCTGCCCCATTTTCTGCCAAGTGATTAAGAAAAATCTGGAACTAAGGTTTTTGATATCTCATATTTTCTATAAATATCCTGGTAGTTCTAGGTTTTAGACATCTTTGATATCTCTTTCTCCACGTACTTTTTCTCTCTACAACTAGGGATACTTTGATGCTCTTTCATTGATGTAGAGACTTTCGTCATCTCGGTGATTTCTTTCCTTACTCTATCTTTTATCATGCTTTTCATTACCATGATGTTGAGTTTGACTAGTATGAGTAGGGAGTAGTTTCCTTTGAGTACGATGTTCGTGCGTCAAGTTTGATAGGCGAGATTGCGGGTTGAGTATGGATGTAGTTATTGTTCGAAATACATAATGCTTACCTGTACTTTCATTATTATTAAGATTGGAGTAGGCATATCCTATGAACCCTAGGTCATTGCCTTGCATCCTAACGGGGAGTAGGAATAGCTTATTGGTTCAAGATTAATAATACGAAAGGGCGTATGATCTGTAGCTAATGTACTATCCTAGCGGACGTAGAGAAGCCAAAAATCAAATAATATATCTATCAGTCTGGACGAATAAAACTCTCTATAGATAATTTGTATGGAAAAACTTAATGAATGATAACTCTAGATCATTACCTCACACTTTAGGTTTATCAGATATTGTTAGTAGCCGTTGGTCTATTTGCTACTTAGAAATCTCCGAATACTAATCCATAAGAAATTCATAATTGAACATGTCATCCTGTTAGGGTATCATGCTCATCTTTATCACTGATTGAGTTATCATTTACATTGCTGTTATTTCTATTTCCTTCATTTCTGCTTTTGTTACTATGTTTGATTTAGTTACTTCCATCTTTACATAATCATTATTTACGTTGTAAACTTAATATTATATTAGATTTTGTTGCCGATCTTTTAATATAAACCTCACTTATCATTATATTATTTAATTAGGATAGGTATATTAATCACTGAATTTATCCCTATCAATTCAGGATCAAGTGGTTTAACTGTGGAGATAGGAACACGTCTTCTTCCATACCACCTCTACCTAGAGGCGTCAGATAAACCAAATCGTGAAGCTTAGGAATGATACAGCTCAATCGCATTAAGAGGCTCCAAAACTCTATTGTTGATTGGTTTTTCAAGTCCAGTAGACTAAGATCTCTCCATAGTAATTGGATTTCAGCTCCTCCTTTAGAATTGGACAGGTTTCTGTACACCAATTTTCCTACCTAATTTATAATGCATTATGGGTCGTTTCTAAAAAAATAATGCTCGGAGCCGGCTTGTTTTCCTTGCGTGGCTAGATTGCTTCAATGTAATCGGTTAAATTCGCGAGATGCATGAATTGTGGGGAACGAAACATTATTATATATAAGTATATATCGACAGCTTAATTGATAAAGCCTTTAGTTTATTTCGGTGGACTCTGAATCCCATGTCTATTTGGGTGGCCTCGACGCATCGTATCCGCAGAATATATTTTCCTGTCTACTCTTATTAGAGAATCCTGTCTATGCTACTCGAATCAAACGTAAAGTCAGGATGAGACATCACTGTATTATAGTTTGAGAAAATTCTACTTTAGTATCTTGTGGTATAGTCCAAAATTATTTTAGTATCTTGTGGTAAAAAATTGACCAATCGAGTCATACTTATTCCAATTAACTTCAAAAAGGTCCACGGGAAGCTGCGTAAACCCTTCCTGACCTGCCCGGACCCTGCCCGTCCAACTAAGCCAATCACATCACCAATTTTTGATGATGTGGCATCTCCCTCTCTCTTCTCTTTCTCTCTCCGCCTTCCTCCTCCTCTTCTTCTTCTTCTTCTTCTTCCCTTTTCCAGATTTATGATGCTTTTGCCCCAACTGCGGGGAGCGACCTCGCCACTGTCGGTCGACCACCTCACCCGCTATTGTGCTGCAACCGCTGTCGTCTGATAACCTCCTCACCTGCTGACGACGGTGACGACAACATTCTGGTGACAGTGACATCACCAACCTCACAACGACGGTGACGGCAGCATCCTCACGATGGCGACACCAAAATCTATCATCTTCTCCTTAGAGCAATAGCAACAACCTGCAAAATTGATGGCAGTGATGGATTTGCTCTCCTCTGCAATGTCGGCGACATCAGATCGACTGCTAAGTGTCGTCTTCAACCTCAGGGTTCCTCATGGGACCTATGGGTCCAGCCAGCTCCGATTTTCGACCAGTTTCAATATCCGGACCCTGGCGTCGACGGCGAGGAACAAGAACTGGTCATAGTCTACCATGTTTTCCAGTCCCATCCCCCAACAATCCATCGACGGTAGCATATACTTGAGCCTCCTCGAGGAAATCCATCGAAAAACTATTCTTACCCCTCTAGTGCCACGAGAACAAGAGGAGACGATGGAGCTCAATGCGTCTCTAACGGTGGGGAGTGACCTCACCAACGTGGCGGCGATAATGGCCTCTATTTTGAGGTCTTCAGGTGGGAGGTTAGTGAGGTCGGGAGAAGGGAAGAACACGGAGGTAATGTGGAAGAAGAAGAAGAAGAAGAAGAAGAGGAGGAAGGAGGAGAGAGAAAGAGAAGAGAGAGGGAGATGCCACATCATCAAAAATTGGTGATGTGGCTGGCTTAGTTAGACGGACAGGGTCCGGGCAGGTCAAGAAGGGTTCGGGCAGCTGCCCGTGGATCTTTTACTACATGGTACTAAAGTAATTTTAGGCTATACCACAGGGTACTAAAGTAAACTTTTTTTTATAGTTTTAAATTAACTAACGAGGTGATAGAGGTATTACTTGACCAACAATCAAGTGACGCATGCTAATTGCAGTTACTTAAGCTATCACGTCACATCATTCATTTTATATGTGTGTCATATCGTTTCATATAACAGAGACGAAGTCAGTAGCATTAAAATTCAATCCTGAACTGGGATGAGTTAGACGGTGTCAGATCAGGACTCTTGATATGTCACGTAGATAAAATTAGTGATGTGACATGACAAACGGATAAAATTAGTGATGTGGCACAAGACAAAAATAAAATTCATGACGTAACATGATAGTTCAAAGTAATTGGAATTAACAATTTTCACTTATTTTTCAGAGAGATAAAATCTCTATCACCTATTCAAAAAATTTAAAAGCATATGTAGTAGTATGTCAAAAGAGAAAGCATAAGATACTAAATTGGACCTCCCTAAAAAATAATGAAACTTTGGCTGATGGTTAAAATAAAAGGAATCCAAGTTGGCGATGAGAAGGATATAGCAATATCCTTTGGTCCTTTCAAGTATATATTATACGTGTACCGATCAATAACAAGTTACGTTTATAATAAAAAAATCAATAACAAGTTACAAAACCTTACGGCCGGCGCGTTCTATGCTAATAAATTATTGGACAAATTATTCTCAGGTCCTTGTATATGGCTTTTTTACTCCTCAGATCCCTAGATTTTTAAAATATATTTTTTCGTCCTCGTGTTCGGTTTTAGAAACTCTCGGGTCCTGTCGCCAGAATATGTCATTTTCTCCGGGGAACCTCCACTTAAAAAGGCTAAAAATGTCCCTCTCATTTAAAAAATAAAAAATTTTCTCTTTCCTTCTTCCTCCCACTTCGTCTTTTTCATCCAATCTTCAACTAAAATCAAAATCATCTTCAAAAAAAACTAAAACCAAAATCCAAACTCAAACATAACTAATTAAATAGATCCATCACTAATTAAAAAGAACTAAAACTAATTTAAAAAAACAAAATTTTACCTATTCGTGAAAGTTGGGACAAAAAACCTAATCCAAGTTTTGGGTCTCCAGAATGGACCAAGCTCTTCACTTACGTCCCAACAACTATGGACCCGAACATTTCTAAAACAAAATACGGGGGACGGAAAAATACATTTTGCAAAGTTAGGGACCCGAGAGATAAAAAGACTATACCCCAAAGACCTCAGAGTAATTGTCCCTAAATTATTTACAATAACGAACACTTCTTCCTGTGAGCTCTTTGCGTCACAGACCATTTTTCTATAAGTGAAGTTCTATTTATAATGCTAGTATCTATGCGTTATATTTTAACCCTGTGCAGAATTCTCCTGTATATCTAGTTTTTTTGAAAGGTAAAAAATTTACAATGTCAGGGTGTGAACCCTGAACTTTCAGAATATTTATAACATTATTAGACTACAAATTCTTTGATTATGTATAACTAATTATAATAACTGATCTCACTAAAAAATTTACTTAGATAAAATTATGTCGGAAAATCAGAAGCACCTTCTATCGAGGAGAAAGGAAAAAGAATATCGCAATGAGATAATAAAACTCTTGTAAGAAAATAAATAGTTTCTATTTGATTCAAAAAGAATATTGTACACGACACTCCTGATTGCTGGAAAGGATTTTAGAGACTTTTATCTTTGCTGAGAAAAGAGGTTGGGGCTATTTTTTTTATAAGTAAGATTTTATTGAGCGAACTTTTCTTAATGGAGGTTGTGGTTAGTATCACCAAAATGTTGACATAATAAACTCTACGAAAAAAATCACATCATGAAAAGAGTACTAATAATAATGCAGCATATACAAAAGTCCATTTCCTAAAGTTGCTACTCCTTATGTTATTGGTGATTTTAGACCCATAGACCTGTATAACTTCGCTTACAAAGTCTATTCTAAGATCTTGGCTAATCGACTTAAGCCCCTTATGAAATCTGTGATCTTGGAATGTCAAGAGGCCTTTGTTAGGAACCAGAGCATTCATGATAACATTATTATTGCTCTGAAACTTTTAACTACTTAAAAAGGTATACTAGGAAGAGAAATCTTTCTAAAGCTGTCAAATTAGATCTTAAAAAGGCGTATGATATGCTAGTTGGTCTTTACTCGAAAAAGTTATGTTGAAATTGGGTTTTCCTGATAGGTGGGTCGATCAAATTATGAGCTGTGTCTATTCGGTGTCTTACAATATTCCTTTTAATGGGCATCCTCCTCATTGGTTTCGTTCTTCTCGTGGGATCAGACGAGGGGACACCCTTTCCCCTTTTCTGTTTCTTTTTATCTCTAATGCTCTAGCATATTATCTTAAGCATCTCCATCAGGTAGGGCAGATTCAAGGTTTCAAGTTTAATGCACATTGTCCTACTGTTTCTCACATTCTCTTTGCAGACGATACACTTCTCTTCGGGAATGCTTCTGTCAATGAGGCTACGACCTTTAAAGATGCACTCTCCACCTTTACTGCTGCCTCGGGTCAGAAAATTAATTACCATAAGTCTAATATTTATTTTGACAATAAGGAATCTGAGTTTAACAAACTTAAAATTATGAATATTCTTGGTATGCAGCTCATGTCCAACCATGATAAGTATTTGGGTTTACCTTCTTCTTGGGGTAGGTCAAAATCTGAGGCCCTTAAGTTTATTTTGGATAGGATGAAGAATAAAACTTTGAGTTGGAAACAAAATCTGCTGAATATGGTGGGGAATGAGATCTTAATTAAGTCGGTTCTCTCTTCGATTCCTTGTTACGTGATGCGATGTATGCTTTTTCCTAAAATATTTTATACTAAAATGAATAGTTTGCTGGCCAACTTCTGGTAGTCCGGCGACGTGGAAACTAGGAAGGTTCATTGGATTAGTTGGGAGAGGTTGTCTATTTCTAAGACTAATGGTGGCTTGGGTTTTAGGGGTTTCATGACTTTCAACGTGGCTTTATTGGTGAAGCAGGCATGGAGGTTGATCTCCTACCTAGATTCTCTTTGCTCTCGGGTCCTGAAAGGGATGTATTTTTACAATACAGACTTTTTGAGTGTTGCTAAGGGTAGTAGGCCTTCTTAGTTTTGGTCCAGTATTTTGGAAGGGCGAAAAGCTCTTGTAGGGGGCTTGGTGTCCAGGGTTAGTAATGGCCTCAATGTCAGGATTTGGGGTGACCCATGGGTCCCCTTCCTTCCGAACGCTAAGATTTTGTCTCCTCCTCTTATTGATTCAAATGTTGCCAATGTTTCTGATATGATTTGTTTCTCTTCCGGGTCTTGGAAGTGGGATTTGATTAAAAATTTGTTCTCTCCCTCTAAGAAGCAAGTGATTGCTAAGATCTCTTTTGGTACTAGTTCTACTTTCAATCGTGTAGTGTGGAAGCACAACATTTCTGGCTTGTACTCTGTTAAAAAAGGATATCACTTGCTTAATAGTCAACTGTTCGTGACGAGTGTTTCTGATCATGCAGGTTCTAACACTCCCCCTTTTGACCCAAGGATTTGAAGTACTATTTGGAAGTTGAAAGTTCATCCCAGGGTTAAAAATTTTAACTAGCATGCAGCGAAAAATAGTTTACCTATTACTGATGACCTATTAAGGAGGCATCTCTTTCTCTCCTCCTTTTGTACTGTTTGTTGTGAGAATTCAGAGTCCATTTGCCATATGTTGTTTGATTGCCAACATGCTACAGCTACTTGGTTTGCTAGTGATTCTGGTCACAACACTTTTTTGTTCTTGCATGCTTTTTTTGGTCATTGGCTAGCAGATCTATTTTCTCTCCTTGATAATGAGGAGACTGAGGACTTGGTTACTTTTCTATATACATTTGTTGGTCTATTAGGAACTCGAGATACAAACGTATCTTTGAAGGTGTTCAAAATGATCATATTGCCTCTGTGAGCTTGGCCTCTTATTCCTGCTTTGAATATTTGCAGGCGAATAGGTTGCCTTTGAGGGAGAATTCGATGATTTTGGATCAGCAGGCTTCGTGGTAGTCTCCTAAGATGGGAGCAATGAAGCACAACTGCGATGCATCCTGGGTGGAGGCCTCCTCGAGCTCGGGTGTTGCTGTGGTTGCTAGGGATCATTCAGGCCATGTTGTAGATGGTCAGTCGGCTCTTGTTTCGGCTTCCTCTCCATTTGAAGCGGAACTTTTAGCTATTCAGCTAGCTCTGGGCCTGATTACTAGGTCTCTCGTTTTGTCCCCGACGATCATCGAAACCGATTGTCGCATTGCTTTTTCTTTCCTATGTAATCCGGACCCGCTTGTTGATTGGGACTTGGAACTTTCAGTTTTTGGCCTTCGGAGGTGCTTTTTACCTCTCGCTCAAATGATCGTGTAGCTGATTGTTTGAGCAAGAGGTGTAGATTAGCTACCCTCCCGATTGACTCGGTTTCTTCTCCCCTTCGGATGTTGTTGATTTGATTCTGCTGGATTCTCCAGATTAATGCAAGTTGAAAGTTTGTTTACCCCTAAAAAGTTTTATATGATCCCTCTATATATTCATAAGACTGGGGCTAGTTGTTGGAAATATGATATTAATTATGGCAACATGTGAGATGAAACTTCAGCGATATGGAAACTCTTATTTACTCGGATTGCAAGGTGACAGTCAAATTTATCTATAGATGTTCAAGCATCATCGATTGGCAAGTTGAGAAGATTGTAATCATGACTCGATTGTCCATTGCTCTATTGGATCAGTGTAAACTTAGTTTTAGTTTTAGATCGGTAAACTCGACCACCAATTGGCTTGCGACTCATAAGCGAGCGAATGCAGTCGCAACTAATTGGCGTATGTTCCCACCCTCGGAGCTTTGCTCTTCGCTGTGTACCAGGACTTCCAAAGTTAAATTATAATGATAAGCAATATCTATTCTAAAAAAATAAATAACGGAAACATTGATATTCGAACCAAACTAAATAATACCGAAATCCAACAAACCGTAACAGGATAAGAGGGGCATTGATTAATTGCACCATCATGACCGCCCATAAGATGGAGCTCCCTCATTCTTAAAAAAATAATATTGGAGCTCCCACTCACCTAGTTAGCGGATTGGTGTACGCGTAAGCTTGGCAATTAGCTTCTATTGGGGTTTTAATTACTTCCGCATTAAATCCCAACCCATTTTTTATAGATAAAATATTATCATCCATAAAAGGTTAGTCAATTGTACACAAATATGCTATATCAATAGTATCATTAAGTGCTACAAATTGTCTAACATATTATAAAAGATATGCAGCTATCTCATCTAATAAACTATTGTTAAGAGATAAATGATATCTTAAATATTAAACAACAAAACTTTGAAAGAATCGTCTAATCAATTTTGGACTAAGTAGAGTAGGATCGAATTGAAAGGAGTGGAACTGCAATAACTCAGTCAAAACAGTTTTTAAATGATTACCTGGCACGATTAAATGCAAGAATCCATTTTCAAACAAAACTTCGGCTTATTGGAAATCCGAAGAGCCCCGTTGAGAAATTATTTACTCTATCTATAGCCCAGCGATAGCCCAAACCCAGGAAAGTTCCGGGTTAAAATAGATTCTCCCAAATCAAGGGTTCAAGTTGGGGTGGGACCGAACTTTTTGACAGACGGAGGTCCTGACTATAAACAAGAGACAAGCAACCCATGGCCCCATGTATTTTTCTCCTCTGGGTCGTGTTCCATCCAGCCCATTCTAAGTTTGCTCATTATTTGCGCACTACTAAAGACAAAATTGAAAAACTTGGTGCTAAATCCACTGACATAATTGGCTAAACATTATTAATTGAACTCACCGACTCAATCCCATCAAAACTGATAACATATATAAGCCACTGCGCTTATATATTATAATTAAAAGAAAGGTAAATTATCTTCATGCCCCAGATTTGGTATATTAATTTCTCAACCCTATATTTCTAAAATTTATTAAAATATTTTTATAGTTTAATTTTATTATATTCTCGGTCTCTCGCTGACGACATCAACAATTTTTTTTATTTTATATTCGAAATGATTGTTATAGTTTTACTCCGATCAACTAAAACCTCCGATCTTCTTCTCCGATTATTTTTCTTGCGAACACCAACTCCGATCATCATCTTCTCCATGATTTTTCCGGCGAACACCCCTGGTGAACCAAAACCTCCGCCCCAACGTCCTCCCCCACCTATGTCTCCGGTTCTCCTCCAATGGCACCTTCAAGAATTTGTAAACGTCTGGCTCTAGCATGGAGAGAATATGTGTTACAGGTTTAAACTTACTAATCCACCATATTCATTTCTGGAAGAGCATGGAGAGAGAAAACCCAGTGGAGATTGAGGAAAACGAAGGAGCAGACCAGAGCAATTGAGGAAGGAGCAGACCAGAGTGACGACGGCGACGACCTCCTTCCCACCCTTTGGCGTCGCCGGCTCTACGGCCTCCACTGGGTCGGCGACGACGGGTTGATTTTTGGTCGGTGGAGGGAAACAAGAAATTAATAATTTTTTAATTATTTTATTGAGAGTAGAAAAGTCGTTTTCATGAAAAAATGTTCGATGATTTTAACGAGTTACTCGATAGTATAATAAAACCATACAACATAAATATTTTAATCTATTTCAAAAATACAGAGACCTAAGAGGAGATATTTAAATAATTAATAAATTTTTAATTATTTTATTGAGAGTAGAAAAGTAGTTTTCATGAAAAAATGTTCGATGACTTTAACGAGTTACTCGATAGTATAATAAAATTATACAACAAAAATGTTTTAATCTATTTCAAAAATACAGATACCTAAGATACCAAGCCCAAGGATTCTTACCCTTAAAACAAACTTTGTATAACCTTTTACGGGGATAAGATGAGCAGACTTCTAAAAACCATGGTTTTAAAATATGGATTTTGGTACGACTCAGATTTTGGTCCGTCTTATGGGTCGTCTGTTACGATCGGTCGGATCACTGGTTAGACCAATTTTTTGTAATATTTTTTTACTATTATTCAATACTATATAGACCAAATAGTCAAAATATAGGTTTCAAAAATCATATTTAATAAATATCAACCAATTTATAACATATAAAGTCAATTTTTATTTGTTGATTTGGAGAAATCGAGCATATGATACAACTTTTTTATTTTTATTTTTGCTAATTTGGATAAAATTCGGTCAGACTGGGCGGGCCGAGTCAAAAACTAGTATGAACCATCCGGTCTGACCAAATTTGGGCAGTTCAACCGAAGACCGTATAAATCCTAAAAAACTATATGCTTTCATGGATGATTCGTAGTCCGACCGATTGGATCACCGATCGGATCCTTTTTTTAAACCTATGCTAAACACATTGGCACTTCCTAAAGGGACACCTGTACCTTTTATTTTTATGTGAAACTGGGTCCATCGATGAGAGTTATTCAACTGATAACGAGTTCGGATTCACTTAAAAAGTTTTTAGTCTAAATTTTACGGATATAAAAATATTATTAAAAAAATCATTCAAAATAGAGCTCAGAGTACCCGATTTCAAATGGGTTAAATAGACCAATCACACCGAGCGAACAGTAATTGATCCTAAGCCACGAACATGAATCGGAAAAGTGTTGAGTGTCACTCTTGACAAAAAAAAAGGTGTTTTAAGTGTGTCACTGACCACATGCTGCTTATATTTAATATAGCTAACAAATTGAGGGAAAGCAATTTGGAGCTAAATGATGCTTCAGTTCACTTGATATTATTCAATTTATGGTACTATGTACTTTCTAAAGTGTTAGTTAAAAATAATTACCTCTGGAATATTTCGATACCTTTTCTTATATCATATAATAATGTGAGGTAAGCTCGTTATATTTATATTTATATTTATTTATCTAGTTATTTTGGATTGACCCTGCAAGGTCTTTATCTACGATTTTATTATTATTTATGAGTTAATTATGTATTATAAGTTGTTTAGATTTCTAGAATTAACCCTAGCTCTATATAAGGGTTGGTATCTCGTAGTTTTGAGATTATGTTAGATGATAGAGTTGAATATTTTCTTGAACGAGCTTTCTCTTTCGTTGTGGCCGAGCCGTGTGTTTCCAATCTCTTACTCTTTATTTGAGCAAAGACACGATCAAATCTTCCTTCGAGACTACCCTTGAAAGCTGGGCGTTGCAATGCGCCCTTCTGTTGTAGGTTTATCCAGGCAGATTCCACATCAGATCTGTCATATTCTCTTTATCCTTTTATTTTTGTTTTTGCTTCCGCTACGTTATGTCAAGTGGTATCAGGGTTTCGTTCATCCTGTTTGAGGTTCGATCTCGCTTGATATTGTGTTAGTTATTTTGGAAAAAAAATTGAAAAACAAAAAAAAAGAAAGAGAGAGAGAGAGAGAGAGAGAGAGAAGCATAAGACTGATCTAGGCTTTTTGTCAAGGGAACCAACAGCCGCCGCCGGCCAAGCTATCCACGCGTCCGCCCCCGAGCAGTACCACCAATTTTCCTTCTTCGAAAAGAAACCCGACCGTGGATTTCTAGAGAAGCCGCGAGCATCCGCCCTCTAAAGCCCAACGCGAGCCGCCGTTCCTGTCCTCACCCAGCCCACCGTTGGACTTGCCACCCTATCGGCCCTTGCTCTGCAGCCAGCCACCCCCAATTGTAGTTATCAAAAAGCGTGAACTGACTTGGATATCTGACATAAGGTTAAAATTAAAATTTGGTCCAAGAGATTCCAATGTTCTTTTAGATTAGTCTTTATTGGTCATAATTGGCATGAGATAAAAGGGTAGCATGCAATGTGGTTAACTTGCTTATTCCTACACCAAGTGATATTATTATTCTCAATAAAGGAATTCAGAAACATAACTTCATCAATTGGCTTATAAATATTGATTTATATTTTCATCAAGAGAAGTTTTCAGAATCTGCTCATTAACAATTTACGATATTTAGACTACTATTTGATCTCTTTCAATAGTGGTGTGGATTACAAGCTAAGAGACAACAACAAGGTAAAAAGAGAATTTTTTGTTAGATTACAGTGAGGGATTTCTTGATTTGTGAATTGTTTTCTAAGCATGTTGATGAAGTTCTTAATCTTGCTAGTGAAAAATGTGATCATATTTTGGATTCTTATGATGAATGTGTTGCTTATGAGCCTAAAGTTGAGATTACTGAATTGAAGCCTATGGTTCAACTAATTGAGGAGGCTTTGACATTAGAAGTTAAGTCTGTTGATTCGAAAACTGAAATTCATCATGTTGCAGAGATTTTGATATGTGAAGAATTTGGTGCATTTGCCGATGATTTGTTTGATGGTGATTCTCTTGAGGAGAGTGATTTGCCTTTGCTTTTTTTGAGGGAGTTATTTGATGAAGTATCGGTTCTGGCAACTTGCGCAGTTCCTCTTTTTATCGTTGATGTTGAACGTGAAGAGAGGTTTACACTTGAAGAATGTGTGGAGGATGATGAGTTAGTGAATGAGCCCATAACCCACATGACCTAGGATTGCCAGGTTGATTGTGTCGAGCATAATGATTTTCTTGATGTTGAAACTTTTTAATATGTTGGAGGATCTCTCTTGATCAAGATGTGGAATAGCTTGAAGGATACCGAAAGTTCTGTTCGACGACACGAGCTATTGACTTATGCCTTACAGAAGGGTCATGCTTACTTGATATCGAAGTACTTATTTTGCTGGAAAGAAAGATATAAAGTGCATCCGCGTCGTTCAAATGTGCTGAAAGGTGATACTGTGGATTTCTCAGGCTAGCTTCTTATTATATGTACTCGCTTGAGGACAAGCTCAGTCCGCAAGAGCAAGCATGACGTAGACACGTTATATTTATGTTTATTTGATATTTATCTAGTTATTTTGGATTAAGCATGCGAGGTCTTTATCTACAATTTTATTATCATTTATGAGTTAACTAGGTATTATAAGTTATTTAGTTTCTAGAATTAACCCTAGCTCTATGTAAGAGTTGGTAGCTCGTAGTTTTGAGATTATGTTAGAATATACAGTT
Source organism: Hypericum androsaemum (assembly GCA_963995505.1). Classification (NCBI taxonomy): domain Eukaryota; kingdom Viridiplantae; phylum Streptophyta; class Magnoliopsida; order Malpighiales; family Hypericaceae; genus Hypericum; species Hypericum androsaemum. Next base: position 8,837,496 of record OZ023183.1, read on the forward strand.
GAATATTGTTGAACCCCGAGGATTTTATTGCAAGAGCATTTCTCTTTCTTTGCACCCAAACCGTGTCTTTCAATCCTCTTTTCTTCATCAAGCAGTGACACGCTCAAACTCGTCTTTGAGACAACCTAGAGAGTTAGCCGATGCATTGATCTCCTTTCGATCTAGTTATATCCAGACAATTTCTACATCAAAAATTGTCATATTCACTTTATCCCTTTATTTTAGTTTTTGCTTCCGCTACGCTACGTCATAATGTTACTAAACGGTGACATTTTAATTAAAGCAGCAAACATAGCAAATATTTCAATGTATTTTACCCACATCACAATTTTGTTAAAGGACTATGTATCATGCTGTAACAAGTTCTCAAGTGGATTTCTCTCCGAGATTTTTAACTATTTTTTGTTATTTTATGTAATATGACATAATTTAGTGTTACTATTAACAAAAATTAGTTTAGAATATTATATTTATACCAAGTTCTTCAATATCGTTCTTTGTTACTTTATTGAAGTCTCTAATTCTATGATTTTTCATATATGGAAAAAATAACCAAACATCAAATCACCTTAATCAATTTTACTTCCCTATTTTAACATATCCAAACAAAGGCTAAGTGAAGTTTTTAACTTTTCTTCTTCATCCTTACTTTTCTTTCATCTTCTAACCAAAGCAACTGAATTGATCAAGTAAAATGAAATCAAGACTAGTCAACTCTAAAAAAAGTAAACTGAACAATACAGATTGACGTCGATTATGCAAAGGGAGGCGCAAATCGACTGCAAAAGAAAAATAAGCCATCGGGCATGGTCTTTTCTTTTTTAATTTTCTTTTTGCATGTCGGACCTGTCTAAACTCCAAAGGTGTTGAGCTCTGCAATCGACTGCAAAATTATCATCTCTGTCGTCATCATCGCTAGATAATTCTTCGGGACTGAAATCTTTGCTAGGAACCCCATAATCTTTCCGACGATTGACAGATCTAGCAGCCGTTAGTTCAATTTTTTTCTTCCTCAACATCCCAACCTTCTCTCTGCAGTGTCTCCCCAACCGACTCTAAGGCCAATATCACCAGTTCCTCCCAATGCTCCACTCTCAAGAAGCAAGGAAATGTCTGCCACGGCAATGAGCAAGCTGTCTATGACCCTTACAAATTGTAAACTATTTACGAAAGGAGGCATTTCTTATAAGGGCTCCTTAGGAGGAGAAGAAGACTTGGCTAAGGGAAAGGGAGAAGAAGAAGAAGGATCACGCTCAGCTGATGATCCTGAGAAAGAAGAAGAAGAAGGAAGTAGAATTGAAGAAAAAGAGTCTGACTCCAGTCAAGGCTCTACCTAAAACCAAGAAGGTCTCTACTGCCAAGAAGGTCAAGAAATCACCAACACCATTCCAGAAAGCATTCTTCCTCAATCACAATTGGACAAAGAGCTCCGAAGAAGAAAAATTTCCACATTTCTTATGCTGCTATATTTTGTTCATTAACTGCTCTATCATTATGCTTAGTACTTTTGACTACTTTTGTGCTATGCTTATTACAATTTATGGTTGACTTATGTCATTTATGGATTTATGTCTGTCATAAATAATCTAACCTTGTTTGTTGAAGTGCGCATAAGACACGGAGAGCATGACGATTGGAAAATTCTTAATTGGCACAAATTAAGGGAGAGTCTTAGCCAAAATTTGATAGAAATTTTCTTTTATCAAAAAGGGAAGATTGAAAATGCATTGATAGTTTTGATTAAATGCATATCAGAATTTGGTTAAAATTAGTCAAAATAAGCTAGGCATAGGTATACTCAAGCACTAAACTAACTTATCTAAAAGCATTACAAAATGCTAGTCATGCACTAAGAGTTAATGAGATACATTGAGTGAACGTTCATAAGCTATGATGATTTAACATATGAGTTAGCCAAGTGACTTTTTCTTTACAACTAAGATTATTCTTACACAGAGTCATAAATATATCTTTCGTGTGATTTCTGATTCCCTAGTTAGATGAAATTTGGAAGTCAACGAAGACAGTTTTATGAGTTGGGTTGTTAAGCTTGTCTTAAGTCTAGTTCAAGTCATTGTGCTTATGCATTCTAGTTAAGTTGAAGCTTGATTAAGTAATCTAGATATTTATCCCAAAGGAAGTTCAAATTTGAACTTCACCGAGAGCAAGAAAGAAAGATGATTAAGCCTTTTATCCAACGAATAAGTGCCTCGCTAAAGCTTGGTTGTTCGGTAGATTAAGCTCTCTTCTATGTGTCAAAGTTTGATTAACTTTGGGAAGAGTTTTATAATCATCCCGGCCAGTCTATGTAAGATAAAAACCTGCCCAAGATGACTCACTCTTTTATCTAAGTTACAATTGATTAAATTCTGATTATGTTATACTAACATAGTCTGATGCAAAAGAGGTTTCAAAAGTTTTTTTTGTCTTTGTTGTAACAGATATATTTTCGATCTTATAAACTCCAGATCAAAGTCATTTCAAGATAGCATAGGAAGAAAAGTGTTGGCTACTTAGGTAACCAATAAAGACTTCTCCTCCAACAGCTATAACGACTATATCCGACGTGGACGAAGAGGAGATTGAAAAGTTAAGAGCAAGTACAAAGTTTAAAGAAGAAGAAGCCTCCATGATCCTATAAATACAAGACGAAGACAAAGACAAAGAAATCAAGAGAAAAAATGTTGAAAATGTTGAAAATGTTAGAGAGGTGATCAAGATTCAAAGACACAAATTAAGCAAAGAGCAAAACTCATACATCCAAATAGAAAAAAACTAAGTTCACCGTTTAAGACACAGAGCGATTTTGATAAATCATTGTCTTGTATACTTGCTCCATTTCTGTGTGAAGTACTGAGAAGTATAGTTGTAAAAACAATGATAGAAAATGTTTCCAAATAGCCTGCAAATCTAGATATTTGGTAGCTAGCCTGAGTCCATTAAAGTTAGTGGTTGTAAGGTTGCAAGTGAGCCGTGAAAACTTGTAGTGTACTCTTGTATTTTTTATTGGAGTAAAAAAAGCGAGAGGATGGTTGAAGAGTGGACGTAAGCTCAGTGGATCCCAGCTGAACCACTATACATCTGGTGTCAAATATCTCTATCCCTACTCTCGTTTACATTAATAGACTAAGTGCCGAAATAGTCAAAGAAATCGTTAGAAACATAATTCACCACCCCTAAGTTGCTTATTGGACCTACATGAATATTTTTTCTATTTTGTTCGGACTCTTGTTTTGGCTCCTAAGATGACCTAGATATGTTTTGTGGCTTGTTAGAGTTTGTCTATATATATGAGGGCATGTTACCCTAAGTTGTATGACTTTGTTAGAAAAAAGAAAGGATGATCACATCTCAAATCATATAAAAGTGAAAATTTCCCCTTTTGTATGGAGAAGAAATATTTGCTATTTGATTAAAAAAATTATACATACCAATAAACACTTAAATTAATTGATAAATATGTTATTTTAGATTAATCAGCTCTAAAATATAGTTTTAAAATCAGAACAATTTGAGAGGAGAAATGAGAAACCAAATCGAACAAAAGTAAAGGAGGATCAATCTAGAATGAGACTAAAATACTTGATTTGGTCAGGCTAAAAAAAAGAACCGAAATGAATATGAAAAATAGAAAATCCTAGTTATAAAATTAAATATTTTCCAAAATTTTGTTGAATAATAAACAGCTGGAGCAACTTCATAACAATATAATTGTAGCATGCAAACTAATTTAAATCTGTAAGTTGTTACAAATTATATATGGTTGAGGTTGGTTTCCTTAGTTCATAGAACCAAACTAATTAATATTTTATTATAAACCAGAATCGAAAAGTTTAGTTTTGTTTAACCCGATTTTCTATTTCCAAGTTTATCTAAATCGTATGTATAACTCCTCCAACTCTCTTATAGAAATTTCTTCAACTTTTTTAAAATATAAATATTCCGAATTCTAACAAGCCTCGACAGGATAAGATTCCTATATCCGGGCATTGATTAATTGCACCATGTCGAGAATAATGAAAGATTAACGGGATTGTTTATAAGTGTGAAAATTTTATATATTTATTGTTTGAGGTTGGATATGAAAATTTTAAAATAGTATTAAAGTGGGTTGATATCGTTTCCATTGTCGTACTCGCATGACTCCCATTTTATCGTATGTTTTTTAAATCAAAACTAGTGTAAACTTCGAGTTTGTGGTCTTGTTTAAAAGAGTATGTTGAGAATTCTATGGTTAGTGCTAATTAGCCGATTGGTTTACGCGTACGCTTGGCAGTTAGCTTGTAATGGAGGTTTTAGGTACTTCCACGTTAAGTCCGAGCCCATTCTAAATTTGCTCATTATCTTTGGTCTACTAATGACAGAATTGAAAAACTTGGTGCTAAATCCACTGACATAATTGGCTTAACTTTATTTATGAAACTCACCAAAACTGATAACATATGTAAGCCCCGGCGCTTATATGTTATAGTTAAAATAAAGTTCGTACAACTTCATACGTGGATAAGATGGGCAGACTTCTAAAATCATGGGCACTCCCTAAAGGGAAACTTATACCTTTTTGTTTTTATGTGAAACAAATATCGGTATTGGGTTATCAATCCGAATTGGTCTAATTGATAACGGATTCTCTTAAAGAGATCGTGATCACCCTAAATAAGTACCACAATATCCGACTTCAAATATCATGTTGGTGCCCTTCCGTCAATTCCTTTAAGTTTCAGCCTTGCGACCATACTCTCCCTGAAATCCAAAGATTTTGATTTCTCATAAGGTGCCGGCGGAGTCCTACAAATAACATCCGCCTATTCCTGATCGGCATCATTTATTGTTGAGACTAGGACGAACCCGTCGGCTGTCGATGGACTGCTCAAGCTGCTTCCACGGCGAGAGCAGATTGTCATGTGCCGGCCGGGGGACGGACAAGTTTCCGAAAAAATTGCTAATGGCCCCAAGTTGGTGGCCTACTGGCTTTTGTAATTGCCGCCACCCACGAGCAGAAAGTAATTGATCCTAAGCCACATGCTGCACGTACTTAATATATAACTAACAAATTGAGGGAAAGCAAATTTAATTTATGGTACTATGTACTTTTGAAGTGTGTGTGAGAAATAATTACTTCCGGGACGTTTCGATTCCTTATCTTATATTAAATAATAATGTTACCAAAAAGTGACAGCTTAAATAAAGCAGTAATCAATGAATCATGGCATTCAATATAAAAAAAATCAATGAATCATGCTGAAACAAGCTCCCAACTCCCAAGTTGATTTCTCTCCGAGGTTTTTAACTGTCCGGTTATATTATGTAATATGACATAATTTAATGTTACAATTAAAAAAAATAGTTCAGAATAATATATTTATACCAAGTTCTTCAATATTATTCTTTGTTACTTTATTGAAGTCTCGAATTCTAAGATTTTTCATACCTAAATAAGCACAAAAAAAGCAACAGAATTGTTCAAGTAAAATCATATCAAAACTAGTCAACTCTACAAAACTGGTGAACAATACAAATTGATGTCTGACTCTGCAAAGAGATCGCCAGATATTAACAACTGTGAAAGCAATTAGTGACGATCGTAAGCCATCGGACCTGGTCTAAACTCTAAAGGTGTTGAGCTCTCCAATCGACTGCAAAATTATCATCTCCGTCGTCATCATCACTAGACGATTCCTCAGGAATGGAATCTTTGCTAGGAACCCCAGAATATTTCTGACGATTGCCAGATCTAGCAGCCATTAGTTCAATTTTCTTCTACCTCAACATCTCAACCTTTTCTCCGTATGCCCTGGATAATCAAACAGGGAGTTTGGAGGTTCATGTAATCAGTGTGGATAGTGGACACCTTCAAAAAAGTTATCGGTGTGAACTACGTAGAGATACCAGGAGAAAGCAAAGCTTACCTCTGCTCAGCTGTTTCAGCCTCTTCTATCATTTCAGCTGCATCAATCTACAGTTTAAAACATTATGTATATTATCATCCTTAAACACGGATAGACACCTTGCAAAGCTTAAACATCTGCACAAATTTGATTGAAAATATGTCTAACCTCCTCTTCTTCCAAGCGATCATCCACCTCTCGCAACTCCTCTTGTATCATCTTCTCAAACTCCTTGTACTCGTCTCTGACACAATTGTGAAAGTGGCGACATAGCACAGCAGTCAGTCAGTTGTAAGTTGGAAACAAAGTTATTCTGGAAACTTTTAACTCATGGTTCAGAGATTAACAAGTTAGATACGAGAACCAGCCATGTCACGGAAAGAAACCATAAATGAAGCAGTTCGGCTGATATTCCTTGCAGCTTACAAGAGCAATTCCACCATAAGCAGGCAAGTCAATGGTGCTGAACATCATATGGGTTCATACCTAAGACACTTGCTAAAACACATGCATTAAAGTCCCCAAGAACGGGAAACAAAGATATTACCAAGTATAGGCCATCACATGAAGTCTTTCCTATATAAACATTCAAATCAACCAGGTTGACCTGATGAAGGATCAGATATGCTAATATAGGAGACAAGAATATTGAAAGAAATCAATAATGACTTATATAAAATATATCTTTGAATGAGTTCACTGAAAGTGACACTTATCTAGAGCTAAATTCTGTTTTCCTATTATTCTTCTCTTGAGTTCAGTTCCAGTCTTCCAGAATTATTTTTAATAACTTCAATAAGGTTAATATTGAAAGCAAAAAATAAAAAAATAACTCACTTGACATCTGGCTTAACAGGCTTAATACCGCGTGCACGTAAATCAGCTTCCTTATTGTCAAAAAAGCCTTTAGGTAGTGCTCCTGTTACTTGCTTGGTTCCTGAGAAAGTAGTTACTGGTGTCACTTGTCTGGAGTCACCTGCTTGCAGAGCCGGAAACTGACTAATATGTGTGGGTCCGTCTGCCTCATTTGTTGAATAAGAATTTGTCGAGCTATAATACCCAGAATCACTAGCTTGTCCATTGTAATCCGCCTTCATTGGCTTAGTAGTTTCAATGCCTGGAGAATAAAAGTAAGTATGAGCACTTCTAAACATCTTTATACACTCAATGCAGGATAGCATGCAACAATGAGGTGAATCCCATAATAAATATCACAAGAGGGCAGAAAAATTAAGCTCCCAACAACTTACACCAGCTTGACTTGGACATTGTACAATGTCAAATTTTATAACCTATTATATCATCCATAAACGACATCAGTTCTTCCCGTAAACTCCAAAACATCGCAAATCATTCAGATTCCTCTCCTTCTCAGCAGCATCTATTTCTTGTGCAAAGAAAACTGATGGGCTGTTTCAATAAAATTAAATTGTAATCTTAACAGTGGCTGGTAAGCCATCCAGTTACAGAGTGCGCACTGGAACTGCTGATCAAAGAAACAAAGAAATCTGAGTTTCAGCAGCTTATTCAGCCATTTAAGCAATTGGCAGGGTGTACTTGCATTAAATGAACAAAAACAAAATAAAAATACATAAACATCACATCAAACGACGTATCCATTTTGTATCTTCAGAGATACATACAACTCCAAATAACTGCAGAACTAATCAAAGCCACATTTGTACGACCTAGGCTAATTATAGACACCACCCGGTTTGACATTTCCTCACCCACAGTGAAGAATTGAGCAGAGCAAACCTAATTTTTGTGGTAAGACAGATAGTTACTTATCAGGAATGGTGCAGACATTCATTTTGTGTTCTTGGGGAACTTGATCATCAAAAAATGCCAGGAGGAAGTATGGATGACGTCTGAGGCTTAAAAGGCAAGTTTAAGGGTTCTGTCTTCTTGTCTTTGCATTGATTCCTTGCGGGGTTCAGGTTTTACACTTTTGCTAGCTGTATGCCCAGCTGCATTAGCTTTGAACTTTTCAATTGCCTGCCATCCTTGCACCGTTAGTAACTCATTCCCATCCCCTAAACCCCAAATGACATGAAGGAACCTGAAACCATTGCACCGACTCATTAATTCCCTCAACTTATTCGATACAACCCACCCCGCCCGTACCAACATTTTTATTTTGTTGAAAATAATCGCAGAAGTTGGTGTCCTCCAAGAGACCGACGAGGTAGGCTTCGGTGGCCTCTTCAAGGACAGCGACGACCTCCTCAACCTGACCCCATGGCCTCTCCCCGCGGCTTGATTTCTCTTCAAAAGAGGGGGCTTCCATTTTCCCCCAATTTCTCGTAAGAGAGGAAAGAAAAACTTGGGGGTTTCCATCTTGGGTTGATTTTCAACAAGACCAAGTAACAGAGGCGAGAATTCTTGTTGGTGTTCATTTGGATTTAAAGAATCTGGATGAATGAACCATAATCCTAGTTGGGGGAAGATGATCTTTGACTTTTTTTTTTATAGATGCACTTTTTTTTGTCAAAAAATTATCGACATCATGCATGGTAGAGAGAGAAATTATGTCACCAGTTTTTTTATCTATTGTTCTAAGAGTATTTTGGTCATTTCATTGACAAAAATGAAAAAACGAGCTGCTAAAAAGACCCAAAAGTATAATAAAATTAAGAGAAAATTATGCTCAGGTCTCTGTAGTTTGGCGTCTCTCCCTCTGGGGTCCCTGCATTTCCGAAATCGTTCTTAATGTCCCCGAAGTTTGGTTTTAGAGACTCTCGGGTCCCTAACGGCTCTTTTTTTATTTTTGATCATGGAAATGATCAAAATACCATTAAACAAAAAATAATTTGGCGTCCCTGCATTACGCTCAGGTCCCTGTGGGATTCCTGCATTTCCGAAATCGTTCCTAACGTCCCCGAAGTTTGGTTTTAGAGACTCTTGGATCTGTGACGGCTCTTTTTTTCATTTTTGGTCATGGAAATGACCAAAATATCCTTAAACAAAAAATAATTTTGGTCATGTTATTTTTATTTTTTGTTTAAGAGTATTTTGGTCATTTTCATGACAAAAAATGAAAAAAAGAGCCATTAGGGACCCAAGAGTTTCTAAAACCTTACTACAGGGACAACAACATGGATTTTGGAAACCCAGTGACTCTAGAGGGAGGGACGCCAAACTACAGGTACCTGAACATAATTTTCCCTAAAATCAAACACAAAAGATGTCGACGTATATTTTGCAAATACGGGAGACTTTTGTGTATATTTAAACAAATTCGAGAGACTTCAGAGTAATTTTCCCTAAATTATACATAGCGAGAACAACGTTAGTTTTTTAAAATTTCTAGCTCTCATGATATTTTTGTAATTTCAGTAATATTATTTGACACGTCTTCTATTTGCGCAATGTTACTACTACCACGTTAACAAAAGTCAAAGCTCATATAAAAAAATAGTTTTAAGTGTCTATTATTTCACGTAACATATTTCCATAACAGATGGTACGAAGGACCAACTTGAAAATAAAGAGATCTTTCAAGACTAGAATAGTACAACACCATGCCCATGTTGAAACGGCGTCGTGGAAGCGGAGGGAAAGAGCACAAAAACCCTGGGGCCTCCAGGGGGTTTTGGTTTGGGAAGAAAAGAAAGGAGCGGGAATGGAGAACAACAGAGTGAAATGGGTGGTGGCGTTGGCGGGAGGTGTAGTTTTGGGCTCTGTCTCCACTTTGGCCCTTCTCAAGCTCCTCTCCGGGCAAGTCCCCCTCTCGCTCTTCTCTTTTTTAGTGTGTCAGTTTCGAATGGTTGAACTAGATGCCCACCACCTGTTCCCGCTGTGGTCCAGATGATTGCGTGTTGAAGGGCTCGCGGATCACGCTAACAGAATAGCGCGGGGATCGAAAATTTTCAGTTTCTTCTTCTGATGATGATGATGATCAGTGTGGTAGAATTTTTTAGTCTCCTCTTGAACATTTGTTTGTGTGACTTGCAGGAAGGCGTCGAGCCATTGCAGCGACAAGCGGGTTGCGTTGAAGGGTATGTAATTGATACCGCTTATAGATAGTAGTTAATTACTCGTTGTTAACGGACCCTATGTTCTGGTGGTTTTGAATTATACGTATCTGTTCAACTCGAGGTACAGAATTCATTTTTCTGTTAGCTTGTTATCCGTTTATGTTACTATGATCTTCACAAACGGTAAGCATTGTTACGGAGGGGAGAGGTTTGCCGCCTGACTGAACTTTAAGAATGCATGTGTTACTGCTCTGCATTTTCTTGCTCCTTCTCATCATCTACTTGGACCTTGTACTAATGTTCAATGCATTGTTATGTGTGATTATAGATGAAGGGACTGAATCTAAAATGTCCTCGTTGAGATCCGTGGATGAAAAATGCTCCGACCTTCTTATGGATGAAATCGTATCTGAGCAACTAACTAGGTAAGGTAATTTCATCTTCTTCCCCACAGGCCTCGGGGAACCTAATTTTCAGGTTAACTGATTTGTGCTGTAACTTGGTAACTTGCTTTTATTATAGAGCTCAGGCAATAGTTAGGGATTGTGTTGTAATCCTAGTTTGTCCAAAATATGCCAGTGACTATCCAATAATGGAAACAAAAAAACAGCAAAAGTGGCAATCGGGCTAAAGTTTCACGATACATAAATTGTACCAATAATCACCAACAGTCCGATCAAACTAAAGTTCTGTTGAAAGATCGTGTAGGTTATCCAAAAAACATAGAACCAGCAGAAAAGGATATTAATAGAAACTGCTATCGAGATGGCTTTCTTTTCCTTAGGTGTCAGATGTAGCAACCAATTTTCACCTGCATAATATCTTTGCTATTAATAGGAACATTCAATTCTTTGGCCTTGAGTCTCAGCAGAAAGTGACATCATCATATGTTGTCGTTATCGGGCTCGGTGGAGTTGGAAGTCATGCTGCTATGATGCTTTTGAGATCGGGAGTTGGAAGGCTTCTACTTGTTGATTTTGACCAGGTATGTTGTTGATGTGTTATATGTCTCCTAGCCTTTCAGTACTGGTTACGTCTCAGCATTCCTAGCTTCACCAGCATTTTGATACTCTTGTTCTGGGACTATATTTAAATGAAAGGTTTCTCTTTCTTCCTTGAACCGGCATGCGGTTGCAACAAGAGCAGATGTTGGCACTCCTAAAGCAGAGTGCCTGAAGAAGCACTTTTTGTCTATACTCCCAGAATGTAATATACAAGCCAAAGTACGACTGTATGATGCATCATCCGAAGAAGAAATTTTGTCAGGCTCCCCTGATTTTGTTTTGGACTGCATTGACAACATTGATACAAAGGTAACCATGTTTGTTCCTTTCTGGAGAAAAAGTATTTCATTCTGCCCTGCCAGATTGCAACCTTGATGCTGCCCTTCTGCCATGTATCTTGTAGTATTCCCTGGATATGATCTGCTATGGTCAGGCAACTCGTGTATCTGGTTGCACTTTGGTATATGAATTTAATTTGATGTGGGTTAATTGCTATCCCACATAATGTTTTGTGTCCGTTTTGCTGTAACTGGATTGTGAGGCTGCGGGTATTCTTCTGATCGGAATATCCTCAAATGACATATAATATGTACACACATATGTTCTCTGATGATGTTGAAAATTTATAATCTCTTAGGTGGCACTTCTAGCAGCTTGTGTGCGAAGAGGTTTAAAGGTCCTTTCGGCAACCGGAGCTGGTGCTAGAGCTGACCCGACTAGAATTCGGATTGCCGATTTAAGAGAGTCATCAAACGACCCCTTATCTCGATCTGTAAGTCCCCAGCCTTGAATGAACGGTTCATATTTTTAAGTGCTGCATTTTAGTTTAGTGATATGTGACTTGGTTCGCTTATCGATATGTAAGTCTGGACCCCCCCATCTTGAACCGCTTTTTCACTTATCGAAAAAGTTTATTTATGTATAGACTTGGAATCTTCAGCAATATAGATATGTGGTTGTCTCTCCAGATCAAAGTTCTTGCATATCTATCTAACGCAAGGCTGAGCTTTTGACTGATTATTCTGTTGCTTTCTTTATTTTCTCTGAGCTAGTATCTTTTCATCATTGCCATTTTTTCTTACCTGTGATATGGTGCATATTGCTTATTTAACCACCTCATCTTTGTATTGATTTTCTTAATTTGAATCTTGTTGAGACTTCTAGTTAATACTTAATGTAGGAATTATTGTGCTTTTTCTCGCTTTATTTAATGTGTCAACTATTTCTACGGAATGTGTTGTTTTCAGTACCAGTTGTTAGATCTGGCCATCTACTTGATTCCTAGTTAAGCCTCCCATGTCCACATTGTTGGTTTACATACTAAACATTAACAAACATCCTAGTATTGACCGAAGTAAATCTAGCATTTCCCATATGCAACCTGCATGTCTTGGGAATCTCTAGTTGCATTGATGCGTGCTTTACTACCACTTTTTTAGTTCTTTAAAATATGCTCTTACTGAAGATTGAAACTCATAGGTGAGACACCGTCTAAGAAGGGATTATGGCATTGAAGGTGGCATACCTATTGTATTTTCCCTAGAAAAACCTAAGGCTAAGCTTCTTCCATTTAAGGGTCCAAGTGGAGAAGAAGAGAATCCATCTGATTATCAGGTGAGCACGGCTTGTCTATTTAGCTCCATTTATCTCTTCTGTTGTTAATTTATATTTCTGTTTGTAATGACCTGGGTAATTCAGCTAACTTGTTGACAGTATTCTAGAACCATCGACATTGCATCGAGTTAGCACTTACTGGGGTAATAGTTGTAGATTTGTTACTGACAGAACTTCATCTGGAGATTTTAACTGCTTCCTTTTATGCCAGGTAGTACCTGGATTTAGGGTTCGCATAATTCCTGTCTTGGGCACTATTCCTGCTATATTCGGACAGGTCATGGCCTCCTATGTTGTGACACGACTTGCAGAATTGCAAGTCCAGAATGAGCCGGTAGTAAATTTAGATGTGGATCACTATCGGATTCTTCACCAACGTCTTGTGGAGCATGAAGAGTTGTTGTATGGCACAGCAAATGAGGTCGAGGTATCAGATATCAACTTGGTGATGTTGTGGTCTATTGCAAGACGATATTGCTATTGGTTCTCTGCATGATATTTGAACTGCTTTTTGTTTGGTCTGTTTTAGACAATAGAGGAGGTTAAGAACCACAATAAGTAGTTTCAATAAATATTCCTCATTTTTTCATCACTGAGGACTTTCCTTCCACTTTCTTCCGTCTGAACTATTTGCACGATTAGAAGTTCATGTCCCTTGGCTTGTCTTTAAACTCGTGAACAGAAATAATGTACTTAAACATGTACAATTAGCGTCGGAAGTTGATTTCTGATCTGAGTTAAAGCTCTTGCCAGTGGTGTACCAGAATATGTACCTAGTGTTTTGTTGGTGGTAGATCGATTTCCAGTGTTTATGACGGTTATACACTACAAGAATTTGCTCATTTTTCTTTTCCATGTTATAGGTAGACACCGAGGAAATAATGTATCTTGCGAAGGAGTTGTGGCATGGGCGAAGTGCTAGAGAAGAGTCTGCAAAAGATGTTGGACGAGGAATGTGGCGTGCAATGAATGAGTTGATGCTAGTAAGGTACTTGCTGACATAAATTTCAATCTGGGTGTGGTTAGTTATGTTATCATGATAGCCAATTTGCAAATGCTTGTTATATAATTAAATCAAAGATTTTTCGAGACTTTCCATTGCAGTTATGCTTCCATTTGTGGCTTCTATCTCTCACCAATGATATATAAACCAAGGATCTAAAAGAATTTGGTATCCATAAGATTTCTCTGCTGTTCCGGTCACTGGCTATAAACAAATGATTACATCGCCGGAACTGCCAAAAAGCTTCAGAGGTTCAGTCAAGGTTGTCATGTGAGATTGGAGCAGAAGTAAAATAACCACACAAGAATTTCATTCTAATGTGACGCATTACTTTCAACGCCCTGTCTTTTTCTTTTTTTTTAAATATGGACAGTCTTCTGAGTACGATTCTTCTCATGACTAGGGACATTAATGTTAGTGTCAGGGCCACTGCAACACATGTATTGAAGAATCTTTGTCAGAATGATAATCTGTATTACTCATTCCTGTTGTTATTCCCTCTCCGCAGGTGGGACAGGGAGAAACCTGCATCATTGTCGAACTTAATTCTTTTGAAATTTACAGAGGTAACAGTTCTTTATTTTTTTATTTAAGAATCAACATCATTTTTGCCCTGAAAATTTTTCCTTCCTTTCTGGTTGGAAAAAGGGGCGGGTTCCTTATAGAATTGCTCTACTGGTTCCGGTTTGCTATTCAGCTTATATAAGCTGAATCTCAAGTTTGTCATGCAATGTGCTAAAGGCAAAACACTGATGAATAGCTAGCTCTATTGTCTTCAGGCAGAGGAACACGAGTCAATGACGCTCGACGATATCAAGGAAAAGGAACCTGAATATTTTGAGAGGGTTACAAAGGTGCTAAAACGTGCTCAGTTGGAGTTTGGTTTGTGACACCGTTCTTAGATGACCATGTTGAGGTGTTATCTTTAGTTGCAAAAGATCAAAGCCCGGGTAACCTTCGCCTGGATGATTTCTGTCCGAAGTGGTCTCCCAAAGGATATCAAGGCTAGTGGTTCAAGAAGGATACTTTTTGTCTATCTTCTTATGTTGTTGTATGGTCTAGGCGTTCCCAGGTCTGATGATGGTTTACGAGGAGCGAAGAACGTGAGTTGTTAACTAGACTGACCCTTGTTCGTTCTATGATGCTTTGGTTTAATTAAATTAAATGATTTCATGGATTTTGTTTCCCAACAAATGCAAATAAGTTATATCTTTTCCGGAATAAATTTACAAATGGGAAAACTAGGACAATGCCTCCTCGAACAAATATTAACTTGCATGTGATCTTTTCGAATCAAATGGTCCATTGAAATTCACACATTTAAATGATATTATGAATTTTGTTTTCCAATATATGCATAATAAGTTCATCTTTTCCGGAAAAATTTTACAAACGAGGAAACTATAAGACCTCAAGCAAGCATAAACCTTTGACATGTACCAAGCTTATGTATTGATAGGGAAAATTGAAGAGCGAGGCTACCTAAGAATTCCTCACCTTTCTTTCACTCAAAATGCTGTTAGGTTAATTTTTCTGTCACAAAAATGCTGTTAGGTTAATTGATTGTGCATGTTGTTTTAATTTACAAAAATAAAAATATCCAGAAAATAATCATAACTATTACCAGTTTATATTGCAAACTTTATATTTCTTTTTTTTCTGTACATAAATTAAATTAGGCGACACACAAAATTTTAATGTGAAGGAGAAGTACAACACAACAACATACATTGCTAGGAACAAAATATGATAATAAAATAAAAATATAACACATGATTAAAAACATACCATTAGAAAACAACACAAATACATAAGAACGTAGGGAGTGGATTGGGTGCCGAGTGAGATAGAGGCTCCCCTACCGTACAGAGGTTTAATACGATCCTTTAATTTTGATGACTAGCCACGCGTCAGAGATCTGACGGTTGTAATTATCTAGGAGTACTTTCGTCTTTTAGCGCTTCTCTTCTTCTTCTTTTCCTCCCTTCTCCTCTCCTTTCTCCCTCATTCTCTCTCTCCCAAGTCCCAACCCTAAATAAAAATTCATGGTTCTAGATCTAACGCCGACGAAGTTGCCACAAGCCCGACGCCGACCACCACTCTGACGCCGACGAGGAGCAGGCCGGAGTCCGTTTGTGAAGAAGAAGGGGCGACAATGAGAAGCAGTCGATAAATTTTGGTTGGAGAGCCACAACTTCTAACTCCAGAGTCTGATTGAGGTGATTCAAATTGTTGTGTGAGTATGAGACATATATCTAAAACTTTGAAGTTTATGACTTCTCCAAATTTGGAGTGTAAAGATGTCAAAAATTCATTTGAAATCCAGAGTTGACCGAGTTGCGATCGACAAATTTCGGTTGGGGAGCAACAACTTCTTACTCTAGAGTTCGATTGAAGTGATTCAAGTTGATGTGTGAAGCTGAGACTATCTACAACTTTGAAGTTTATGACTTCTTCTAATTTGGAGTGTAAGGATGTCAAAATTTTGTTTGAAGCCAAAAGTTGATCGAGTACTAAGCGGTTGGAAGGTTATGTTAAAATCGCATGTTCGGTTATGTCTAATGACATGTCCAGTTATGTCAAAATGGCATATTCGCTTATGTCTAAACGACATCCCTGGCTATGTTAAAATGGCATGCGTGGTTATGTCAAATGACATGCCCGGTTATGACGAAAAGGCAGGCCCGGCTATGTCAAAATGACATGCCCGGTTATGTCAAATGACATGCCCGTTTATGTCTAATAGCAGACCTGATTATGTCAAATGACATGTCCTATAATGTCTAAATGGCAGACCCGGTTATAACCAAAAGGCACGCTCGGTTACTATAAAATAGCGTGCCCGATCATAACCAAATGGTCTGTCGGGTACGATAAAATGGTATGCTGATTACAATAAAATGACATGCTCGATTATGACCAAATGACAGACCCGGTAAGTAAAATGACATCTTCGGTTATGTCAAAATGATATACTACTAACTTGATAATACAATAAAAAAAATTAAATAATATTGTAATTAAAATAGGGAATAATTGCCGTCAGGTCCCTGTGTTATGTCATAATTAAGGTTAGGATCAGACTATTCAAAATATTATTTTGTCGTCCCTATTTTTTGTAAAAATGTTGGTCTCCGGTCCCTAGCTGACGTCAGAAATCAATTTTTCATATTTTTGTCATAAAAATGACCAAAATACCCTTAGACAAAAAAACAAAAAATAATCTTTTTCAACCTTGGAACACCACGAAGAACACCAAAAACATTCAATTAAATTGATCAATGGACAAAAAAAAAGGTCTTCTTCAACTTTCCGGTTAATCACCTTGTGTCATTTTCTTCCCAATCCAGCATGTTCATGAGATAAATCCACCGAACAGATACACAGTTGATTACTTCATACCTAAATCCAACAATATTTCTTTAGTAAACCATCGTAATCGGTACACGAAAACATCATCACCCACTTAGGACCAGGCAAAACAAATCTACTGCATATCCAATCAATTAAGAAGGCTTGTATTAAGAAATTCCCAATTAGAACCCTAATTGAAAAATCCTTTACAATTAAACAAAAAAGATGGTGTTCGTCGGCGAGATCCAGAGCTTGTACGGTAGCAACCCAAGCAAACCCCGATCTTCGCTCTCGCACTTCACCTCGTAACAGCTCCCGAACGCAAACCCTGTCTCGTCCACGGTTTCCACGGGCGATGGGTCGGCAGGCGGGAGGAGGTCCAGGTCGCTGATGGCGAGCATATCTGGCATGGACGAGGTCGACGGGGCCCGGGGTCACCTTGGAGGTGGTTGGGGTCGGGATGGGATGTTAGTGAAATGATCTAATTGGTGTTGTTAACCAGATCTAAGTATTTTCTGGGTTTTTATATTTGTTTTTCATGTTCTTCCAAGGTTGAAGATGAATTTTTTTTTTTCAAGAGCATAAAGGTTATTTTATATGACAAAAAAATTGAGGCTAAGGATTTGAGACCAATATTTTTACAAAAAATAGGGACGATAAAATAATATTTTGAATAGCAGGGACCCTAGCCTTAATTACGACATAACCTGGGGACCTGAGGACAATTACCTCTTAAAATAGGTACAGAAATAAAAAATTTAAAGAAAAAATTACTCTCAAGTCCCTCGGGTTTACTTAAGTATATTCAAAAGTCTTTTATGTTTACAAAATATACCTCGATGTTCCTCTAGTTTGTTTTTATTATACTTTTGGGTCCCTGGCGCACGTTAGCAGTTCTTTTTTTTTTTTGTCAATGAAATGACCAAAATACCCTTAGAACAGAAATTCAAAAAAACCGCTAACATCATCTCTTCTTTTTATTCCTAAATTTCCCAGAAAATAAACCTTAGCCCCAATAATCGGAGAAGACAATCGGAGCCCACCAATAATCGATGACGAAGCCCCCCTTCTCTGGCGAGCCCTTTTCATCCACAAATTCCTAAGCAATCGGAGAAGACGATCGGAGCCCAACAAACACCTATCTTCCTAAGCAATACCCATCATCCTCGGCAACCCAACTCTAAATCGGCTTCGAGGCTGCTCTCCTGTTGGCTTCCAGCTACACCGACTATATCGCTGAATCCAACCACAATCTCCCTTCTCTCTGAACCCCTAACCTCACACAAAACCACTAACTACCATCTAATAAATTTTCAAGATTTGTTCTAAATAGGGTTTCATTCATCTTCCAGATTTGGGTTCCGTAAGGCTTCCAGATTGGGTGGGGCTTGGAATGGGTTTTTCATGGGGCGGGAGTGGGATGCGGCGAGGTCTAGGAATGCGGGAGTGGGAGCGGGAGTGGGATACGACAATGGAGACGCCATCGACGCCATCAAAGCTCGCATCCACCCACCAGCCATCGAGCAGGGCCCACTCAGTTCGGGGACTTGACTTCGTCGTCCTCTGCGTCCGGAAACTCGACTCCGTCTTCCTCGAAGAGAGGAACAGCACCGCCAGTTCTCGGGGTTAGGGATTTACCTGGGAGCTTCAGATCGAAGTTACAGACGACGTCAGAGAGGTAGAGGGTTATTGACCGCCATCGAAGAGAAGGTCAAGGCGGTGGAGCTCTGGTTAATTTTTCTCGCCAGTTTTAATGGTGCATTTCTCGCCGGCTTTAATGGTGAGTTTTGATCTTGGAGATGGGTTATTGATGATGATGTCATTTTTTTTGTTCTAAGGGTATTTTTGTCATTTCAATGACAAAAAAAGAAAAAACTCATTTAGGGACCCGAAAGTATAATAAAAGCAAACTAGAGGGACGTCGGCGTGTATTTTGCAAGAAGGAGGGACTTTTGAGTAATTTAAGTAAACTCGAGAGACTTGAGAGTAATTTTTCTAAATTTAAAACATCCAAGAGATTTTGTTAAGCACGTGCCCACACCCCTCCTCTCTCTCATGCGCCCAACAAAACCCTCCCCCCTCTCCCACTGACATGCAAGCACGGGTGTCCTCACCCTTTATGTATTGGACCATTTTGCCACTATTCCGTTTGGGTCCGGAAAAGCTGATTTCGTGCACAATCCTGGCCTAACAACATAGCCCTCAAACAAAAAACAAGAGGATAACGAATCATAACTAAACAAATGACATATGAAAATGAATTAAAAAAAAGGAAAGAAATGATTAGGAGACTCTCCAATGTGGTGAAAATGGAAGCTTGGAAGTTTGGTCTACTCTCATCAAAATTGGCCTAAACAGCAGTTTAAAATTATCAAAATAACCAAACCACCTAGAAAAAAACAAGAAAACACAAATATATACAAACACAAGCTTAAACTAATGGAAACATTCCAAGGTTATATAAGTTATTTCACGCGAAAGGATTATATCTTTAATATCAATGTTTATTAAGTAATAGACATTGGGTAAGAGTATAAATTGGCATGATGTAAGAGAGAAGACTCACAAAATAATTTTTGGTCAAATCCCATTTTAGTACCGTGTTGTTTTGCACTTTGATATACCATTTCCTTTTCTCATTTGCTTATTCCTTTCTTCTTCTTTTTCATTTCCTTTCCATTAGTAGCTTGTTTATTGTTAGGGTACTTTTTCTAGTTCTCTGCTGATTGTTATCTGTTGCTGGTGCAGTTGATTTTCTCACTATGACTGCTTAGTGATAACAACCCATCAACTGCTTGTCACCCATTTATTAAGGGGTTACAACTTGCACCTATGACGCAATTTAGAGCACTTTTTTTTTGGGTGAGATTTAAATTATTTTCACAATTTTGGATCTTAAACGGTCATGGGATTCGATCCTCCCACCTCATGTTTAAGGACTGACACCGTATCCATTAGACCATACACGAGTTGGTACCATTTAGAGCACATTGCACTTCTAGCTAGCCGTACCAAATCGATGACTTGGAAGCAACGCTATCATGTCATACGACTCCATAGTTTCTTACTTATTGCTCACTGATGCATTGCATCGACAGTTACTGAGCTGTGTCTGTTCGGTAGACAGCCACTAACGTCAGAACTCATTCGTGCTCGACTCCCTGCGATACGAAATCCACTTCTACGCACCTCGACTGACACGATGGTTGTCCTTCTGGACGAGTCGGAGTCATCTGTGTGCTGCTGTATGTGACATTGTTTTGGGCTTGCCAGTTTTCTGATCCGAATTACTGGTATGTATAATTCAGGTACGTGCCTGCATATTCGACCCGCTCGAAGTATGATTCTGGAAGTTGGGAGTGTTCTGCCAGCAAATTCAACAGACCCAATGGGGATTGTGGATCCTGTATGGACCGAGAGCAACAGGAATACCATCGGAATTAGGGTGTACACTGATCAGGATGCGGCTTTTGATCGAAGGCATGTCCTCCCTTCGCTGATATGTTGGATATGAATCTCCCAGCCGCGTCTAAAAAGCTCTCGTGCACGACTTCAAAGTTCGACAGAGGATGATCGCAGACAACATCACGCCCCACATGGAATATGGCAAAGGAGGAATCATCGCTCAACAATCAGAGTCTGAAAATTTGCTCTCAAGCTAAGTCAAGACCCAAAAGAAGTGACCATAACTCGGCCAAGAGTATAAACCTCCTTTAAGTACTTTTCGGCTCATTGTTGATATGGATCCGTCGTTGATGAAAGGCCAGTTTCATCTTTTTGGTTGAACATTGAGCTAGTTTCTTTTATCCGGTAGGCTTTCGACGTACATGTAGCAATTACGTGTGAGCGGTCTTGCAGCGCGCCAGTCTTTCGACGTACTCCAGTATCTCGATAATTATATCCAGAAAAGTGCCTAGCCATAGATAATTGTGTTTGTGGTCTATCAATATTCAGTAATACGAATAAACACAAGCATCAGAAACAAGTCTGGGCACAATCAAGGTGGATGTTTCTAATGATGTTGAAATGCGGTTTACAGTTAAAATAAGCTGTCAAAATTTCACGTCACCAAGTACCGAGCGATGCCTTTTCATGAGCCACCGTCTAGATCATGCGCGGGCATATGCAGCTCACAAGAAGAACCTTCTTCGACTAGTATCCATCTCCGGCTGATGTTCCAATAAGTCAGTAATTTGGAAAGAAAGAGCAAAATCAATGGTCAAAAAGTAGCAGAGATATACCTTGTGAACCCATTCATATTCACCCCCTTTTGTATCAAAAGTTCCATGCTGTAGAGTTCTCAATTTTAGAGTGAATCTGGGACCACATTCCTGTAATTTGAAAACGGGATAACAGATTATTATACGTTCTAAAAAAGAATGCACTCTTCCACATGGTTACAAGTGAATCAAAAGTGGTGTTCAAAAGGCATTTAACATTTTCTCAAATTAGCCAAAAGACAACGAACACGCCAAGCAAATTTATGTAGAGCACCAACCTGCAGGCGAGCAATTACTTTCTCCTGGGGTTTCGCCTCCTTGCCTTCCTTTCTGCCTTTTGCATCAGCTTGTTTATCTTCTTTTGTTTCAAATATGTACCTGGGGTAAAGCATAATGTCTTTCCTTGTTTAGTAAGTAGATTGATTGAATAAGCCATAGAAGATAATACCTGTCTTGGTTTAGATACCCACCGATGATGCCTAAAGAATATGAAATCACGTTGATTATGGAAGGTGACTACTCGTCGACCTCGGAACTGTGGATCTTGGGGGAAAAGTGTCTGCATCATTCTAGAAAGGAAAGAATGAGTGAGAAAATATGTTGAAGCAATAATATAAGCTTTAAGAAAAAAGTGCCTTGGTCTATAAGTTTCAAAAAAGATAAAAGATACACCGAGTGCACCTTCCAACACGAAGACCCAACCGGGTTGTGAAGTTTGTCAAAACAAGCTCAGGCTTGTGACCAGTTGGATTCCCATGATTCTGCAAGCAGTACAAACTGTCCATTGAGGAAAAATTCCATATTGGGGAAGGGATGGTAATAGATGTCCAAGTCCAGCTCAATGTGGATTTTAAAGGTTTAGGATTAAATACAAGTCACCACGTTATCGGAGCCTGAGTCTACTCCAGAATAGTACCTCGAGTTTTATTCCATGATCAAAATGTTGAGGAGTTTATAATTTGTGAACAAAATACCTTAACCCAAAATAATTGAAAAAATAAAAAAAAATTGAGAGAATTAAAAGTAATAAAAGCAAAAAAATCATAAAATAGAAGAGAAACCTCTCCTCTCTCTCCCTTTCTATATCAAAGGGTAAAATTAAAAAATAGAGAAATCTAGAGAGTAAAAGGAAAAACTCAGAAAATCTTTAAAACAATAAACATTTTTCGTCTCTTTCTTTATCCAAAAATTTCCAGAAAATGTTTGGTGAGATTGTTGCTTTGCAACTGCATTGAGAGAGGGAAGAGAAAGAGAGAACGCTATTTAGTGAAATTTCTGAACGGCGGCAAGGTCAAAATTGACAACAAAGTTTAATGCCGAGGCAACAACTAATATTCCACAAGGCAGAGACAATTTTCAAGATTACAATATAATGTTAAACTATCCTTATCAGCAAGCAAGCTAACATAAATAGCTTGTTTCCACCCAAAAAAACATAAATAGCTTGTGGCATGTATAAGTGAGCACCAGTATTTCTTTGTGGTCATACTAACAAGACTTTGCAGTACCATAAGGAAAGAACACAGACTAAGATTGAGTCATAAACCTTAATATCCTTCCGTAAAACAAGTCGCGAGAGCTTGAAATGAGCAGTAGGCCCATCAGGCAAGCAAGTTATCAGAAGAGCATCTACACGAAAACAATACAAAATGTTGTCACGATTATTCTTCCACTTGAAAAAAAACTACTCTTCCCCACAGCATATAACCAAATCTAGCTCAGGAATTTGGGACAAAATGGTGGCAAAACCACTTCTGATGAAAAAAGCTACAAAAAAGCAACTAACGAAGAACATATTTTTTCACTTGATCATAGTATCGTATCGTCAGTCACTGACTTATGTACAGGAAGAAGTATCACTAACCTGGTTCCCTACGAGTGGAGTGAACAACTATAATAGAAGTGAAGTCATCTTTCTTTGCATATTCTATGATCTGCAGGTACATAGTTTGTCCATTCCATCAGAACAATACAGTTTCCCCCGACAAAAGCCAGGATACACAGTTTTGAAGCAAGGATATCTAGGGGGGAGAGAGAGAGGAAAGAAAGACAATACCTTTTTCAAGTCATAGGTTCCTCTCTTATAATAATGCGTATTTGGTATCACCGAGAGTAACTCTGATACCAGAGCAGGTCCTCTCTGCAAACCAAATAAGAATAACAACCAGCTCTCAAATAAAAGTCCAGGAATATATAATGCAAAAAAAAAAACATACAGTGGAGTTGAACCGGTTGGTGGTGATCAAAATCTTGGGAGTCCTATCACGCCTTAGAATGGAAGCAAACTCATCTGCATCATTTCCCGCAAACAACTACAAAAACCACCCGACATTCACACTGCATTAGCCATCAGTCCTTCCTTTTTTTTTCCCTTTTGTCAAAGGAAAGGATAAAGCAGCAGTTACCACCACCTCCTCATCATCGGGCTTGCAGACAGTCTCGTCGCTCTCTCTAGTGTTCTCCAAAGTGCGAGGCACCTTCTTCTCGGGTGGCTCCTCTCCGAGCTCGAGGGCGCGCTTGATAGCAGAGTCGCGTGCTTTAATCTTCTTGCGCTTGTCGACCTTCTTCTGGTGCTTAAGCTTAGCGTGCACCTCCGCCCTCTTCTCCTTGTTCTTGATCATGGAAGGGAGCAGCTCTCTCTTCTTCTCCTTCCTATCTTCGTCGCCCCCGTCTTCCGCCGCTTCCCGCTTCCTGCTCTTCTTCTCCCGGCGGGCCCTGCTTCCGCTTTCCGGTCCGTCCTCGTAGTCATCATCATCCTGATCGCTCTTCTTCCTCTTTCCCCCCATCTCAACAACTTGTATTAGAACAGCAAAAATTATCCGCAATCATTAACATCTATCTAATTACCATTAACAAACAGATTCTTAAGCTCCAAAATACAATAAAACAGATATATAACGAAAAGCAAAAAGAGAAAAATTAAAACCTAGGGCTGGAGCTCGGAGTGGCGTCTGAGAAAGAGAAAAAGGCCGAGTGCGGCGAAGTAAGGGTTTGGACTATTTAGTAACGCAAAGCCAGACGTTTGGGAAAAGTTAACTTTGGTACCGTATATTTGGCGGACTTGCACATAACTATCCCATGGCTTAAAAATATTATGTGACAAAGATTTTTCGAGTTAATATCTTGTAAATTATTTGGACAAAAAACCTCAATTAAAACTTCAAAATGTAGTGCCATTCAAAATACGATCTTGAGCTCTTCATTCATATCATTTACTTTCGGGTTCAAACATTGTTGCGGTGGTTCAACATGACATTGTAATTGTTGTTGGAGAATCGGTTTTAACTAAGGAAGAAATTGACCCGCTACAAGTGAGTATATTGAATTTCGGGCCCATAGTTTAATTAAAAGAAGAATCTTAATTAAATATAATTATTAATTAATTAATAGATAACTATGAGCTAATTAAAATATGGGTCACACCAATTATTTTTTGGTGTTTGTGAGATCAATATGAAGTTCGTTAACAAAGTTTTCTCCATCTGGCTCGGCTCGGCCAGGGATGAGACAAGCGTGTTCTGTCTCATCCCTGGCCGGACCCAAATCCAAGTCCAAAGTCGATTGCGGGAATTAGTTCTAGGGACTCTCTTATCCTTGGATGCCTGGAGCTGATATGCGGATAATAAGAGTTTAAGTGTACACAACTTATTATGGTCTCGTCCAAAATTTAATCTGAAATTCTCTATCTTGAAGAAGACGGTACTATATACGTTACTCAAAGTGTGTTGTAAGGATACTCTTACCCTCCGCTTTGGTTTATCTGAATGTTGTATAAAACTGGTAGTGATATCGGAAGACTTCGTTCTTAACTTGGATTTCTTAACTTGGATTCGATAGCGGAAGCATGATTGTGGGTATGTTTCATTGCTTGTGTAATAAAGTTCTAGCCAGCTCATGATTTTCAAGTCTTTTCTGGGTGTACTTGTAATAAAACTCATCTACAAAACAAAGATAAAAGAAAGTTTCAGCAAATGGACCCAATTGTCATTTTCTCAAAGTTCTATCTAGTTCCTCTAACAAAACATACCCTGAACTGAAGTCATCCAACCTCCTCAAAAGTCAAAACCCTGGCCAATTACCAAATCTTTTCTCACTCCCCCTCTGAATTGAATTTTTAATATCAACCCCATCACCACCATGCTCTCTCTCCATCGCCACTGCCGCAAAGGTACTTCCTTTACTAACAACCAATGCAAAGTTTGGTCTTTTTTCTCTTGTGGGGTATTCCTTCTTTATGTGGGGTTTGTTTTTTTGTTGGGGTTTTGTTTCTGTACTGTATTTCAGTGTTCCGAAACGAGGTTTGCGTTATTCCCCTTCGAGCCCTCTTGTCGACTGGAATCGCTGGTGACGAACCCATTCTGGTTAGTCCTTTCGCTTCTTGTTCCTGTCTTGGATATTGAATTTCTAATGGCTCTCTTTCTTACTTAGTTTGGTTGTGTTTGTTTCAATTTGGCAGGTGAGGGATTTTGTGCATTCTGCCTTGTACCATCCCAAGCACGGATACTTCTCGCAACGGTCGCAGTCTGTTGGCGTCCTTGAGAGAAGCATTAAGTTCAACCAACTTGAAGGTACTTCTGACAGAGATAATGCAACTTTTTCAATAGGATGGATGGATTTTGTCTAGTCTTAAAAGACAAAGCTTCATTTGCGAGTGTAATTGGTTGTGCCAAATTACGCGCTCAGAAACTTAAGCTTCTTTGCTTTTCATGTCTCGGCGAGACCACGTTCAAGTTTTGGTCTGTGTTTTGCGATGTTTTCAAGAGACGTTAAACTTAACTATTCAAAAGCAAGTTGTGTTGGTAATCTACTTGCAGTAAGGAGAACTTTTTTTTTTAATTATAGCTAATACATTTTTAAAATGGGTCTGCGTTGGTGATTCATGGCAGCCAAACGTTGTGTCGAGGCTGTTCATCACTGTTTAGCCGGAAGCTCAGAGCTGCTCATTGTTTCCTGTGACTAGGATACTACCAATAAAAGTATAGTCAGTCTTAGTGTATCACCATCCTTCGAGCATTAATTGTGGCCCTGTTTTTAGGTAGAAAAGCTTACATGAACTACCTGGATAAAATCTACAAGGGCAGTGACATATCTTGGTTCACCCCAGTAGAGCTTTTCAAGGTACCCTCCCTAAGCTCTCTCCTCCGATGTGAGCACGCGCACCTGCATTTGAGCATTTTGTCTTTTCAGACTTCAGGAACCTGCATGAGCTGAAAAACTTTAGGTCTGAAGATTACTTATGTTTTTAATCTCTTGTTGTTGACTTTTAGTTGAACAAAAGTAATTTGTGCCACTAGTTTTGTTTTCGCATGTAACCTATTGATGAAATTACCTCACTTACTGCTGCACAGTGTCTACCATGTATGTTTTGGCTGATTGTTATCTGGATTTTATTCCTATTTAGCCTTGGTATGCTCATGGAATTGCCGAAGCCATAATGCGAACAGCTGATCTATCAGTTCCATTGAAGGTAAACTTCATCTATCCTGATCTAGCTTCTAGCTAGCCGAAAGCAAGCACGCATGTATGTTGTAGAATCTGTTGGCATGCTTCCAATAGCTTTTCTGTTACTGATCAGTCAGAAAGACGTCTTGCTGATCTCTGTTGCTGAGTCATACTTCAATTTCTCCAAGGGGAGAGAGTGGAAGACATTGTTTGCTTCAGACAACCTAATAAATTATTTACTGCCAAAGTAAATTTAAAAAATCAACAATGCTTTTGGTGTCAGATAGTTGCTCAAGTTATTCATTCGTGGTGTAGAAATGCTTGTTGTTGGGTTTCAAACGAGGCTAAAATCAGCACAGTTCACACACATCTATGATTACTAGATTTTCAGCTCTCTCTATGTCACTCAAGCAGCACGATGCTTCTTTCTTCCTATTATATTCAATGTTGGCTGACATACCTATGACTCTTGATTTGTAGTGCTGTTTGGTTTTTCTCCGGAATCATACTCCATTAAAATACTAGCCTGTATATGAGCTTTGCGATGCTTCTTGGTAATATTTAGAGGGAGAATTGATCTTCCTTTTCCAAAATTTGCACTCAGATTTATGAAATTGGTGGTGGATCAGGAACATGTGCGAAGGGCATAATGGATTACATAATGTCGAATGCACCTCCAAGAGTCTACAACAGCATGACATACACGTATGTACATTTTCTGTACTTTTGCCAACTATGGAGAAACTGAACCTTCAAAGTAGATGCCTAAACTTATGATATTAGCATAAACAATAACTTGTGCGGCCACTAGCCACATTAAACAGTTTTTCATGTTCTCGTATTTGAAGAAGTTTATTCCACAAATAAACATTATGTTCTTCGTTTGGAACAGAGATTGTTCTTTATTGTTCATTCTATGGTTACTATTTTTTCAACTTTTCCTTATTTTCTTTTGTCCTTCCTGATCCATGATTTACTCTTTCCATGGGTAGTGCAAGTCGTGGAATTCAGTTTCCTTTGGACCTTAACTTCATTTTGTGAAAGCTCAAGGATGTAGCTTAGTTAGGAGAGGATATGAGAAAGTTTGCAAAAATTACCAAAATGATTCTTGCAATCTTACACAGAGTACTAAATTTTAACTGCCTAAGGTGACTATTTCCTTTTGCAGTAGTTGTGCTTGCTGTATTAAAACTGAATCAACTGACATTATTTGGTATACCAGTTTTAAACCAGTATGTCAGGCACGTGTATGTCACATGATGCTCGTATCTTTTTCATTTTTCAAGCCAATGCATGGTCTCTTCTGGCATTCTTGAAGAACTGAATCAACTATATTAAGGAACAATTTGACTTTTCAAAATGTTCGTTTTTGTTCAATGCTTGATAATAAATTTTGGTGAAGAACTTATATATTTTGTTTATTTCAAATAACCAAAAGTTAATAAAAGTAAATTCTGAAGCTTAAGCCAAACTTGTCTGTTTTGCAGTTCAATTGAAATTAGTTCATCCCTGGCTGAGATACAAAAAGAAACTGTTGGAGAAGTCCGTACTCACCTGCCAAAGTTCAAAGTAGAATGTCGTGATGCTGTCAATAGAAGTGGTTGGGGTATGATTAATTTAGTCTTATCCTTGTTCAACTTGATGTGCAGTTCATGGGTTTAGACTCTTCGTTCACTCTAAACCTCTTTTTAGAAGAGTGAAAGCTACTTAAACAATCCAAAATACTGCACTTTTGTCGCAGAAGTTGACAAAAGGATTAATAACACTAAAATTTCGACAAGGAATGAAGTTTGCAGTCTACAGTTAACAGGGAATAATATATTGATGGGGTCAAATCTTGGTTCTAATATTTTCTGAGGCTTTGCTAAATTTCTAAAGCTGTTCAAATGTTGAGGTAAAACTGGAATATCTTTTTCATTGAATTTCTTCTTAAAGGAATCTTATTGTAGTAATCGTACTCCCCTCACAATGTTTTCTAGAATTCTTGACTCTATCGATCGTACGTTCGTCTTTCCCGTTTTATCTATCTTTTTCAATATCCGTGTTTGCCAGCAGTACGCCTGGGAGAATAACTTAGTCATCACTGGACTTGAATCCAACATGATTCTTGGCCCACTTTTTATGTCAGGAAAGATATACGGATTTTCTCTTGTGTGTGACTCTTCTAGAATTTAAAACTAGTTTGCTTTTATAATGGCAGATATGGAGCAGCAGCCATGTTGGGTAATCATGCTTGAGGTTTGCTCCCTACCACTAATTCTTTTAGAGCAAGAGCATATACTTCTTGAAAATGGTTATGAGTGACCTTCTGATGGTTAACTAAGAATCATCGATGCTGAAGGAACTTGCATCTTTTTACTTAGCCAAATATTCTGGCAAATGCTTCATTAAACTGCTACTTGTTAAGGTAACTCTGGAAGTTGCTTGGATATTAGTTCTACTCGCCTGTCCTCTCAAGTATCAGCTACTAGAAAAGATCAAGATAGAATCATGAAAAGCAAATTAATGTAGTAGATGTTTGCCAATGCCTTGTATAGAGAATGAACCCCGAGTAATCTGCTTGAAGACTCACCCAAGTCAATACTTCGGCATCTTGAATTGTTTGTTACAAGCTTGGTTGGTTTAAGCTTCATTCAAGGCCATGATCCTCTGGTCCTGCTTATGTACCCAGTTGCCTATAAATTTGTGATTTTTGAGGTTACCAGTGCTGATGGATTAGTATATTGCCACCATCTCCCAAACTATGTCACCTCTTGTATCCTTACTGTACAAGCTGATAGCTAATACTGCTCTCGCGGAGTATGAACATTGTTACTCATAAATCATGCTGCCACAACTTGTGGGTTCCTTTTTCCATGAATGGAAGCTAATGAAATGAACTATCTCCTACAGGTTCTTGATAATCTTCCACATGATCTTATCTATTCAGAAAATCAAGTTTCCGAGTGGAATGAGGTTTGGGTTCAAAAGCAACCTGACAGGTCAGTAGTAGCATGCCTGGCCAAAACTGAACTAGCTTTTCCAGTAAGCCCTAGATTTGTGCTAAGCCAGATGTTTATGCTTTTTTGTCCTCAAAACGACCAAATTGGTCCTTGTTCCCTTGTAGAACACTTTTTGATTGAACTTAGATTTTGATGCACTGAATTATCTCTCCATTTGGATCAAATCCTTGTTGCGATCTTTGCAAACAAAAACTGCAGGGAAGAACTTTCCGAGGTCTATAAACCACTTCAAGACCTGTTAATTAAACAGTGTGTGGAAGTTCTGGGAGCAGATGCAGATCAATCTGCACCATTGGCTAGAAGAATTTGGTCCAAGATCTTCTCAAAGTCTCGAAGATCTTGGTTACCAACTGGGTGCTTGGTAATATACTTACTATTATTATTTTCTTGTGATTTTGCTTCTCAAGCTAATACTTCTTCAAATATTTAGAAATTGCTCGAGACCTTGCATGATGCATTGCCCAAAATGTCATTAATTGCATCGGACTTCAGCTACCTACCTGATGTGGTCGTACCTGGAGATAGGGCTCCTTTGGTTTCAACAAAGGTACGATTCTGTAATTTTTGTTTGTTTGTTAAATGGTCAAGGTATGATTCTGTAATTTGATCATACTGAAAATAAAATTGCGCCCATTGGTTCAAATTGCTGATTAAATAGGCCATTATGTTTAATCTATCAAGTTGGTTATCTGAACAAAGCGTGTGCAGGTGCTATGAGATTTCTGAAAAGCTTTAGGAGATGAGTTTTTTAATATAGTTTACAAAATTTGACTTACACTAGAATTTTATAATCTTGTTGTAATCTTTTAAAGAAAATTTTTATTACTGAAAATTTGGTACTTATGTTCCTTTGTGCGATATCATAATACTTCAGGAAACTTGTTTTCAGTGGTAGAAAAGTTTGATATTGTTTTCCATCAATATTTTAGTTAGTAATTGATGTTTTGGGATCTCGCTTGAGAGATTTAGGACTAGCTGGCTGTTTCTGGTCAATGGCGGCTTAAAATTATTCGAATGCATTTGATGATCAGATGCAACCAGATGGGATTAAACTTTAAAACTACAAAACCATCCTTTGAAGTTTAGCCGAAAAGTGAAAATGAACATTATAAGACTAGCAGAAGCATGCCATGAGCCAAATGAGATTCTTAATAAGCACCTTTAATCTGCAGAAAGGCGGTCGCAGCTCCGACTACAACAATTACTTGGATGCGAAGGTTTGTGGAATTTCGTGCTTCCCTTTTCCTGTCTGCCGTTTATATTCGGATCACAAATGAAAGATTGTTTGGTGAATTGATTGGAAGATTTTAGCTTGAATCATTTTGCTATTGATGACATTATTGAACTAAATGACCCGATACCACAAAAAAAAAACCTAGAGACACTCCCTGAAGAAAAGCAGCTGTACTTGACTAGAATTGCTAGTGTACTAGAGAGCCATTTAACTCTTGCAACATTTCTTCAAATTCTGAATTAGTTACCAACTGAGGCTGCATAAATCGATAGAACGAAATGTTCAACTACCTTGTAGGTCTTTCATATAATCGTCAGATTCCTGCTGGGCAGTTAATCTTGTGGGATCTTTTGGTATTATTTTTCTAGGATATTCCGGTATCTGAATTGACAACCTTAATTGTGATCATAGGGAGATGCAGATATCTTTTTCCCCACAGACTTTTGGCTTCTGGAGAGAATGGATCATTACTGCTCTGGATGGAGGAAACTGCATGATGATAAATCGTCCAAGCAAGGGAAGAAGAGGCGAACTCTTGTTGTAAGTTTGCTTCTACTTTCACTCTTCTCGATCGCTCGCTCACGGGTTACCTATGAAATAAATTTACCATGTAAAATTGTAATGAAGCTTCAGTATGATGTAACTATAGCACAAGCTCACACCATATTATTCCCTGCAGCTGGATACATCAGCTTTCATGGAAGAGTTTGGCTTACCTTCCAAGACTAGAACGAAGGACGGGTACAACCCGCTGCTGGATGACTTCAGGAATACTAAATTCTACCTTAGCGTTCCAACCCATAATATAATATAAGCAAGTCTAACAATTGCCGTGACCATGTGAAATCGTCTTCATGCCGTGATTACTCTTCGGACGGAATCCAGATGATGAGTGAAGTCCGGGCGACATTTGTCATGTCAACACCTGCAGAAAGTGTTGCAGAGGTCATGTTAACCCCTGCAGAAAGTGTTGCAGAGGTTTCGGTTTTTCTTTCGGGGAGTTGCGCAATCAGGACTAGCCTATGGGCAAAACGTTCTGAGAAGAGGTCGAGACCAAGGAAGTAGGTACTCTCTTGCACCTACGTGTTTGGTAAGAGGCTGACATTTTGGATTTTTAAGGTTCATTCGATTACAAAATTTGGGATTTTGGTAATTTCGGAAGTTAATTGATAGAAGGCTTTGGTTTAAAAATTGTATTGTATATTGGCCCAATTCTTGATAGAGGGCTTTAGTTCCCATTCCCATTCTCAGGGACTCTTAACGTCAACCGTCGCCTTCCTCAAACCTAGAGAAAGCAAATCGACGAAATCCAACCCAGAAGTCATTGGCAAATAAGAAATTACAGAAAAGATGAAAAACTCACTCCCAACCCAGAGAATGGTCGGTCTAAAAGAATTGCAAGCCCGATATTCCCTTGTTTGTTTGGTCGTTTAGTGCTGCTGAGCTAATTCAGCACTCAATTAGGGCCCCGACATTTAGGTATTAGAAAACTTGTGAGACTTATTTGGATATGTAATAAAATTATAATGTATTTAACTAGTGTCATTGTGCGACATAATAAATGAATATCTAAATTTTTGTTTCAAGTTAAATAATTTCTAAATAATAAAAACTCAACACTCCCCCCATTTTTGGAAATCGGGTTAGATTCAGTGGTCAGCAGCACCATTCTTGCAACATAGATATCCAATGGCACATTATCCCCAACGGCACAAAAATCCTAACGGCACATCATCCCAACAACAAAATCATCCCAACTGCAAAAACTGACGGGACATCGATTTTCAAAAAATAAAATCGTAATTTGTGTAGATCGTTAAATTTTCTTTTCGAAAATATATTATAATAGCAAAAAATTCAAACAAGTCAAAAGTTATGGTTCGTCAAAATTTTACTTTTATTAAAAAAAAAATCTCTGACGCGCGTCATACCTGCAGCATAGTGCTGCAGGACCCACGTTGTCAACACCCAATCGGGTTCCTTTGGAAATGATGTATAGGCTCTTTGTCCGGACTAGGGGTGACCATATTCAAAGTGAATCATAGGTTCCAAAACTAGCTTCAAAATCAGAATCATGGTCAAGCTTCCAAAAATTATCCCGGAACCTTCTAAGAAAGTTCTGATTACAATTTACGTTTTTTGGAAACCGTAGAACCGATGGTTCAACCGCAGATTCGAACTCACGACTGGAACTTGTGGTTCCATTCAAAAATAAAAAAAGGCGGGATGGAGCCTCTCAGCTACGTGGGGGGAATTACTGTTTGTTTTTTTAATTTTTAAATGAATAAAATTTATTTCAAACACTATGAATACCCCCTTCCATTCTTCAAAAAATTATACTATTTATTCTCAATTTTCTTTTAGTCTCTATTAATAAATTGATTTCTACAATTATTTTATCAAAATTTACTAATTAGTTATATTTATAGTTACTAAAGTACATTATTATTACAAATTAATCATATTATTAGCTACTACATTACATTATTATTATTATTATTATTATTATCAATTAGCCATATTATTAGCTACTAAATTATATTATTATTTAATTAAATAATTTAATTTGCTACAAGCATAATATTTAATTAATTTTTTCCTAAAAAATACTAAAAATATAAAAAAGTGGAATGTTCTCACTAGAGATTCCGAAATCACAAAATTTATTTTAATAGTCTGAATACGGTTCCACCTTTTCGGAACGATAGAATCTGCAATTTTGGAACAGTGCCACTGCCAATTGTGTTCACAGCCTGTATATTTTTGGGTCCCCGTCTTTCC
The DNA here is from genome assembly GCA_963995505.1 of Hypericum androsaemum. Taxonomy (NCBI): domain Eukaryota; kingdom Viridiplantae; phylum Streptophyta; class Magnoliopsida; order Malpighiales; family Hypericaceae; genus Hypericum; species Hypericum androsaemum. The sequence goes on from OZ023183.1 coordinate 8,871,018, forward strand.
TGCTTTCATCTCCTCTTAGAAACGATAGTGGGAAGCAACAGTGTTATGTGGTTAATTTTTTTTTTTGAGAAGGGTGGCGCGAAGTCTATATTATATTAGTCGGTTACAATGCAGAAAAAGAAATACATAAACATAGAGCGACAACACTGAAACAAAACACGAAACTAAGCCAGTCGGATACAGAGGAGGCATGAGTGAAGGCGAAGGGCAGACGAAAGGCTACAAGAGCCGAAGATCCAAGGCGAAAGCTGCCGAGACAAGCTACGGCTAATAACCACAAGATCGCGTCATACACATAGCCTCGTGAGCATTTGAACGTATACGAGATGCACGCAAATAAATGCCAAGGTCGGACGGATCCAAACAAGACAAGGCTATTCACTTACACCGACAGGCAAAGTTTCAAAAACCGAACAGATCTCAGAGCGAGCAAAGATCGGTCCAAGCAAAAACAAATAAACTGAAACCGATGAGAGACGAGATTACAAGACAAGGAGTGACTCGTTAGAAAAAACAACAAGCACAGAAATACATAAACCGACATAGGCAACATAGAAAATAAACAAGCCAAAAAGGAAACAATCCGGGGGGAGACAAAACAACAGTTATGTGGTTAATTTGCTCGTAGATTTCTAGCTTCTATCGGGTTATTTTATTGTATGTTTTATTAGTGGGCTGTGGGCCTAGTTAGTTGTATGTTCTTTTCTATTTGGCCATGGGCCTTAAGTTGCTTGGTTATTTGTTTTATTGGGTAGTTAAGCTACAATGGATATATATACTGTAATACGTGTTTGTAGTTTTTTTCATTAGGAAAGTTATGCCGCCATTCAGGATTAACCAAGTTGGTTAATTCAATTGGTTTATTTTCCTCCCCACTTTCTATTCTTCTTGTTCGTGTTAAATAGAGAAAAAGAGAGGACGGAAAGGGGATAGAGGAGATGCTTGGGAATCAAAAGTTGAAGTTCCCCGCGAAAGCAAAAACCACGCTCTACTTAGTAACCGCCACCGGCTTCGCCTTCTACGCCGCCGCCAATCGATTCGACGACTCCTCTGCTGCCGTCCCCGAAAAGGCCAGGGCTCTCCTCCACGGCGTCGTCCGCTCGTCTCGCGCGCTGTCCACCGTGCGTCCCTCCGCCCGCTACCTTCCAATTTTTCTCCAATTCTATCAATTAATTTTCTCATCTGGCAGATAGCTCTGACCGCCGCGGACTACAAGTACTCCCTGCGCGGGTTGCCCGAGGATTCCGACGAGTACCTGCGCCGGTTATCGGAGGTCCTCATTTACTTTTTTTAGATAACTTGCTTGCTTTAGTTAGTTCTGGAATGGAGGATTAAGAAGATGAAATTATGACTTAACTGAAAAGAAAGAAAGTGGTTGCATTCAGATACACCTACGCTCCGCGGTGAGGATCCGGGAACTGTGCGAAGCTAATAGAGGTTTTTATGTGAAAGCCGGCCAGTTCGTTGCTGCAATGCGGCAAGTTCCAAAGGAGTACTCCTCGACACTTTCGTCCTTGCAGGATCAGGTCTGAACAACCTTAACCTTTTGTGTAGTATAGTATGCTCACCACCTGCTCGATCAATTCTCTCTGTCTCAAATGGATCTCTCTTTTTTTTTTTAAGCGATTTACTCTGCACTGACAGTGTGAAAAATCCTGTGTTGTAGGCAGTTCCCTGTCATTTCAAAGCTGTAAAACAAGTACTTATCAATAATCTGGGTCAGGATTTTTCTGAAAGGTGAGTTTTTCTATGGTGCATGTCCCTGATTAGTAAGTTTTTCTGTGGTGACTGACCTTCCTTATATCTTGTTGTTTTCTCATATCTTCTTCTATTTGTATCTGGATTTTCGCCATTAAGTTAAAAAATAGTCTGCTCATATCCTTCTTTCTGATATTTTTATCGTGATTTTCATCATTAAATTACAATATATAGTCTAAGGGCCAGTGAAAAGCAATAATTTATAATTAATATTAATATCTTTGGATATTAAATCAGATTCCTGTCCCTTGATGAGCAACCTATAGCTGCCGCATCTATTGCTCAAGTGCATCGAGCAATGTTGGCAGATCATCGAGAAGTAGCAGTTAAGGTCGGTTTTTTAAAGTGCAACATATGATTCCTGCTATGATGTTCTTAACAACAGAGTGGGATCTAATTTTGGGCCGTAATTGAATATTCTTGTGGTTCTAAACAATTTTTTTTATAAAAGATTATGTTGTATTCATGGTATTAGAGACTGATATATGATGCCAAATTTAAATCCAAGTTAATTGTTATTGGCGGCTTTTGTTTTTCTACTTTGTTCGTGTTGTATAGAACTACTAATTTTCTCTCTTCATTTTCTCCGTGGCTATGCTAGACAGGGTCTGCATTTTCTCTTGATGCGTATTTCTTTTCTCACGAGTCATCCTTCCTGTATCTATTTTACTTCATTTGTTAACATCAAAGAAAAACTCATCCATTTGCAATGTGCACTTTGCAATTCCCTAATACGAACCTAAAATTTGTTGATAGTTTGCAATATCCTTCATGTATGTCTTTATGTGCACTTTGCAACCTAAAATTTGCAATATAGGGGATTCTACACTTCAGTATGTAATACGTATAGTATTGATAAAATCTAACGGTTAAAAAAATCACTAATATGAACCTAAAATTTGTTGATAGTTTCAATTGAAGGGTGCTACTACAATCCTATGCAAGCTTTAATTTTCAACTATTTAGTACTGAAGGGTTCTAGCATCCACATATCTGACACCATTTGATGGGATAAGGCACTTTGGTTGTTCATAATTGCTCAATAGAATCTTCAAAATTTTGGGATAACAAGAAGTTTGCAGTTGATCTCATCCCAATTGTTTGTTAACCTCCTTTTAACTTGGCTTTTATCTACCTCTACATGGAAACTTCTCTGAGTAGTTTCTCAATGGGTGCTCTTCTGGTATTAAAGTATTATCGTTGTCGTCTGAATTGCATAATAGTGGAGGAGAGACAGATTTCTATTTTCTTCCGGTTTGTAGCTGTTTAGTGGAAAATAACATGATATGCTTCTCATCATGCATGCAGATACAATACCCAGGATTAGGACAGCAGATGAAGATAGACACAACAACCATGTCTTTCCTTTCGAAGTCTGTTTCACTGGTGTGCTTGTGTCTTGAACACTTTACTTTGGTTTCCATAATTTCACTGTTATGTGTTTCTCTTTTTATTCCTCTTTGTCTCTTCTCTTATTTCTTTATTGTATACTTCTATGTTAGGCTAGCAACAAGATTGATGATAATCCTTAGTAAGCTCATACATGTGTCGTAGCCCTTCAACGTACTATTTTGGGATGTTATTTCTGTTTGGTTTTCAAAGAAGGGTACAGAGCAATCTTTTCTGTTTTTTCTCTTTTTGACATAGAGAGCATCAGATTGTGCCTAAGTTACGTTATAGCTACCTCTTTGTAAAGAAGGAAATACATAAAATTTTAGCCTCTAGATCTGCTGCTTGGTCCTCTCAGCAAAACCTCAAATAATTAGCTGCTTAAGAACTTCTGGGCTTTAAAATTCAGATGAGTAATTTTTCTGTGAAACCGAAAGTTTTATAGTTTGTGTGACATATTTTTTTTTCTTCTTTAAATTCTACTTACTTAACAAAGTGCTTCCCCTAATTGTTAAATGTTTCTTTTTGATTCTTCAGATTTTTCCTGATTATAGATTCGGATGGCTAGTATCAGAATTCACAAAGGCAATATTTGCAGAACTTGGTGAGTATTGTAATAGTGTAATACTCAGCAGCTATATCTGTTACAAATTGTCATGACCCCAGAATCTAATTGCTTAGTACTGCTGTTTTGGCCCCAATTCATATTTTGGACGTAAATGGGCCTGTCTTTTGTTTATTTGGATTGTGTGGGTTTACTAGTTCAGGATCGAAGAAATTATGCTCATGGGAAAAGGAAGAGCAAATGTGGAACTCAATAATTCTTCTTTCGTTTATATGCTCATTGAGCCATCCACACAATATATCATATTTAGGTGCAAGTACTAGGGGTTATCCTTCAAACTATTAATCTGAATCAAAGTATCTCACTGAGCCATCCACACACTTATATTCTTCTTTTGATATCTCAGTAACACTACAAAATTTGAGGATGTTCGTTGATTTTTTTACTGAGAATATCTTTGTAAAGTTCACAGCATATTGAGGAAATATCCCGAGGAACTGCATTGGAATTGCATAAAAAATCTAGGAATATGAGTATTAGAAAAGCATTTTACGTGGAAGGTCTGGTTCATGCTCCAATGACTTAGGACAAGAACCTCCAAATCTCAGTGAACTTTGTTTCGGAATAGACTTCTGTTCTGGATGGTTGGAGGTCCTTCAGAAACCATACTGAAGCTTGTCTAAGTTGTTACCCATAGGGAACACATTCCTGGTGAAGTAATTCTGCATTACTAACAAAAGTGCGGAAAACTATTTTGTTGCACTAGTGTCAGATGGATGCTCTCTTCCTGGCTCATTTCTTAACGAGTTATCCGCACATGCTGTTCAGTAAACATTATTGATGAAGGAAAAGTTGAATGCTGAGGTTATTGTCCAGAAAAAACCTTGTGTTTTTAGGGCAGATTTAGCTGACTGGGAGCTAGGCTGACTCTTGCTTCAGCTAGACAGGTGCATTGGTTAAAATTCTCCCAAAAAAGCCAAACCTAGTTTTTTCAGGAAGTGCTGGCTTATTGCCAGTGGTATAATATCGACAAACAAATGCATCTCCACCTTATCCTTGCTTCCATAGCCATCAAAAGGGAGTACCTAGTCATGGCTCCTTTAACTAATCAAAGCTTTCTTCCATGATAAAACGACCTACACATCTCCTAGGAAATCATGAAGATGGGCGTTAGCACAAGAAAATATTAAATTGGTTGAGGTCCTGACTCTGCGAGGTTCTTGTAGGAGGTTTTTCTTCGAATATTAATTTGCTAAAGATCATGGAACGTGTAATCTCCAATTATTTTATTCCTTGTCCCCTGAAAATGAAGTTATCTGTCTTAATTTGACATGGTTCCAGACTTCATTCAGGAGGCAAGAAACTGTGAAAGGGCTGCGAAGAACTTTAATAGCAACAAAATGGTCACGGTTCCACAAGTATTTTGGGTGGGATTCCCTTGTCACATTGTTAATTATCTGTCATATGCTCTTGTTTCAAGTTGGCCATTAGATGAGCTCACACATTCAGCTGACATCCATGTAATTGGCCTCAGGAATTGACTACAAGTAAGGTTCTGACTATGCAGTTTTGTGAGGGCTGCAAGGTATGTCAATCCCATGTTTCAGTTAACTTGATCCGTCACCCATGGTACTCGCTTCGCAATTGTGTTTTGCTTAGTTTCTCCTGGCCATGAATGTCCATTTATTATAACACGAGTTGGTAACAACTAAGATATTCTCTCATCCTTTTAGTTTGAAGTTAACGAGGGTTTGATCTTGGGTTCTCTCATGTCCCAAGTGACACCATGTCCCTTGAGTTAAATCATAAGGAAGACCATTTTCGCTGTGATTACGATGCTTCTTTTGCTTTCTTTATGATGCACATGAGCTTGAATAATTAATTAATTGTTGGACAAAATATTGTTTTAAGTGCTACAAGATAATCAATTTAATTTGCTGACCTCCTTCAAAATGTTAATACAGTGCACTAGGTTAGCAGTTTATCTGCGAAAGTAACCGATCATCCAGAATATCAAGGAGTTCATTATTAGATCTTTCACAGAAAAGAAAGTAACTGGTCTATGTGAAAGGTTTAGCTGGAAGTTTATGTTAAATTGCACATCTGTATTACTTGATTTTTTCTTCAGGTTGATGATATTGGATTTCTGAAAGAACAGGGGATACAACCGAAAAAGGTTGGTCTCATGAACCATCCATTTTATGATCATGGGCCTGTTTCTTTGTGACCATGTTACTTGCTCTTGAAATCTATGTTGTCAATAGCGCGCTATAGCGGCGCTATAGCGGCGCTATGTAGCGTTTTGGGCACCCACCGCTACGCTATGCTGCTGTTAAACGCTATAGACAGTAGCGGCTATAGCGGCCGCTATAGCGGCCAAATAGCGGCCGCTATACCACTTTTTGGCCGCTATTTGGTCGCTATTTTAGATTTTGGCAAGAATTCCTTAAATACCGCTGATTTTTTAACTGTTTACTTATTTATAGAGGGCATATAGGTAGTTTTGGGTATTGGGCAAGTGATTTTTTCCCTTTTTTCCGGTTGCCGAGTAAGTTAATAAGTTTTGGGTATTGGGTAAGTTATTTTTTTAGTTGCTGTGTAAGTTTTGGGTATTGGGTAAGTGATTTTTCCCCTTTTTTTCAGTTGTCGAGTAAGTTAATAAATTTTGGATATTGGGTAAGTGATTTTTTAGTTGCTGTGTAAGTTTTGGGTATTGGGTAAGTGATTTTTCTCTTTTTTGGCTTACTTTTAGTTGCTGTGTTTGTAATTTGGTGGTTGTTCTGTGTTTTTTTGTTGCCCAGTAAGTTAATATGTCTATTTTTTAGTATTTATGTTTATTTTGTACACTGATTTTTAGTGTTCTCAATAGCGGTCATCCCGCTACCGCTATACCGCTATAGCATTTTAGAGGGGTAACCGCTACGCGACGCTATCTGCTATTGACAACATAGCTTGAAATTCTACTATCCAAGTCTCCTTATTTTTTTTTTCTCTATTTCCGTATAATTGAGACTCATATTCAACCAAAATTCTGAACTTTTACAATAAAACAGACATCTACTGCTTCCATGTTCCAGCGTAATGTAGTTGCAGTGATAATTTCTGTTCATTCATCCGCGCTTATTTTATTGCTAGGTGGCAAAACTGATGCTGGAAGTCTTTGCTGAGATGATCTTTGTCCACGGTTTTGTCCATGGAGATCCCCACCCAGGCAACATACTTGTTTGTCCAGAAGGCTCAGGGGGGTTTTCTTTGGGTATGTCAAGGAAATACAATTGTTTCTCTCTCTCTCGCACATAATAAAGTTGGCTTATCCTAAGAAATTTTGCTGGCTCATGTTGCTAATGTGCCATGCAGTCCTATTAGATCATGGAATCTACAAAGAACTGGATGAAGGATTTAGACGGGATTATTGTCAGTTGTGGAAAGCTATGATTCTTCTGGACTCACAAAAGATAATGCAGCTTGGTGAAAAATTTGGTGTTGGGAAATATTCTAGATATTTTCCCCTCATTTTTACTGGGAGAACAATTAACAGGTAATTATTATCTTTTCCTTGCTGAAAATGTTTTAATTTTGCCTTTCAGCTCTGGGAGCAGAATGTGACCCCCAGAAGCAGTTTGGTCGACCTTTTTCAACTGCTTTCTTTGTTCAACAAAATTACATTCGTTAACAGAGGACAAGAGCTGCATGCATCCACGCAAGGTCTTGGGCTCAATCTATGGGTTCTTGAGTTTTATATGGTGTATGCTGCTTCTATGGAGATTCTGCTTTATGTGCACTCTGATTCAACTTCTGCATGGTTAAATGTTCGCAGTTCCTACTTTTTAATCTTTCGGCTGTTTAATTCCTTCAAAAATCTTTCCAGTGTTTACTGTAATTAATTGCTGTCTGCCTTTTCTTTTCTTGAGAACTAATTGCTTTATTTACTTGCTACAGCATATCGAACTTATTCAAAAAACTGATATTAGCTCTCAAGTTATGGTCAAGAATTTGCAATATCAACTACATTAGTCTGATGACAGATATTCCTTTTGTTACAGTAAATCAACTCTTGGGGCAGGAATGTCAGATGAAGAGAAAAGGAACTTGAAGCATGAATTGAAGTCATTGAAAATGGAGGACATATCTTCCTTTATGGAATCCTTACCCCCCGACTTCCTCACATTATTGCGCACAGAGTAAGAAGCCAAGTCCCAAATCTCCTAATCTATCAAATAGCATCAGGGGCCTGACTAATGTCATTCCATTGCAGTGGATTACTGAGATCAATTCTCAGCAAATTGGGTGCTTCCCGACCGGATAGGCTTCTAGTGTATGCCAAATATGCACTTGTTGGTCTGCAGCGGAAGTCTACTCCAGAATATGGTAAGAGTCACTACGACCTTAATTACGAGCTTTATTACCAAAGAAAAAGAAAATTGTAGTGTTACATCGCACCCAGACCCCACCATTAGCTAAGCTGCATGTGGCTAGCTACATGGTACATAAAAAACTAGCCTTCGGCTAACCCACAAACCGGGTAGTAGAGGGACGCACACATCCACTAACCCGCATACAGTCGTGTATGGGGTTGCAGCCGCAACCTTGATAAAAGTACTGTTTCATGTCTGGTTGTCGTTATCAAATCTACTTCTTTGGCAACTGACAATCAACTTCCCGTTGCAACCTATGCACACACGTGGGGTATAAGAGGAGTATGTTTTAGATTTCTTAGTTAACGCCAACGGACTTGGGTATTACTTGACGAAATTCAGCTGTTCGTATGTCTAAATTTTTATATTAAAAAAAAATTGCTGGCCAGTCTAGTCGGTTATCTATAGTTGCCTGATCACATAAGAATTTGCCAAACAAAGCTAGTTAATGGTTATATCCTTGTCCTACTGCTTTCTAGATGCCACAATCGCTGTCAAATTCAGCCAACTAAAGACGGTATGGAGCTATCTTCAGCTACAAATCCTCCTTGGTATGGATGCTCGTGCGCGGTATCAATTATTCAGATAATAACTGCTTTCTCATCCAGAAAAGTAAAGTTGCTTTCCATGGCCAACTTTTTGCAGACATTCTGGAGCTACTTTCTTGGATGGAGAAGATGAAGCAAGTCCTGACCAACTTGTACACATGGATCGCAAACTCGATGAACACACTCGATTAAGGTTCTTGTCATGCAGGCAACAACTACTGTTCAGCGGGATTAGTAAACGAGGTTCAATTTTTGATGTATTCGTTTAAAGTCAAGTCTTATGAAATGTTGCAACCAAGGTTGTTAGAATCTAGAGTTAACTCCTGGAATTTTAAGATTTTACGATTCACCATGGGCAAAACGAGTCAGAGCCTGTACAAGATCTGGAGTCGAGCAGGATCTGTGGGATCTGAGTGATAACTCCTAAGATCCTAAGATCTACAAGTTAACTCCTAAGATCCTGAGATCTGAGTTGGAGCGATGGATATTTCTCAACGCTTCCACGGGAGAGAGAAGGATAAGGGGTTATTCTTCATTTAATATTTTAATAATATATGTTATTCAGATAACTATACTTCTTTTACTGTACAAGCCAAAACACAAAAATCTACTATACTTTGTTTAATATTTTTTAATAATATTTGTTATTCGGATAATTATTGATCGACTAAAATGTTTAAAATAAAATGATTGTTGTTGAGCCCAGAAATTAATAATCTAATTTATATTAATTAATATCTCTGAGATTAATAGTTTTAGAGTTATTTAAACCCATATTTTCATCCTACCAATTTTTTGCCATTTATTTCTTTTACATCAATTTTGATATTTATTTTATTTTATTTATTGCTCGTCAATCACATTATGTAATCTATAGATACGTAATGGATTATCATTAAAAAATGTATTGAACTGAAATTTTTGTGTGTAAATTTATGAAAAAAAATTAGTCAATAGTGAAAAATTTATGGAAAGATTATTAATCTTAGTTATTTCTATAATTTTATCTATTTGGTAAATCTTACAATCCGTGTTACGATTCTACGATTTACGCTTTCCTACGCCCGAACGATCTTTAGTGGGATTCCAATTTTGACAACCTTAGTTGCAACCGTTTAGAATTGTTCTTTCAAGTGCACATTCCACCTCTTCTTTATTCTTGAAAGGAAAAGTGCATATTCCTGTTGTGAAGCCACCTTCCTACTACGACGTTGGCAAATTTTTAGCTGAAGAGTTGGTCAGAACCCTACCTTAGGTTGAAAATATTCTTCGAGCAACAATGTAGCTAGCCATCATGTTAAGGGAACGAACAACAGAGTCGCAGAATAATTTTTGAAGTAGGAAGTTGGAAGCAATTGAAAACCTTCTTAAACAGTAAAATAGTGCACGAAAGCTTCCAGCAAATTGATGAGATGGTGCCTGTTACAACAAACATGAGACACAGATATCAACCATCATCCTGTCCTTGGCTTTCTCCTCTTCTTTTTCTCCGCATCGGTATAGCAAGCTACTGCAGGCAACAATATTGCGTCAGTTCCGCCATCCAAATATCGCGTATCTACGCAAATTATACCATCTCGTATCAAATCAGATTTGGTGAAACCTATACATACATATATGCCTGCCTTCCTGCCTAGGCAGCAAGTTTTGCTTTCAGCTCGTCTGCCACAGCATCGATGAACTCTTCGGTGTTGAGATATGTGTCCCTTGAAAGCCTGAAAGGGCAGCAACATCTAATCAACTGATCGAAGATGATGGCAGGAAAGTTGACAGATCCCACAGAGTCACATAAAGCACTTACTTTGATCCGTGAATAATTAATGCAAGATCCTTGGTCATCTTGCCACATTCCACTGTTCCAATACATGCCTCTTCCAGTTTCTGTGTGAACTCCGAAAGTTTAGCATTGCCATCCAATTTGGCCCTGCCAACAGTGAAGAGTTCTCATTCACATGAAAGAAACATGAAGTCTGAAAACATACGAGCGACAGGCCCATTATATGAAAATTCTATGGCAATCCAGAAAAGCCCACATGATAAGAACTGAAGGATACCTGTGAGCAAGTCCTCTGGTCCATGCAAAGATAGATGCGATACTGTTTGTGCTGGTTTCACCACCTTTCTGATGAACCCTGAAATGTCTTGTGACAGTACCGTGGGCAGCCTCTGCTTCTATAGTCTTCCCATCAGGACAAACCTGATTTAAATGTTCGATTTGATTGGTAAAAGTATATACATAAGATGACAAAGGTAAAGCAGGAATTCCGTGTTAATGATAGTCCCTAGGTTCATCTAACTTAATGAGGCATTACACATTTATATCCGGACCCCGCAACTTATGAAGAATACGCAAACCATGTCACTAGATCTTGAATAAAAGGCTATGACTTCCACAATGTTATCAACCCAGGAGAACTGAACACAATGTTAATGATCCACATACCAGAACAGATGTCATCAATCCAAGAGATCCAAAACCTGGAGCAATTAAAATGATGGTTAGTCCGTTGACATTTCCAGAAACACACAAAACTACAAAACATGTTCTCTTTAGAACTGACGACGCAACAATTGTCAGAGCAATTGCCAGGTTATCATTATCCAGCAAACAGCCAAATATACATACCTTGGGCCAAGAAATCACTTTGAACATCTCCATCATAGTTTTTGCAAGCCCATACATAGCCTCCATCACTCTTGAGAGCATAAGCCACCATATCATCAATCAGTCGATGTTCATACCTTCAAGTGAAATCATCAATATGTTAAAACAGAATAAAGTTGCACAAACCGTCAAAGAGAATTAGCTCTATACCATATTCCCGCAGCCTCGTACTTTGACTTCCACTCGGACTCGTAAACTTCTTGAAATATATCCTTGAATCTTCATAAAAATTCAGACAATTGTTAGTTTAAGAAAAATAACACTTCAGCTGAAACGATAGTGCTGACGTCAAGGTTCCTACCTTCCATCATATTTCTTAAGAATAGTGTTCTTCGTGCTGAGATAAAGCGGCCATTTCTTTTCAAAGGCAACTGCCATAGAAGCTTCAGCAAAAGAACGGATGGACTGCACGGGGGGGGGGGGGGGGGGGGGGGGAGAGATGTCATTAACTTGCAAATGTAGGGAGGCCAGGTAATACGAGAAACTTACAACAATCATACCTCATCAGTGTTGTACATGGACAAAGCTACACCTCCTGCACCCTTGAAGTCATAAACCTCCATCTCTGTCTTCTCTCCTCCTCCTTCAGGAACTGTAATATTTTGATGACAACTTGTCATAATTCATTCACAAGGAAAAAACTATCTAGGAATACAGAACCACAAAGGTACCATTGGTCCTATGGGTCTAAAAATTAGTAAATGAAATAATTTTACCAAACACCAATTTCAATTTGCCAGCTCCTTTGATAACAGCATCAGTCGCTCGATATTGATCACCAAACGCATGCCTTCCGATGCAGATTGGAATGTTCCAACCTGATAAAGAAACATAACAATGAATTCTCCAATTCTTCGTGACAGGATAAAACCATGTATAACTAAAAATCAGTACTTGGGACAAGCCTGGGGACATTCTTGCATATAATTGGTTCTCTGAAAACAGTGCCTGCAAAGAATAAATCACATCACAACTTTCTCTCTTTTAGTTACCCAAAGATCACACAGATTTTGATTATGAGCTTGCTGACCATTCAAAATGTTTCTTATAGTCCCATTGGGGCTCTTCCACATGTTCTTCAAGTTGAACTCTTTGACCCTGGTTTCATCTGTTAGAAATTGACAGTAGTGTACACAGTTAATAATCAATGGCATGGATGAAGAGCACCAGCCAATGGAAGGCGAGTGTTAGCGGCATTGCTATACAAACTACACAACTGAGGTTGTACGGTATAGCACGCAAAATCTGTAGCGATTTCTCAAAACAGTTATCAAATCAATACACTCCCTACCTGGCGTGATTGTTGCACATTTGATTGCCACATTATACCTGAATAAAGAGAGAACAGAATTCAATTACATAAAATGGCACCACATAGTAATCCTGACGAAGAGTAAACATGTAGTACTGCTCTCTGATGGATCACAAAATATAGTTGGGACAGATAAAAAACAAAATCAATGATATATAAAGGCTCAAAGCTACAAAATGCATTTTCTCACAAGAGGGACTTTACTTTACTTTCTAGAAGATAGCCCTCATCAGATGGTAAAGAAATTCAAGTTTACTTACTTAAGAGTAGCTTCTGCACTCTCAACTGTCACTTTATCATCAGTGGCATCACGGTGAGGAAGGCCAAGGTCAAAATACTTGATGTCCAACTCAACAAATGGGAAAATGAGCTGCATTTTTCAAAAGCTTTAATGTCAGAAAAGCTGTACATAAATCTTAGCACCAAGATGTTATTCAAAAAGAAAAGCACAAAAAAAAAACCCACCTTGTCCTTTATCATTTGCCATATAACCCTCGTCATTTCATCTCCTGAACAACCACATAAAGCAGAACAAAGTCAGAAAGATGCAAATGCTTGCGACCAAACCAAAAGAACCGCGTTAGTATACCCGCTGGGAAACAAAGAACCACTTTCGCTGCTCAGTAACAATAACTGCAAATTTACAATGGAAAAATGCGTCCATCAGCCAGAGCCATAGAGGCCTCTGCCTGCATCTACAAATGATCCAGCAAGTATTTCTCGTCATCCGGAGCGTGGTAGCAGGGCAATAACTAACTCCCTTTGTATAAATAATCTTCACAGACTAATTGGAGATTGATGCAAGTCAAAGTCTTTGCTATGCATCCTATCTTAACATGGGTCAAAATCCTCAGGATCCAGAAAAAAGGACGAACTTTGTTACGTTCCGCACCGATCTAAGCAGAACCCAAGAGAGAGTTTCAAACTTGGAGACGAACCCAGATCAGATGTCAACCCCCAAACAAAGAAGGGCCATGCATCATCCCATAATTACACAAAAATTAGATCCTTTAGAAAGCCCACCAACTCTCTCTTTCACGGTGACCCAGTCAACTGAGAGATCGAACCTCGTTAATCGATTATCTAATTCAGCTCCTAGTGATCCGATTCGCGCACAAACAAAAAAGAAAAGGGCTCACCGTCCATCTCGACGATGGGGTTAGCAACCTTGATCTTCTCGAAAGCCATGGCAGAGTGACAAGTGATCTCCTTTTTTTTTTGGGGCCTGGGAAAGAGGAGAGGGAGAGCGGCGTTTCTCTCTTCTGTGGGATATATATATATATATATATATATATATATATATATATATATATATATAGTAATAGGGGAAGGGTAGATGAGAGGGAAGAGGCGAAGCGGAGTTGGCAAAATGGACAAAATGGTTGGAAAGCTCAAGACACTAACTACATCATTGTTATGCAAGAATTTATGTGTCTATATTGCCCTTGCTTGTCCCAGAGAGAGGATATGCTACTGTTTTTATTTGGGTTAAATACTTATTAATACCATGTGTTATTGAAAGTACTCAATTAGAATGTGTATGCTAAAATTTGGGAAAACGATTTTGAAGACAGCCACCATAACTAATCACCTTAAGGTAATAACAAGTTTGTGTTTGATTTAAAAATTTCAGCAATTAAACTCATGTGTATAATAACTTTGCACCAACAAGATGCTGACAAGCATAACAAAACAAAAAGGAAGAACATGAAAGTGCAAGATGACGCATTTATGGCATCCTAAGGATCAACTACAATCCACTGCATTTAAAAGAAGAACATTGTTGTCCTCTAGACTTTTTCGACATTGTAATTTTGCTAATGCTCATAGTTCTCTTTTCTAGGATTCTCTTCTTTTTGGCTTTTGGTTTGAAGAAGACCATTAGTAGGAGACTGAAGAAGATCAATTTGGGATTGTGTTCTTTTTTGGGATTCATTACCTTTTCATGAAGGATGAGACCATTAGTAGTCTCTCTTTGGACTTTGTTCTTTTTCTTTGACTTTTGAGCACGAAGAATATTGATTTCATAATCACCTTTTTGTTGGAAGATTTGGTTGAATGAGATGAGGTTGAAGAGATGGGTTGAAGGAGGAGATTTTTTAAGGGTATATCTGTCATGACTTGAAAACGTGATAATGTGACTTTTTTTTGAATGACAAGGATGCCACTGATTTATGTGACCAATTTGGAGAAGTGCATGGATCTATGTGAGTCACTTTCAAGTACATGAGCTTATGTGACCCTTTTGAGCAAGTAGAGGGGCTTATTTGACCTTTAATATTCCTGCATCCAAATTCTTATCTCATCTAGTTTCATGTTGAGAAAATTTTGTTCAAAGACATAAACTGATATTTTTTACCATATTACTGATATGAACCTCGGTAGGAAGTTCACAACGGACCGTGCCACTTCGGATGGAGCAGACCGCAACCCACGAACTCGAGCCTTGCCAGAACCTTGGTTTGGAAGAACCGCAACCCAAGCAATGGAATTTCGTGAACCTATGGTCCAAGTCGAATCACGCCACAAACGATGATGGAAGAATCGTTTGATAAGTGAAAGGTTTCGCTCAAGCTAAGCAATCCAGCAATTAGCAAGAACACGCAAGGAGTATCTTAACTCACAAAAAGAATTATCAATCTCAAAAGGTTCGTGCCTTTTATTGCTAGGAGACCTCCTTATATAGGCTCCAAAATACTAAAGTATTCCTAAACAAGCTAACTCCTAAAAAGGAGTTCAAAGGCTGGCCAAAACTCTCTTACCTAATCTAAGGATATTCTGGCCGAACTAAATAAGAAATAATCTAAGCAAATAATATGTAATAGAATAACTAATATTCTGGCCGAATTATTTACCTAATTAAGAAATAATCTAAGCAAATAATATCTAATAGAATAACTAATAGCTGCACGTCCTAAACAAGTAGATGCACGGACTAAATAGGCTGATTCTTCTTGATTCTCCATGTGCGCATGCATCCAGAAGTTTGCGTGCATGTCAAGCTTCCAAAATAGCCTCTATCACGTGCATGGGCTTTGCATGGGCCTCATGCACGTCCTTGCACTTGTACGCATTGGCTTGAGCCCAGACTTCTTGCATTAATCCATTAAGTGCTGTTTGAAATGTTTTGGCTCTTGCTCGTGTCATCGGCCCAATTGGTACTTGCACTTGCTGTGAGTCTTGTAGCTTCACATCATTCCCCTCCGCTTGAAAAGGATTTGTCCTCAAATCGTCACCTACATCAAACGGACTCAAATCAGCAACATTGAAAGAAGCACTAACATTATACTCACCTGGCAGGTCAAGCTTGTAGGCATTGCATTTATGCGTTCAAGCACTTGAAACGGACCATCGCCCCGTGGTAGCAACTTTGAACATCGTTGCGCGGGAAAGCGTTCCTTTCTCATGTGCAACCAGACCCAATCACCAGGCTCAAAGACAACCTTGTGCCGCCCTTTGTTTGCTTATCTCGCATAGTGCTCCGTTCGTTTCTCTATGTTCATTCGCGCCCTCTCATGCAGTTGCTTGACAAATTCAGCCTTCCTCTTGCCATCTAAGTTAACATGCTCACTCGAAGGCAAAGGTGATAAAGCCAATGGAGTCAAAGGATTAAATCCATAAACAAGCTCAAATGGTGAGAATTGAGTAGTAGAATGAACTGAACGATTATAAGCAAATTCAACATGTGGTAGACATTCTTCCCAAGTCTTAATGTTATGCTTGATAAGTGCTCTCAATAAAGTAGACAAAGTCCTATTTACAACTTCAGTTTGACCATCAGTTTGTGGATGACAAGTAGTAGAAAATAACAACTTGGTACCTAACTTACTCCACAAGGTCTTCCAAAAGTAACTCAAGAACTTAGCATCTCTATCAGAAATAATAGTTCTAGGCATACCATGCAACCTAACAACTTCTCTAAAGAACAAATCAGCAATGTTTAAAGCATCATCAGTCTTATGACATGGAATAAAATGTGCCATCTTAGAAAACCTATCCACTACCACAAAGATTGAATCCCTTCCACGTTTAGTCCTAGGTAGTCCTAACACAAAATCCATAGAAATATCAATCCAAGGCTCACTAGGTATAGGTAGTGGGGTATACAAACCGTGGGGTTTTACCTTTGACTTGGCTTGCTTGCATGTGATGCAACGCCCACAAACTCTTTCAACGTCGCGCTTCATGTGTGGCCAATAGAAGTGATCTTGTAGCATTGCCAAAGTCTTGGCGATTCCAAAGTGCCCCATCAATCCGCCTCCATGTGCCTCCTGAATTAGCAACTCTCGCATAGAACAATTAGGCACACAAAGTTTGTTCTCACGAAATAGGTAACCGTCATTCTGAAAAAATTTACCACTTGCACTCTTCTCTGTAGCTCGGAACAGATCACCAAAATCAGTATCATCAGCGTACAACTCTTTAAGGTGTTCAAAACCAAGTAACTTCGCATCAAGAGTTGAGATCAAAGCATACCTTCGCGATAGGGCATCAGCTACTACATTTTTCTTACCTTGCTTGTAGCGAATGACATAAGGAAATGTCTCAATGAACTCCACCCATCGTGCATGCCTCCTATTCAGCTTGTGTTGCCCCTTTAAGTGCTTGAGTGATTCATGATCAGTATGGATCACGAATTCCTTGGGCCACAAGTAATGCTGCCATGTTTCCAATGTTCGAACTAGCGCATACAATTCTTTGTCATAAGTTGGATAGTTCAAGGTTGCTCCACTTAGTTTCTCACTAAAGTAGGCAATTGGTCTCCCTTCTTGCATGAGGACAGCTCCAATCACTATACCTGAGGCATCACATTCAACTTCAAAAGTTTTAGCAAAGTTAGGCAAAGCCAACAAAGGAGCATTAGTCAACTTCTCTTTGATGAGTTGGAATGAGTTCTCTTGAGCTTCCCCCCAACTAAATCCAACGTTCTTCTTGATGACTTCAGTGAGGGGCGCGGCTAGGCTACTAAAGTCTTTCACGAACCTCCTGTAAAAGCTAGCTAAGCCATGAAAACTTCGAACGTTAGCAACACTTGTAGGACTTGGCCAGTCCCGGATGGCTCGGATCTTCTCCTCATCAACCTGTATCCCATGAGCACTAACAACAAAGCCCAAGAATACAAGTTTATCTGTGCAAAAGGTGCACTTCTTCAAGTTGGCAAACAATTGATCCTCTCTAAGTGCATCTAGGACAGATTTCAAATGCTCTACATGATCCTCTAAACTCGTACTATAAATGAGTATATCATCAAAGTACACAACGACAAATTTGCCAATGAATAGACGTAAGACATGATTCATAAGACGCATGAATGTACTAGGTGCATTAGATAACCCGAACGGCATGACCATCCACTCATACAACCCATATTTTATTTTAAAAGAAGTCTTCCACTCATCTCCTTCCTTCATCCTAATCTGATGATAACCACTTTTTAAGTCAATCTTAAAAAATATGCAAGATCCATGCAACTCATCTAACATATCATCTAAGCGAGGAATAGGGTGACGATATTTTACCGTGATGTTGTTGACAGCTCGGCAATCAACACACATCCTCCATGATCCATCCTTCTTAGGCACAAGTAGGACTGGAACAGCACATGGGCTCATGCTTTCTCTCGCGTACCCTTTTTCCAAAAGCTCATTGACTTGCCTCTCAAGTTCCTTTGTTTCCTCAGGATTACTTCTATATGCGGGGCGGTTAGGTATGATAGCTCCTGGAACAAAGTCAATTTAATGCTCAATCCCTCGTATAGGTGGTAATCCAGCTGGTAGCTCTTCGGGAAAGACATCCTTGTAGTCCTGCAAGAGAGAAACAACCATACTAGGCAAGTGTAGTTCAAGTTCGTTAGTGATCAAAAGTGTCTCCCTACACCGAAGTAAGATCATAGACTTTTTTTCAAAACAAGCTTGCTTGATTTCACTTGCTCCCACATAGTAGTTCTTTTTCCATCCCTCAGATTTTCTCTCAATGGCCGATTTCAATTCTGTTTTTCCGGCTTCTTTTGCTCGCTCCATTGTATCCTCTCTTTTGTCTGTTTTTCCTTTCTGTTTTTCGGCTTCTTCTTTCCTCTCAATTCGTTTCTTTTGCTCACTTTTTTTCCTCTCATCACTTTCTTTTTGTAACTTCATCTGATCTTCACAAACTTGTGATGGCGCTAAGGGTGCCAAAGTGAACACACGCCTATTGAGTGTGAATGAGTACTTGTTGGTGTGTCCGTCGTGAGTTACCCTTCTATCAAACTGCCACGGCCTCCCCAATAGTAGATGACTAGCTTGCATTGGCACAACATCGCACAACACTTCATCTTCATACTTGCCAATGCGGAATGTCACTAGCACTTGCTTCTCCACTCGTACTTCTCCACTATCATTCAGCCATTGCAGCTTGTAAGGTTTAGGGTGTTTCTTCGTGAGTAACCCTAACTTCTCAACCATAGTAGTGCTTGCCACGTTAGCACAGCTGCCTCCATCAATGAGGATACTACACACCTTGTCCTTGACATAACACCTTGTATGGAAGATATTCTCCCTTTGTGCTTTGTCGTCTTCTTCTCTTGCTTGCAAGTTTAAGGCTCTTCTTGCCACTAGAGTGAGTCCTTCAGGAACTTGAATTTCCTCTTCGGATACGTCTTCCAATGAAGGCATGCTTTCATGATCCGAATCTTCTCCTTCTGTTACGACCTCCCCACTCTCTCTAATCACCATAATCTGTTTGTTAGGGCATTGACTTGAGATGTGCCCCCTTTCTTGACACTTGAAGCACTTGATATCACGGTTTCATGTGGGAGTGGCTTCCACCTTCTTTTGAGAATTGGCATTGGAACTCTCAGTCTTGTGCTCTATCTTGGTTGCCTGTGGTTTGTCAAATTTCTTTGAATAGTTTGGCTTCCAATTAGCACTTGATGTAGCTCTTGTCCCTCCTCCTCCTCTCTTCAGTTGCTTCTCAATTTTCGTGGCCATATGCACCATATCCTCCAACTCCACATAGTGTTGCAACTCTACTTTGTCATGGATCTCAGGATTGAGTCCATTCAAGAACCTTGCCATGGTAGCTTCTCTATCTTCCTCCACGTCAGCTCTTATCATGGCCATCTCCATCTGTTTGTAATATTCTTCCACGCTCAGACTTCCTTGTCTCATTCCTTGTAACTTCTTATATAGCTCTCGGTAGTAATGACTTGGAACAAAACGTTTCCTCATCACCGCTTTCATCTTCTCCCATGTAGCTATAGGACGCTCTCCATTACGCCTCCTGCTTATGACAAGTTGATCCCACCATGTTATAGCATAATCAGCGAATTCAGTCACAGCTAGCTTTACCTTCTTTGTTTCAGAACAATTGTGGCAATCAAACATGAACTCAATCTTCTTCTCCCACTCTAGGTATGCTTCCGGGTCAGATCGACCTGCAAAGGAAGGTATCTTCAGCTTAATACTTCCCAAGTTGTCATCTCCTCTTCGCCTTGCCTCTCTAGGTGGGCGGTTAGTCCTTGCTCGCCTTAGATTCCTTGTAGAGCCTACGTCCTCCTCCTGAGAAGGGTCGGAATCTTCTTCACTTGTGCTTCCCAAAGGTGCTCTCCTTCTTTGTGGACGGAATTCTCCTCCACTTGTGCCTCCCAAAGGTGCAAACCTTCACTGTGCTTGGACTTCTCTTCTTGGTTGTTGGCTGTTGCGAGTGTCCTCCATTGCATCTATGCGTTGTTGCAATGGCTCCATCTCCGCTCGCATCATTTGTTGGAATTTTCCTTTTATGGCCTCCACAAATACCTTAAGACCAACATCAGCCAACGTACCCTCTTTTTCTCTTTGATCTTCGTAAGACATCTTGCTGCAAGAAAATTTTGTTAGTAAAAAAAATTGATGGCCTCACAAGTTCACTCCCTTACGTGTTTACTCTCAATGTAAGTTGCACTCAAGTTCACTCGTGTTTGCACTCAATTATTTGACTTTTCTCTCTAATGCACTCACAAACTCTTGCCTTTTTTCTCTCGTGATACTCTTGTACGTTCTTACTAAGCTAACAAGGCTTTGCTTGAACTACACGGGTCACTATCAAAGGTAGTTCCTTGTTTTCTTGCGCTGCACGTAGATTAATTCAGACTGACTTCCTCTTGTTTTCTGTCCGCCTATTGGTCTTGCTTCTTGCTTCCTCTTTTATTTCTCTTGCGTCTTCTCTTTAATCACAAGCTTTAGTCTTGCAATTTCCTGTTTAGTCTTGCTTCTTCTTTTGTTTTCTGTTTTCTTTTTTTCTTTTTTTTTTCTTTTTTTTCTTTTTTTTTGATCAGAATACACAACCTAGAATACTAAGTCACAAAGCTGATTGCTACGAAACACAAACTACTTATGAAAAAAAAATGAATTGGATACTAGACTAACAAAAGGAAAGGTAAAGATAGATAGTAGCAAGCCGTGGCTCTGATACCAAATGATATGAACCTCGGTAGGAAGTTCACAACGGACCGTGCTACTTCAGATGGAGCAGACCGCAACCAACGAACTCGAGCTTTGCCAGAACCTTGGTTTGGAAGAACCGCAACCCAAGCAATGGAATTTTGTGAACCTATGGTCCAAGTCGAATCACGCCACAAACGATGATGGAAGAATCGTTTGATAATTGAAAGGTTTCGCTCAAGCTAAGCAATCCAGCAATTAGTAAGAACACGCAAGGAGTATCTTAACTCACAAAAAGAATTATCAATCTCAAAAGGTTCGTGCCTTTTATTGCTAGGAGACCTCCTTATATAGGCTCCAAAATACCAAAGTATTCCTAAACAAGCTAACTCCTAAAAAGGAGTTCAAAGGCTGGCCAAAACTCTCTTACCTAATCTAAGGATATTCTGGCCGAACTAAATAAGAAATAATCTAAGCAAATAATATCTAATAGAATAACTAATATTCTGGCCGAATTATTCACCTAATTAAGAAATAATCTAAGCAAATAATATCTAATAGAATAACTAATAGCTGCACGTCCTAAACAAGTAGATGCACGGACTAAATAGGCTGATTCTTCTTGATTCTCCATGTGCGGATGTATCCAGAAGTTTGCGTGCATGTCAAGCTTCCAAAATAGCCTCTATCACGTGCATGGGCTTTGCATGGGCCTCATGCATGTCCTTGCACTTGTACGCATTGGCTTGAGCCCAGACTTCTTGCATTAATCCATTAAGTGCTGTTTGAAACGTTTTGGCTCTTGCTCGTGTCATCGACCCAATTGGTACTTGCACTTGCTGTGAGTCTTGTAGCTTCACATCAATTATCTTTTAAAATATTTTTATTTTATTCATCATGTTTAACCCAATTAAGTATAATTTTATTTATTATATGATATTCACGTTTGATATCCAATTTTTTTCGGAATCAAATTCAAATATTTTAATATTCGATACACATTCTGATTATCTAAAATTTATATTTTCAGGTACGAATGCAGATAAAGATAGTACAATATTTAGTTGGGATACTTGATTAAAAAACTTACATATTTTTTAAATTATATAATGAAATATCTAAAATATTCGGATGATATGTCATTTGCTATGAATAATTTTGGATGACATTTCATTTGAATGAAATTGTAAATGACATGTTGTTTAATAACTTAGATAGTTCAAATTATCCTTATCTATTTTTTTAGATATCATTTAGCTTCTTCTTCGGATAGAGATACAAATACAAAAAAATGCTTGTTTAAATATTTTAGATAATTGACATTTGAATAAGCATAATGCATTTTCTCTTTTGTTTCTTGAAGGATAGTTTTGTCTTTAACCAAACTTTAGACTGAAATGTTAAATATACCAAAAAATAATTGTAATTAATGTTTAATAAAAATATCATACACCAGACAATATAACTAGAAAATGAGTATGTCTAGTAATATTTTGTATTATTTTTCTGGGCCTGGATTGAGTGCGGACCGACCCCAAGAAGTACCGTACGGACCAAAGATACTGACCTTAGAGGTAGTGGTTTACAATAAAGTGATAATGATATACATGTTGTGTTCATATTTGCAAAGGGTGAACTTGAACTTGTTATCTTTTTGCTAGTTTAGGCATTGGCAACGAACTAAGACCGGAGCTCCGAGGAGCGTGTGAGTTGTTTTGCCGGACCAATCAAGGAATTGTATATAGCACGATTATCAGACGTATTAAGTAAAGTTATAATGATATACATCTGCATCGATAATAATGGTATAGAGTGAAGTGATAATGACATACTTGTGAATTGATAATGATATACATGTGAAATTATAATAATATAATGGTTCAAACTATCAAAAAAGTTATTTGAAGTGGAAGCCAGTTCTATTCTCTTGCTAATTATATTGTTGGAGCAGAAAATTATCATTGAAATCATCCCCTACTCATTTCTAAAAAAAATAAGATTTTGCTCCACATGATGCAAACCGGGTCATAACATTCCGCACTCAATTCTCGGCCAATTTTTTTAGCTCTTTCCTCAAGAGATACCAAACACACCAAATAAGGAAGGTGTTGTAATTCTTAAATGTTGCTCTTGGACTTGTCTATGTAATTTTTAAAATAATTTTTTCTAAAAAGTATTTTTTTTACATTTTTCGAAATTTAAACCTGAACTTCCTTGATATATGATTTTTAAAGTAGAACTTCTGATCTTAATCCCTTCTCTTGCCTTATTAAAGTGTTAGTTCTGTTCAATCTAAACTTTGATATAATTATTTGTTCGATCCATTCAATTATGGTCCGAATTTAATTAAACTTTTTGTATAAGGTTCTCCGGATGAATTTTTCCAATTTTATTTCCAACTTCCGGGTCCAGATTGGGCCCGAAATGAGATTATTCTGGACCATTTGGATCAAAGGCCTATGGGGTGGCATTTTCGTAAATAAGTTAAAACCAATGGACAGAAGAGACAAAAAGGCACACGCGTGCAAGGGGAATACAAGGCTATCATGCGCGTGAGAGGGGGAAAGAAAAATTGACCCACGCGCTTCCAATTAGAAGGGCCCCTTTCTGCTTTGTGATTTTTTTGTTATTTAAATAATTAATTCATTTATTTTGTCTTTTAGTTAATTATTTAATTAATTTATTATAAATTTTATTAAGTATTAATCGGGCATACCATTTCTCATAACCGGGTATGTAATTAAGACATAATCGGGTATGTCATTTAATTAATTATCGTAATCTGGGTCATTCCATTCTCGTAACCCGAGCTTGGCATTTCTTGTAAACGAGCATGCCATTCTCGTAACCCAGGCCTTCCATTCTTGTAACCCGGGCCTAGCAATTTCTCGTAATCGGCCATGTCATTCTCGTAATCGGGCCTGACATTTCTCGTAAAGGGGCATGCCATTCTTGTACTCCGGGCATGCCATTCTCGTGACCCGGGCATACCATTCTCATAACCCGGGCATGCCATTCTCGTGACCCCGGCCTGCCATTCTTGTGACCCCGGCATGCCATTCTCATAACTTGAGCATGCTATTCTCGTACTCTGAGCATTCCATTCTCTTGACCCCGATCTACCATTCTCCTAATCCGGGCATGCCATTATCGTAATCCTGGTATGCCATTCTCGTGGCCCCAGCCTGCCATTCTCGTGACCTGGGCATGTCATCCTCGTAATCCTGGCGTGCCATTCTCGTAACCTGGGAATGCCAAGACTTAAATCTTCACAACTCAAAATGAATGACATACCATGGGTGAACAAATCAGTTCGAACATCAAACATGGATATCAAACAAAAAGTGGACATGAACAAAATGAACGAATTGATTTTAATCCAAAAAGGAATATCAGCCATCCTCCATTCTAATTAGAAACCCAAACTACACCACCAACAACAACAAATAAAAAGCATACTCGTATCAACCTGCATTCCTCCAAGCAACGAAGACAACTACAATTTTGAATATAGAAAAAAACAACTACGATTTATCAATTACACCGGAACATCATCCCCTTTCAAAAACTCGAAGACAACTACATCAAATTGGTACGCAACAACACAATCAATGCAATCCCATCACGTACAACCCTTGCATCAACTTGTATTCCTTAAGCAACGAATATTCTTCAAGACCAAATACTTGATATAGCTTGAAACGTGTACAAAAATTAATCGCTCTCCTAATCCATAAAACATGGACGAAGACAGGGACGAGATGGAGGACTCGAAGAAGAACGACCATAGGTAGGAGAGGGATCGCGAGCGCGACCAGGATAGGGAGCACCGAGAAGGGTAGAGTGGGTCCGACAAGCCCGCCTCTAGCTTCCCTGGCGGTGGATTCGATCTGGAACTCCTCGTCGGCGCGGTGGAGCATCTTGAACTCCTCATCGTCGTCATCGTGTGCGTAGAGGATCTGGATCTGGAATGCCTCATCGTCATCATCGTCGGGATCCAGGCGCGGTGGGCTCGTCGACAATAAAAGCCGCTCCAAGAGAAGAGAAGAGGTCTGGATCTCCTCGTCGGAATGGTGGGATGCTCTTGGAGAGGCCGGTGATACTCATCGTCGACGCCGACGCCGATGCCGATGCTGGAACTTCCACCGTCGACGACAACAATGACGCCGTCTCAGACCAGTGAGTTCGCCGGCGTCCAGAGAAAAAGTAGGAGAGATAAAAGAGGGCGGAGAGAGGTAGGTCTCTGTTTCTTGCGAGAGTGCGAGAAGAGTGACAAGGAAGAGAACATAAAAGAAGAGTGAGAGCGTGCTAAAAGACTAAAATACCCTTAGATAAATTACTACCGTCAGATCTCTGACGCGCATCTAGTGATCAAGATCAAGTGGTCCAGATTTAATCAGGCCGTTTGGACAAAAAAGTTTCACTCCGCACTGAATCTAGTGCTCCAACTACCCGCTATCTACGTTTCTCGATTTTTTCGGTTCGAACTGAGCCAAAGCAAACTTACGTGTTAATTTGTAGGGATGGCAGAAATACCCATACCCTGAGGGTTGGACCCTACCCTTACCCTACGGGTCTAGGGTATGTTGACTTTGACTGGGTCTAGGGTAGGGTATGGGTATGGGTCAATGTTTAGAGGTAGGGTCTAGGGTAGGGTATGAATTCATAGCTAGACCCTGTGGGTCGGACCCTACCCTTACATTTTTACCATATTTTAGACTCTACCCTAATTAGACTCTAGTTAGACCCTTGTTAGACCGTATTGATAATATATATAATATACTTTACGGTTAACTTTAACATATTTATTATGTTATTCCGCAACTAGCTTAGAAGATGTCGTGAATAATGGATCACTAGAAGCTGACATGCTATATTTTTCTTTTGTTAAATTGTTTATATACTTCAAACTCTAAAAAAAAACTTTGGACTATTGAAATTAAATTACAAAATTTGATGTTTCATCAATTTTCTATTGAATGTTGATGTGTAACGTAGTAGATGTCTTGAATTTATTTAAATTTTATATAAAAATTAAGTTTTGATTAAAAATTATCAAAATGCAGAACGTTAAAGGGTCGGACCCTGCAGACCCTGTATACCCTGGGTCTCCAGGAGGGTAGGGTATGAATCTAACAATGAAAATTTGTAGGGTCGAGGGTAGGGTATGGGTCCATTCAAAAAAATTAGGGTATGGGTAGGGTCTTATCAATACCCTACCCTACCATACCCATTGCCATCCCTATTAATTTGTTAGCTAAAAAATTATTTAAAAAATATTGGTTTATCAATTATTAATTTAATAATATCATTCTGTGCTCCATAAAATTTCAAGGGCAGCTAGGTAAATAGAACATGATTGACCCTAACTAAGCTCGTGTCGTGGTCGTACCAGTCACATACGGCACCATGTTCCCACCCACCTAATTCGTTCACCAAACAAACATCATCCAACAAATAGATTTGGATAATAAATATCTAAAACATTGTCATATTCTTCGCCTTCTCGATGCTTTTCATCTTTTCTTCTCAATTGGGGCGGTTGGGCAAATATTCCCAACATATATCTGATTTAAAATATGTAGTAGTTAATACTTTATTTTTTTTAGTAAAAATGAATTTTAGTATTCATCTATTTGCAAACCACTATTTTACAAAATTTAAAATATTCGATAAAATGACAGAGGTTTCTCAAATTTACATTTTTGGACAGAAATATCTCAAATATAATTAAAAAATGTTTATTGGTTCATCATTCTTAAATATATTCTAAAAAATTATTCAAAATTAAGCAATGCAAACAATGTTATTTAGTGTTTTGTTAAAAATTATAGTCCATACAATTTTTTTTTGGGACCGTATTTGGATGGGCCAACGAAATCACTTCCATTCATTTTGGTTCGGTGGGTTCCATGCGGGGACGGCTGATGATTCATCTCTTCTCTTCCCATGTCAATTTTTATCTTCAGGCAACTTTCTCATTTTTTTTGGCTGATGTATAATTTCTTGGCAAATTCCAAAAAATGTGCTTAAGAATCAGTCAAAATAAAAAATGGTAACGTGGACTCTGGTGATGTAAACTCTTAATTAGTATTAATGCATGCCGATTATACCAATTAAATTCTAATAAAAAATCCAGGGAAGTATATTTAAGAGAATATATTTAAGACTGGTAAAGGTACATCCTCCTAGTTGAACAACAACTAAACTTACGGGACTCTATTTATATCATTTTAAAATTCAGCACCTTTTTGGGATTTGATCAAAATTATAGCACCTTTTTTGGACTTTTTTCCCATTTATATGTTTTATTTAGTTAGTTTGTATGTGTATATATATCTGTATATATTTGCAATCTAATTTTTTAAAACTTCCATACTACGTATATATTGAAATTCAATTAGAACCTCGCATACTTTTCAATAACTTTAAGTACAAATAACGTCATTTTATGTTGGTTCTGAGTCTGATCATTAATATATATTATTTGTAAATAATAGATGTAATATTATTTATATTTATATTCAATTAAAAATATTTATTTTTTATAAAATTTACCAAATTTTTTTATCTATATAGTTTATAAAAAAATTTGATGTTCTAGAAATTTGTTTTTTGAATTTTCTTCAAGAATTTTGATTAAGAATCCACGATTAATTTATATTCCATGCTAAATGGACTTCAATAAATTAGTTTACGATAAAATCTCCAAAATGAGTGTTAATGCCAGCTTGAAATTTCTTTGTGCACGTTCATAAATGGTCCAATTCTTGAACTATACCCCTTGAAGTCGCAACGCCATTCACAACATGAGAGGAGATCACTAGTACTTTTTGGTCGAAGTCTATTGTGCAATTTTTTGATAAATATAATTTATATAACATGCTAGTCTTAAAGTATTTTAAGGGCTGCCCTTGAAAAGAAAAACTTATGAAGCACAATCATGACTTGAATGTCGTGGCTTTTGCTTTTAACCGGACAACGATTATCGATGATAGAAAATTTATATCGGGTTATTGCATATTCGTTAGAGATAATCCCGTCATTTGGAGATCCAAAAATAAAGCGCAGTGGCAAGGTCAAACGTAGAAGCAAGATATCGTTATATGGTTGTGATTGCTTGCAAGCTGACTTGGATCAAGTGTACTTGATGAATAATAATTCACAATCCAGGGCCTTATGAAACTACATTGTGAGGATAATGTTGCCATCTTAATCGCTTCAAACATTATTTTCACAAGCTTACGAAGCATATAGAAGTATATTGTTACTTCATGAGAGACAAATGTGTCATTGTTTCTCCATACATTCAAAACGAAGAACAAACAATTGAAATGTACACTAATTCAATTGGAACTTTCCAATTTAAGTATCATCTTGCCAAGTTGTGTGTTTGTAATTATTCTCCCCGACTTGATGGAGTTTTATGAATGAGAATCATTGTAGTCTTTTCATCTCTCTTCATTTCATCACCTCACCTTGGAAGTTTATTAGATAAGTCATTAGGACTTCTTCTACAAAAGCTACTTCACTTCAACGACTAAGTATTACATGCATATTATTTGTTACAATCATATATATAAACCTCCTACTTACGGATAAATGATTAATGGAACAATAATTATCACTTGATTAACAATGATTCATCATTAATAGAAAATAGAAAATAATATAAAATGGAAAATGGAAAATAGAAAACTAGAAAATAGAGAAGTGCAAATTGAAAAATAGAAAAAAATGAAAAGCAAAAAAGTGAATAAACACAAGTTGATTTAACCCATCTGTGATTGTTTATTGTGTTTTAATACTTTAAGCGTTTTCACCTAATTGTGTTGCCAAGTTTGTAATGATTGTTCTCTAGTACAAGAAAAAAATAAAAATGTAAAATTAGAAGAGGATACATATTCATCACCATATTTGTTTAATCCATTTTGGTAATATTGATAACCATTAAAAGGAAAAAAATCTTCTTGAGATCTTGCAATCTAGTTTCCAGAAAAGTAGATCGAGAAAACTATTTTCTCTATATATATATATTTTAAAAATTATTTTTCGTTTTCTCAAAAGTGGTCATTTTTTCTATAAGTAGTTTTTATTAATATAAAAGCATACAAATATAATACAAACAAGAGAAACCAAGAAAGCAAACGGGATGATCAACATCTTGACAAATTTGTTCGGGCTCGTTTGGTTTGCAGTATTGCAAAGATTGATAAATATGATAAGTTAGAAATTGCAATATTTTATATAGAACATAGGAATGAAAAAATCTATTCTAATTATGAGAACTTAATTTGGAAATATAACTGGAAGAATATTTTATATAAAAATACATTGAAATTGAGAGAATGTGCTTCTTTCAACATTGTTGATAAATAATACGATTGAGTAGCATTGCATCATTTGCATGTATTGTTAAGAAGATAGAAGAATTGCAGACCCAACTCTGCCTCTGCTCTGCTGCAAACTCTGTTCTCCTAATCCAGATCATTGGTAATAATCATACTCCAATCATTTCCAACGTTCACCAGCTACCTCCAGCTCCTGATCTGCAACGGCCATTGTCTCGAGTTGTTCACAATTTTACAATTGTACAACAATTGTTCATCTTCTTCCTTAAACGGCTAGTTTCTCATCAATGTACAGCTATCCTAAACGGCTACTTAGCTATGCTAAATGACTATAATTACTTTAGTCTAGATAATTACAACTCCAATGTGTATATAAACCATGTAATTATTCATTAATTAATAGACTGAATCACTTTTAACATCCAAATAACTCCAACATACAGAATGCTAATGTTTATTTAAATTCTCGTAATCCTTTTGCCTCTTCCCAATCAAACCCTTAAGTCTTTTATTAGAGTTTGTCATGGGTCAAATGTTATTTCTCGGAGGATGGTGTACTTGATTATGATCTAAAGTCTAGACAGGAGTTAATTCTTTCTTCGTAAGACAAGATTGCTCCGTATTAAGTGCTTACAGGCTACGGCAATCGTCCCCAAGATACAACGACTTTCTTACTTCAAGTTCGTAGCACAACAAATCTCGAAACCTCGGCGAACCTTTGGATACTCGGAACTTTCTTGAGAGAGAGAGAGAGAAGAGAATAAATATTGCTAAAGAAATATTATGCAATAAGTTGTTGGGATAATTTGAAAGTGAGGAGGCAGAAGGAAATGGAGGGTTGGAATCCGAAATGGTACAGGCACCCCTTCGCACCCCAAATTTCCTAACCATCCCTTCGGCTAGAGGCACTCCTTCGGCTAGGCCTGCTCGTGACTCTTCGGATGCTCGTGACCCTTCGTTTCAAGCAGACTGTAGTTTTTCCGAATTCAGCCAAAAATTTGAAGGCTCCTCACGATGATGCGTACGTGCGAGTGCGTCTCAAAAGTGCCATGCACACTTTCGTAAAGCACCATCCTCGCATCATGTCTGAGTTGCCTTTCTAGGTAGTCCACTAGTTCTTAGCTACCAAAGGACACCTGTTTATAAATTGAGGTTCATTTGCTACCGCAACCAATGTGGGATTGGTGTCCCCTCCCACTTTGGAATTCCAACATTAAGTTACAACTTTAGGCATTCATTTTTCATTCATCCGAAATTGAATTTGAGAAAATAAATATACTAGAATTACATACACGAAACGTAGATTCTAAAATTGTAACTTAATTTGATTTTTATCTAATGAAACTATTTGTTAAAATTGCACAAAATTTGGTCTATTACCAATGCAAATTTCCAACATCAAACCCAAAACTCCAACTAATTTCCAAGCGTTATATATACCAAAAACAGGGTTAATCCTATTTGTCTTTAATTGGTAGGTTTGTGCATTTATTAACTATCCATATCAGGATTTGACTAGATAGTTTTATATGTCAATAAATAATTTCTTGATTTTACATGGTATATAAGTGTGCATATATATAAATAAATATGGGTGGTCCATGACACATTTTCATAGACAAATACTGAGAAGGTGCCTCTTCTTTCAAACATTATAGGGTGAAAATGGAATCCTCAACAGGAGGCAGTGTTGCTTCAGGTTATGAACAAGAAGTCTCTAATAGCTCTGGAAAAGATAAGAAGGCATATCATCGCCACACTGCTAAACAAATACAAAAGCTTGAAGCGTAAGACAATTATTCTTTCCTCTCTCTTTTCGCTTCTAATTATTTGGTTGATACAACCTCAGAACACGTACCGAACCTATTAATCCGGATTTCAGCCGACTATTTTTGCGTCTAATTATAAACACTAATGTGTCTTTTTGAGAAGGACTCTTCGGGTTTAGAGTAACATCTGTATATATGTTGTATTTTTTGAAGTAGTTTCA
The DNA here is from genome assembly GCA_963995505.1 of Hypericum androsaemum. Taxonomy (NCBI): domain Eukaryota; kingdom Viridiplantae; phylum Streptophyta; class Magnoliopsida; order Malpighiales; family Hypericaceae; genus Hypericum; species Hypericum androsaemum. The sequence goes on from OZ023183.1 coordinate 8,902,407, forward strand.
TGTTGTGCCTTATCATTCACAAAATTTTTTTTAATACAAAGGTTCTATAAGCAATTCCCACATCCAGACGAGAGCCAACGACGACACTTGAGTAGGGAGCTCGGTCTTGAAGCTAAACAGATTAAATTCTGGTTTCAAAACAAAAGGACGCAGACGAAGGTGACTTTAAATATTTTCTTATTTTTTTCTCTTATAAGGTTGTGTATGTTTATAAAAAATTCCCATTAAAGAGGATTAATTCTCTACATATAAACCGCTTACCGGACCATTTAGCACTCTCAAACTCTCATTTTAAAAATGAATTTTTGTATGAGTAGGGTCCGACAGGGGTAGTATAAATATTTGTGCCACCTCTATTGGTAACAACTGCAAAACAAATCTATTTTTTTAACGATCAATCTATCTATCTTTGGTAAGTGTAATTTGTATTAATAACTTCAAGATGTACTACCAAACCTAGCTTTGTTCCTATTATTAAATGCTAATAAGACTTGATTTAAATAATTAAAAGCATATAACATTTATTGTAAGCTAAGAACTAATTCAAATTTAATACATGTAAAATTTGCAAACATCTGAACCCATATTTATGGATTAGTCGTAGTGTAAAATTGAAAAATTATCCAAATTGGTGATAAATTCTATTTAGTATAGAATATATCCAAATATGTGATAAGTTCATCATAGGATACATAATTTATGTTATCAATTATTGCAATCACTGAGTGACGTTTATTGTTTCGAAATGTTTAGTATTAGTCGTAATGTTTATGTTCTTAGAGCTTTAAGAACTACTCCACATGTCTATTTTAGGTTCGGATTGAGTAGGGACAAGAGTTGTCTCAACTGAAATGTATCAAGTCATTATACTTATAGACACGATTTGTAATAACTGTCAGATCTGTAGACACAGTTTTTAATAAAATCTGATGATCTAAACAAAATTTTCTCCGTGGGGACGACTTTTATGTTACCTCCACTCAAACCAAACCTTCTATTTTTTATATCGAACAGAGATTAGATTATAACTAATCATTGGGTGGTTATCAGACTCAAATCGAAAAAGCTGACAATTCTATGCTTCGCGCAAAGAACGAAAGGATCATGAGCGAGAACATGGCGATCCGAGAGGCCTTAAAGAACGTCATATGTCCGGCCTGCGGCGGTCCTCCCTTCGGCGAGGAAGAGCGTCAACGCAGCTTGCAAAAGCTGCAACTAGAGAATGCCCAACTCAAAGAGGAAGTCAGTTCTCTCTTATTCTTTCACTCATATTTACATTGGTTCATTTGTCTCCTCTCTTGATTTTGTTTGTTGGCTTAAAATTATGCATTGTTGTTTTTGAAAATTTTCCAAACTTACAATACCTGTTAATTTGGTAAATACCATGTTTCCATTTCGAGGTGCCAATTAATATCTCTCTCTCATAATAATTCCTCAAATGTTGTCATTAATATCATGGATTGAGTTGTAATTTTTTTTTAAATATGTTAATACAGCATGAGAAGATATCAAAGCTCCTTGCCAAGTACATTGGAAGGCCAATAGCAGGCTTGGAAACAAGCAATGCCCCACCATTCCCTGCCCCAAGAAGCCTTGGCGACGTCGCAACACCCGAAGCCCCCTACGCCTTCGCACGCCAGCCTGGCAGCGCCTTTTCGGACATGGAAAAGGCACTCATGTCGGATGCTGCATCACGTGCAATGGAGGAGCTACTGAGGCTGTTCCAAGAGGGTGAGCCATTTTGGGTCAACTCCAATTTGGACGAGAAGTTGGTCCTTAACCATGATTTTTATCAGAGGACTTTTCGCCGGGAGAACCACTTCAAGGGCACTAATGCTTGCTTTGAGTCCTCCAAGGAGACGGGGATTGTGTCAATGAACGGGATGAAGTTGGTCGATATGATCTTGGATCCGGTCAGTGAAAAAAAAAACCCTTATTTCTTATTGTTTCTGGTTGCAACGTACATTATTTCTTAGTGGTTTAGCCGCTCCTATCATGATTCTGTTCCTCAAATGCGCTTATTTTTTAAATATTTTTTGGGGCATATTATTATTTACAAGCAGTTGTCAAGAGATTACCCCGATTAATCGGAAGGAAATCATATATTCCTTACTTACCAGTCCTTGAAAAATTCTAGAAAAATAATTAGATCTTGGTTGCATTCATCTGACATCATATTAGATCAATATATACATTCACGGATATTATGGAATGTGGTTGCAACATATACTTACTTAAAAAATTAATAAGCATTAAGTTTATTATTGTCTCTTACATATCCGGATCCATGCATGTCGATCAAAATTACAGATATTAACTAGCAAGATATTTTTAATAATCTGATGGTGCAGAACAAATGGGCCGATTTATTTCCGACAATTGTAACAGAAGCGAAGACAATTTTCATGCTTCAAGTGGGAGATGCAAGAAACCGAAGTGGTTCCTTGCAGCTGGTAAATATAAATTTTGTTTTCCTAACTTAAGTTTATTGAGAATTAATTGTATATATGCAGTTTTAACGTTCGGACACTCTTTTTAACGGTGCAGATGTATGAGCAGATGCATATACTATCACATATGGTACCCTCAAGAGAGTTCATCTTCCTAAGGTTTTGCCGGCAAGTAGAAAGTGGGGTTTGGGTGATAGGAGATGTGTCCTATGAGTTCATCAAGGATATGTTGCCTTCTTCTTCAAGGTGCTGGAGGCTTCCTTCTGGATGCATGATCCAAGCTATGCCTAATGGATTCTCCCAGGTACAAAAAGTGTTACAGGAATCACTAAATCATTATTTATTTTTTTTGAATTTAGTACTAATTTTGAGTTTATTAATATTGCTCACACAACAAAAATCAATTTGGGTCTCCCACTTGATTTTGTCGTAAGGGAAACAATTATAGTCAAACTTTTTGGATCCAAAGTTTTTTTTTAAATCTAAATAGGAATCAGTAAATCATAATATCCAACATTATGGTTTGGTCAACTCTTCATTTACCTATGTAAATGTTCAATGTATCAATATTACATTAATATAATAATATTTAAGTGCAATTTGGTTAGGTAAGAAATATATGCATGTATTAATAGCCAAACTAAAATAATTTGTCTATAGATAAGGCCAAATATGTTAAATGCAAAATTTTCTAATTCCTAATTATAGGCAGTACGTAATAGTGTTAAATAATTGTTGGGAAAATTTTGTCACCATTTAAATGTCATACCGGGCTCGAAATTAGATTAATCAACCCAATGCCAATTGGTTAAACCAATAAATTATAGGCAAAAGATTCGCAATTACCAAATTAAAAGATCTTCAGTTCCACTCGCCAGATGAGAAGAGCAAAAATAAAAATCATAGGATCATTTTGCAAACTTTTTTTACGTTTTTTTATAAATAAAATTTATTAATAATAATATTTACAATTTACTTAATATAAATTTTTTTTTACGATATTACAATCGTCGACCTAAAATTGGAGCAGGTGACATGGATCGAGCATGTAGAGGTGGGCGACAGAATTCAAACACATCGTCTATACAGAGATCTTATCTGTCACGCCGGAGCCTACGGCGCTCAACGGTGGATTGCTACCCTCCAAAGGATGTCGGATAGATACTTGCTCTTTTCCGGAGATACCATTCTACCTAACCCTCATACTAGACCAGGTATCATTGATTTTTCAATCCCAAATTCTTTAAACCGGTCCAACACTTTCGGACCATATTTAGAATAATTATCTAATGGTTACATTTTTATTAATAAGGTTTGAACATAACACTTTTTTAATACAATCAAAATCTCTAACCAGTTAAACTAACTCTCTATAACAGAGGCAATGGGGAGCATTTTGGCGCTGGGACATAGGATGGTGAAGAGGTTTTGTGCCAATTTGGGCATGTCAACAAAGATGCATAATCCTAATTTATATGAAGTGAACAATAGCGGGATTCGGATATTTGCTCGAAAGAACACAGAGGTAGGGGAGCCATTTGGTCTCATTGTTAGTGCTGCCACTTCTTTCTCGCTGCCTCTCCCACCTGATGATGTCTTTACTTTCTTCACCAATGATGTATCCAGGTTCCAGGTTCGTCAAATTATTTCTTATTGATTATTAATTTATGTTCGAGTATAGTAAATTAAATTTTTTTTAAAGGTTTAATTAGAAATTGTAAAACTACTATAGTTTGTAAATATAAAAATTGAGTGTCAAAATTTGGTAAAGAGTCCAAAGTGGATTGTTGCTGACATTTACCTATAAGATATTCAAATAGGTATTTAAGGAGAATGAAAGAGATGAATTTACATTATTATTTACATAATTACGAACTTTATTATCAAAAAATAAAAAATTGTAGTGGTACATTACACTCAGACCTCACCATAAATTAAATCGAACGCGACTAGATAAATAGTACTTAAAACTAAATTCCAACTAAGCCACAATCTGGAAAGTAAAGAACTGCATCCTCCAACCTATAGGCCAGATGAGATTATTGGGTCATCAAACTTATGGGGTTTCACAAAACATTGGATTATTGGGTCTTGTTTAAATATTTTTTTTTTAATATTCACAGTGGGATATACTTTCAAATGGAAATCCGGTGCAAGAGATTGCACGTTTCCCTAGTGGAGCTCATGCCAGAAACTTCGTTTCTCTTATCCAGGTAACTCCATTTTTCTTCTTGTTATAATCTCTGACTTTAATTTACTTGTGAATCTATTAGTTATTCTACGTCCTACGCCTACATTAATCATATTTGTTCTCTAGGTTAAAAGATATTGAAATAAAATTTTCAAAGTGAAAAGGCCTGTCTATGAATTCATTCACATAGATCGTTTTCAGAATAATATTCATATTGTAACGTTTCCGTTGGAATTCTGGCAACGAATTAATTTCTTGATTTGTTCCCTTGACCGACACGTAAGCAAATTTGAAAATAATATGTTTTGACACACCAACAAATCATTCAATATTTTCATATTAATGTTGAATTCTAGAAGGTTAACTTAATCTTTCTTTTATATTTTATTGAAATTTTTTTGTTCTAAATATAACGAATGTAGAATTTATTCGATCTATCTAATAACATTTTATTGAAAAGTTGCACCAATTCATCCTATTAATTATAAATCGACCACAGTAAAATTTCTCATGTTATATTTTAAATCGCAAATATTGAATTCTGAATTATATAAGTTGGTTCAAGCATCCATATATGTTTCTCTGATCTTCTATTATATTCAACATATAATCAATACTTGTATAATTAAATAACAAAATTGGTAAATGGACATTTTATATATCCCTATGATATTAATTGTTCCTAAATTAATTTTCAGCCGCACAACCCGACGGAGAGCAACATCCTCGTACTGCAGGAGTCATGCACCGACAAATCATCGTCCCTACTGGTTTACGCTCCAATAGACGTTGCAGCCATGAACTTGGTCATCACTGGCCAAGACTGCTCGACGTTTCCTCTACTTCCGTCCGGGATTGTAATATCCGGTGATGGCCGTCCGGAGGCAGCGAAAGACAACGACGCCATCGACTCGTTCGCATCAGCAAGTGAGGCCCATGTGGGAACTAAACCGCCGCGGCCACCGCCCGGTACCCTCCTTACGGTGGCCTACCAGATATTGGTGGCGAGTTCCTCCAATGTTGAAGCCTCCATGAAAGCCAACATGGATTCTCTTGCTGCAATCAATACCCTTGTTAGCTCCACTGTCCAGAAGATCAAGCTTGCCTTGAGTTGCACGTCTTTGGACTAGGGTTTAAGTGTATTAGCATTTAAAACTTGGTATTGATTGTTTTATTATTACCTCAGGATTAATGTTGTTGCATTAATCTATTGGACTAGAATATGTCTATTCAATCTCAAGATGCTGCTCTTTTGACTATGTATTGTTATTTTTCCTGTTACATTACAATTGAAGTTATTGTTGCAAGATGTTTTAATTTAATTTTGGCTGAAAAACTAGCATAGTACCATATGATTTTATTATCTTTAATGGATCAATTCGTTGGCAGAGTTTTACCAATATTTTAACATTGACTATTTTTTTGTCAAAATAATTTTCAACTTTTATAAAATAGAAAATACAAAATGTCACTAAACCAATAAACCTCTATTTTTGATAAGTATGATTTTTTTGTGATCACCATGCAGTTTTTAAAATACAAAATACTAGATTAAAAAAAAAGTCAAACTATATGGTAGTAAACTAGAAAAACAATGTTAATTTTTGTTACACATTGAATATTAGAAATCATAATAGTTGATGTTTGAATTAAAATGAACCACATCATATAATACAAGATAATAAGTGTATTTTATTTGTTACTTATCAAAAACAGTGTATTTTTATTCGTGGGCATGGTTTGCCTCTTTCGGGTTCGTCGCGTGCCGTCTGTTATAATGGATCTACCAGATTTTTGTTAAGTAAATTGTAATTATGAAAAAATAATCAACTAAAAAAGCAACTTATTATACTTGCTTTGTGATACACCAACATTGTTCGCAATGTATAAAGTGGCCTATAAAAATTCATAACTAAAGACATACGTGTATGCACTAAGTTACCCATTTGCTCCAGAGTGTGACCTCTAACAGTTAGCCATACCCGTCAAATTATGGTTCTACCAGTTGGCAAGCATATAGCATTATACCTTGTTATTTACGGGCTAATCCACTGCCAATGCCCATATGTTTCTTTAGTTTAAACCCTCGTTGCAATTAAAAATTTGAGATAATTAGGATCTCAGGATATAGTCAAATAGACTCTGAGGATCCTGTAATTTTCCTACTAATTGTTGAGCCCCTGTAGTTTGGCTATTATTATACATTCCGGTCCCTATGGTCGGAATCGGTGATTTTCCGGCGAACTTCCCACCTGAAATATCTAAAATGTCCCTAGGCGTTGCTCTCCTGCCCTCTCCCAACGACCGCGTTCACGAAGGCTCCACGAAGGCGGTGATCCCCATCTCCCCGCCCTTCTGGCCGTCGAGCCAAGCCAACACGAAGGACACGATCGTCGCGGCGAGGAGAATCCGAACGAGTGTATCCCCAAACTAGTTGGCGATCAGCTTCAGGATCGAGACCCCCTTGTGCTTCTCTAGCTCATTGTATCCACAGATCCAGTGGCTCCACCTCCGTGGACGACAGGCCATCCTCCGTAGTCACCTTGAAGTGCAACAGGCACTCGCTCGGGTCCTTGGCCCACACGCGAAAGCCATCTCTGCCGTTGTCGGGGGCCGCATCGTCGGGGGCCGCAGCTCTCTTCCCGAAGTTGGGAGAGGGGAGAAACAGTGGAGTCGGGAGAGGGGAGAATAGAGGGCTGCGTCGTCATACAGGAGAAATGGTGAAGCCATCTCCACCATCGTCGGGGGCCGCATCGTCGTAGGGGAGAAATGGTGAAGCCATCTTTGTCGTCGTCGGGGGCGCGTCGTCATAGGGGAGAATCGGGGGCTGCATCGTCGAGGGCGGCGTCATCGTAGGGGAGAAATGGTGAAGCCATTTTTGCCGTCGTCGGGGGCCGCGTCGTCGTAGGGGAGAATCGAGGGCTGTGTCGTCGGGGGCCGCGTCATCGCAGGGGAGAAACGGTGAAGCCATCTCCGCCGTCATCGGGGGCCGCATCGTCGTAGGGGATAAACGGCGGGGAGTCAGGAGAGGGGAGAAACGGTGGGGAGTCGGGAGAGGGCAGGAGAGCAACGCCTAGAAGCATTTTAGACATTTCAAGTGGAGAGTTTGCCAGAAAAATTACCAATTCCGGCCACAGGAACCAGAATGTATAATAATAGCCAAACTACAAGAGCTCAGCAATTAGTAAGGAAACTACAGGGTTCAGAGTCTAGGTAGCTATTCAAATTGCAACAATATCAAGGAATCGAGTGGAACTAGAAAGATGAGAGCCACGGAATCGAGGGAATCCCTCTATTTGCAGCGGCGTGCTTGTTAAAGAAATGGCATATTCCATAGCATACAAGTACAGGTTGTAACAATAAGTTGTGCAGGCAACAGCGCCAAGAAGAATTGAGTTATATGAGATTGCTCATTTTATTGTAAATTATAATCCAACTTCCTACTTGCATCTCATAGCTTATAACCAAAGGTTTTATTATCAAAGTAAGGAGGTAACTACTCCCGTATACAACAGAGACGCTCAAACAAAGACTCTGACATTACTTTTCACAAAAAAAAAAGGAAACTAAGCTTGAGGAGTTTGGCTGCTCCACTTTAGCTCAAGACACTGTAAATTTCCCTATGAACAAGAAGGAAGGATATGAGTAGCAGCAAACTAGGGGAGGAAATTTTAGACACTGCAGGCGAAAGTGCCCTATTATTCTTCTATCAGAGTGTAGAGGCTTCTCATGTGATTCGTTATGACATTCACCACGAACATTTTCCTTAAAGGTCCTCGGGCCCATTAATTTCCTGAAAAAAGCACAACAAATGAATTTTAATTAAATGAGCTATTACTATATTTTTTATGGCAGATGGCAAGTTCTGCATCGTTAGAAGGCTCTTTACCTTGTTCTCAATTACAGCTCCATTGGCTACTTCCAATTTCACACCGTCCTTGGCCGCAATAACCACTTTGCCCTGTGAGACACAAAATATTACAGATTTGATTGGACACGTTTACGAATCAACGTGAAAAGTAAAGGGGACCAAGAGAGTATTTGTTGGAAGACATGCAATATGGGCTCATCAAAACATCGGAGGGACCGCATTTTGGGGATTTAGGCATGGGCATGAAGCTCAAAAGCAGAGCATTGGATTAGAGCATATGATCATCAGCTCATGGAAGTTGGAGAATAAATTATACGAATCTCGTCTATTCCAACATGTATCGCACATACAGCTACTAATTCTTACCTAACCGCTAAAATGACGTGTTACCACTGTTTCTATATCTCTGTCCATTATAGGACGTATTGTGCAATACCTACGAGCTTATATGTGGAGCACAAAAAGCACATACTGATGAAAATTTAGATAACATGATCTCTATTAGGACTCGTCCTTCAGAACGTTTCAATTGAATCAAGAGCAGGGATAAATAGATCTACCTTGAGAGTAACGCCAGCACCAAACCATACATCACCAGAAACCTTAAGACTATCAAGTCCAATGATGCTGGGAATCGTCTTGAATCTACTCAAGAAGTTGGAAACCTGGAAAGGCGAAAAGAAAAACATATATACCAACCCTTCTTCAACAACCGTTGTACACAAAAGAAAAAGCAAAATGAGAAATCTTCACCTTCTTAAATTCTGGGCCTAATTCAATTGAAGGATTTGCAGGAATCTTCCTAGCTTCGTTTCTGATGACAAAGCCATCAACCACAGTGTAAAGATCGGACTGCAAAACACATCAACAAGATTAGTCATGAAAGATTCACTCTTACAAGGTCTCCAAATCTCACATGCAAATAACAGAAATGAAGACAAACCTGAACCAGGAGCAAATCTGACGTCGCCTTGACTGGAAGGAAACGAGACCGTGGCACGTTGATTCCAATTGCATGATCAAAGAACTACCAAAAGATTCACAAAATGTTAAGGACAGCATTCCCAGCTAATTCTCCAAGTCTCAATCAATATAAAATCATCTTTGGCATCAAAATTACCCTTATTGCTGCACCAGCAGCAGTTTCAAGCTGAAGAACTTTGACTCCATCCACTTCCTGGAAATAGTATCATTTCACCAAATCATATAGATTCTTTTTTGAAATGAAAATCATATAGATTCTAAACAGAGAAAACTTTCTGATTTAACAGTATGTCAGACCATCAAGCTAGTAAGAGAGAGACATGCCTTTGGGTTAGGAATAATTTCCATCTTCAGTGCATCAGCCTCCACAAGCCTTTTGATTGCATTCAAGTTTACCCACCTGAAAGAAGGTGTATTAGAAAATTTTATCACTGAATACAACAAAAAACATTTGATGTGATCATCTGCTTACAAGTTGTTGGTGTTGAAGATCTTGAACTTCTCTATGGATTTAAATTCACTGACCTGTTCCAAGAAATATCACAAAATCGGTAACTAATACACACAGCATGACTTATTATTATTGAAACAAACACAATTTTACTAGCTCAATTAATTGGTTCCCAATAAGTTGGAGACAGGTTCGACATGTATTTTTAGTAAGCACAGCAATGGATGACCCATCCCCTCATTATGTGTCCAAACATAAAACAGCATAGCTCCCAACAACTAGGAACATCTCCTGAACATATAGTTATAGTACCAGTGTTGCCATGGATACAATGAGGCTCAGCTAAAAAAAGACAGAAAGACGCATCCCATTTTAGAAAAGGCGAAGGAAAGAAAGAATCGCCACTTACATGTTCATCAGGGACCTGTGCAATCTCTAACAGCTGGAACAAAAGATAAAGGATATCTAATCATTAGTTGATTCAATCTTAATTTTGACATGAATCTACAAAATGGAGTTCAAGGAGGTACGAAGTAATATTTGGAAGAGAGGCGAACTATTAAGATAATCATTCACGGTTGCATGACATATGACTTACACAATACAAGGAAAACAAACATGAAAAAAAGAAATAGAGCAGTTGAGTCACAAGTGTCACAAGAAACTCAAGTCAAGAGAGAAAAAAACCTGGCATCTGATTTCTAGATGAACACCTAACTAGAAAACATTGAGACGTCTCCAACTTCAGTGGGCTTGTCCAAGTTAAAGAGAAAGTATCAACAAAACCCAATCTCTGTTTACAGCATTCTTGCACTCCATATTAATTGGCTAAACAAACCATGCCAACGCAATACTATATATACTTTTGTAAAATTCCCAATGGAATTAATTGAACCAAAGAGTTCCAACAAGTTCTAAATAATCAACATCAACATGCAACCAAAATTCAGAGATTCATTCCCTTGTTCTAGCCATCTCGACTCTACCAAAAAAGAATAGGTGAGTTTCAACAGAGAGGCTGCCAAAAGTTTTAGAAATATGACTAAAAATCAGTGCTGATGCCTGTTATACTCCTGGAAAATGGCTCAAACCAACAAGAAGTAAGGTTTACGCGCTTTGGTTGCACAAACAATTGGCATCTCCTTCTAATTTGTACTTAATGATGAACAAAGTACATGCATGATCGTGTTCATGTGCACCATGCTGAAATGAAATTGTCCTAACAGAATGAAATAAATATTAAGTGCAAACACAACAGATTATATACCAGTCTTCTAACTCAAAAGTAATTAAATGATGATTTCTGTTCAACAGTATAAGCACCGACACAATACAAAATCACAATGTTGACTCAGAGCAGCAATAAGATTTTTGTAATACTACAAGTAGAAAGAAAATGAAAATAGGACTGCTAATTTCTTATACCTGGACCTTTCCTTCATAGGAAATCAAGGTACCACCTTTGACGTCAGCCAAGGTTTTAGGTGTCACCTGTAGAAGAGTCAGAATATGAACATCTGACTACAGCTTTCAACTCAAAAGCAAAATAAAGAAACAGTATTTCTCTCTGTACCTCCATACAATACTCATTCTTGTTTCTGATCAGATGGTTCAAGATTTCTGTTGCACAATGTCAGGAAAATGACAGTCCGGTAGAATTTCACATCAAAACTTTATGATCATAAGATGTATTTTAACTTCTCGAAAGATAATGGCTGTAAACCAAAGACAAAATCAACAGAAACAAAATAGGATACTCAAATCAACAACAGCACCAAGATTATCCGAATTGGCAATAAATACATACTCCTTTCCCTGTAAAAGTAAAACAAACTAGTCAGGATTGTTTGCAACTGATCAATTCATAGCTTTGACACAAAAATCAAAGATATGCAGCAACAATAACCTTTAATAGCAACGCATCAAGCTTGCCACTATTCTTCAAGGATGGGAATACATCACCATGCCCTGGGGGATACCTTCAGATGCAGATGTTACAATTAACATGAGTTTTATATCAATAAACAATTCAAAAATAAATTACGGAGGTGATTGAAAGAAGTAGAAGCCTTATGCATGTTATCTAAGACAAATATGCAAACGCCATATATTTATCAGTTAAAACCGAGCATATAACAATTCCACAGGAAATGAGACAGGGAGTGAAACAACCATGATGGATACAGAAATTTCACATTACTTTAGAGTGCTAACCACGTCAAAGTTCATATTGTTTTCTTCTCTTTTAAGCGTCACCAATCGATTCAGTGATGAAGTTTGGTTCTGGGGGATCATGATGTTTAAGATCTATAAATTAGCAGTGCAAACCAGCTTTCAGAAGTGCATTCCATTAAACAAGTCACAAAATCACTGCAGCAGCCAGAATGGCTAATGAAAACGGAAAATCTTATGTTAAAATGAAAAAACAGCACAAGGTTTCCCTTCAAACTGTCATCAGCAATGCTAGTCTCCAAAAATGCATTTAGTTTGGTAGGTTCAGATTTATAAGTCATTATTTGGCCAACAAGAAAATCAAAATCATAAATGTGAAACAAAAAAACACATACCATCCATCTTTGCCACTCTGCCCTTTGCACGGCAACGGCTGGAGATCTTCAACTACCAAGCGAGGGTACTGGCTCTGTGAAATCAAAACACGGACAACTGAGCAAAGTGTCCAAACATGTTTTCCAAATTTCACATTAAACCTAAATATACAAGTATCAGATAATAAAGTAGAAACTCTTAAAACCTGATTGAAAGTATGGATATCCACATTGGCGTTCGAGTATTTCTCCACAATCTAACATCACCAAACATTTAGTTAGTTCTAGAACCAAGATCCAATTCTGACATCATCAACCTCCTTATTAGTTGAGTCTATGAAAAAGCTGGAAGTGAAAGATCAGATCTTAGCCACCTTCAATGTATCATCGTGGGTGTTGAACGAGTTCATCAGAAGCAAAGGCACATTGCATCCGTACTTAGAGTTAAGACTCTACACCACAATGGAAAGATCAGAATCAACCAGTTACCGGAAAACAGATCCAACTGCCTCCTCTTCCCTAAACAAAGACAAACAACAACAACAAAAAAAAAACAAAATGGAGCACCTCGATCTGCTTCACGATAAGATCAAGAAACGTAAGGCCGTTGCGAACTTCGATCACCGACCTGCATCAACCACGAAACAAAAAAGAACACACATCAAACATACAACCAAAAGCACAACGGAAGGGGTTCGGGATCTCACTTAGGACCGGTGCATCCCATTGTGGTGCCCAGGCCTCCATTGAGCTTCAACACTACCAGCTTATCCAGAAGCGCCTTGGTTCCCTCTGCATCTGCAAGTCAAGCAGACAATCAAAACAACTTCATTCAGAAAGCCGTTCGAGATCGGGAACCGGAGCTTACCGTCGGGGGCGGGAGCGAGGGTGTCGTAGGGGACCACCACCTCATCGGTCGGGGTTTGGATCTTGCTCCACTCAATGTGCTGCGCTTCTCCGCTTCAATTGTTCACGAAAAAGTAAGTTAAAAAAAAGAAAAGGAAACGGATCAGCATTTATACACACACAAAGGCACCAGGTGGGATTAGGAACGGCGCCGTTTGGATCACCTGAGGTAGCGGCTCACGAGGTTGATGAAACCGTTCTTCTCACTCTCACTACACACGCCACAGATGAACGATATAGTTAATTACTAGTTAATTATTATTATTGTTATTATTATTAAAGATGAAAAGAAGGATGAATTTGAGATCGGAGACCTGATCTGGTCGAGACCGGCAACGGCGGGTTTGAGGTTGTCCAGCTTGGAAACGGTGGCGGTTGCCATTTCTGAGGACTCCTCGATAGAGAAGAGAAGAGAAGAGAGGAGATAGGAGAGGAAGGGACCACGAGTAGTAAGTAGGAGGAGATAATGGGGGAGAGGAATTTGGGGAGGAGGACGTTAGTTGGTTTTAACAACACCACTCTTTAAAGGGAATACGAGAGGTGGCGGTTTTATATATCATCATCATCGTCTCCTCACTGAGATCTATCCGGACAACAATAACCTTTGGATTGGATCCCGAGGGAAATGAGCGAAAGGGTTATTAATAGCGTACTCTTAATGATATGTCCTGATTCTAACAATGGCATACCTACTTACTGATAATGATATTTGGTTACGACAATGACATAATTAGTTATTGATAATGACATGTCGATGATATCCTGTTATACGCATTTTTTTCATTTTTATTCCTTTATTTTAACTTATTTACAAAAATGTTCATGTGTGTCATTTAGTCCAAATTATCCGGAATGGGCTCATTCCGTGCAAAAGGTGCTCACTGAGTGGGAATCCCATTCTAACTAAGAATTCTTGTGGTTCCGGAAGATCCAGCTACAAAAAAATCAGGAACGGAGAGCTTTTCCCTCCCCTCCTTTCCGCCCCACTATTTGGTCTTAAGAATGTTGATTTTTTAAGAATTTTGAAGAATCCAAGACCAGTAACCAACTATAAAATTTTTATATATTTCGATTTTTGTTGTAGGTATCACATGAGATTCCCTTTATCTTTTTATATATGCTAAACATAAAATTGTAATTTATTATATCTGATTCGAGATGGAAGAATCTTAACATTTATGTTTAACAGTGTGATGATTTTATCGCTCCCAACTAGCTAGCTCTCTTTAAAAAAGGATACCAGATCATTGCAGCGAAAGGTTAAAAAAAGGTCAGGGATTTCAAATTTAGATGGTTGTACGTTTTTTTCGGATGCGGATATCTAATTAATATTCGAATTAGGTATGGTATTAAAAATAGTTTTATGTTTTTACGAAATTTAGAATATATTACGACTGAGTTAATATCAGAAAATGTATATGCTTAAGCGTTGGAATTCTTTTGGGTAAATATCAAGGGTGGTCGTTAATCCTAAACACTTTAAAAATACTTGAACAAAATACTTTAAAAACACTTTAAAGAGATATATGGTAATATTAAATTCTGCACTTTTTTAAAACAATTTCCAGATACGTGATTTTACAAGTAAATTAAAGAAGTTGATAAATGAATGAGAAAAAGTGAATCTTCGTAAGAGTTGATAAGCATAGGAGACATTCCCAAGCGGTAGACTAAACGACAGCACAGAGTTGGGAGAAAAAATAAAGTGAGCACAGATGGCACGGTCCGCGGGGGCCAAATAGAATATGCTGGCGAATATAACGTGTAGCCTTTTATATGGTGGAGAAGAAAAGGAAAAAGGCTCGAGTGGCGTCGTTTTACGCTTGTTGAGTTTTTGTTTTGAATACCCTTGTCTTTAATTTTTTTTAACCGTGTTTTAAAAAAGCGGTCGAACTGAAAGTTTGCTACTGAGAGAGAATTTCTCACGTTAGGCTTGATTTGTAAGGCAACCGACATAATAAATAATTTAGCACTCATCATATGAATCATTAAACGAACTAAATATAAATAAAAACTTGTTATCAAATATGATTTAAATCCAAATACGTAAATTTTCTCAAATCTCGTGAAATATATTATGTCATGCTTAACCATTGTTCATATGAATACAACGATATTAAAATTTGGTGGGTTAAACATTATCATATTTTGAAATATTTATTAGCTCAAAATTTAATTAATCAGCAAATTTAGTGTTCGAATACGATATAATTTTGAAAAAATATTGGTCAACCGTAATGTGCCGGAAAATATGTGGGAACAATTGTGAATTGATTATTGGACCGTGAACCGGCCTTAGTTATATATAACCCAATACTTGTAATCGGGTATAAGTAGTAGATTGGAGATACTATAGGTCCCTCTTGAGAATTTACCAAATACAGCTTGTTGTTTTTCTCTCTCATCTCTTTCCCTTTTTCTCTCTCTCTCTAAGGATTTGGATTCAGGGGGACTACATAAAAATCATCCCCATGGTATGGACTAAATATAGACCTTTAGATTTGATCAAATTTTTTTTTATAGATCCGATGGTCAGAATCTGTTGAGGGTATTTTCGAGTTTTTATCCAAACATACTCATTAGGGTTTCACAATATAAATATAATTCCCCCCTCAAGACAACTAATACAATCGGGTCTTTCGATTTTTTCTGAATCTAAATATAAAAAAATCCGAGTACATGGAGCTATGGATTTATCCATGATTTGTTTATTCCTTATTTTATTTGAAAACTCCTATTTCGTTCGATCGGATCAAAAGAGCTACTTTAGCTCTTGCTCAAAAAGATATTAAGAGAAGTTTGGCTTATTCTACAATGTCTCAATTGGGTTATATGATGTTAGCTCTTGGTATGGGCTCTTATCGAACTGCTTTATAGTAGACGCCGTCTTTGGCATGCAGGTATCTACTTCAAAGGAAACTTGAAAATCCGTTCATGAACAAGCCTTTGACGCATCGCTAATATATTTTGAACGCCTAATTAGATCGACAATTCGAAGAGTGCATAACCGCATGGATAAGCTCACACTAACCCCCCCACCCCACCCCCCCGATGGTGCCTGCCACTTTCCCCTGGCGGTGGCCTCCGCGGTGGAACAATGGGGAAAATGTAGAATTGGAATCTGGGAAAGTGGAAGGAGCCGACAATTGGTTTTCTTATCTGGGTTCATTTAATTTCATTAATTCATGAGTTTTCATGTGGTTCTGATGATTTTGTATTTAAAGATTGAAATTTTATGTTGGTATTTGGTTGTTGTTTGAACTTAGTGCTTAAAATTCTAGCAAAAATTCATAGATGAATGATACCAATATTAAAGTAGAATGGTACCAATATCCTAGAACGATGATACCAATATTCGAGAAGAATGAAACCAATATATAATGGGATACCAATATTGGAGAAGATGAAAACCAATATCGCGGTGGAATGAAACCAATATGATAGTAGGATGAAACCAATGTCATAGTAGAATGAAACCAATAACATAGAAGATGGAAACCAATATCATAGTAGAATCAAACCAATATCATAGTAGAATGAAACCAATAACATAGAAGATGGAAACCAATATCCGAGAAAATGGAAACCAATATTCCCATACTTGTATTTATTGCTGATATTTTTTTTAATTATTTTAATTATTGTATTTCCAATATTGTCCTTGTCCCTTTCAGTGGGGATTACCTATGTCCCCACTGAATTCGAACCATCTCTCTAATAGTTTTCGCCTAAATTCCCACCGCCATTGATAGTTCGGTACTTCACAAGTGATATCAGAATTGAGCTTTCCTCAGATACTCAGCTAATGACGCGCAGAAGGAACATGGAAGACCAACTGCTGGGAATCGCGCAGCAAACAAACTTTTAATTAGGTTATTAAACATCGCGATTGGGAAATTGCAGGAGGAAGGTAGCTACACCGCCTGACCTGCTGCGAACGGTAGAACGGAGTGGGGGCAGTGGGTCCCGTACTGGAGTGGCAGTGTCAGTACCAAACGGTTCAGGGGAGAACTCTATTTCGCGATAGAGGTTCGAGAGGATTCCTGATGTGAACTTGCGCCATCGCCTTCAAGAGAGGCAAGGACACTAGGTAAATTTCTCTTACCCTAAGATTGACATACCACTATTTACTGGATTGAATCCTAGGGTGTGGGTGCGAAGATGTGAAAAAAAAATCTTGTGAACCGAGTCTCTGAGAATGGAAAAGTGCATGTAGCTGCAATTTACATGGAAGATAAAATGGATGTGTGGTTTATGTCGTGGAATAGTGACAATTTGGGAGAAAGTTGGGAGGAGTTTGTGGATGCTCTGTGTTCGAGATTTGGGAATAAGAGTTACGAATCCTTAGTGCAAGAGCTTAACCAACTCAAACAGAATAGAGATGTAGATGAATATGTGACAAAATTTGAGGAACTGAAAGGACTCATGACAATAGAGAATCATACTTTATCTGAGAGGTACTTTACTTCCAGCTTCATGGCGGGGTTATGATGATGTGAGAGCAATGGTGAGGGCTTCTAAACCTGTTTCTCTAGCAGAATCCATTGAGGCAGCTAAGTTGCATAAAACAACCATCAATGCGATGTTTCGAAAGAAACAGTGTAATAGAGCAACTAGGTTCTACAACCAAGGAAGTATGACAGCATCTATGGGTGTGCAAATAGTAATCTGTAATCAGTAAATTTTGTAAATATTGGTAAGTTCAGAATCGGTAATTCGGTATTTAGGATTTAATTTGGTAGGTTTTTGAAAATTTGATAAATATCGGTATTCGGTAAATTTTGGTAAATACTGATAATTTACCGAAATATATCGAATACCGAAATACTAAATTGTAATTTGCACAAGTATAGATATAAGAGAAAATAAACCTACCCTCACTCTTTAGTAACCAAAAGGCATGAAGCATGTTGTACACAAATGACAAAACCCTCAAGTCTTCCGCGGGGCTCCTAAGCCTTGTGACCTTGTCCCGGATCCTAGGTGATTGGGTTATTATGCATGGTGGTCGTTTTCTTTCTTAATATTCAGCCTTGTGACCTTCCAAGTAGCTATTTTTTAGGAACTATGGAACTTATTGTTGAATATATAAATGAAGTCCTATCTAAGTGCGTGAGACTAGTTTGACCAGGAAGTAATGTGGTGATGAAACAACGTTATGTTAGACATATGTAAATATATATATGTACACGGTGACAGCTATAATGATGAATATATGAATATAATATAATGATGAATATAATATTTACAAAGGCAGATGGACTTCTACTTGTTAGATACCGAAATTCTATGTATTTATGGCTTAAATGTAATGTTAAATTTTATTTTTTCCAAAAATTTTGGTAAATATGGTAAATACTGAATTTACCAAAATTTAATTCGGTAAATACCGAATTTACCAAACCTAATTTGGGATCAGGATCGGTAGAGGGCTTTTTAGCATTTCAGTATTCGGTAAGTTTGGTATTTGGTATTCATGATCGATAAATACCGAATATTCACCCCTAACAGTATCAAATGGAACAAACAAGAGTGGAGGAAGTAGTTATCAATCTAGCAATGGTAGTGGGAGTGCCAGTTGTGTTGAGAGTAGCACTGAAAGGTCAGTTAATAAGGATAATCCATGCTACAAATGTGGAGAGAAGTACTACTATGGACATGTGTGTTCAGTGCAGAGAAAACCAACTCTGAATATCTTATCAGCAGAAGAAGAGGAGGAGATGTATGGTGCAGATGGTTGATTGGATCAAGAAAATGAAAGGACTGTTGCAATTATTTCCTTCCAAGCAGTAGAAGTGGATAATAGTAGCCAGAGTGGAACATTGAAAATTAAGGGAAAATGCCAAGATAAACCCTTGTTGATATTGCTAGACTTGGGCAGTACCTTTAGCTTCATTGATGACAAGATTATGAAATTATTATCGCTCAAGTCGGAATCAATTCCTTATATTGTCGTTACTATTGCTAATGGAGAAAAGATGACGAGCAAGGATCAGTGCAAGGAATTTCAATGGGAAATGGGGGACATAGATTTATTCGAGACATGATAATTTTTAATCTTGGGTGATATGATATGGTATTGTGTACAGATTGGATGAAAGGGGAAAAATCAGGGACTTCAGTCGAGTTTGATTTCTAGAAAATGCAAGCATTATTGAGAAAGATGGCAATGCAACAGTTTTGAAAGGTATGAGTGGAGATGAGCTATGTTGATTGCAGATGATGAGGGCTGATATGGCAGAATTTAGTTTTGCAGACTGCTACTTCATGGATTGTGGTCAGTTGAAGAAATTGGTTTGTAAAGGAAGAGGGAGTTCAATTGAGAAGGTCTATTGGGTGCTAGAAGACTATTCAGTTAAGAAGACACAACACAACAAAGCTACAAACCCTGTATTTTAACGAAAACTGCAGCAATTGTTGGTTGAATTTGAAGATATTTTATAGGAACCAGCTACCCTACCTCTTCCACGTCAGTTTGATCATGAGATTACTCTTAGATGATCGATGACCTCTTAGATGAACTACATGAGGCAACTACTTTTTCTAAATTGGACCTGAGATCCGGGTATCACCAAATCAGAATGAGGGAGGAGGAGGTCCAAAAGATAGCATTTCGAACTCATCACGTTCATTTTGAGTTCAAAGTGATGCCTTTTGACCTCACCAACGCACCTGCAAGTTTCCAGGCTCTAATGAATACTGTGTTTGGACAGTATTTGTGGAATTTCATCCTCGTCTTTTTTGATGATGTGTTGATTTATAGTAGAATTCAGGAGGAGCACTTGCAGCATTTGACTATGGATTTGGACATCTTTAGACAACAACAATTTTATGGTAAGTTGAGTAAATGTGCATTTGGAGCGAGTCAGATTGAGTACTTGGGATATGTGATTACTAGAGAAGTAGTGAGTGCAGATCCAAGTAAGATTGAGGCCATGACTTCTTGGTAACTTCCTAAATCTATCTCTAATGTAAGAAAATTTCTTAGCTTAATAGGGTATTATAGGAAATCTGTTCAAGATTATGGGTTGATATGTAGGTCATTGTATGATCTGCTTAAAAAGGGTAGAGTTACTTGGAACAAGGAAGCTTGAATGGCATTTTATCGATTAACGAAAGTAATGACAGAGGCCCCTGTTTTAGCGCTACCAGATTTTACTAAGCCTTTCGTGGTGGAGATCGATGCATGTCAAACTGGAATTAGGGCAGTTCTAATGCAGGGCAGACCACTAGCTTATCTAACCCAATCTTTTGGTCCCAAAAAATGAGGGGAGATCAATATATGAGAAGGAACTCCTTACGGTTTTGGCAGCTGTTGAAAAGTTGCGACCATACCTTGAGAATGGTCATTTTTATATCAAACTGACCAGTCAAGCATTAAATACATGTTGGAACAAAAAGTTCATGCAAGTTTGCAGAAGAAGGCCATCTCCAAGCTACTTGGACTCAACTTTTCATCATGTATAGGAAAGGAAAGGAAATCATCACAGCTGATGCCCTATCTAGGAAGAATAATGGCAGCAGTACTGTGGCCATAGGAGAAAATGGCTGCAATGACAGTTACCACTATTTATCCTCAATGACATTAGGAAATCATTGATTCTTATATGGAGGATGACCATGCTAGGCAATTATTGACTAAGTTACTTATAGATTCATCAGCTGAGGTCAATTACAAACTTATTGAGGGCGTGTTGCAATACAAGGGATGTGTGTATGTAGGGAACACTGGTACTTCGCAGACTCAGTTAGTGGATGAGATGCATAGGTCTGCAGTTGGTGGCCATACGGGCATGATTGGTACTTATGAAAGGATTAAAAAACTATTTATTGGCCAGGTTTAAAACAAACAGTTCATGCTGCAGTGAAGAAGTGTGAAATTTGCAACATCAAGGGTTTATTGAAGAGTGTCATGCTGGTTTATTACAGCTGTTACCTATTTCAGAGCAAGCTTGGCAGGATGTTATCCTGGTCATGGTGGATCAGTTCACCAAGTATGGACATTTCTTAGCTTTGGCACATCCATTTTTTACATTACAAGTAGGAAAGCAGTTGTTGGATGTCATTTGCACGCTTCATGGCGTGCCAAAGATAAATTTGTGTGACTGCGATAAGATATTCACTAGTAAATTGTGGCAGAAACTCTTTTCCTTGTTCAAAGTGACTATTCAACTAAATACTGCCTACCATCCTCAGTCAGACGGGCAAACTGAAAACGTGAATAAATGCCTTGAAATTTTTCTCTGATGCTTTTGTTTGAGAAACCAAAGACGTGATGTCATTGGCTACCTCTAGCCGAGTTTTGGTACAAAATGAACTATCACCAATCACTGAAGATGACGCTATTCGAGGCTTTTTACGGTTACATACCTCCTGAATAGAGTGCCAGAGCCGTATGAAAGTTCAGGCGGATAAACAAAGGTCAGAATTTGTTATTGGAGACTGGGTATGTCTTAAGCTACATCCATACAAACATACTAGTGTGAGTGTTCATAAGAATCTGAAGCTGTCCGTGAAGTTTTATGGACCTTTCCAGGTAACTCAGAAGGTTGGCAGTGTTGGTTACAAATTGGCCTTACCAAAGGGTAGTAGCATTCGCCCTGTATTCCATGTGTCTTTATTGAAGAGAAGGTTGCCACAACAGATTACTGAAATGCCAGAGTTACCACTTCTTAATGCTGCAGGGGAGATGTTAGTACAACCTGCTGCTCTCTAGGCTAGCCGAATTGTGCAGCAGAACTCTCATTTGGTGGAGCAGATCTTGGTCTCTTGTACCAACATGAGCAGTGATTCATGGGAAGATGTGGCTGACATACAAGCTAAATTTCCTAATTTTTCCTTTGATTAGCACCTTAAGGACAAGGTCCTTAAAGGGGGAGGGTGTAATATGCTGGGAAATATGCGCGAACAATTGTGAATTGATTGTTGGATTGTGGGCCTTAGTTGTATATAGCCCAATTCTTGTAATCTGGTATAAGTAGTAGCTTGGAGATACTGTAGGTCCATCCTTAGAATTTACCAAATATACGACTTGTTGCCTTTCTCTCTCATCTCTTTCCCTCTTTCTGTGTCTCTCTATAACCATTTTTGCCTAAATTCCTATTGCCATTGACAGTTCGGGACTTGACAACTTGTATATTTGGTACTCAATTGTGATGGGCAAGTAGAGAATGCTTAGGGCGCGAGACAACTCTCTCTAAGCAACTCGGTAAAATAGCCCCATAACTTTGGGAGAAAGGGTGCCCCCTCACAAAAGGGGTAGCAGTGATCAGGCCTGGGTAACTATTTACCAAAAACACAGGTCTCTGCAAAATCGTAAGACCATATATAGGGGCTGATGCCTGCCTAGTGCCAGAAGGTTGTGACAATGTCTATTTACAACTTAGTGTGGAATTTTCTATTGCGAAGTTACGACTGTCAACCTCATGAAAATCTCACCGCAACAAAATTCAGTGGGAAGAAACAGCGGTAGGAAAAGATTACTTTAATAGAAAAAAATATAATCTTGACATTAATATCACTAGGTTTAATATCATACCGTCGTTCTCTAAGCTAATTATATAATACAATACCGGCCAAAACTATAAAACAACAAAAAATTAAGGCCCACCTCTTGCCCTGTTACAACCAATTATCACGCCGAAACTTGTTTCTCGCTTAGATATGCTAGCACTTGAGGTTAAACTCACCCCAAGTCAGCCTTCACTCGTAACTCACGCTCTCTCTCTCTCTCTCTCTCTCAAAAAGAGGTTAGATTATCCTCAGATTTTTGTAGTACTCACTCACACACGAAAATGGCACAAAAAAGTAAGTACTTTATTGCTAAATTTCTGGATGATTACAACAATAAGGGCTGGCCCTATTTATAGAATTTTCGGGTAGCCCTCAAAAGGTTACAAATCTGGCCGAAGGGCCATATACATTGTCTATACTAAATGGGCACTTTTAGTGCATGTCTTCTGGTCGAAATGGTTTGCCTTGAGGCCTTCTTCGTGCCTCCTGGATGCCCTACCTTTTATTCTTTTGCATCTCTTCGTGGGCTGTCAGGCACCCTTCGCGTCCCTTTGCAAGTTGGCTAGCAATCCTTCGTGAGCTGGCTCGCATTCCTTGGTGTCTCTTTGCTGATTGGCTCGTATTCGAGTCCTTTCATTTGTGCATACTAGCTGGTGATCCTTCGTAGTCTCGCTCCTAGCTAGCCTCACTATTTGGTTACCCTTTTCATTGAATGAGATACTCCTTTTTGCTCGGGTTAGGCCCCCTTACTGGAATGACTCACCATGCCTCGATCTTCTCTATCTCCTTATCGTAATGGGAGCAGATGTTAGTTGGGCCTCGCTGTGACTCTTGGCGACTTGGATCTTCCTCATTTATAGTAAAGCTTAAGCAAACTAATGTGAAACACAGGGTGAAACTTCAGATTGCCTGGTAGATCAAGTCTGTACACCACATTTCCTACTCGCTCCACAACTCGGAAAGGCCTTTGAAAATACCTTATAAAGGCCTTATTTAACTTTTTTTCCACATTGGATTGGCGCGCTAGGAGTGTAACTAGCACGGAGTCTCCCTCTTTAAAGAAAATGTCCCTCCACTTTGTGTCCACCAACTTCTTCATCTTCTTTTGGGCTCGGGCCAAATAAGTCTTTGTCATCTCTGTCTTCTAATGCCAATGTTTGGCAAAATGGTAGGCAGTAAGGCTTACGTCCGTACATCCCGTCGCAACCATTGATGGAGTGAGGGGTTGTTATCCCATTGTGATCTCAAACGGGCTTGCTTGTGTTGCCTCACTCTGATGTAGGTTGTAGGAGAATTGTGCCACATCTAGCAACTTCACCCAGTCTAGTTGGTGGGCATTGATGTAGTGGCATAGATAAATCTCCAACAGCCATTCACCCACTCCATCTGTCTATTGGTCTACAGATATATTGCTGATGAGAAGTTGAGGTTAGACCTCATGATCTTGAAGTGCTCCCTCCAAAACTGTTCAGTGAAACGCGAATCGTGATCACTCACAATAGACTTCGGCACGCCCCAATACTTGATAATGTGCTTGAAGAAAATCTTGGCTGTTTCTTCTATCGTACAATCTTTCAGTAAGGTGATAAACACTCCATACTTAGAGTACATGTCCACCACTACAATAATTATTCTGCAACCTTCAGACATTAGCAGGCCAACGATGGAGTCCATCGAGACACTTTCCTATAGCCACTCCGGTGTTGGCAATGATTATTCCTCTGGGCTTTGTTTGCTCTACCTTATCTTGCGAGTACACCAAGAATGTTCGAACGTAGAGTTCGATGTCATCTTGCATCTTCGGCCAATAAAAGCTTTCCTCCATGAGTGCTTGAGTGCGTGTCATCCCGCGGTGTCCTGCCCATTTTGCCTCATGACATTCCTGGATGATCTCCCTTTATAGGCCTCCCTACAACTTACGAGTCTTGCCTTCCCGTACTTGTGATCGCAACTGCTCCATGATTGGGTCATGTTTCATCCCCATTTTGACCCTGTATATCAAAGGTAATTGCGGTAGGCTCATCGCAGCCATTGCAGCCAATTCTACCTTGCGACTAAGTGCATTAGCCACCATGTTAGTTTTTTTCGTCTTATATTCCCTCATAAAAACAAATTATGTGAGGAAGTCTTGCCATCTTTCTTGTTTTGGTGAGATCTCTTTTACGTCAAAAAATAACTCATCGCAACATTGTCCATCTTCACCATAAACTTTGAGCCGAGCAAGTAATGTCTCCATATCCGAAGGCAATGCACCACTGCAGTCATCTCCTTCTCTTAGACTACATAGCGTCTCTCGGTGACATTCAACTTGTAACTTTTGTACGCAATTGGATGACCATCTTGCATCAGAATACCCCCAATGGCAAAGTCAGAGGCATCAGTTTGTACCTTGTATGGCTTCAAGTGGTTGGGTAAGGCTAGCACCGACTCCTCCGTCATCACTGCCATCAATTTTTCAAAGGCCTCCTGACATCCCTTGTCCCACTTCCATGCTCAATCTTTCTTCAGTTGGTTCATCAAGGGTGTGGCAATCGCTGAATACCCTTTGATAAACT
Organism: Hypericum androsaemum; assembly: GCA_963995505.1. NCBI lineage: Eukaryota > Viridiplantae > Streptophyta > Magnoliopsida > Malpighiales > Hypericaceae > Hypericum > Hypericum androsaemum. The sequence continues at coordinate 8,927,874 of OZ023183.1, forward strand.
TTCAATAGTAGTTCGCCAACCAAAGGAAGGACTACAATGCCGGGACCTTCATTGGTGGCTTCCATGCTCGAATTACCTCCACCTTCTTCGGATCCATCCGTAGGTGCCCTCCTCCAACGAAGTGGCCAAGGAAACACACTTCTGTTTGTGCGAACACACATGATGAGTGTGTAAACGCTCATATTTTATCATATGTTTCGTGTATGTTTAGTCATGTTTTGAGTTATATTTATTATGTCATGTCAAGTCTTATGATCGTTTTAGTATATTTATGTTCGGGAATGGATTTCTACCCATTGTCATATTTTGTAGGAAATTGGAGCTCAATGAAGGTCGTTCGCGGGGTAATTTTGAGAGACCATATTGCAAGAGTCATAACTTTCTTCTTGAGTGTCCGATTGCATCAAAGAGATACCGTTGCAAAGCTTGAAGAAAGATCTACATTTGGTCTTTTATAGTCAAAGCAAAATTCGGAGTGGAAGAGGGTCAAAACTGTAAAATACGAAGATGAGACGAAGCTGATCAACGAAGTTGGCGGGCGCCAAATATGTTGGCGGGTGCCAAGTTGCTTACAGAAGGTCCAGTTGGCGGGCACCAACATCATTGGCGGGCGCCAGGCCCTCGATGGTTTTTTTCTGGATTTTTTTCTTTAACGGAGACTCGATTTATTTTAGTTATATTTGACTTTTAGCCTTCTGTTTCGGCTCTAAAACTTAAGTTATATTATTTATATTATTATTTGGCCAGGAAGACTTCCAATTTAGCTTAAGCTCCTTTAGGTTTTCCTAATTTTTAGTTAGACTTTTGGCTATATATAGCCCTTAGTTCTTAGGTTTGGACGACGGTTTTGGAGCACATTTTTACTGCAACTTTGATACAGCCTTTGGAGCTTAATAAAGTCGCGATTTTAGTTAGCACGGGGAAAGGATTGGCAAAGCTTGATCATCACGACTAAGCTTTCTCTATCTCTACCTTTATGTTAATTGCTATCATATTCTTCATTAATCTATTATGCTTTGTTAACATGCTTAGCGAGTAGTTCTCTTGTGAGTGCGATGCCCTAATTATGTGATTACTCGTCTATGTTAGCTATGGTTTGATTATCTTTCGTAGTAGTTGTCAATTGATGATCTTAATGCTTAATCTAACTTGATCACTTAGATTATGATATTTAGTTGATAATAATGGACCGGAAGGCATTAGAATCAACGGAAGAGTCAATTGACATGTCTTAAAGTATTAATGAGGAATCTTGATACTAAGGGATAACCCGATAGGAGTTTATTTCATAATTGAGTTTAGTTTAGTTCTTGGTCTAATTAATGAGCGGAAGAGTGGATTAGTAATCATGAACTACTCTAGCTTAGTTTTGTCATACTAATGAGCGGAAGCGTTAGGGAGATGCATTAGAACACTCCGGGTACTAGTTAGAACTTCATAAAAACCATAGCCTCGACATAGATGGGTAGTCCATAAGGGTATCGTGCTCGTTTATCTCCATTGATTTACAACTCGTCTTTTATTTACATTCCTAATCTCGTTTATTTACTTACGACCTTTCACAACTTTATAAAACTTTAATTTTTCCGCTTCACATAATTACTTGCCTTGATTTCGTGTTCAACCCTCAGTTCTAAGAACCTTACTTACCACTATACTATTTGCTTGTGCGTTTAATTGTGAACAATTTTGCGTACATCAAATTGGCGCCGTCGACACGGAACTGAGATTTTAGGACATAAACTCAATAGCAATTAGTTTTGTGTGGCAAACTTGCTGATTTTTTTTGTGCTTTCTTTTTCTGGATTCTCTAGTGCATGCCAAGAACCCGGAGTGAAGGATTGGACCTTGACACAAACACTGTGCTTGAGGTTGACATCGGAGTACTCGAAAGGGTAATTAGGCGTGAAAAGAGGGACCAAGCGAGAGCAATGACACAAAATCAGGAAGACGGAGCGCTTCAAGCTGTAGGGGACACTCATCAAAGAAGGACGCTGTTGGAATCATCTGTTCCTACATGGAATAGGAACCCTAATGGTCTACAACAACCACCTGTAGGTCCCTACTCTTTCCAGATTCTAGCAGTGATTGTCGGACTATTGCAAAACTCGGTCCAATTTGGCGGCTTGCCAAGCGAAGATCCTCAAGACCATCTATCTCGATTTGAAGATATCTGCAACATCATGAAATTTCAAAATGTCGATGATGATGTCTTGAAGCTGCGTCTCTTCCACTTTTCTTTGAAAGATCGAACTCGTACTTGGTACAATAAGTTGAAAGGAGAGACGATTCAAATTTGGAATGATCTGGCTCATGCTTTTCTTCGGAAGTTCTTTTCTATGGCTAAGACGGCCAAACTTTTGCAAGAAATCAACACATTCATCCAAGGAGATGGGGAAAGCATCTATGAAGCCTGGGAACGGTTCACGGATCTCCAAAGTGCCTTCCCTCAACATGGTATAACTCAAGACAACCTCATGAAAATCTTCTACAATGGGTTAGATGGCCCATCCCGTGATCATATTGATGCCTCCTCTCAAGGGGTGTTCTTGAGGAAGACTGCTGATGAAGCTGCTCGCTTAATGGAGGAAATGGCTGAAGTCAATGGTATGTGGCCAAAAGAACGTGCTAGGCAACCACATAAGGAAGCAGCCCGAGGAGTACTCGAAGTAAATGCCAACATGAAGCTCGAAGCTCAAATAGAAGTACTTACCAAAAGACTTGACAAGTTGACTAAGGACAAGGAACAGGCAGCTGTGGTGCAAGATACTTGTCAGCTTTGCAAAGGGGCACATCCTACAACTGACTGTCCAATGTTGGAAGAGATCCAGGCCATTACTGATAGAACACCACCAGGAATGGGTTACTCACAACAAGCTAATGCTCAGCCAAATTTCTCTCGATTTGGTCAGCAAGCACACAAGACTAGTGCCCAGCAAGACTCCAGGAAACCATATTTGGGCGAGCAAGTCAAAGAAATGGGTGACAAGATCGATAAGTTAGTGGGGGTAGTCCAGCAGTCCATCCAACAACAAAGTATAACTGTGCAGTGGCTGGATCGTTGTGAAGCACGTCAACAAGAGTTTGAGATATACCTAAAGGGGCAAGCCACGCAACTCAAGAAGATGGAGATCGAACTCAGAAATTTGGCTGCAGCAAACACTCAAAGGGAAATAGGTGCTCTACCCAGCAACACCGAGTTGAACCCGCGAGGACAGGTGATGGCCATCACAGTGAGGAGTGTGGACGAGGATGATGAACCATATATTCCTCCACCACCTTATGTCCCTCCACCTCCATTCCCTCAAAGACTATGGAGAAAGCCACTACCTGAGAACAAGTCCTCTCCAAAAGAGCATGCTGAACAGATCAAGCCAGCCATAGAGGAGGAGGTAGTTACTGAAAAGAAGGAACCACCAGCCTATATCAGTGCAAAAAAGGATTCTTATGTTCCTCCACCATCATCTCAACAAGTCAAGAAAGCAGTAGTGATCGATGAGAAGGCCCTTGAATTCATAGAGACCATGGAAAAAATTCAAACCCATGTCTCTTTCTTGGAGATGTTAGATACAAGGCCACAATATGCAGAGTTTCTGAAGGAAATCATTGCAAGGAAGAAGAGGCAGAATGATGGCAAAGGCATCCCCTTTGGTAGAAAATGACATACCGCCAAAACTAAAAGATCTAGGGAGTTTTACGATTCCTTGCACTATTGATGGTGTTCAGTTTCCACATTGTTTATGTGATTTGGGTGCCAATATTAATCTTATGCCTTTGGCTACTTTCAGGAAACTCAATTTAGGAGATATCAAACCTACATCTATGATGATAGAGCTTGCAGATCACACTAAGAAGAAACGACATGGAATTGTGAAAGATGTGCATATCAAAGTCGACAAGTCTCTTATACCCGTAGACTTTGTAGTGCTGGACTACATTGTAGTTGCAAGTTGTCCACTAATTCTAGGACGTCCATTCCTCAACACTTGTCATGCAATGGTAGATGTTCACAATGGCAAGCTATTTCTTCGCGTCGGCCTAGATGAAATAGAGTTCTAAGTAACTGATAAACGTCTTCGTCCACCATAGTGCCACAGGGAGTAACAAAGTCAAGCTAACGACTCTAAATTAGCACGTTTAGTATTTACGTTTTCTTTATATTTTGTATTTGTTTCAGTATTGTTATGTTTATTTAGTATTTTACTGGCCTTTACAGGAGGTTTTAAAATGAGAAAAATTGAGCTGCAGCAAAATTTGCCAGTCCATACACAAACTTTATTGCGCAAAAAGGTAGTTAGAGCAAAACCCCACCAGCTTTTCCCACCGCCTCCCACTCACGAGTGACAGGGCGGTACCAATCCCTTCCCTTTCTTATTGTCTGTTATCGTAGTGTCTGTTATGTCCTTGTGTTCTTTGTTTCTATGCTGTGCTGTTTGCTTGTGTCCCCTACATTGAAGGACAATGTGTTTAATAAGTGTGGGGGGGTCAACGTGCGTTTCATTTCGATTTGGCGTATGTGATCGTGTCTAGGTCTGAATTTAGGATTGTGTTTGTTTGTGTTTGTGATTGAAGTGTTGTCAAAAGCAGATGATGAACCTCCCCTCTCAAATTTTGGACTTTTGTTAGAATTTAAATCCCATACCTTGTTAGGAATCAAGCCTGAGTACGATGAGTAGGAATAACACCCTTGGTTGTTTAGGTTAGTGGTTGCACTTGGTAGATTATACTAGCGACATTGATGAGTGACCTTGTGAGATTTTAGAACCGAAGGAGGAGACAACCGTCTTCGCATAGCATGAGGTGCCTACATTGCTCCGGTCATCGAGTTTCATGCCATCACTTGGTACCGTTTTGGTGGTGTGGGTGTAAATGAGAGGACGGGGGCCATCTTTGATTTTGAGCCTAGAGCCTTAGTGCTGAAAACCCTGTCTATCCCTTGTTTAAACACGTTGAGCTTGAACTTTTTCTTTGAAATATTATATGTAAACCAATATGTAAGCCAATATGTAAGCCCTATATCCATAATCTTACCCACCTTTGATCACTTGGGTCCGAGGATGCATTAGGTCTTAATCTTTGGGGTATTATTATAAGGGTTCATTTGATATAATAGCTTGGGAATAAACAATGGGGAAAATGGGTAGAAATGAGGCCAACAAAGAAGCCGAGACCAGTTGCCTTTGATGTGTAGTGTGATGAATTTCATGTGATTGAGGAAGTGCAAGAAGAAAAAAGAGAAAAAAGAAAAAGAAAAGAAAAACAAGTGAAAAAGTGATGAAAAGGGAATGGAAAAGTTGGAAATTGAACAAACGTTGAATGAGGGAAAGTGGAAAGTTTGGAAAGAGGTTGGAAAGTAAATAAATGGCACGGCTCGAGCTAAGTGGTCAATAGAATTTGGGTGTAATATTGGGATGAGTGCATATTAGATATAGTGTGAGGTATTTAGAGTAGATGAGAGCTAGAACATTTTTGTGAGCTCCTTGGCCGGGTGGTTTAGCTACTTCCCACATATATTATCCTCACCTGACCCTAACCCCATTACAACCTAATGAAAAGTCCTCTTGATCATGAGCCCCGCATTTATCGAGGTACCACTGAGTGAGACGTATAAAACTTTGAGATCCCGGACGTGTACGCGAGTGATAGGTAGTTGACTACTCATATATGTGAGCTTAAATTTCTGAACCTCTGAGTGGTCAACCTTCTAATGTAATCTACTAAGTGCGAAAACTGGGTTAAACCATTAAGGATGCGGTGTCTACACGTTCTTACTCCTTGTGCTTAGGTAAGTGAACTACTTGGTTGTGGGGTAGTGTTTTAATAAGAGTTTGAGAGTCTGGGTATGTGTCTGATGCGCCTTACTTGAGGACAAGCAAGGAAATAAGTGTGGGCGTGTGATGAGTGTGTAAACACTCATATTTTATCATATGTTTCGTGTATGTTTAGTCATGTTTTGAGTTATATTTATTATGTCATGTCAAGTCTTATGATCGTTTTAGTATATTTATGTTCGGAAATGGATTTCTACCCATTGTCATATTTTGTAGGAAATTGGAACTCAATGAAGGTCGTTCGGGGGGTAATTTCGAGAGACCATATTGAAAGAGACATAACTTTCTTCTCGAGTGTCCGATTGCATCAAATGAGATACCGTTGGAAAGCTTGAAGAAAGATCTACATTTGGTCTTTTATAGTCGAAGCAAAATTCGGAGTGGAAGAGGGTCAAAACTGCAAAATACGAAGATGAGACGAAGCTGATCAACGAAGTTGGCGGGCGCCAAATATGTTGGCGGGCGCCAAGTTGCTTACAGAAGGTCCAGTTGGCGGGCACCAACATCATTGGCGGGCGCCAGGCCCTCGATGGTTTTTTTCTGGATTTTTTTCTTTAACGGAGACTCGATTTATTTTAGTTATATTTGACTTTTAGCCTCCCGTTTCGGCTCTAAAACTTAAGTTATATTATTTATATTATTACTTGTCCAGGAAGACTTCCAATTTAGCTTAAACTCCTTTAGGTTTTCCTAATTTTTAGTTAGACTTTTGGCTATATATAGCCCTTAGTTCTTAGGTTTGGACGACGGTTTTGGAGGACATTTTTTACTGCAACTTTGACACAGCCTTTGGAGCTTAATAAAGTCACGATTTCAGTTAGCACGGGAAAAGGATTGGCAAAGCTTGATCATCACGACTAAGCTTTCTCTATCTTTACCTTTATGTTAATTGCTATCATATTCTTCATTAATCTATTATGCTTTGTTAACATGCTTAACGAGTAGTTCTCTTGTGAGTGCGATGCCCTAATTATGTGATTACTCATCTATGTTAGCTATGGTTTGATTATCTTTCGTAGTAGTTGTCAATTGATGATCTTAATGCTTAATCTAACTTGATCACTTAGATTATGATATTTAGTTGATAATAATGGACTGGAAGGCATTAGAATCAACGGAAGAGTCAATTGACATGTCTTAAAGTATTAATGAGGAATCTTGATACTAAGGGATAACCCGATAGGAGTTTACTTCATAATTGAGTTTAGTTTAGTTCTTGGTCTAATTAATGAGCGGAAGAGTGGATTAGTAATCATGAACTACTCTAGCTTAGTTTTGTCATCCTAATGAGCGGAAGTGTTAGGAAGATGCATTAGAACACTCCGGGTACTAGTTAGAACTTCATAAAAACCATAGCCTCGACATAAATGGGTAGTCCATAAGGGTATCGTGCTCGTTTATCTCCATTGATTTACAACTCGTCTTTTATTTGCGTTTCTAATCTCGTTTATTTACTTACGACCTTTCACAACTTTATAAAACTTTAATTTTTCCGCTTCACATAATTACTTGCCTTGATTTCGTGTTCAACCCTCAGTTCTAAGAACCTTACTTACCACTATACTATTTGCTTGTGCGTTTAATTGTGAACAATTTTGCGTACATCAACACATTTCTCATTGTTTACAAATAATTGGTTATCTGCCAATACCTTGAAAACTTGTCATAGGTGGCATGCATATTCCTTCAACGGCTTGATGTACACCACAACATCATCCAGATATACTACGACAAAATCATCCAGAAATGACTGTCTGACCTTATTCGTCATGGTGTAAAAAGTTTCCAAGGTATTTGTTAGTAAAAAAGTCATCACTATGAATTCATAAGGTTCGTACCTTGTCATCCACGTCGTCTTTGCCTCATTGACTTTGGCAATGCGCACCTGCCAATAACCGAATCTCAGATCCAACTTGGAGAACCATCTTCTGTCTCCGAGCTAGTTTAACAAGTACGCAATCAGGGGAATCAGATACTTGTTCTTCACCGTCAACTTGTTTAGAGCCCTGTAGTCGATGGACAACTGTAGGAATCCATCTTAATTCTTCTAGAATAGCACTAGGTCACCGAATAAGGACTTTGAGGGTCTGATGAACCAAGTGTCCAATAGCTCTCGCAATTGTTCCTGCAACTTTTTAACTCTGGAGGGGCCATTCGGTGAGGGGCTACCGCGGAAGGTTTTGTATCGACCTCAAACTCGATCTTGGTATCTACCTCTTGTCTAGGCGATAATTCTTTGGCAACTCCCTCAGTATCACATCCTTAAATTCTTTGAGGACCTCTGTAATCTACTTCGGGACTAGCATCTCTTGTCCTTTCTCTTTGTCAAGAAGTAGGACGTTAGCTAGAAAGGTTGGCTCCTTCTTTCGTAGCCATTCTTTACTTGTATCGCAGATAGAACCTTCATCAGCTGGCTTTCTTCCCTTGCGATAGGCACCAAGTAGGCCCTTTTATTGTCCACTATGCACATAGAGTTAGCAAATGAGATAGGGAAAGCTCGAACCTTATCCATAAAGTTGATACTGTTGATAACTGGGTAATCATCCTTGGTCACTACCGAGAAATCCATTAGCCCTTGCCAATCTCTAAGGTGCACCTCCACGCCTTTTGCTACACCAAAAATTGAGATAGGGGCTGAGTTTACCGTCTTTAGGGAGCCATGCTGGATGCACCCGTGTCAATCAACGCTTAGATCTCATGGGAGTTCACCTTTCTCGTCACATACATGCGGCCTCACTTCTCCGAATTTGGAATTTCCACCTTTGCCTTGATTGAACTCATAAGTTGTAGAGCCCTAACCCTTGCTTCTTCTGCGTTTTCCTCGGCCTCTTTTTGGCTTGCTGCGGACAATTTGTACTATTTCGGACATTCGACAGCTCAGTGGGGGCCATCACAAATGAAGCACCCAGATGACTTCGGGCGATCCTTCCTGCTCCTCTTGCCCCCTTTGTAAGAGTTTAACTTTGAGTTGGACCCATTGTCTTTGCTTTGCAACGAAGGGTCTCTCCCACTTTTGCCCTTGTCATTCGAAGCTTTAGCCTTAGGTTCAGATTTATGAAAGATCTTGTGCCTTTTGATGTTACACCTCCATCCTTGCCCACGGTTGAAGGCCATTCTCAAAAGCGAACAACGCCTCCTTTACGGTCACATCTGGAATTTCCAACAACACCTTAGAAAATTCCTTGTTATAATTGCATACCAAGCTCTTATGTCCAAGCCTCTACAGTCTTGCATGTGCTTCATTCTTGACATTTTATGGGTAGAATTACTTCTTGATTTCACGCCAAAAATTTGCCTATGTATCTACCACATAAGTCTTGCGCTCCACTTTGCCTTGCTTCCTTCGCCACCAAAGCATAGCAGTTCCGCGAGGAAAAGTGGGGATGTCCACAACTTCACAGCGTTCTCCACGATGTTGGTTGCTTCAAAATAGCACTCTAGACCCCACAAGAAATTATCGAGGTCCTTCGAATTCCTTCCCCCATTGAATGCCTTCGATTAACGGGCCTCAAGCTTCGCAATCCCTCTATGAATTGTGCCAGCGTTGGCACCAACCACTGCCCTCTTGTATACTTTGACTTCCACCTTCAAGTCAGCAATTTCTGCCCTCATAGCCTTCTGATACACAACAAGTTATTCTGCAACATTGTTGAGTGCCCTGTCCAGTACACTTTGCATCTCGCTAAGGAGCTTGTTGTCCCTCACGTCCATTTCTTCAAGGCTTAGGACTACCTCTTCCAACTTATCGGTATTGTCGAGTACGCCTTGTTCCATTTGGCCAGGCCTTTCCTCAAGGCTAGCCAATGATCCAGAGGGACAGATTTATCCCTCAGAGTGTTCTTCCTCCCACCTGCACCAGTTTCTTTCGGTGGAGGCGCATCTTTGGACCCAGCCTGATTGACCAACGCTGAAGCATTTTCACTACTGGCCATCGTAACCGATTTTTCCCACGCACCTGGTATCCTTTGTAACCTGGCTCTGATACTAAAATTTCACGCCTGAACTTGTTTTCTGCTTAGACGTGCCAGTACTTAAGTTTAAACTCGCCCTAAGTCAGCCTTCACTTGCAACTCACGCTCTCTCTTTCTCAGAAAGAGGTTAGATTGCCCTAAAATTTTCGTTGTACTCACTCACACTTGGAACACGAAAATGGCATAAGGAAGTATGTACTTTATTGCTAAATTTCTAGATTATTACAACAACGAGGGCTGATTCTATTTATGGAATTTCTGGGCAGCCCTCTAACGGTTACAAATCTGGCTAAAGGACCATGTACATTGTCTATACTGAATGGGAACTTTTAGTGCATGTCTCCTAGCCAAAATGGCTTGCCTTGAGGCCTTCTTTGTGCCTCCTGGATGCCCTCCCTTTTATTTCTTTGCATCTCTTCATTGGCTGTCAGGCAGCCCTTGGCGTCCCTTCGCAGGCTTGCTCGTAATCCTTCATGTCTCTTCGCGGGTTGGCTCACATCTTCTTGCGGACTGGCTCACATTCGTGTCCCTTCACTTGTGCATATTGGCTGGTGACCATTCGGAGCTTGCTAGCCAGCTGCCACTTCTCGCACCTCCTTGTATGTGTGGCAAGCACGCGAGGGTGAGGTGTGACACAATTCCCTGGCCTGTGAAAAAAAAGATAAACCAACTCCATGACAACCAATTTGTAGATGGGCTACTATGAACATGTACATGATTTGAAAATTTGGGGAGTGTGGTGTAGTAGATGGACTTCCAGAATATAATAGGAGTTTGAAATAGGTGGACTTTTTTTTGGGTCAAGGAAATAGGTGGACCTTAAACGAATGTAGTGTAGAATTAGTGTGCTCTTTTCTTTATTACTTTTTTACCATTAAATTTTATCTGTGTTAGAATTTTTAGTGAGACTCATGAATGCAACCTCGTAAATATACGAGAAAATTGTACACTATTACATATGTAAAGTGCAAATATTTTAATAAAATCACATTTATTTATTAAAAAACTTCATAGAAGTGGGCCAATGAGATGTTCCCACCCTCTACATTTACAAGTATTTTTTTGAGAGGGAAAATAAGTGATTAATGAAAGGTAAAAGAGTGCCTAGCTAAAAAAAAGATTTTTTTATAGAAAAGACTAGAAAGAGTGCCTAGCTAGAAAAAAAAGATTTTTTTAGAGTGCTTAAAATAGTAACCATTCTGGATCCGATTGTTAATTGGGAAGTAGAATTTCTTGTAACCGTGTTGTTCTATTATTTATATCCCTAGAATTTGTAATCGGGTTGCGGACTAGCTTAGTCGTAACTTTAGATTAGGCCTACTTCGTCCAAATTGGGTCTCTTCCAATCCCCGTAACTCGATGTCCATCTATTTTTAAATTTTTTGACTTAATATAAATAATTTAGACCTTGCCCCTAAAAAAATAGGGACAAGTTATTTTTGGACGGTGAAAAGTTTAGTAAAAGAAACAGGGAATATCATGATTATATCATATGTAAAGGTCTTGTGCCTCTCAGGGTGCGTTTGGTACCACTTCTGGACAGGACTAGAAATTCAGGACAGAACAGTAGTGAACAAAACTATTTGTTCTAAATGTCATGTCCTATGTTTGGTAAGTTTAGTACAGGACTGAACATTCAGTCCAATTTTTGGTTTGGTACATGTTACAGTACATGCTAAGATATTGTTAAAGACAAAAATATCCTCCATGACAACAAAAAGGAGTATTTATTAATCCAAGAAAATTGATCATTGCAGTAACTGATAATTTCACAATAAAACCCGAGCTAACATTGATCGAACAGAATTTAGTTCTTAATCAGCGATATAGCATATTAAAGCAATGATTTCGAACAGAGATGGAATGGGAAATACACAAGATGATCAAATTCAATTAATAGTATTTACGGCATAGAAGGATGAATAAACATCATAAAATAAAGATGGAAAGGTATACGAATTGGGTGAAGAACCCTAGCAAGATGATAAAAAAATTAATAATAACTGACCTGATTTTTTTAAGAGAAGCGTAGAGAACCCCAGAGAGGAAAAGAAATTGGTCGCTTACAGGAATGTTTAGGGGGAGATAAATATAAAAAAGGGTAATATGGTAAAAGGGTAATATGGTGAATATTATCTATACAAGGGTAATATGGTAAAAGGGTCATATAAAATGAGAAAGTTGAATCTTGTCCTAGGACTAACTTTTTAGGCCCATGGATTTAAGTGGAACAAGAATTTGGGGTAAAGCTTGGACAATTTCTTATCTTGTCCAGACCATTTGTTATACCAAATGTGAGTTTGGGACAAAAAATATTGTACAAACCTGTCTAGTCACCCTTAACAAACGCACCCTCATAGTCATTTGAACGTTGACTAAAACCTTCCACGTTCACAGCCACCTTTAATGTTTCCATCCCCATCGGTTTTTGGTATATGAACTTTAAAAAAGTGACAAACTTACTTTAGTTCAACCAGAGCGGTCTTCCTATTTAATGAATAATTTTTGAATTTGAGAAATAACAATAATACTAAATAGTTAATTAAATTTGGAAAAAATTTATCATTCTCTAATTAGGATTATTCAAATTAGTCTCAATTTTTTTTAAAGTTAAGCAGTCTCCAAATCACAACGCTATTTTGTGTTTGTGGCTTTGAGATATCCCCATCTATTGACGATTGACAATTGCAAAAAGGTTACGCCTCTGGATTGTTCCTCTTTCTCGCCTAATATTCTTTTTTTGATAAACCTTCTCGCCTAATATTCGGTGATCCAATTAACCTTCGTTTTTGTTTCTGGAAGGATGTTCAGGAAAATTTGGAGTGGACATTTTGTGCTTTATACGAAAAATGAATAAATAAAAGATAAATTATTTTCAGGTATCTAGGTTCCATCACCCTACCTCTAGCGTACTTCAGTTTTCATAAATGATATTATAGTCCCATATGTTTGATTTTATTATACTCTGTTGTCCCTGTAGCCAAAATATGTTATTTTCTCCGGTGAACCCCACTTGAAAAGACAAAAATACCCCTCACACCTTAAAAAATAAAAAATCTCTCTTCCTTCTCCCTTCAACTTCTTCCTCTCACTTCAACTTCTTTCTCCAACCTTCAACCAAAACTCAAACTCAAACTAATCAAAACCAATTAGAGATAGAAACGCGAGTCTCAAACATCGAAGAATTTTAAAAAAAATAAATGAAAGAGAATCAAAATTTGAAGAACCCTAATTTTGAAAACTCAATTCAAATTATGTTCTTCAAATTTTGTGAGTTGTGACAAGAGAATTTTTACACCCCGTTGCAATAATAGGGAGTACGGGTATGTAAATGTCGAACCACAGGGAGCGGGTTCAAGACATCCCTAGCGAATTGCACAATTAGATTAGGTTGAAAATATTTTGTTTTGTTTTTGGTAAAAGTCAAGCCAAGACAACGAGAAATCATGAAAAATAGTATTAAAGAAGAAATGGGCAAGGTGCTTTCGTGCAACCCCCCTTGCTACTTGGTCTCTCATGGGCTTTTTAAGTACTAGGTGGGCCTAGGTGAGCCTAGGCATGGTGTTTCACCTTCTGAGTCCATCACACCAAAAAGTTAGGTTCTAGGTTTCAAACGGCTCACTCCATGGACACCCTTTCTCACGGTGAGTTGTCAACTTTACAAAAGTGTATGAGTCACCAGCTATCCTCCTAAACTTAGCTAATTACCGAATCACCTAATAGCTAACTAGTATCCTCCATACGATGTCACTAACACAGATTCTCACATTATAAACAACTAGTCTAACATGTAGTATTTCGCTCTTCCCATGACAATTAAGTCTTTCGAGCGAGGCTAAGATCTATTGGCAAGGACCTAGGTCGAGAGAGAGTTTTACACAAACAATCCTAACATAAAGGTCTGTCAAACCAAAGCATTAAGCATTCTACCCACTACACTCTCTCAAGGTAAAGCCCCATTCGAAACCAAGTCACGCGGGGTGCATTAGGACACCCGACCCAAAGGCGACTACTCACGCATCATCATCATTCAACAATAATGCATAAATAGAAGAACAATGTCACAAAAGCTAAATGAAAGAAAAGGGAAAGAGAAAGCTCAATCGTGGAGAGTTGCTCGAACTCCGCTCGCATCCGCTCCTTGCACCAATCACCCCTTTTCTTTTACTAAAAACCCAAATTTTAGTCTCAAGTTAGGGCTTACAAAATGTGTGGGGTTGGGGGGTATATATAGAGAGTCATCCCCCAAACCCTAGAATGCCACAAAAGGTACCAAAATGTCCCTAAAATATCAAATCTTCGATGACAAAATCTGTCGAAGTCACCGTTCGGCGGGAAGTTGTGTCATTCGGTGGCCTGGAGAATGCGTCGGACGGCAGGATCGCTCATCGTTTGGTGGGAAAATGCCATCCACCAGAACATTTTACCGTTCGGTGAGTGTGCACAGGTGAGCCTTCGAGCCGCCGTTCGACATTCTTATCGTCGTAAAAAATCATCCTGGGGGTTCGGGAGACTACGAACAGGGCAAACACTGTACGTCGGGCAATTACGCCATTTGACAGAAATTGCAGAAATGGCATCGAATGGTGCGAATCTCACTGTAAGGCGAATGCAGCTTTTAATTCGGATTTGCCTTCTTCTATTGTGTTTCCCTCCTTGTTCGCATCTTCGAGTGCTCCTCACTTTCAACAAACCTCCAAAAGACACCAAAAAATACGAGTGAAACCATTCAAGGTAACAAACCAAAAAATGGCAAAAACGATGCTAACTAGTTAACTAAGGAAGGAAAACAGGTCTAAATGACCCTAAAATGATGTCGTAAAATGCGCCTTTTTTAAGTGCATCACACCCCCACACTTGAATCTTTGATTGTCCTCAAGCAAAAGACTCAACTCAGGCTCACAAAAAGATGAAATAGATCAAGAGATGGCAAACTTTTAGCAAAAAAGGTCCCTAAAAAATTTGACTTCCCATATCAAGACCACCCCACAACCCAAAAGTTCACTCCCCGAGTGCAAAAGTAAGAATATGCAAGGACTACACCCTCTAGGATTTAAACAAGCGCTAACCCGAGGTGGGTGGAACCTTAGGGTATGACCACTCAGAGGATAGGAATTCATTTTAGCTCACAATCTGGTTGTCAGTTTCCTATCACTTGCGAATATGACTGGGGTCATGAGATATTCTACTCCCACTCAGGATCGTCTCATACGAAATAGAGATTGTGAACAGAGGGACTTTGACTCAGGTTGTAATGGGGTTAAGGTTTAGGTGAGGATAAAAAATATGGGCAGTGGCTAAACCACCCAATCCAAGGCACAAGTTACAAAGGTACTCTAGCCCTCGTCTATTCTACTTGCTCACCTAAAATCTAATATAGCTCAACCTATTGTTCCCCAAGACCTATGGGCTCATGACACAAGCATGCCTCTTATTTGATGCCTTATTCATACCACTATTTTCTCTTTTTTGTTGCTTTTCTTCCTTTCTTTTGTTTTTGTACTTTTTAATTACTTTTTCACTTTTTTCTTTTACATTTCCTCTCTTTTCTTGTTCTCCACTTTACTTTATTCACATTTGGCATACCTTTATTTTTGGCAAAGCTTGGTCTTTTTGGTTTGGCCCTTTTCTACCCACTTCTCCCAAGATCAAACCCAACTAAAATGGAGCCTATTCTACCATATGACCCTTATAAAAATCCCCATAAGATAGATTCAATGTGTAACCTCATATTAGGTGTCAAAGGTGGGGGGAAGTTTGGAAAATAGTTAAGCATGGCAAGTGTATATAATCAAGGAATGGTTAGGCTCAAAGGGGTTTAAACCAGGAAAAAAGAAGGGCTGGCTTTAAAGCTCTAGGCTCAAACTTTTCAAAAATGGCCCCTGTCCTCCCGCAAAACACCCACTCAAAAGAGATAAAATAAGTGTTAGCAGGATACCCCAATCACTCGGAACATATTGTCACCTCATGAACAAAATATGAGATGATTATCTCCACCTTCGCCTCAAATCCTTTCAAAAAGGTCTCATATCAACCGCACAAGTCCACCGACAATGGGAGATAGCAAGTTTAAACCATAGAGGGTGTCAAAAATCCATATTTTTACGCTTTACACCCAGGGTATGCTACTAAAAGGTGAGGGGTTTTGCTTATGACGAAAAAATAAAAAATTTGAGGGGGCTCCATAATGCCAAAATCATGCCAAAACTTGAACTATTTACAAAGATATAGACATAAACATGTAAGTTCCTACATGGAACTCCACACCCCCCCCCCCCCCAACACACACACACATTTGAATGACACATTGTCCTCAATGTGAGAGGGTTTAGGCAACTAAACTGACAAGAGAAAAGAAATGCCTCAATGACCTCTGTGGTCAAAGAAACTAAAAACACTTCAATCAAAAGCAAACATCAAGGCCTTCGTTGCCACAATACATGCCAAGATTAAAAACAGACACAAGACAATCAAGATAACACAAGACACAAATAAACATATGGAGGAGAATTGAGAGGATGTCTCTGTTTGAAGTGGTGGGATAAGCACGTGATCTTATTGTTTAGTGGAGAGTTTTCCTGGTTTGGCCGCCACTGGTGACTCAGGTTTGCACATGGCACCATGAAGGTCGGGGGTTTTCTCCGACAGCTGTCATCTTTGGAGTACCTGAGATGATACAAAAGTAATCCACCACCTACAGGGGGTTCCTACAATCCTAAGAAAAGCCCTACATATCTGAATTATATTACACCACAAAATGTGCTAATTTATAGTCTTTAGCTTGACTTGAATTCCTTTGCTCAAGAGATGAGTTGGTCAGGCTATGGTGGCGTCTCGATTGCATTGCTCGATGCCTCTCCTTCCTCATCTTCATAAGGGTTGACAACTGAAAATCTTACACTTGTGATAGTAATGCTCTCCTTACAGATCCCGCGATCGAAGACAAGCAGATCTCCCTCCTTACCAAGAACCTCCACCCTATCTTTGGTGTCAAATATTTTCATCCTGAGGAAATATGATGACATTTGTAGGAACTCATCTTCATGCCCTTTTTGGTTTGTGATGAACATTTCCTTTTCCTTGTTCATTTTCAGTGTGATGTGGTTAATCCCTGCTTGGACTATTGCCTTAGTTTGAGCCAAGAAAGGAGATACCAGAATCAGGCACGATACCTTGGTCAATGGCTTGTCAACAATAATGAAGTTAGTCTTCCCACATACTTGCACTCTGACCTCTGACGCTCTGCCTATCAGGATAACCAAGCTCTCATTTGTAAATTTGATGCTGTTGTACGTGGGATACATCTCTATCGAGCCCAATGACCTCCATATGGAATGCAGTATGATGTTGACTTTTGACCTCACATCACATACTGCCTTAGGAACCAACGCACCATTGATTTTGACAGGAATTGCCAGGTTCCTAGGGTCCCTTGAGAGAGGAACCTTTTGTGTATCTTAGGAGGATCAACATTTGTACCACTTTTAGCCTTTCCTTTGTGTTTAGAGGAGGCCTCCCCTTTTTCTTGTCCAGAGCTCATCATCATGCAAGTTTCTTCCGTAGTTATCTTATTGCCTTCTGTATCACCCAGCTTCCTAACCAGGATAGTCTTTCCTCATAATCTTGCCCTACAAACAGTATTGATGTACTCATCTTCTCCCATTGCGAACTCTTCCGATCCCTCCTCCACCTTAAGGCTGATCATTTTGCCCACAACATCAATTCTAGCTCTTGTTGTAGCCAAGAATGGTCTCCCAAGAATCAACTTCTCTTGAAAATCATCACTCTCTTTCAAAACAAGAAAATTAGTGATCGCATTCATTCCTTTTATCTTCACTGTGATGTCCTTAAGCATGCCGACAGGAGTGGTCAGGGATCCATTTGCTATTCAAACTGAGCTGTCAGCGGGTTGGAGGGAAGGGATGTTTAACTTCACCCAAAGCCAATGAGACATGACATTTACCGTAGACCCAGAGTCACATAAGGCATCATTTATCTGCACATTCCCAATTGAAATAGGAATAGTGATCTTGCCTTGGTCTTTATGGACTTCATTTTGCTCTTTCGAGCGAGCTTCTGCCAATATTGTCATGGCGCAGTCTTCTTGAACTTTATCTTCAATTGTAAGCACAGTCTTACCTTTATTTTGTGAGCTTGACCCACTAGGGAGTTTTAACACTTGCTCCTCCATTTCAAGATGTGCTACTACTTGCTTTTGCATTATCCGCTCAAGATTGGTCATTCTGGCTCCTTGATCTAACACACTAGTCTTCATCTCTTTCTTATATGCTATCATCTCATCCATCTTTTCCAACATGGAGTCCCATTTCACCACTCTTGTCTCCATGCTTTTCAGCCTGTCATAGAGGCGTCCCCTCAAAATCATGCCTTGTCCCTGGGAGTAAGCTGAAAGTGGCAAACCATGATCTGGCACAATTGCCAGTGGGTTGTCATCTCTTATAGGAGCTGAATTGGGAGGATTTTGGCCGTGCATCTTGTAAGGATTAATCCACTTGCTGTTCTTATAACTTGGACGTTGTCCTAGCCCCATGTAATATACTTGTTTCATCCAATTTTTGCTAGCTTGACAAGCTTTGGCATCATGTCCTTCTTCTCCGCATTCCTCGCAATTCTCTTGAATGTATGCTACATTTCTTGATTGATGTTTGTTATCTCCCCAACATTTTTCCAAGGCTACAACCTGTGCTTGGAGTTTTTCCACCAAATCCATTTCTTTTCCTACTAGTTGAGGCCTAGTGTGATGGATGTCACACTTGCTAGAGCAAGCTGAAATAGAGGCAGCAATTTCTTCAAGGATCCTAATGGCCTCACGCTTTGGCTTTCTTGCAAAGGACCCCTAGCAGCAAAGTCAAGAGCTGCTTGGGAAGTTGTTGTGAGCCCAAAGAAGAAAGACTGGAGTACATGTTCTTCTGTCATATTATGGGCAGGGCATGATCTCTTTAAGTCCTTAAACATTTCCCATGCTTCATCGAGAAACTCGTCTTGGTATTGTTTGAAGGTGTGATTCTCTCTCAAAATTTGATTTGTCTTGGAATAGGGGAAGTACTTACCAAGAAAGGAATTTGCCACTTCCCTCCATGTTGTAATCCTGGAGTCACCCAAAATTTCATACCATAATCTGGCCTTAGTGTGCAGGGTGAATGGGAATAGGCGTACTTGATGGCATCATCTGATACACCTTGGATCTAGAATGTGTTATAGATGATAGTGAACCGAGAAAGATGGTCCCTGGGGTCCTCCTTAGCTTGTCCACCAAATAGAAGAGAGGTGGTAAGTGCATTGATAATTCCCGATGGAATGGTAAAATTGTTTGAATCTGCCACCGGACACGGCACACCTGAAGAGATTCCATTAATAGTTAATGTGGCAAAATCCATAAAATGGGGTACACAACTAGCATGTGTGCCCTCTAGTTCTTCTTTAAAATTCATACATTCTCTTCTTCATCTTTCTCTTCTCAGAGTTCATTCAACAGCCCCAATGTCCTGAGCTAGCACGTCTTAGTTAAATCGTAGTCCAAATGAACGTGTGTGTGGCATTCACCAGAAACTAGGCTCCTGAAAAGAGAGATGCGCGCCAACTCAGATCAAACCAAAAATAGAAAAAAGTAAGAGCAATAACTAAAATAACCTAAACTAAGAAGCAATCAACTTGGGTGTCTTGTGAGACGCCGCTCCCCGGCAACGACGCCAATTGACATGAGAATTTTTACACCCCGTTGCAATAATAGGGAGTACGGGTATGAAAATGTCAAACCACAGGGAGCAGATTCAAGACTTCCCTAGCGAATTGAACAATTAGATTAGGTGGAAAATATTTTGTTTTGTTTTTAGGAAAAGTCTAGCCAAGACAATGAGAAATCAGGGAAAATAGCAATAAAGAATAAATGGGCAAGGTGCTTTCGTGCAATCCCTTACAACTTGATCTCTCATGGGCTTATTAAGTACTAGGTGGGCCTAGGTGAGCCTAAAGCATGGTGTTTTACCTTCTGAATCCAGTACAACACAAAGTCAGGTTCTAGGTTTCAAATGGCTCACTCCATGGACACCCCTTCTCACACTGAGTTGTCAATCTTATAAGAGTGTATGAGTCACCAGCTTTCCTCTAAAACCCAGCAAATTACTGAACCACCTAGTAGCCAACTAGTGTCCTCCCTATGGTATCAGTAACACAGGTTCTCACATCATGGAAGTGCTTTCCAAACATATGTATAAAATAAAGTTTATTTAGCTCCTTCATGTCTACTATAACTAGTTATTTTGGTTTTCTACTAGCAGCCTTAATTCTAACCTCAGTTTTATTTATCGGTCTGAGCAAGATATGACTTATTTGAAAGAAATTGAATGAACAATTCATAAAACAAAAAAACAAAAAGCAATTTGTCTACACTGTTAGGTCTATTCCTCTAGTTCCTTACCGGTGGTAGAAATTGCAAGTCTTGCTTATTGATATTTATGGGCAATCTGGATTAATATTTAAGGATAGATATTGCATTTCTTATTCTTTTTTGAATTCAAATGATTGAAATTTTCCTATTTGGAATCGTCTTAGGCCTAATTCCTATTACTTTGGCTGGATTATTTGTAACTGCATATTTACAATACAGACGTGGTGATCAGTTGAACCTTTGAGTAATTAAGACCGTGTTTTTTGACCTCCTGCGAGAAAGGAGGAGGTCAAGGTCCGGTCCGCTTGTTGTTCCAAATTTTCTATTACCCACGACCCATTTTTCTATTACCCACGAAAAGAAAACAAGAACAGAATCACGCTCTGTAGGATTTGAACCTACGACATTAAGTTTTGGAGACCCACATTCTGCCGAACTGAACTACGAGCGCTTTCTTAATTAGAAAAAGGCTTAGAGATTCGCTTTTTTTTTATTAGCTTCACAATCCATCTTGAAGGTTGAAAGCCTATATATTATTCTATCCATACAATAGAATATAAATGAAAGATTCGGTATATCCAATTTGAATTTGAATGGATAATCAATGGATTTTTTCTTATTGCCCAAAGGCGAAGTAATAGGTAGGGATGACATGATTTGAACCCACGACATTTTGTACCCAAAACAAACGCGCTACCAAGCTGCGCTACATCCCTTTCAATTGGTTTCCAATTATATTGTAGAGAATGCCCGTCGTGTTTTCCACATACTTAGTTCATTTTCTCTAGTGATATACATAACTTGTCTTACCATTTTTTTTGTCTCATAAATTTATTAGGTCTCATAAAAATATAGTATCATATAATATAATATAATAATAACCTTTGCGACATATGAAAAAAAATATATATGAAAAAGAATCTATATATAGGAAACCCGCTGTCCATTTCTCGAATGCTGGGACAGAACAGACGGTTTGTTGTTCTTGCAAGAACAACAAAAAGAAATCCTCTCTATGAAATTGGAAATCATTCTTCAATTTGAATTAGGGATTCTGTGCGCAAAACAAATGCAAGTGAACTTGAAGATATCCATCTGATCCTATATGTATTACAATAAAAAGAGTATTACTATAAATAGGAAATGAATAAAAATTGAATTTCTACAATTCTAATTTATAATTAAAGTAAGGAGTATTGAGAATGCGAGATTTAAAAATATATCTATCTGTTGCACCGGTAATAAGTACTCTATGGTTCGGGTCTTTAGCAGGTCTATTGATCGAGATCAATCATTTTTTCCCGGATGCAGATTTGCAAGTGGATGCCCGCTTGGGGTCCAAGGGACTCACTTTAGGTCGATGCCCACTTTGAGCTAGTTAGTGGCAGCTTGGATTGGATTATTGGTAAGAATGTTCAAGAAGGTCGAGTCGGTTAAGGTTCTCCTATGTTGAGCCAGTTTCCTATGTCGATGACGGCATCGCTTTGCCTATTTTATGCCAGGTTGCTTGGTCGACACGATGTGGTTATTCTTGTTTGTGGCTGGGTTTCCTTATCTTGGGACGTCGGTTTAGAATTTTCCTATAGCAAACTAGAGTGAATCTCGCTATATTGGAGACGACCGAGATAGAATTTTCCTACGCGGTGCACGGCTTGATTTGTTAGTTTCTTATACAAAGGTCGGGAGCTAGGTCAGCGATCTCTATATAAAGAGGTTCAGGACATCAACACACAACAAAATGACTTTACTTATCTTTGCTTTTCCTTTCCATAGCTCGTAGCCTAGTCTTGAACTTACTTCCCCCTCTCCGTTAGGGCGACCTTGTGACGACCACTCTGGATTCGTCTTGGGTTACTTGACGTTCTTGTAGCCCTTTTTCCCACAACAGTACTATTGTGTGCTATTTGTTGATTTTGTGAGTGAATTATTTTAGTTGGCTTGTATAATTATTTATTTAATTTTGTTTGTTTTCACTTTGGTTCTATTTGCTTTCTGTGTGGTTGCATTTGTTATTCATTTGTTTCTGTGTGTGGTTCGTTTGGTCAGTTTATTTGTGTTTGGAATTATTGGTTGAGAGGTATTGTTATAATCCCAAATGATGTTTGACAAGATGATGTTAATGACGTTTGATTATTGTACAAGCGACATTGTTCTTGACGCTTCTCTGGCCATAGAGCATGTAGATCGAGGGATATATGTTCTACGTGAGTGTAATGAACAATATGTGCTTCGTAGAAATAGTATATTTTTTTACTAATATGTCCTATAGAGCGTATAGATCAATATTATATGTTCTATGAGAGCGGGAAGATGTCTATTGTATTCCACGAGACATTGTCATACACTAGAGAAAAATCTTGAGTTTCAGTTGATTATTTTATGTTGAGAATGGCTCAAAATCGAAAGGCCTTGCAACCGCTCGGGGTCTAGCGGACACTGGGTGCAAAAAGAATGTTTGGAAAATTGATGACTGAGCGTCCGCTAGGATTGATATGGATTCTAGTAGCACGTCAAGGGAAACAAAAAGGGCAAGTTCAAGTGCCAATTGGACTAGTCACAAGAGCAAGGGCTAAGAATTTTCAAGATGAGTTCAAAGGGTTGATTCAAGAAATTTGGGCTCAAACCAATTTGTTGAAGCCCATTGGAGACCAAGAAGCTAATAAGAAACCCATAAATATTGTTAAGGGTGCTTAGAAAGTTGATTATGAGTTGAATTTGTTTTTAAGGAGTTCAGGAAGTCACTTATATGATAATTTCATTTTCTTAGGAGTTCAAATCTATTAGGAAGTCTGGTATGATATAATTTCATTTTGAGCTTATCTCACATCGAATTAGGATTTTATTAGGAAGTCTGGTATTAGATAATTTCGTTTTGAGCTTATCTCATGTTGAATTAGGATTCTTTCACACTACAACTCTTTGCCTATTTATAGAGGTGCAAACAGAATAAGAAGGGACAGTTTTAGATTCACAAAAATTCGTGAGATAACTCTGTCTTGGTTCTACGAAGCTTCCTAAACACAGGGGAGCAAATTTTTTTGAATTCTACTTCAACTTATCAAACGGATCCCCATCATCGTTTATGGTATTTTTGGTATATGAAAGATTCTTTCTTTCAACTCAAGTAATGAGTCACGTTCTTCATACCAAGGTTCTTGTTTGGTTGTGAGCATCAAGTTGAGACCTTCCATCATGAATTGTTCTAAAATGATTTGGTATTTCACGCTGCGTGGCTGGGTTTTGTCGCATCGTTGGCGGGGTTCGTATCATTTTGTATCAAAGCTAGACTCTGTCTCAGTTCTATTTATCCTACTAATTTCATTTTATCTTTAGTATTCTGTTTGTTTAGTTCGTAGTTTATTGTTTTTATCGTTTCTTAGTTGCAAAAGAAAAATAAATAAAAAATTGAAAAAAAGTAAAGAAAAGAAAGCAAAAGAAAAAAAAGTCCGAAAAAGGAGAAAAAAAGGGTGGAAAGTTGAAAGTAAAGTCTCCTATAACGTAGAATAAGAAGTTTGAAGCAAGGATTCTAGAAGGAAAGTTGTATAGGCCACCAAAGTTGAAAGGAAATTTTCTCAAAGCAAAGAAGAAGAAGTGTGAAGCTAGGGTTTTGGAACGATTCTGAAAGCTTAAAGATCATACCGCACCAAAGGAATCATTATTCTACAAGTCTTGTTCCAAGAAGAGCTGTTGTGTTTGGTTGGTTCCAAATATATCCAAGAGAGGCATCAACGAGCGAAAAAAGGCAAGAGTGGTGAGGATATTATAGTGAGTAAAAGCCAATTTATTTGAGTAAAATACGAGAGAATTGAGGGCATCACATCCTTGAGCGTAAACACGTTAGAGGGAGAATTGGTGAGGTCCATTCCTTTTTTTCTAACCTTGTTTTATTTGCAGCAAAGCATGTCTCACAATAGTAACGTTGAAGGTGTTTCTGGTTCGTTTGATCCTAAGTTTCACATGGAGGTTTTGATGAGTGAGAAGAGGCGAATGTTAAAGAATGGGCTGGAGGAGATTAATGAACGAATTAATCAAATTGGAGATGTCACAAGAAGCTTATCATGTGTAGAGGGGGAGACAAGCTCTACCATAAGAAACTAGGTGTATAGATGAAAGAGATTTGGGGAATGGTTTTCATGATGAATATGCTGGTGATTCGATAGTTGCTAGTAGGAGACATGAACGACAACCTAGAGAAGTTAGAAATAAAGGTGATGACAACTTATGTAGTATTAAGTTGAAAATCCAATCATTTAAAGGGCGATCAGATCCTGAAGCATACCTCGAGTGGGAGAAGAAGATTGAATTTTTCTTTGATTGCCGCAATGTTCTGAAGCAAAGAAGGTAAAGCTAGTTGTGATAGAATTTTATGACTATGCTATTACTTGGTGGGATCAATTTGTTACAAGCAGGAGACAGAACAGAGAACGACCGATAGAGACGTGGAAATAGATGAAAGTGGTAATGATTCGAGCCATTACTATAGGGAGCTATATAAGAAGTTATAAGGATTTCGGCAAGGGAACAAGAGTGTGGTGGATTATTACAAGAAGTTGGAGATAACCATGATTCGAGCCAATGTCAAGGAAGACTGAGAAGCCACTATGGCTAGGTTTCTGTATGGATTAATCCCTAAAATTCAAAGATAAGGTGGAGTTGCAACACTATACAGAGTTGAAAGATATGGTGCACACGGCAATCAAAGTAGAGAAACAATCAAAGAAGGTGGGTGTTTCACGAGCAACATATGGTGCTTCTTCTTGGAAGCCAAATTATGCAAGGAAGTTGGACAAGCCGCAAGCATCCAAAATGGAGCAAAAGACAGAGAGTACCAGTAGCACTCTGTAACGAAAGACAAAAATATCTATTTCCAGGAATTGTGACATTAAGTGCTTTAAGTGTCAGGGAAGGGGCACATCGCTAGTCAATGTCCAAACAAGCAGATCATGGTGATGCGAGATAATGGAGAGATTGAGACCGATAATTAAGATGAAGAAGATGCCATGCCATCATTGGAAGATGTTTCAGAGGAGGAGCATCCAGCCCCTGGTTCATTAGCATTGGTGGCAAGAAGGGCATTGAGCTTACAAGCTAAAGAAGTTGAAGAAATGCAGCGGGATAACATCTTTCATGCCTGGTGCTACATCAAGGACAAGGTATATAGTATGATTATTGATGGTGGCAGTTGTACTAATGTTGCAAGAACAACAATGGTGGAGAAGTTGGAACTGCCAATCTTGAAACATCCTAGACCGTACAAGTTGCAATGGCTGAATGATAGTGGTGAGATACGGGTGAACAAGAAAGTGTTAGCAACATTTAGAATGGATAAATATAAAGATGAGGTATTATGTAATGTAGTGCCAATGCAAGCAAGACACTTATTGCTAGGGCGATCACAACAGTTTGATACGCGCGTGAAGCATGACGGCTTCACAAAAAAATATTATTTTGTACTCAATGAAGATCAGTCACTCTTCTTTTTCATTAGTCACTCTTGTACCATTGACACCACATCAAGTATATGAGGATCAAGTTAGATTGAAAAAGGAGAGTGATGAAAAGAAAAAGGATGAGAGTAAAAAAGAAGCCGAAAAAAATGAGGGCGTAAAAGAAAAACAAAAATTGGCCATTCAGAGAAAATTCGAGTAACAACAAAAGAGTTTATAT
Organism: Hypericum androsaemum; assembly: GCA_963995505.1. Classification (NCBI taxonomy): domain Eukaryota; kingdom Viridiplantae; phylum Streptophyta; class Magnoliopsida; order Malpighiales; family Hypericaceae; genus Hypericum; species Hypericum androsaemum. Next base: position 8,953,751 of record OZ023183.1, read on the forward strand.
GCAAAAGTGAGCGAAATTGAGTTAGCAATGTTTTCAAAAGTACCAATGATTGTACTTAAGTACAAAGAGGCATTTTTAAACACTAACAAATTCGATCTTTCTTTTCCAAGTATTGTTGTCACGCTTTTGTAGGAGTTTGCCAATGTCTTTCCTGAGGACCTACCACTAGGGTTGCCACCGATCTGGAGAATTGGACCTCAAATTGACTTTATTCCAGGTGTACTAATTCCAAACTGACCACCTATAGGAGCAATTATGAGGAGACAAAGGAGCTTTTGCAATAAGTAAATGAGTTGTTGGAAAAATCGTATGTGAGAGAGAGCATGAGTCCTTGTGCTGTTCCAGTTTTACTTGTACCAAAAAAGGATGGAACATGGAGAATGTGTGTTGATTGTCGAGCCATCAAAAACATAACGGTAAAATATCGTCATTTTATTCCTCATTTAGATGATATGTTGGATGAGCTACATGGATCTTGTGTGTTTTCTAAGATTAATTTGAAAAATGGTTATCATCAGATTAGAATGAAAGAAGGAGATGAGTGGAAAGCTGCCTTCAAAATAAAATATGGTTTATACAAATGGATGGTCATGTCTTTCGGTTTGTCTAATACTCCAAACACTTTTATGAGACTAATGAATCATGTTTTGCATCCATTTATTAGAAGATTTGTTGTCATCTATTTTAGCGATATACTTACTTATAGAAAAAACTTGGACGATCATGTAGTATATTTGAAATATGAAGGATGAGTTATTAGCCAATATGAAGAAATGTACTTTTTGCACAAGCAAGCTTGTATTCTTGGATTTTGTTATTAGTGCTAAAGGTATACAAGTTGACGAAAAGTGGTACGTGCAATCCAAGAGTGGGCAAGTCCTACAAATGTAGCTAATGTGTAGAGTTTTCATGGACTTGATAGTTTATATCAGAGGTTTGTGAAGGATTTTAGTAGCATAGTCGCACCACCTACTAAAGTGATAAAGAAGAATGTTGGATTTCGATGGGGAGAAGAAGTAGATAAGGCATTTTAGCTAATCAAAATTATGTTGACAAATGCACATTTACTATATTTACTTAACTTTTCTAAAATATTTGACGTTGAATGTGATGCTTCAGGCGCTGGTATATGCGATGCTCTTATGTAAGAAGGATAACCAATTGCTTACTTTAGCAAAAAACTAAGTGGGGCAGCTTTAAAGTACCCAACATATTACAAGGAGTTGTACGCATTGTTTCGAACCTTGGAAACATGGCAACATTACCTATGGCTTAAGGAATTCATGATTCACACTGACCATGAGTCATGGAAACACTTAAAAGGTCAACCTAAGCTAAACAAAAGGTACGCACATTGGGTGGAGTTCATTGAGACATTTTTGTACGTCATCTGCTATAAGAAAGGTAAGGAGAATGTGATTGCTGATGCACTTTCTCGAAGGTATGCATTACTTTCTACTCTTGATAAAAAATTGCTTGGTTTTGAGCACATTAAAGAGTTATATGCAGATGATAATGACTTTTATGAGTTGTATAGAGATTTTGAGAAGATCGCATCTTGTAATTCTTTAAGCATGAAGGGTTCTTGTTTCAAAAAAATAAGCTATGTGTGCCTAATTGTTCATTGCAAGAATTGTTAGTGCAGGAATCCCACTGTGGGGGCCTAATAGGACATTTAGGAGTTGCAAAAACCTTGGCGGTCTTGCAAGAACACTTTTATTGGCCACACATGAAGCGTGATGTTGAGCGAGTATGTGGCAGATGTATCACATGTAGGCAAGCAAAGTCAAAAGTGCATTGTATACCCTTCTACCTATTCCTAGTAAGCCTTGGATTGATATTTCCATAGATTTTGTGTTAGGTCTACCTAGGATTAAATGTGGGAGAGATTCAATTTTTAAGGTTGTGGATAGATTTTCTAAGATGGCACATTTTATTCCATGTCACAAAAGTGATGATGCTTTATATGTTGCTGATTTATTCTTAAGAGAGGTCGTGAGATTACATGGCATGCCTAGAACAATTATTTTAGATAGAGATGCTAAGTTCTTGAGCTATTTTTGGAAGACTTTGTGGTGTAAGTTAGGTACTAAGCTATTTTTTTGTATTACTTGTCACCCACAAACTGGTGGACAACAGAAGTAGTGAATATGACTTTTTGTACATTGTTAAGGGCACTCAGCATAACATTAAAACTTGGGAAGAATTTTTCCCATATGTTGAGTTTGCTTATAACCGATCTGTTCATTCTGCTACTCAATTTTTACAGTTTGAACTTGCGTATGGATTAAACCCTTTGACTCTATTAGATTTATCTCCTTTACCCTTGACAAAGGGGTTTTTATGCCCCGGTGCAATAAAGGGAGTAACGGGTGTGAAAATGTCAAACCACGAGGAGTGGGTTCAAGATATCCCGAAGACGTGCAAATAGATTAGGTTGGTTATTGTTTTTTTTTGTTTTTGTTTAACAATAAGTAAAAAATGGGCTAGGCACCCATCAAGAAACCCCTCACAGTTTGGTCTCTACTGGGCATATTAAGTCTGTGGTGGGCCTAGGTGAGTCTGCTGCATGGTGCTTCTCAATCAAGTCCTTCACACCACAAAGTCAGGATCTAGGTATCAAGTAGAACCCATGGACACTCCCCTCTCATCGTGGGTTGTCAATCACATGATAGTGCACGCGTCACCTACAATCCTCATAGCTCCCAACTTATTAATGCACCACCTAATAGCCGGCTAGATTCAACCCTCCGGTCTCACTACGTTAGGTCTCCTCTAGCCCACTCGGGTAGCTATCTCCACGTCCCCCTTCTTAATTAAATCCTTTGGGTTATACTACGGATAATTGGTAAGAACCTATAGGCTGGAAATGTGCTTTTCACACTCAGACCTACCATAAGGTCATCGTTGAACCAACGCATTATGTATCCCTACCCGCTACACGCCTAATCGTTTTAGCCCATTTGAAACCAAACCATTCGAGGTGCCCTTAGGGCACCCAACCCAAAAGCAAACTACTCACACATAATCATTTAATAATAATCATGCATAAGTATGGAAGCAATGTCACAAGAAAAAATGTAAAAAGAAGGGAAGAGAATGCTCAAGATCGAAGAGCCGCTCGACCCGCTCCTCACATCCGCTCCTTACCTCAGGTGAGCTTTCTCTCTCTAAAAACCTTAGGTTTGGTCTTTATGTTCAAGCTTACAAAATGAGAGGTTTGTGGGGCTATTTATAGAGAGTCCACCCATAAACCCTAGCTGCCTACAAAATTACCAAAAATGCCCTTAAAATATCTAGTTTTTGGGGGTAAAACTGGGCGTGTTTGTTGTTCAGTGGATGATGGTGCTGATCGGTGGTTTGAAGATCTCGTTGTTTGGTAGACGGGCGTGGTGCTCGGCGGCAATTTTGCTATTTACCAATAGATTTTGTCGAACAGTGGATGTGTCAGAAACGAGATTCCTCGCTGATCAGCGTACATCGCACCGAGCCAAAATTGATCAAAATTTTCTCTTGGAGGCCTTCAATAAATATAGCAATCGCCGAGGGATAGGCTCCTCCGTCGATCGGTAATTTTTGTAGGATTTCTGCCGATCGCTACTGTGTTTTACCATTCAGCGGCTGCACCTTCTTCACGGCTTACCTCTTCTTGACTTGACTCATTTCGAGCTCCGCATCTTAGGTTTCTCCTCACTCATTAACCTACCTCCACAAAAAAAAGGTAAAACAATTCGAGGCAATAGACCAAGAATTGGCATAAAAAGACTCAAGACTCGATCTAAAAAGACTCAAAACTGGGTCTCAATGACCCTAAAAGAAGGTGACAAAATGAGCATTTTTCACGCTCATCACACCCTCACATTTGAATCTTTGCATGTCCTCAAGCAAAAAACTCAAACGAGACACTAACACATAAAAAAATAGAGCAGAAGTTGGCACACTCTTGGCAAAAAGAACTCCCATAACTTTGACTTAAACTATCAAGACCACCCCACGACCAAGAAGTTCACTCCCCCGAGTGAAAAAATAAGAATACGCAAGGACTTCACCCTCAAGAGTTTAAACAAGCCTTGACTTGAAGATGGTGAGACTTGGGGGTTGACCACTCAGAGGATAGGAAATCATTTGAGCAGCTGATTATTTAGTAGTGAACTTCCTATCGCTCGGGAATATGTTTGGGGTCATGGGATATCCTACTCCCACTCGGAATCATCTCACATGAAATGAGGCTTGTGATCAATGGGACTTTGTCATGGGTTGTAATGGGGCTAAGGTTTAGGTGAGGATAGACGGTATATGAGGTAGTTAAACCAGCTAGTCGGAGGCGCAAGTTACAAAAGTTAACTAACCCTCATCTATTCTTCATGCTCACCCTAAGTCTAATTCACTCCACCCATTGTACCCAAGCCTTAAGGCCAAAAAACACAAGCTTGCCTCTTATTTGGTTTCCTTATTCACAACTTGCTCTTTTTTGTTGTTTTTCTTCTTTTCTTTTGTTTTTGTCATTTTTCTTAACTTTTTCACTTTTTATTTTTTTTTTCCTTTCTTTTCTTTCCTCACTTTGTTTTTATTCCTTCATTGGCAACTTTTTGGGTTTAGGCAAGCTTGGCATCTTTTTGGTTTGGCCGCTAGTGTACCCCATCTTCCCAAAAATCAAAACCAAACACCATGAGTTTGCAAGACCATGTTCCCCTTACAAAAATCCTCATAAGATGAATCCTCTGGGCAACCTCAGACCAAGTGTCAAAAGTGGAGATATTTGGGTAAGGGTTTAACATGGTAAGTGTGTATGCAAAGAATGGCTAAGCTCAATGGGGTTAATCAATGGAAAATTTAGGGTAAGGCTCTATGGTTCTAGGCTCAAACCAAAGAAGGCCCCCATCCTCCAGCAAACACTCACACAAAAGAGAAGACGGGAGTGTTAGCAGGATATACCCCACTCATCTGGAATATATAGGCCCCTCGTTAGGCTCAAGTTCCTTTCAAAAGGTACCACATCATCCCCATAACTTCACCCACTACTAGAAATTGCGAGTCTAAACAATCAAGGGTGTAAAAAATTCGTATTCCTACACTTTACACTCGGGGTATGTTTCCTAAAAGGTATGGGATTTGACTATTGAAAAAAAATAAAAATTTGAGGGGGGTACGAATTGCCAAAAATGTGCCAAAACTTGATCTATTTAACAATGATCTGGACCTAAACATGCAAGTTCCTACCTGGAACTCCCCCACACTTGAATGACACATTATCCTCAATGTGAGAGGATTTAGGCAACCAAATCGAAAGAAAAGAACACATCAAGGCCTCCGTGGCCACAATATATGCAAAGATTGAAAACATCAACAATATAAGCTACAAGAGATTAAAGTGGGAGGAGAGTTAAGAGGACGTCCCTGTTCAAGTAGGTCGGGACGAGCAATTAATCCTTGAGCAATGACGAAGGGCATCTATGTTGGCTGCCGCTGGGCGATAATTTTGATAGACTGGCAGTTTTGGGTTTGTCTTTTCTCCAAGGCGCTTGGCCCCATGTCCACCATTTCCATCATCGAACCTGAGATGACACAAAAGTTTCTACTACCTGGCAGTGGGTTCCTAGGTCCTAAAAAGAAAGTCCTACATGTCTGAATTATATTACACCACAAAATGTGCTAATTTATAGTCTTTAGCTTGACTTCATTCTTCTTGTCTCAAGAGATGAGTGGGTTAAGCCTTGGTGACATCCTGATTGCATTACTTGATGTCTCTCCAACCTCTTCTCCAAAAGGATTGATGACTGAGAATTTTATCCCTGTGATAGTATTGCTCTCCTTGCAAACCCGACGATCGAAGACAAGTAGATCTCCCTCCTTACCAAGAAGTAGATCTCCCTCCTTACCAAGAACTTCCACCCCCTCGTTGGTGTCGAATATCTTCAGCCAAGGGAAGTATGATGACATCTGCATGAATTCCTCTTCGTGCCCCTTCTGGTTCATAATGAACACTTCCATTTCTTTGTTCACTATTAGTGTAATGCGATTAAGTCCAACTTCGACCATTGCCTTGGTTTGGGCCAAAAAAGGAGATCCCAGAATCAGGCACGATGCCTTAGATAACAGCTTTTCCACCACAATAAAGTTTGTTTTAATCTCCTTCCCCCGCACTTGTACCTTGACTTCTGGTGCTCCACCTATTGGGATAACCAAGCTACCATCTATGAGTTTGATGCTGCTATAGGTCGGATACAACTCTATTGAGCCTAGAGTCCTCCACATGGAATAAGGCATGATGTTGACCTTTGACCTTGCATCACAAATAGCCTTAGGAACTAAAATGCCATTAATCTTGATGGGGATTGCCAAGTTCCTTGGGTCTCTTGAGGGAGGAATCTCCTGATTATTTTGAGAGGGATTGGTATCCGTACCACTTTTGGCTTTTCCCTTATGCCTCAAGGATACCTCCCCTTCTTCGGGTTTTGCACTTATCATCATACAGACTTCTTCCTTAATTGTTTCCTTGCTTCTTGGATTACCTTTTCCCCTAACCAGTAGGGTTTTTCCTTGCAATGCCGTCTTAACTACTATTGCAATGTATTTGTCTTCACCCATGGAGAACTCTTCAGAGCCTTCCCCACTTTTAGGTTGATCGTCCTTCCAACAATGTCTAATCTAGCTTTTGTGGTGGCTAGGAACGGTCTTCCAAAGATGAGTTCTTCCTGAAACTCCTCACTCCCTCTCACCACAAGGAAGCTCGCGACCACATTCATCCCCCTTACCTTGACAGTGATATCCTTTAGTATTCCTTCGGATCTTGTAGATACTCTGCTAGCCATCCGAATTGAGTAGTCAGCTGGCTGGAGATCAGAAGTGTTCAGCTTCGTCCAGAACTGATGAGACATTATGTTCACTGCCGAAGCAAAGTCATATAGGGCATTGTCCACTTGTATTCTGTCCACAAAAATTGGGATCGAGATCTTTTAAGGGTCCTCACGTGTTGAAATTCTCACCTGCTTTGGATTCTTTATCAAGATGGTCATAGCGTAGTCGTCTTGAAGTTTGTCTTCAATTGCTAGCACATCTTTTCCTTTGTTCAACTGACTCCCCCCGCTTGGAAGCCTTAAAACTTGTGCGGCTAGCTCTTGATGAGCAACCACTTGGTTTTGTATTATCTGCTCAAGGTTGGTCATCCCGACACCTTAGTCTAACATGCTAACAGTCATTTCCTTCTGGTTCTTCAACATCTCTTCCATTTTAGTCAACATGGAATCCCATTTATCTGCCCGTGCTTCCATGCTTTCAACCCTATCATAAAGGCGGCCCTTGGGTGCCATTCCTTGTCCCTGCGAATGAGGAGGTCCGTGATCTGGGAAAATAGCTAATGGATTATCATCTCGTGCATAAGGCTGATTCGTTTGCACTTGCCCACTGGTTATGTAAGAATTGAACCCTATGCTATTCTGATAATTATGTCGCTGACCTTGTCCCATGTAGTACTGTTGTTCTCTTAGCTCTCCCTTGTAATGTTCATCTTCTATATGTTCTTCAATAAGTCTTTGAATACATGCGACTTTACCTTGTTGGTTGTTGTCCTTTAAGCATTTCTCTAAAGCTGCGACCTGTGCTTGCAGTTGGGTCACTGCGTTTACCTCTCTTCCTCTAATCAGTGGCCTTGTAGGGTGCACAAGCAGAAGACAAAGCTGCTATCTCTTCCAAGAATTGAACGACTTCTCGCTTTGTTTTCCTGGCAAAAGAACCACTAGCAGCAGAGTCTAAGGTAGCGTGAGAGGTTTCAGTGAGTCCAAAGAGAAAGACTTGTAGAAGGAGCTCTTCAGTCATGTTTTGAATGGGGCAAGATCTCTTCAAGTCCTTAAAATGCTCCCACGCTTCTCCAAGTGGTTCATCCCCTAATTGTGAGAAGGTATTAATCTCCCCCTTGATCTTGTTAGCTTTGGAATATGGGAAGTACTTTCCCAAAAAAGAGTTAGCCACTTCCCTCCATGTAGTGAACCCCGAGTCTCCAAGGCTTGTGTACCACAACCGAGCCTTTCCAATCAAGGTGAAAGGGAAAAGGCAGAGTTTAATAGCATCTTCGAACACTCCCTGGATCTTGAAAGTGTCACATATAGCATTGAAGCAAGAGAGGTGGTCCTGCGAGTCCTCCCTGGCCTCTCCTCCAAATTGGAGAGATGAAGTAAGTGAGTTGAGGATGCCAGATGGAATAGAAAATTTTATAGAATCCACACCCAGACATGGCACACCTGAGGTTAGCCCATCAACAGTAAATCTAGCAAAGTCCATGAAAGGGACATCATCCTCCTCAACGTGTTTGTGGCATACAAAGGCAAGTACCTATGGGAGGAAGAGAGCACAAACACTAAGATTCCACCAAAAAATGCAATATAAACCAAAATCAACCTAAACTCAAACACAAATTAAGGGGGATGCCTTGAGAGACACTGCTCCCCAGTAACGGCGCTAATTGACAAAGGGGTTTTTTAGGCCCCGATGCAATAAAGGGAATAACAGGTGTGAAAATGTCGAACCACGAGGAGCGGGTTTAAGACATCCCAAAAATGTGAAAATAGATTAGGTTGGTTATTCTTTTTGTTGGATTTGGAAAATGGTGAAGCAGACACAATAAGAGAAAAATAGGCAGGGCACCCATCAAGCAACCCCTCACAGTTTGGTCTATACTGGGCATATTAAGCCCGTGGTGGGCCTAGGTGAGTATCCTTTATGGTGCTTCTCAATCAAGTCCTTCACACCACAAAGTCGAGATCTAGGTATCAAGTGGAACCTATGGACACTCCCCTCTCACTGTGAGTTGTCAATCACACAAGAGTGCACGCATCACCTACAATCCTCCTTGGTCCCAACTCATTAATGCACCACCTAATACCCGGCTAGATTCAACCCTCTGGTCTCACTACGTTAGGTCTCCTCTAACCTACTCGGGTAGGTATCTCCATATCCCCTTTTTCAATCATGTCCTTCGGGTTACGCTACAAACAATTGGTAAGAACATGTAGGCTGGAAAGTTGCTATCCACACCCAGACCTACCACAAGGTCATTGTTGAACCAACGTATTATGTATCCGGACCCGCTTCACGCCTAATCATTTTAGCCCATTCGAAACCAAACCATTCGGGGTGCCCTAAGGGCACCCAACCCAAAAGCTAACTACTCACACATAATCATTTAATAACAATCATGCATACGTATGGAAGCAATGTCACAAGAATAAATGTAAAGAGAAGGGAAGAGAATGCTCAAGTTCGTAGAGCCGATCGACCTGCTCCTCGCACCTACTCCTTGGCTCCATTGAGATTTCTCTCTCTAAAAATCCTAGCTTTGGTCTTTATGTTCAAGCTTACAAAATAAGAGGTTTGGGGGGCTATTTATAGAGAGTCCACCCCCAAACCCTAGCTTCCTACGAAATGACCAAAAATGACCTTAAAATATCTAGTTTTTGGGGGCAAAATCGGGCGTGTTTACCGTTCGGTGGACGATGTCGCCGATCAGTTGCTTGAAGATCTCACTGTTCAGCGGGCAGGCACGGTGTTCGTCGGCAATTTTTCCATTCGCCAATAGATTTTGCCGAGCGGCGGATGTCTCAAGATTGGGATTCCTCGATGATCGTCGTATATCGCACCGAGCCAAAAGTCACCGAGATTTTCTCTTAGAGGCCTTCAATAAATAGAGCGATCACCAAGATTTTTGTCGATTGCTATCGTGTTTTGCCATTTGGTGGCTGCAATTTCTTCACGGCTTGCCTCTTCTTGACTTGACTCACTCATTAACCTACCTCCAGAAAAAACAAACACAGGTAAAACCATTCGAGGCAATAGACCAAAAAGGACGTAAAAAAACTCTAGACTCGATCTAAAAAGATTCTGAATTGGGTCTAAATGACCCTAAAAGGAGGTGACGAAATGGGCATTTTTACGCTTGTCAATCCTCGATTGAGTAAGTTAACTTTAATGGAAAATAGAAGGCTGATTTTGTGAAGCAGCTGCATGAGAAGACTAGGTTAAACATTAAGCAACGAATGGAGTAATATCCAAAATAAGCAAACAAAGGGTGACATAAGTGGTATTTGAACCCGGGGATTGGGTCTAGTTGCATATGAGAAAGGAACATTTTCCTGCGTAGCGCCATTCCAAGTTGCAACCACAAGGTGATGGTCCCTTCCAAGTGCTAGAACGCATCAACGACAATGCTTACAAACTTGATTTACCTGGTGAGTACAATGTAAGTGCAAGTTTCAACGTTTCTGATTTAAGCCCGTTTGTTGTAGGTGATGATTCAAAGATAAATTCTTTTCAAGAGGAGGGGAATGATATGGATCATAGTACCATGTCAAGGACAAAAAATTGTCAAGTTCAAATGCCAATTAGTCCAGTCAAAAGAGGAAGAGCTAAGAAGTTTCAAGCTGAGTTCAATGGGTTGATTCAAGAAGTTAGGGCTCAAATCAATCTATTGTAGCCCATGTGAGACCAAAAAGCTAATAATAAGCCCATAAATATTGTAAGGGTTCTTAGGAAGTTAATTATGAAGTGAATTTATTTTTAAGGAGTTCAGGTCTATTTAGGAAGTCACTTATGTGATAATTTCATTTTTTTAGGAGTTCAAGTCTATTAGGAAGTCTGGCATGAGATAATTTCATTTAAAGCTTATCTAAAATTGAATTAGGATTCTATTAGGAAGTCTAACAGGAGATAATTTCATTTTGAGCTTATCTCAGGTTGAATTAGGATTCGTTTGCAATACAACTCTTTGCCTATTTATAGAGGCCCAAACAGAATGAAGAGCGACACTTTTTGATTCACAAAAATTTGTGAGATAACTCTCTCTTGGTTCGACGGAGCTTCATTAACGCAATGGAGCAATGTTGTTAAGTTCGACTTTAACTTATCAGACGGATCCCTGTTACCATTTGTGGCATTTTTGATATATCAAGGTTCTTTGTTGTAACTCAAGCAGCAGGTCTCAGTCTTCATACCGAGGTTCTTGTTTGGTTGTGAGCATTGGGTCGAGATCTTCCATCACGAACTGATCTAGAATGATTTGAGATTTCACGCTTTGTAGCCGGGTCTTGTCGCATCGTTGGTTCGTATCAAGGATGTAATGCAAAGTATTTCCTATTTTTCTCAGACTCCCATTTCAGACTCTTAGGATGACCTAGATAGGTATCTTGGTGTGCAAGGGTTTGTCCCTATATAAAGGCATGTTACCCTAGTTGATGTATGGCTTTGTAACTCTGATCTCATTGATAAAAATTCTCATTTCTCTCAGTGGACGTAGGTATTAGGCCGAACCATATAAACTCTTGTGTTTGAATTTTTTGTGCGTTATTGTTCTCTTGTGGTGACTTCCTAACAACTGGTATTAGAGGTAAGTTAGAGGATGGTGGGTCACAACGTGAAGTTTGGCTTAGTAAAATTTGATGACTCATCGAATTTTAGGTTATAGCAAATGCGTGTCAAAGATCTGCTGGTGCAACAATGGATGGTCAATGCACTCTTAGGGAAGAAGCCTGAGAAGATGGAGGTCTTGGTAGTGGCGATGATTCGCTTGTGTTTGGCAGATGATGTGGTGTATCACGTCGTAGCTGAGGAGTCACTAGCTGGGTTTGGAAGAAATTAGAGCATAGGTGATGTGCATCATAGCAGCCTCAAAAAGTGTCAATCTGACCAATTGTGAGAGAATGTGCAAAGTGCTTCAAGTTACAATTTAACAGGCTAATTTACAAGCTTATATCAAAGAGTGGGACTCAAACACATTTATTGAAATTCAATTTTGAAGATCCACAAAATTCACATAAAGTTGGAGCATTCATTTATGATGAAGAAGGAAATTTTAGCACTAAAGATCTAGAAGATTTGCACTCTCTGATTTGGTCATTCTATTTAGAAAGTTTAGTTTCAGCCATTAGTTTTGATTAGGAAGTTATATTCCAGCAACTTTTGGTTTATTTATGCTTGGTAATCACGTTTGTAGCTTTCCTAAAAGGCATAGATTTGATTCCTTTTTAGTTTCCTTTTCCAGCCACATTGTTTCCTTTTTATGAATTGTTTGATTAGGAATCTCTTTGTAATATTGAGCCTATTTATAGAGGCTTGTGCAATGAGAAGATGAGACCATTATTAATTAAAAAAATATGGGCTTTGCTTTCTTGGTTCTACGGAACTTCTTGAACACAGAAGAGCGATTTCCTTGACTTCTACTTCGACTTATCAAGCAGATCACCATCACCATTTGTGGCATCATCGACATATCAAGGTTCTTTGTTTCAACTCAAGCAGCTGGTCGCGGTCTAATAAGGTTCTTGATTGGTTGTGAGCATCTGGTCGAGATGTCCTTCACAAACTAATCTAGAACGATCTGGGATTTCACTCTTCGTGGATGGGTCTCGTCGCATCATTGACTGTGTTCGTATCATTTGGTATCAGAGCCTAGACTCTATTTCAATTCTATCTATCCTTAAAATTTTGTTTTTATCATTAATTTTTAGTTATTTATTCTTATTGTATCTGAGTTGGAGAAAGAAAAAAAAGAGAGAAAAAAATTTTGAAAAAAGAAAAAAGAGGCTGCTAAAGAAAAAAGTGGTAAAAAAAAGGTATGAGCAAGAATATGTCTTACAACTGTTGAGGAAGAAAATTTGAATATGATGATTGGCTGATCCACAAAAGTTTATGGAGGCCATGATGAGTGAGATGAAGTGCATGGTGAGCGGGGAGATAAAGAAGTTTCACAAACAGATAGACCAGATTGAGAGTAAACTTTCAGAGCAGGTACAAGCTATTCTTAATGTATGTATTGATAAAAGAGCTCAACAAAAGAAGATTGTGGCTAGAGGTGAAAGAATTTCAGGAGTTGGCTTTGATGAAGGAGATTATAATAGAAGACATGGAGGGAGACCTAAAGAAGTTAGGAATAGATGTGATAGCACTTTTAGAGTTACAGCGTGGGATGATGGAGAAAGCTGGGAAAAACTCGTGTTATTGGAAATGAACATTAACTTGCATGCAAGAGAAGTTGGTGAAATGCAACATGAGAACATCATTCATACTAAGTGCGACGTTGAGAATAAGGTATGTGGTTCTAAAGTTGATATGGAAGTTTCTTCTCTTGAAGTTCTTGAAGAGGTTCTCACATGGAAGGAGTTTGGTGAATATTCTATTGACTTATTTGATGGAGATTGTTTTAATGAGCATACCATATCACTACTTTGCTTGCGAGATTTATTTGTCAAATCATCTATGGTTGATGTTGTTAACATGAAGAAGTCCACAAGCAATATTGATGTTCAACATGAAAAACTTGATGTTGCTATTGATAATGAAGAGGTTCAGCTCATACCCTACATGACTTCAGATTTTCATGTTGAGCATATTGAAATCTTGGGAGTTGACAAATTTAATTATGTTGGGGGTTCACCATTGATCAATCTATGGAATAGGTTGAAGGCTGCTGATAGGTTTATTCAAATTAGTAAGTCTTTAACTTTTAGTTTGGAGATAAGTTCAGATTATTTATGTTCAAAGTACCTATTCTGTTAGAGCAAAAGATATCAAGTACAACCACGACATTCAAAGACGCAATCTTGTTCCAACATGATTATTAATTGGCAAAGGCATGCCATATGTGAGGATTTAAGGACAAATATCTTTGAAGAGGAGGGGGATGATATGAATCCTAGTAACCTCATAAAGTGTCAATTTGACCAATTGTGAGAGAATGTGCAAAATACTTCAAGTTACAATTTAACGGGCTGATTTTCAAGCTTATATCGAAGAGTGGGACTCAAATGAGTTTATTGAAATTCAATGTTGAAGATCCATGAAATTCACATTGAGTTAGAGCATTCATTCACGATGAAGAAGAAAATTTCAGCATCAAAGATCAAGAAGATTTGTACTCTCTGATTTGGCCATTCTATTTAGGAAGTTTAGTTCCAACCATTAGTTTTGATTACAAAATTATATTCCAGCAACTTTTGGTTTATTTATGCTTGGTAATCACGTTTCTAGCCTTCCTAAAAGGCATAGATTTGATTCCTTTTTAGTTTCCCTTTCCAGCCACATTCTTTCCTTTTTAGGAGTTGTTTGATTAGGAATCCCTTTATAATATTGAGCCTATTTATAGAGACTTATGCAATGAGAAGAAGAGACTATTATTAATTAAAAAATGTAGGCTTTGCTCTCTTGGTTTTACAAAACTTCTCGAACAACATCAAAGCAATTTTGTTGAGTTCTACTTTCAACTTATCAAGCGGATCACCATCACTGTTTGTGGCATCATTGACATGTCAAGGCTCTTTGTTTCAACTCAAATAGTGGGTCACAGTCTAAATACCAAGGTTCTTATTTGGTTGTGTGCATCGGGTCGAGATCTCCATCACAAACTGATCTAGAATAATCTGAGATTTCACACTTTGTGGACGGGTCTCGTCGCATCATTGGCGGGTTCTTATCAATAGGTATATGTCAAAGTCTTTGTCGAACAATCTTTATCTTTAAGCAAAGGTTGTTCGAGCTTAAGATGATTGAGGGCTCGAATTTGAGTCAACACATCAATGATTTCAATCAACTAGTGAGTAAATTGATAAGAATCAATGTAAAGTTTGAGGATGAAGACAAGACATTGTTCCTGCTAAATTCTTTACCAAGTTCCTTCGTATTTAAGGATATCACTAGTACTCTACTAGGGTTCATCAAAGAAAGAAGGCCGATAATGAACAAGAAGAACGATTGGTTGTGAGGGGTAACCATGGTCAAAGAGAAGGAAAATATGAAAGAGGATCCAAGTCATGGTCAAGTAGGCATTAGGCCGAACCATGTACACTCTTGTGTTCGCATTTTTTATGCATTGTTGCTCTCTTGTAGTGATTTCCTAACATTTTGTTAGAGTTTGTTGAGTGTTTTATTTGGTGGTTTGATCGAGTGTCTTGTTTGGAGCATCAACATGTATTGTTAGTACTATATGCTTAAATATGGTGTCATGAATGGGTAACCCATCAACATACGTTAATTTCATATAACCAATAGGATAAGTTAGAGCAGGTCGGGCATGGCATGACATGACATACTTAATGAGCTTTGAGAAGACTTACTTTTCTTTTTAATTGTTATTAAAAATTAATATTTAGTATCTCTTTTATCTATACTAGTATGAATATTTATTTTACAAATTAAGCCTAGAAGGGTAAATTACCACGCTATGTTATTAGATTGTGTTAGTGTAATTCAAACACAATTAAACAAATTATAGCTTGGACAAAAGCATGAGTTGACTTGGGTTGCCAACCATCACGTGGACCTTTTGATCAAGGATGAGTATAAAACTCTTCCCAAAGTTAGTCTTTCTAATCCATAGAAGAGTGCTCTGTAACCACCAAGCAACCAAGCTTAGCGAGGCTCTTATACGATGGGTAAAAGCCTTCATCATCTTGATTTTGAAAAAGTATAAATTCAAACATGCATTGGGAAAAATATCTAGATCTTTTTGGTCAAGCTTTAACTAGAATAAGTAAGTCAAGACGTGAACCAGACTTCGAAAAATTCTTAATAATTCAAATCATAAAATTCTTCGTTGACTCTAGATTTCACACAGAAATCACAGATCACGCAAAAGACAAGTTTATGATCTTATGCAAGAATAAACTTCCTCCAAGGAAAAAGTCACTTACTTAACTTGAAAATTAAGTCCACGTAGCTTATGACCGATCTCTCGATATACTTCTTTATCCCTTGATCATGACTAGCATATTGTAGTGGGGGGAGTTCCATGTAGGAACTTTCATGCTTAGGTCTAGATCAAGTTGGTTAGGACAAGTTTTGGCACATTCTTGGCAAATTGGACCCCCTCAATTTTTGATTTTTAGTCAAAAGCTAAGCCCCGCACATTTCAGGAATCACACCCGGGTGTAAAGGCGTAGGAAGATGGATTTTCTAAACCCTTGATGGTTTATCTCCCGTTGTAGGGTAAGCGTGTGGGGTTGATGTGGGACATTATGAAAGGATTTGAGCCGAAGGAGTTGATATCCATTTCCAATTTTTGTTTATGAGGTGCCTATATGTTCTATATGAGTGGGGTATCCTACTTACATTCTTGTCGTTTCTTTCAAGTGGATGTCTTGCGGGAGGACGGGGATCCATTTTTGAATAGTTTGAGCCTAGTATATAAAGCCAACCTATTAGTTCTCCCTTATTTTAAACCTCGTTAAGCCTAGCCATTCTTTGCATGTACACATTTGTCATGCTAAACTACTTTCCAAATCTCCCGCACCTTTGACATCTAGTTTGAGGTTGTGCATAGGTTTGATTTTAAGGGGTTATTTGTAAAGGAAGCATGGTAAGAACATGCTCAATTTGTTGGGTTTGATCGTGGAGGATCCGGGTAGAAAAAGGGCCAAACTTAAAGACCAAGCTTTGCCCAAATCAAAAATGTTACCAAGAAATGAATAAACTTAAGTTGTGAAAAGAAAAGAAAAGAAATATAAAAAAAGGAGAGAAGAGAAAAATGGAAAAGTATCAAAAAAGAGCAATTGGTGATGAGAAAAAGGCAACCAAATAAGAGGCATGGTTGTGTCATGAGGCCATAAGTCTTTGGGATCATTGGATTGAGCGAGATTAGAGCTAGGGTGAGAAAGTATATCAGACGAGGGTTAGAGTACTTGAGTAACTTGCGCCTCAGATTGGGTGGTTTAGCTACTACCCATATTTTTATCCTCACCCAAACCTTAACCCCATCATAACCTAGGACAAGGTTCCCTTGATCGCAGAACCCATTTCATATGAGGTGACGCTGAGTGGGAGTCAGATATCTCTTGACCCCGGACATATTCGCGAGTGATAGGAAAGTTGACTACTAAAAGAGTGAGCTTAAATGATTTCCTATCCTCTGAGTGGTCAATCCCCTAGCCTCATCCTCTTTGGGTTAGAGCTTGTTTAAACCTTCGAGGCTGTAGTCCTTACGTATTCTTATGATTTTCACCTGGGGGAGTAAACTATTTGGTTATGGGGTAGTCTTGTGGCAAGAGATCAAAATTGTGGGGTGTTCTTTTCCCTAAGAGTGTGCCAACTCTTGCCCTACGTGTTTGTGTCTTTGAGTTTCGTCTGAGTTTTTTGCTTGGCAAAGACTTAATCCCCTAATTTTAAGGTCATTTAGACCCAGTTTTGAGTCTATTTGAGTCATTTTATGCCATTCTTAGGTCAGTTGCCTAGAATGGTTTCACCATGTTGTCTTTGTGTCTTTTGGAGGAGAATTTTAAAGGGATGCGAGGATTAAAAGAGAAGAGGTGAGCGTTGGAAGAATCGAGCCGAGAGATAGCCAGCCGGAACTAAGCTACACCCACCGAATGGCAAAAATTGCACTAGCCGACACCTCTCCTTCAGAAACACGCCGAATGGCACCCCATTCGACGGACAGTGGGAGGACTCCATTCGGATTTTCCTCAACCCTCTGTGTCCCACCGGACAGTGCCCCCTGCCTGCTAAGTGGTGTTTAAAGGAAAAGAGGTGAGCTTCTCATGCAGAACCCGCCGAATGGTAGAATCGCCACCAGGAGGTGCCCAAGCCCAAAATTGCCCGCCAGTTCAGCTCGCCAGAAGGTGCTCCTTACACCGAACAACATTTTCACCAAATTTTCCCTGGAAGAATTAGATATTTTGAGGGCACTTTGGACATTTCTCCTTATTTTAGGGTTAAGGGGGAGACTCCTCTATAAATACTCCCCTCAACCCCTCAATTTGTAAGCTTTGACATTAGAAATTAAACTTAGGGTTTTTAAGAAGTTGGAGGAGGAGCTCAAGGAGCAAAGATTGGATGCCAGGAGAGGATTGAATGGCTCGTCACCAAGATTAAGCATTCTCTATCCCTTCTCTTTAATTCTGCTCTTGTGACATTATTCCCTTTCATGCATTGTCATTTTAATTAAATGATGATGTGTGAGTAATTTCCTTTTGGGTCAGGTACCTTAGTGCCCCTAGAATGCTTGGTCTTGAATGGGCTTAACCTTTAGAGCATATAGCGGTTAGTGGGCGCGTTGGGTATTGGACCTCTGTTAGAACCTAGAGGCAAGTAGCACTAGTGACAACCTAGAGTCCTTCCCAATAGATTGTAGCATGACCCAAAGTACTTAGCCGTGAAGGGGAGCATGGAAAAGCCTAACCGCTAGACATACATTTACCCGATGGACTTAGCCGTGAAAATGGTCTTTGTCGGGAATGGTAGTATGCAGTTGGCCCAAGGGTGGTGCACTCATGAGTGAGGTTTATGAGGTGCAAGTTTTGGTAGTCTCGACACCTAGGTGAGGTTGACAACTCACCAACATTGGGTGTGAGTGACGCTCTCGCTAGGACCCCTCTAACACCTTTTTTATGGCGTGAAGCACTTAGCCATGAAGCGACATGCCTTAAGTTCACCTAGGCCCACCATGGACATAAAAGCCCAAGAGAGATCAAGCACATAGGGACATGCGAAGGGCACCTAGCCCAATTTCCTTTAAATTGTCTTTAGACCCTTTTCAACTTAATCTTTGTCATTGCTTGCTTCAACCAAACCTCTCATAAAATACTAATCAACCTAATCTTAATTGCAACTCGCTCGTGATGTCTTGAACCCACTCCTTGTGGTTCGACATTACACTTATACTCCCTATTATGGCAAGGTGGACCCAAAAATCCACTCATCATCAGCCTAACTACAATAACTATTCTGCTTAGGATGGTCAGTAATCATTATTTTTAACCTATGACATATAATCATGGATCTTCCTCGGGACATATGATTGTCAATCGTCCTGCATCACACTCAATTGAATCAAGGAATCTGGCACATGAGCTAAGTAAACTGTGTTTATCCTCTGGCCAATATAATGTATTACTTTCTGATGTGCTACATGTTGAACGTTCTACCAATTGCTTATAAATAGTTTATAACATTGATCCTATGTCTCAGTCCTTGGTTAACACTCTCTTAGCATGTCTGGTAAAGATACTTCAGTTTCTTTGTCTTCATTTTTTTTATTTTTAGTGGTAAATTCACTCGAGTCAGGAGCCATATATCCCATATCTTCTTCGTTAACCTTTTTTCTTTCACATTCACCACTTAAATATGTCTACATTGGTCTACCTAATAGTCATCATGCCCGAATTGCACTCATAAAAAGAGTCCAACTAAATCCGTAGTTCTTACTGACCAATGTACTCTATGTGCCTTCTTTTAATTTTAATTTAATATCAGTTAGTCAGTGATTGAAGCATTGCACTTATTTTCTTCACTTCAAGGCCGCTTCTTGTCTTATTCAGGACCCTCACACTTTGAGAATGATTGGTACTACCAAGGAAGAAAATGTGTTGTACATCATCAAATCACATCATCAGAATGGTTCTAATCTTGGTCCCCATCCATTTGTAAATACTCTTAGTCTCATCCACAATCAATTTGATCTTTGGCATGCCAAGTTAGGTCATCTTCCAGCCTCCATATTGCAACTTTGGCAGCATATCTATCCTATTATCTCCTTCGTAGTAGATAGTCACTGTGAGATTTGACATCTTTCCAAACACAAGAGACTTATATTTTCCTTAGTTCTAGTATAGCTGCCGAACCTTTTGATTTGGTGCATGTTGACACATGGGGCAAGTTTCATATACCCTCATATGATGGATTTTTATACTTCTTGACTATATTAGATGACTTTTCAAGAACTACTTGGGTGTTTTAAATGAAATCTAAGTGAGAAGTTCATGATTTACTATCTAATTTTTATGAGTTTGTTGTTACTCTATTCAACAAAAGAATCAAAATATTTTGCACTAATCAAGGCAAAAAGTTTATCATATTTGGGTTCTTTCAAGAAAATGGCATAATTTATGAACCAAGTCGTATTTACACTCCAGAACAAAATTATCGAGTTGAAAAAAAACATCAATATTTGCTCAATGTAGCTCGATCTTTACTCATTCATGCACACTTACTTCTCACATTCTGGAGTGACTACATCCTGCATTCCATATTTTTAATCAATTGCATACCATCCATAGTTCTAAAAAACTAAACACCATATCAAACTTTATTTGATAAACTACCTAGACTATATCATTTAAGAGTTTTTGGTTGTCTTTGTTATGCATCTACACTAATGTACAACATGACCTAATTTGATCAAAGATCAAAGCTTCGTGTTTTTCTAGGCCATCCTTTTGGGATAAAAGGATACAAGATCTATGATCTTCAAAGTCATAGAGTTGTAATCTCAAGAGATGTTGATTTTCATGAATATTATTTTCCTTTTTCAAAATAGTCATCTATATGATCCATCTGTCTACATTCCTTATGATCCATCTTCTATATTTGTTTCCCTTGCTACTCCACTCACAGAAGATATTTCTGATGACACTTTACTTCATCCTGCATTCAATTCACATCCTGTAATCCCATCTACATCACCAGCTCCACATACATCACCTAATCTCTCTCAACTAAGCTTAGACAATGCCACCAACAAACTAGGACCACCTATTTTTGATGATATGCAAAAGTCAGAAGGGCCTCAAAGCACATTGCATATTACATTTGTAATATAATAAACGGGCCTACCAATTCTTCTTTAAGTGACTGCAAGTTCGTTCCTTACCCCACCTCTTCTTATTTGTCTCTAGATTTGTTATCTCAATATCATAGTGTTTAGCATCAATTTGCTTAGATCACATGAACCAATTAAATATGGTGAAGCCTCTAAATATGATTATTGGATCCAGGCCATGGACACAAAGTTAAATGTCTTAAAAAAAACCACATATGGGACTTAGTTCATCTGCCACGTAACAAGAAAAAAATTGATTGTAAATGGGTCTACAAGATAAAATACACAGCTGATGATTCTATTGAACATTTGCAAAACTCGATTGGTTGCTAAAGGCTACAAACACGCTTATGAAGTAGATTGTTTAACACTATTTTCCTATAACCAAGCTCACAACCATCAGATTGTCATTGGTAATAGTAGTGCAGAAGAATTCGATACTTATTTAGCTTGATGTCAAGAATGCATTATTGAATGTAGATCTTGAGGAAGAAGTATATATGAAATTACCCTCATGACTTCATTTTTCTCATAATCAAGGCAAGGTCTACAAATTGCAAAAATCTCTTTATTGCCTCAATTAAGCTAGCCACCAATAGTTTGCTAAACTCACTTCTACCCTACTGGCTGCTAGTTTTCACCAATCTACAATTGATTATTATCTGTTTACTAAGCTTGCAAATGGTTCTTTTACAACAGTCTTGGTGTATGTGCATGATATTGTTGTTAGAGGCACAAGTCATATTGCTATTGATGATATTAAAAGTTATCCGCATAATTATTTCAAGCTTAATGATTTTGGTTCTCTCAAATAATTTCTTGGGATTGAAGTGGCACGAAGAACCGATGGATTCATATCAGCTAGAAGAAATATACCTTGGAGCTACTCAATGACATATGCTACATTAATTACAAACTTGCAGCTGCCCCAATCGACTACAATTACAGGTTAACCAGCAAGCATAGTACACATCTGGATGATAATCCAAATATTGAAGAGGATGATGGCTTTCAAATGATTGAGAATCGACTTTTCATCTCTTCTACTTACAGAAAACTAGTTGGAAAGCTTCTTTATCTTACTACAACACAGATTGACATTAGTTTTTCAGTTCAACAACTCAGTCAATTTATTTCTTGCCATACTAATTTTCACTTAAAAACTACTTTTCAAGTGGTGCATTATTTGAAGGGGCATCCTGGCTATGGCATTTACTTCTCTGAAACCTTCAATGTACGGCTTACTATGATAGTGATTAAGGCACATGTGTTGACATCATGCACTCTATAATAGGCTTTGATGTGTTTCTTGGAGAATCACTTGTGTCTTAGCATTCAAAGAAGAAAACTACAAACTCCAAATCTGAATACAAGGCTTTAGCTTCTATCAGCTATGAAATTCAATGGTTAAGATACCTCCTTTCAAATTTGTGAGTTCCTCCATCTGGACCAAGATTGGTCTTCTGTGATAGCAAGTCTGTTATCCACATAGCAGAAAATCTTATGAAGCTGAATACAGGGCTTTAGCCTTTGTCAACTGTGAAATTCAATGGTTATGATACCTCCATTAGATATGCAAGTTCCTCCATCTGGACCAAGCTTGGTCTAATGTGATAGCAAGTCTGCTATCAACATAGCATAAAATCTCTTTTTTTACGAGCATACGAAACACATAGAGATCGATTCTCATATTGTTAATTAAAGACTTAAATATGGTGTGATCAAACTCTTCCACATTCCCAACGAAGTGCAACCAACATACTTGTTTACTAAGCTGTTGCTAAAGGTTCGTGAGCGCGCCCCATCAAAATGTAATGTGAAGAAACAAAATTTTGTTCTACGTCTATTAGCTATATATCCTCGTTTAGTTCTAGTCATTGAATAAGCAAAACATTGATGACTAACTAATTGATTTCTTTTCTGTCAGCTATTTTTTTAGCCTTTTATACAATAACAAAATGGAGTTGAGAATGTGCAATATACACATTTCAACTTACGTGGAGTAGGGGTGATAAATCTTATTCAGTCCAGCCAAATGTGCCCCGAGCCCACTGAGACACTCCAGATGAGAGAAATGGAAAAATTGTCAGGACGTCTAACTTGGAATCTTTTGCACATGGGCAGCCAACAAGAAATAGTCCCAAGAAAATAGAGATGTCATCTGCAGCGGAAAGAACAGGATGTACCTCCGGCACCTCCCACACACGTACCTAATTTTCTACTTTTAAACTTTTATTCTTTCAATGTACAAACATGTATATAAACTAGCTGAGCCAAGTGTAAATAACAAGTAGAAAATTTACCGTGAACACTAAGACCATCTGCATTCGTGCCCTGGCTCAACTTAGGTCACGGAATAAACAATTAATTTCTCTCTCATCCACATCAGCACAACCCAATTATCCTTTATTCTACCCACGTCCGCAACCTGCCCCAACCTAGGTCACAGAATAAACAATTAATTTCTCTCTCATCCACATATTATCTACTTTCATTTTTGTTTATATACAAATTATATTAAATATACGTAAATATTTATTCCGTAATTAAGATAACTCGTAATTGTTTTGGCCAAAGTAAAAAAATTATTTTTCTCGAAGTGAAAATACAAAATTAGACTATGGTGTTCATATATCAGAATTTGGGAAAGATTTCGCTACAACTGGGAGTAAAAAAAAGTTTGAGAGTTCATATATCAGAATTTGGGAAAGATTTCGCTACAACTGGGAGTAAAAAAAAGTTCGATATATGGTGTTCATATATCGAAATTTGGGAAAGATTTCGCTACAACTAGGAGTAAAAAAAAGTTTGAGAGTTCAGATTGTCTTCGAAAGTTGGACAAGATGAAGGATTATAAGATCCAAATGGTTGAAAATTTGAAAAATTAGGATCATTTGGATCCACAATAGAAATAATATAATAAGACAAATTAAAAATATAGTATATAGTAAAAGAAGAGAGAATTTGAGATTGTGTGTGAAAATATGTTAATGTTGGACTCTATTTATAGAGATTTGAAAAATATAAATTTTCATATAAATTATAATTATTTTTTATCACAGATAATTCTAAATTTTTTTAACTACATAAATAATATCTAAAAAATTTATTTATACGAATAACATTATACCAAGTGTAACTAACTAGATAGAAAAGTAAAAAAAAAAGCAAGGGCGAGGCGAGGGCAAGGGGGCAAGTTTTGCCCCCACTTTTTTTTAAAATTTTTTGCCACATGGCAAGGTCAAGGGCAAGCAAAGGCATGGATGTGGGTAGTCTAAGAAGAGGTTGGTTTCCCCTCTCTCTCTTTTTTAGAAGATCCTCTCTCTTTTCTTGTACCAAGATTATGGGTTCTGCTTGCCTCTTCTTTTCATCACTAAAATCTACGATTTACAAATTTCTCACTATGCTTCTCAAGTTTTTCGAATTTCTGAATATTTGTAAATAATAAAATAAAGGGAAAAAAATTCAAAAGTCCCTAATTTTTAAGATAATACAATGAAAGGTCATGTACTTAGTAAAATAGTCTCTGAGATATTTATAAAATTGAACTAGTTAGTCCCTCTAACCAATTTATTTAATAGATTCAATTAAACTACACTATGTGATTACCAAAATACCCTTAATAATCACCCCAATCCAACCCACGATAAAAGATATGAACCCAAGTTATGAATGACAATATGTGAGCTTTCCAGTGCCCCGTGATCTTTTCCAGTGCCCTTTCCATCTCTAATGAGTCTGGATAGCTGGTGCAACTGAGCTTGCGGCACATTCTTCTGTGACAAGAATGTATCATGAACAGGATTTGGGTGCCCCACAACCATCATCATCTACTTCTGTACCCTTAATTTCTGCTTCTACATCTCAAATGCCACTGCTACCATTGCCAAATTCTTTTTAGCAGGTTGCACTTGCTTTTTTTTCTGTTCCTGTATCAGAGAAATTGTGTTTAATTTGACGTTCATGTGGGTCTAACTGCCACGTTTCATCCAAAATGGAGGCACTGATGCCTTAAATTGACTAAGTTGTTTCATAAATAAGTGATTTCTTTGGTATTAATCATGAGTTTTTATTATATAGGGTGAAAAAGATAAATAATTTTCGAAAGAACCACAATTCGAATTTAAAATCACCTCAGGTATCAAGTGGTTTGTGTTGGGATATGTCAAAGAAACAAGCAATGGTGGAAAAGTGGGTTGGTCTAGTGGCCGCTAACCCCTTAGCGAACGCTAGGGGGTATTCCAAAAAGTTATTTTTAGAAGACCTAGCGGCCGCTAGGGACCTAGCGAATGCTAGGTGGTGCTGACAGCCATTTTCTGTTTTGCTCGGAATCTTGTTTTGGGCTCCTAGGATGACCTAGATAGGTTTGTTGTACTCAAAAGATTCGTCTATTATATAAGGACGTGTTATCCAAGGGTTTTATTTGACTTTATGACTCAGATCCATCAATAAAAGTTCTCATTTCTCCCCGTGGATGTAGACATTAGGCCAAACCACATAATCTCTTGTGCCCGTGTTCGTCGCGCATTTTGTTCTCTTAGTTCTTGAATTTCTAATAAGTGGTATCATAGCACAAAGTTTGCTCTTGTAAATTTCGTTGGAACATCGAATTTTGGGTTATGGCAAAGGCGTGTCAAGGATCTCCTTGTGCAATAAGGAATGGTCATGGTGCTCTCGAAAAAGAAGTTCGAGAAGATGGAGGACCAAGAATGGAAGGAGATAGGGGCCAAGGCAGTGGCCACAGTTCGCATGTGCTTGCCGGACGATGTGATATATCATGTCATAGATGAGGAGTCACCAGCTGAGGTATGGAAGAAATTGGAGGCAAGGTATATGTCTAAGTCTTTGTCGAACAAGCTTTATCTTGAGCAAAGATTGTCCGGGCTCAAGTTGAAGGAGGGCTCAAATTTGAGCCAACACATTACTGATTTTAGTCAACTTTTGAGCGACTTGAGAAAGTTTGATATGAAGTTTGAGGAAGAAGACAAGGCTTGTTGCTCCTGAATTTCTTAAAGGGTTTCTACGAGAATTTGGTTACAACTCTAACTTGGGGGAAGGAGTCCCTCATGTTGGAGGATATCACAAGTGCTTTGCTAGGGTTTCATCAAAGGAGAAAAACCGGAGATGTTCAAATAGTAGGGCTGGTTTTAAGGGGTAGCCATGATCGTGGAGGAAAAGATGGAAAAGGATCTAAGTCGTGGTCAAGGAGGTGCAACGGAATTTGCTTCGAGTGCAGAGAAAAAGGGCACGCGAAGAAGGATTGTCCGAGAAGAACTCGAGATCGCGAGGGAAAAGGATTGGGTTCCGTGAATGTGGCCTCTTATTTGAACGGGTCAGATGGTGACTATCTTTCTATTTTGTTAGGTCCAAAGCACTCTGATTCTTGGATTTTGGATAACGCTTGTTCTTTTCACATGACGCCCAAGAGGGGGTGGTTCGACGCCTACAAGTACGTTGATTCAGGCATGATGACTATGGATGATGGTTCTGCTTGTAGAGTCACTAAAATAAGTGATATTAGGATCAAGATGTGGGATGGTGTCATGGTGAAGTTGCATGGGGTTAGGCATGTTCCAAAGTTGGAGAGAAATTTGATCTCATTAGGAGCTTTGGGTTGTAGCGAGTATGGCTACAAGGTTGTAGGCAGGCTAATTGAGGTGGAGAAAGATGCTATGGTGGTGATGAAGGGTGAAAGAGATGCAAGGAATACCTACAGGTTAGTGAGGGGGCACGATTGTAGATGGAGTCATATTTTTGGATTCCGATGGAGAGGAGAAAAGCTCAGGTCATATGAGGTTGGTTCGTATGAGGGAGCAAAGGCTTGACATGGATGGTTTGAGTGCAGTTAGAATTCACAAAGACATGGATAGCAAGCTATGGTTGTTTTGTGGAGCCATGGTTGGTAAGGAGCCACGGTTGTCTCAGAGAAGCATTGTTAGCTGGGCGCCGCTATGGTTGTCTAAAGGGACGTGCATGTCAAAGGTGTTAGATAGGTTTGGCATTAGGCATGCGAAGCCATTGGTAGCACCACGGACAAATTGGGTATCTCACTTAAAGTCGAACGGTGGAGTTCATGGCATGTCGAGGGTTCTACTTGATGGAATAAAAAGTTGCCAGTTATATGCTATGGCAAGTAGCATTGGTTTGAGACAAGAAGGTTCAGCAAAAAAGTAGTTCGAGATTGCAGAGCATGGGGCTGACCAAAAAATAGAGGCCGCGTCTATTGGTTGCAAGGTTGCTTTAGCAGGTGCATTTGCTAGTTGGAGTTCAATAGAAATTGGAGGAAATAGGCCAAGCAAGATCGAAGACTTGAGCTTAAGGGCTGGCTCCAAGTGGTTGAACAAAACAAGAAAAGAAAGTTGAGATGGTCTTATTGATGGTGGTTATCTATGGTTCAAGGTGGAGTGGGTAGAATAAGTTTGGTTTTGCAAGATCTCATGGTTCTTCATGGGGTGTCGTTTCATCAAGGTGGAGTTTGTTGAAGTTCGTGTGAAACTTTATGGTTCTTTGCAAGGGATGTTTTTTCTCGCCAAGGTAGAGATTGTTGGGATATGTCAAAGAAAAAAGCAACGGTGGAAAAATGGGTTGGCCTAGCGGTCGCTAACTTCCTAGCGAACGCTATGGGGGTGTTCCAGAAAGTTGATTTTTTGAGGACCTAGCGGCCGCAAGGTGGCGCTGACAGCCATTTCCTATTTTGCTCTGACTCTTTTTTTAGACTCCTAGGGTGACCTAGATAGATTTCTTCTACTCCAAGGGTTCGTCTATTATATAAGGACGTGTTACCCAAGAGTTTGTATGGCTTTGTGACTCAGATCCATCAATAAAACTTCACTTTTTTCCTGTAGACGTCGGCATTAGATTGAACCACGTCATCTCTTGTGTCCGTGTTCTTTGCGCATTTTGTTCTCTTGGTTGCTGAATTCCTAACAATTTGGTAATACATTCTAATTGACGACTTGTTAAAGTTGTCGTTTCATGTATTTGTCGTTTCATGTATTGGTTCAGATCTTTTACCGTGGGTTGGGTTGGGGTAATTATTAAGGATATTTGGTAATTTCATGCTGTAATTTAACTAAATTTATTTAATAAATTAATGAGGAGACTAACTAGTTTAATTTGTTAAAACTCAGGGACAATTTAACTTAAAAAATGACCTTTCAGTACATTACCTTAAACTTTAGAGAACTTTGGGTTTTAACCCCTACAATAAAAGGAGTCGATTTGTTCGCAAAATTGTTTTTAATTGGGATTGCATATATTCTAAAACAAACGATTAGTTCATAAAATTTCAACATCCTATCCATTTTCCTTTCAGATACTTTTAAAATAAAAAATATACGACTTGCAAATATGTTAACTAGAATTTATTTATGGGTAAATTACTCTCAGCTTCTTGGAGTTTCATCACCCTACTTATAGTGTCCTTCGGTTTCCAGAAATGATATTCTAGTCTCTGTGAACCCACACCTAGGAGTGTGCAAATGGGATTCGGAATTTGGGATTTTCGGTATTTTTTCGGTATTCGGGATGTCGGGATCGGTATTTCGGGATTTAATTTGGTATGAGTTTTTTGAAAAATTCGGTAAATTTTGATATTCGGTAGAATTTTGGTATATATCGATATTATTTTGGTAATACCGAAATATCGAAGTACCAAACTGTAACTTTTCTAAAATATATAAATAGAAGAAAATCATATTCTAAATCCCTCTCCCACCCTCACAGAGGCGTTTACCTTCTTCTTCCCACCCAATTCTCTCTTCTTCCCTTAAAAATTCTCTCCACTCTCAAACCTCACGGCCACCACGTGCCACGGCACCAACACCTCACCCTCCACGGAACCACCACCTCATGGCCGCATCTCACTCTCCCAAGGTCAATGTTGTAAATTAATTAGGGTTTCAACTTGTGAAAATAAATTAGGGTTTTTAATTTGAGAATTTTTTCCAAATTAACTGGAATTGATCTAGAAAGTTGGTTACTTGTTTGGGTTCCTTCAATCATGAAGTGGAGGTGAAATTTCTTCACTCTAATCTCCTTCGATCATTTATTCACTTTGAATTTGACTTGGGTTACTTGAGTTGTGAAAATAAATTCCGTTTACTTGACTGTGGAGCTAAAAGTTTAGACTGGAATTAAAATTTTCAGAAAAAAGGAGTCAAATAGTGTGAAATTCGGTATTACGGGTAAATTCCGATTCCAATCCCGAATTTAATTCGGTATTCGGTATGATACCGAATTAATTTCGGGATGGGGATTGAGTTTTTCTGAAATTCGATATTCGGTATTTGGGATCGGAATATCCCGAATGCACACCCCTACCCACACCTAAAAAGACAAAAATATCTCTCACACTTAAAAAACAAAAATCTATTTTCTTCCTCCCGCTTCGTCTTCTTCTTCCAATCTAGAACTAAAATTCAACCTTAATGAGAATTAAAATTAATAGAAAATAAAATTTTAAAATACCCTAATTTTGAAATATACGAACCCACCCTCGTCAACCTCCTTCGTTGTGGCAAAAAGATTCGAACTAATTCTAACCTCCTTCGTTCCCACTGCTCCTAAACATCGAGTGCCAAATAAAACGATCCAAATCTGATATTCCCAAATTTAGACCAGCTCATGGACTTTTTCGAGGAAAGTGCCACAAAGAATTTTTCTATCCATGGTCGTAGCTTAGCTTCTGGTTCTTGGTTTTTTAGAAAAGAAAAGGCATAATTGATAATTCCAAATTCCTTATAAATTTCAGTCTAAGCAAGCAGTAAAAGCCTTATAAATTCATGGCGGTGGGGTTGCAAATTCAAAACGAAGCAATTTTAAACGCTTATGTGGTCCCAAATTTCCTAATCTATTCTGGATGTTAAGGAAATGTTAGAATTAAATGACAATCAATGCAAAGGGACCCAAAATGACACAAAATTTTCTAAGTATATAAGGAGGAGCTCCAAGCTAGTGTAACATTAAATGTTCCACCTGGAAATGCAACTCGGACATGATGCGAGGATAGTGCGAAACACCATTCGAGCGCGCATGGGCACGCATTGGATGCTTGAGAAGCATTGGGCGCTTTGATGCGTCCCCTCGGAAGTGCGTGCCTCCACTCCCATCCAACGCCTATAAATAGGCCTCTCCCCCTCATTTGCAAATCATCCCGAACACTCATTGCATAAACATTCATTAGCAATAGTTGTTCTCCTCTCTCTCTCTCTCAAGAAAGTTCCAAGTATCTCAAAAGTTATCCGAGACTTTAAGATTCGTAGTGCTACGATCTTGAAATGCGAAGTTATTGTATCTTGGGGACGATTGCCATAGCTCGTAAGCACTAAATATGGGGGAATCTTGTCTTACGGAGAAAGAGTCAAACTCTTGCCTCGACTTAGATCCTAATAAAGTACACCATTATCCAGATAAACAACAATCGTAAGATGAGATTTGTGTACTTGAAGATGGCATAATCAAGCTCTACTCAGACACCAGTACTGACGGTTCTAGGAACTGTCCACGCCGAAAGGCCAGCAAAGTTCAATGGCACCGAGTTCAAGAGGTGGCAATAGAAGATGTTGTTCTATCTGACAACACTCAACCTGGTCCGATTCTTGAAGGAAGAGGCTCCGAAGGTGGCAAAAAAATGAGGCTGATTAAGAGAAGATCAACGCTCTCGATGCTTGGAATCATAGCGACTTCCTATGTCGTAGCTACATCCTAAATGGAAAGACGACACCCTCTACAATGTCTACGGTAACCACGACTGCAAAAGAATTGTGGGATTCTCTGGAGAAGAAGTACAAGACGGAAGATGTCGGGTTGAAGAAATTCATCGTCGGGAGATTCCTCAACTTCAAGATGGTTGATTCCAAAAGGGTCATCGACCAAGTGCAAGAGTTACAACTGATTCTGCATGAGATTCATACCGAAGGAATACAACTAAGTGAGTCTTTCCAAGTGGCGGCACTGATTGAAAAGCTACCACCCATGTGGAAGGATTTCAAGAACTACCTCAAGCATAAGAGGAAGGATATGGGACTTGAGGACCTGATTGTAAAACGAGGATCGAGGAAGACAACCGAAAGTTTGAAGTCAAGAACAGCAGGACCAACTTTGAAGCCAGGGTATATCTCACTGAATGAGGTACCGGCAACAAGAGGAAGAAGTCTGACAACAAGCAGGAGAAGCAAGAGCCAAAGCAGAAGAAGGCCAAGAAAATCAAGGGCAACTGCTTCAACTGCGATAACCCCGGTCACAAGGTAAAGGATTATCGTCTACTAAAGAACAACAATCGTGAGAAAGCCAATTTGGTCGAAGATCTGTCTGAGTTAGATCTATCCACCGTGGTGTTTGAAGCCAATTTGGTAGTTAACCCAAAAGAGTGGTTCATCGACACAGGGACAACCCGCCACATCTGCTCAGACAAGGAGATGTTCTCAACCTATGTCTCGACCACTGGACGGAAGCTGTTTATGGGTAACTCCGCAACTTTCAAGGTAGCCGGATTAGGTAAGGTGGTCGTGAAGCTTACCTCAGGCAAAGAGTTGACCCTCAAGGATATACTGCATGTCCCAGACATCCGCAAGAATCTAGTATCCGGCTCTCTATTAAAAAAAGTCGGGTTGAAGCTAGTCTTTGAGGCTGATAAATTTGTAATGACCAAAGCTGATACATTTGTAAGAAAGGGTTACCTAGATAGGGGACTCTTCAAGTTGAATGTAATAACTGTACAACATGCTTTTGAGGGCCAGAATAAAGTTGTTATTTCTTTTTACTTGGCTGAGTGTTCTAACTTATGACATGATAGATTAGGACATGCAAACTTAAGCTCACTAAGAAAGTTGGTAAGTTTAAATTTATTGCCTAAACTGGAGTTTAATCCAAACGATAAATGTGAAGTATGTGTTGAGGTAAAAATGGCCAAAGCACCTTTCCATTCAGTGGAATAAAGTACAACACCTTTAGAGTTAATTCATACCGACGTCTGTGATATGAAACACATGCAAACTAGAGGTGGAAAAAAATATTTCATCACATTTATCGATGATTGCACAAGATACTACGACATATATCTCTTGAAAGGAAAGGACAAAGCCTTCGAAGCCTTCAAGAGTTATAAGAATGAAGTTGAAAATCAACTTAGCAAAAAAATTAAAATGATTCGAAGTGACAGAAAGAGAGAATATGTAGCTTCGTTTGAGAAATTCTGTCAATAAAATGGCATTATTCATCAGACAATTGCACCATACTCACCTCAATCAAATGGCGTAGCTGAACGTAAGAATCAAACTCTCAAAGAGATGATGAATGCTAAATTGATTAGCTCGGGCTTACCCCAGAACATGTGGGGAGAAGCTGTGCTCTCAGCTAATCACATTCTAAATAAATTGCCACACAAGAAAAGGGACAAAATCCCACCCCATATGAACTGTGAAAAGGGAGAAAGCTTTCCTACGGTTACCTTAAAGTGTGGGGATGCCTAGCTAAGGTAGAAATACCCCCGCCTAAAAGGGTGAAAATAGGACCCAATACCATTGACTGCATCTTTATCGGATTTGCCTACAACAGTAGCGCATACCGATTTCTAGTGCACAAATCTGAAAACTCTAAAATCAACAAGGGAATGTTCATGGAATCAAGAAATGGAATATTCTTTGAGAATATTTTTCCTAATAAGAAAAAAAAAGAAGTAAGTTCTAATAAGAGAACTTATAAAGCTGCACAAAGTTTTGATCAAGATGCTGAGGAACCTAGATGTGGTAAGAGGACCACGGTATCCAAGTCATTTGGTCCAGATTTTCTGACATACGTGTTAAAAAATGAACCCAGGATAATCAAAGAGGCATTGTCTAGTCCAGATGCTCCTTTCTGGAAAGAAGCTATCAAAAGTGAGATAGAGTCGATCATGCAAAACCACACATGAAAAATCGTAGATCTCCCACTAGGTTGCAAACTTTTTGGTTGCAAGTGGATCCTTAAAAGGAAATACAAAGCTGATGGATCAATCGACAAGTACAAAGCTCGGTTGGTAGCTAAAGGATTCAAATAGAAGGAAGGATATGATTACTTTGACACGTATTTGCCAGTCACAAGAATGTTCATAGCGGTATTCAACCATGATGAGTGGAGATCCCACAAACTTGGTTCAATGAGGCAACTAAGTTATGGATGGTTCAGATGATCACTTGGAACCCATCTCATTCTCAGAAGCTGCCCAAGTACTAACCTGCAGAGGTGTGGTAAGGTTAAGTGTCTACGCTTTCAATGATTCTTATACCAGATAAGGGTGGAGTATGGCCGGATACTCTTGATAGGAGATCACTTATATAACTGTGAAGTGAGGCCGCTTCAAATAAAAAAAATGCACTTATGAATCCAAGATAAGGTCCATGGCCGAAACGGACACAACGTGAGAACTAAGGATATTAGAGATATTATTATGTAAATGTTATTATCTTGATTTACATCAAAAGCTGACCAGTTCAAGACATCGCATTCACTGAGCAGTAAGTAAATCCGATAACATCTTACTAAAGAAGGTTCAAAGTCGTAAGCTACCTATTAAGATGCAATGATAACTCGTCAGAATCTCGATGCAATGATAACTCGTCAAAACTTTTCTTAAAAGTGTCAGCAATCATTAATCATCATTTATGTGGGAGATTGTTGGAATTAAATGACAATCAATGCAAAGGAGGCCTATGGTAGGAAGGCCCAAGATGGGAAGGCCCAAGATTGGAGGAAAACCAATCCCACATTGGAAAATTGTACAAAAATTTCTAAGTATATAAGGAGGAGCTACAAGCTAGTATAACATTAAATGTTCTACCTTGAAGGACAACTAGAACATGATGCGAGGATGGTGTGAAGCACTATCCGAGCGCGCACGCACACGTGCGTGTGCGCATGGCGCATTGGACGCTTGAGACGCATTGGGCGCTTTGAGGCACACTTTGCACTTCGCACGTATGCATTGTCTGGAGGAGCCTTAAGATTTTTCCCAATTTCGGAGAGCTATAGGCTGCCGAAGGGATGCCTCGCGAATGAATGCGAGTGAATGCCCACCGAAGGGTCACGAGCAGGCCTAGCCGAATCAGGTGTGCGAAGGGGTGTCTCTGACTGGCCGAAAAAGTGCCGGAAGGGCAGCCTGCCTGCTGACCGAAAGGATGCGTCCTCTCGGGAGTGCGTGCCTCCACTCTCATCCAGCGTCTATAAATAGGCATCTCCCCCTCATTTGCAAATCATCCCGAACACTAATTGCATAAGCATTCATTAGCAATAGTTGTTATCCTCTCTCTCTCAAAGAAGTTTTGAGTATCTCAAAGGTTCACCGAGGCTTTAAGATTTGTTGTGCTACAATCTTGAAATGCGAAGTCGTTGTATCTTGGAAACGATTGCCATAGCTCGTAAGCACTGAATACGGGGCAATCTTGTCTTACAGAAAAAGAGTCAAACTCTTGCCTCGACCTAGATCCTAATCAAGTACACCATCATCCAGATAAACAACAAGAAATTCCTTGACCAACTTGAAAGAATATTGTGTGAGCAAAAGTTTGTCTACTGGATGTTCAATTTTAAAGGGGAAGGTTGTTGGGTGTACTGAAGGAAAGAAGATGGGTGTACCGAGATATAGAATTAAGCTAACGATGAAGGTTGTGAGGAGAAGGGGATGTTCAGGTGAAGGTACTGAGATTGGTGTACTGGATGTTTAATTTCGTCGTCATCGCCTTGTTCTTTCTTTGGTGTTTTACAATTTAACCTTTTCCTTGGCTTTTATTACAATTAAGCTTCATCGAACAAGTACCCAGAAGCTCCAAGAATCATACTGCAATGATTATCGGTGTTGTGGGCGGTACTTTTTTTTGGGATCGTGTTCTCCCTGGATGACCTCGGCTTGTCTTTTTTGGGAAATTATTGTCGGTCCCTTACTTTTGGTATATTCAGTACTCGCTTCCTTGTATTTTGATAATCGATTAAAAAAATTTCGAAGTTTGGTTTTATTATACTCTCGGGCTCTTTGTTGACGTCATCAACTATTCGTCCACCGTCCTCGGCTGGGGCGACGACCACAAGCCCAAATCTGTCGCTTCCTCCGCCGTCGAGCATGAGCACCGTCAGAAGGTCCTCCCACGAGTGGAGAACGGGACGAGTTGCAAGATCCCAAGTTGAATTGAAAATTATTTGATTTTCAAGAATTGGGAGAGTTGAGAACGGCGACGGCGGCGTGCTTGAAGTTGGGCTATTTCCGCCGCAACGATGCCGTTGCAGATGCTCAAGAATTCTGTCCCGACGGCATCTTCCAACCACGACCACCACCAAACCTAGATCTGGACGGCGTCGTTCCACCCGACCACCACCAAGCCAAGAACCCAGGGAAGAAGATGGGGTTCTCCTCAGTTTCAATCCCCTGAGTTTGTGTTTCAAGGCCATCAATTGTGGATTTATTAATAAAGCTTTCATTAATTTGGGGAATTTGATTGAGCTTGAACCATTTTGATGACGGTGACAGTGGAGACGATGAGCTTTGTTCTCTGAACCGTTGTTGGTGAATTTGTCTTACGATGTTGCCGTGGAGACGATGACGATGGGAGACAACTTCTTTTGCATTTATTAGTTTATTTTTTTTATGGAAAAATTACGCTCAGGTCTTTGTTGTTTGGCCTCTCTCCTTCTAGGGTCCATGCGTTTCTAAAATTTTTCCTGACGTTCTCCAAATTTGATTTTAAAAACTCTCGGATCTCTGACGCTAGAATATACTAATTTTTTTGATGAACACCCAGACTGAATTACAATCCCACTAAAAAATATATTAAAAAACCCCTCTTCCTCTTCCTCCTCCTCCTCCCTTTGCTCACCTCTCTCCATCCCCACAAGCACCCATCTACAACATCAAATACTCTAGGAATCTTAGAAGAAGCTGATGTATGAATTAATTGGGTAAATTAAACCGAGTGAAATAATTTCAACTCGTAAGCTATTGAAACCAATTCGGTAAATTAATCGTTTACAATATAATAATACTTGGGATCGATTACAGTAGAAGAAACCAATTGGTAAATTACAGTAGGAAGAAACAATTGCAGTGGGATCGATCCCCAATTGGGTTTTGTCCAGGTCAGGTCCCACTCCCTCGACACCATCTCCGAGCTCAGGTCCCTCGCCATTCCAAACCACACCCTCTCCGGTGAGATCCCGACGTCGCTGTGGGACATCCGACGACTGGAGGACCTCAACCTCCACAGGAACAACCTCTCCGACGGGGCTTTGGAGCTCAGGGTGCTCGACATCTTCAGCAAATCCCTCACCTGACCAGTCCCAGAGGAGCTAGCTGGCTGACGAAAGCTGTCGGTGGTGGTTCTCACCGACTCCAACAACTGGGACAGTGGGTGAGAGAGAGGGAATGAGGCCGACGAGAGGGTCGCGAGGGAGTTCCAGAGGATGGGAAATGGCCGGATGGGCTGATCCGATGGAAGAGTGTGCCAGTCTCCCAAATGTAATTGTGTAGATCTTGTTTTTTATTTCAAATGTTTCTCATATTGAAAGGTTGTTTAAGTTTTAATTCTCTAATTACGATTTTTTAAATTTTGATTCTTTAATTAGTTTTGATTATTAATAAGAAGATTTGAGTTTGAGAGTTTTTGGTTTTGGTTGAAAGTGGGAGGAAGAAGATGAAGTGGGAAGGGAAAGAAGAATTTTTTATTTTTTAGTGGAAGGACATTTTAGTCTTTTCATGTGTGTGTTCGCCGGAGAAATCAACATATTCCGGTGTCAGGGACCCGAGAGTTTCTAAAACCAAACTTGGGAGACGTCAGGAAGGATTTTAGAAACGCATGGGCCCTAGAAGGGAGGGAGGCCAAACTACAGGATCCTGAGCATAATTATCCCTTTATTTATTTGATTTTTTGTAAGGGTATATAAATCATTCGCTTCAAAAAAAAGACTGCTAACATCAGCGAGGGCCTAAGAGTATAATAAAATCAAACGTCGGAAAGTTTTTAATCAATTACCAGAATACAGGGGGCGAACAGCGAATATACCAAACAACAGGGGCCTGACAGTAATTTCTCCTTTTTTTTGGAACAAGGTAAGGAACTTTCATTTAAGGCGGAAGTTCCAATAAAAATATATTCCTCATGTTCGGTGGGCAACAGGCCACCCAGTTCTCCAGAAGGGTCAAAAGTCTACACATCTTACTCAAATAATCTGCTAAGCGAGAGGTATATCTCAAAATACAAGAAGGAAGGGTCTCTAGAATCCTTCTAAGATCACTAACAAGATTCTGTAAATAACAATCCACACACGGATTGGGGTCTTTAAGCAAGAGATAAGCAACAAAACTATATGTTTCAACAATAGTCTTACAATCACCAGGTAGATTAGTGATATTAATCAAAGGTAATCTAACGGCCTTCAGCTCTGTTTCTAACAGCGAAGCAGCAGGCGCCAAATCTGCATCACCTCCAACAATGAGGCCAAAAGCGTTCCAAGCAACTGTAGCGATCACAGACAAGGAGGACTACTCCATCCAAGATGGATCACAGTTGTACTTTGTCTTATTAACTCCCGGGGCCGTCCACAAAGGAAGCTGGTCCAAAAGTGGGGCAGTATCCATCCTAGGCAAGTTGTTGACCTGCACAAATTCCTGAAAAGCATTAGAGGCAAAGTTAGCAGTAGAAATGAGATCAGGTTGTAAACCATCAAAGATAAATGTGTTTCTAGCTTTCCAAATATGCCAACATATGTATAAAGCTAACGGGACTAAAAGCTTAGTAGTTGAATTATCCAACAACTTAAACAAGGTAGCCAACCAATGACCAAAGGATTCAAAGTTATGCTGGCGAATATCATGATCAAAGTGGCAAGCAAACCAGGAAGCTCTCGCATGTTGACAGTCAAATAACATATGGCATATAGTTTCATACTCAACATTACAAATAGTGCACAAAGTGGAAGGATAGAGGTGCCTCCTAAATAGGCTACTTGCAACAGGTAGAGTGTTTTTGGCTGCCCGCCAAACAGAGTTCTTGATCCTAGGATGAACATCAAGTTTCCAAATTTGAGCCCAAATGCCCAGATCAAAGGGGGGTGATGAGCATAAGAAACGCTCATTTTACCATATCATTTTAGGGTCATTTCGATCCATTTTCATGTCTAATGTCCTTGAGTCTTGAGTCTTTTTGTTGATCTTTTGGAGGTAATTGAAGCTGTCCGAAACCATTTGGAGCGGACACGAAAAAAGGCTTGAGGCAAAGAGCTCAAAATGAGGGCCGAAAACCCACCGGGCGGTGGAAAACCGATCGGCAGATCTACCCGCCGGTCGGCAGGTTCATCTCGGCAGACAGAGGGTGCAACACTAAAATGGCAAGAACTTCTTGCTCATGCATTAGATGGAGACATATGAGATACCGTTGGAAAGCTAAGAAGAAGATCTACATTTTATCCTTTACGTCAAAGTTCGACTCAGAGTGCAAGGTGACCAAAATTAAGCATATTTGGAGGCCCATGAAATAAGCCCAGGAAGAAATCTGGAAATGGCCCAAAATGACCATGCTTCCCTTGTACACTTCCTAGCAGTTTTAGGTTTGTGTTTGGGGCTTCTAAATACCCCTCTTAGGACTTTTTTTTAGGGGAGTCAAGTCGTTTTGGTAGGCTAGCCACTTTGTAAAAGGGAGGCACTCTCCTCTCAACTTTGGAGGAACTCTATGGCTTCGGCATTTGGAGAGAAGGATGATTAGAGTGCTTGAAGATTTTATTGAGCATCTCTTAACTCTTATCTCTTTATTTGCTTGTTCTATGATGGTTTATTTCCATTATTTGCCTTATGTTCTTTGTATGATGAGAGAGTAGTGTGCTTGTGGGTTAGGTGCCCTTGGTGCACTTAACTAGCCATTTATCCATGGGTTTGATGAACTAGGAAGGTTGGGTCTTGTGAATTAGGGTTGTAAATTACACCTAGGGCCTCGAAAGAGGAGTGGGTAGTGTTTGACCCTAACTAATCTCTAATTAACCGTGAGGAGACATTAGGGACTAAGGCTTAACTCTAAGACCTAGTTGTAAGTATGAACTAGTTGTTGGGCTTATGCCTAGTAGTTGGGTCATGTGGGATTAGAGTTTAAACTCATCTTTAGGTAGTGTAACTCTCTAGTCTAAGTCCTAATCTCTCGCAAGGGAACATTAAGGGACGATGAACTAACTATTAGGAGATTAGTTAGACCTAATTCTCGGAAGGGATTAGGGCTAATGGATAAAAGCAACTAGTTGGCTAAGCAACTATTAATGAGAGATCTTGATACGAGCTTAGTTGTCAAAATGGGTGGTAGATAAAGTTAGGGATTAATTGGATTAGGAGTTTAGTTAGTAGTGACAGTGCTAGCTAGTTCATGTTATCTCAATTGCGGACCGACTTTGGTGAGCTAATTAGCGAGAGCATTAGTTTACTAGAGTACAAACACCAAGACCATCATTAACTTAAGCATATGCCATTGGATGAATGGTTAGGAAGGTTGCATAAATGGGGTACCAGGCCCACTCTTCTTGTAACTCTTAGTCCCTACATTTGATTTAGTGTGCCTATTATTATCACTCATAACTTTCTAAACAAAAACAACCAAAAATATATGTCCTAGTCTAGTTTGTGGATCTTATAAGTATTCTAGAGCCTGCTCCTTGTGGTTCGACATACACTTACTCTCTTTATTACAACGGGTGTTGAAAAATGCCCTTGTCAATTGGCACCATTGCCGGGGAGCGGTGTTTATTGAGACATCTTAGTAGATTTACATATATGGCCTAGGTTTATTTTTTTTATTTACTTTGTAGTTACTCTTTTATGTTCATTAGTGTTCTTAGTGAGAGTTTGTTTGTTGACCCAAGAGCACCCACAGATTGATAGTGTGACTTGATTAGTACCCTATTCGAGTGAGAAGATGGCGGTGGATGGAGAGGATGATTCGATGTCTTTCATGAATTTTGCCAAATCAACGTGGGAAGGTATTTTGTCAAGGACAAAGAATTGAAGCTTTCGAAATCAATCCTAAGATTCTTAAATTCTTACAAAACTCGGTGCAATTTGGTGGAAGTGGGAAAGAGGACCCAAGAAAGCACCTCTCCAAGTTTATTGATGTATGCAACACCCTTAAGATAAGAGGAGTTCCGGATGAAATAATCAAGTTGCGCCTCTTCCCTTTCACATTAAGGAATGAGGCAGAATCTTTGTACGAAGGCTTATCAGGGAAGGGAGCAGAGTCATGTGAGGAAGTTTCCATCTTGTTCTTAGCAAAGTACTTCCCAGCATCAAAGGCAATAGAGAAAATTAGGAAAATTGTGAGCTTCAAGCAAAAGGAAGGTGAATTATTCGGAGAAGCTTGGGAAAGGTTCAAACAACTCCAACAGGCATGCTTTCACCATAACTTCTCAGAAAAAAATCTACTACAATTCTTCTACTTCGGGCTGAGTACTTCAACTCGAATGACATTTGACACT
Source organism: Hypericum androsaemum (assembly GCA_963995505.1). Lineage (NCBI taxonomy): Eukaryota > Viridiplantae > Streptophyta > Magnoliopsida > Malpighiales > Hypericaceae > Hypericum > Hypericum androsaemum. Next base: position 8,993,793 of record OZ023183.1, read on the forward strand.
ACGTCAGGAGGAGCATTCATTACAAAATCAAAGAAAGAAGCACGGAAAATTATGGAGGAACTAGCAATATCAACTCTTGAATGCGTGGACCTTGTACATAAGCAGCCTCTCGATGAAGCAAGTAGAACGACCGAGCAAGGTTTAGCTCCGGTACTTCAAGCTCAGATATTGGCCCTAAATAAGAAGATTGACACACTCACAAGTGATGATGCCATTAGACTAAAGCGGGAGAAAAAGCAGGTGAGTTTGGTGAGTAGCAAGCGACTTGGACAGGGATATTCTCATAATGAGAGGGTTGGTTGTAGCCGTGAAGAACCATGTCATGACATTGCGACCCAAGGAAGAGAAGAGAGTGGAGTTATAAAGCTTCCTCGCCGTAATGTGAAGCCATCTGAGGATATATCTGAAAATTTGGAGGTAGTCATGGCAAAAATGCTTGACATGATTGTACAACAGAATACATTGATCGGCAACTTGCATATGCAAGAAGCTAAACCATCAATTTTAGAGCATTCCATGAAGGGCCACCTTCCCTCATTTCACAACTTAGAGTTTCAAGTCTCCCAACTCTCAAAAAGAAGAGAGCAAAATGAGCTACTCACCTCGCTTCAAGTATTCGAGGTAGCCGAAGAAGATCACACTTCACACTCTGCAAGTGATAAATCCATGAATGTGAAAAAGAAAACGATTGAAGAAGATGAGTTGTGGCCCTCTTCAAAGGTGAAGGCTGATACTAACAAGGAGAGCTATAAGGAGAATCATCCAAAGGATGATGATCATGTGGTGAATGAAAAGTTCCTATCTTTGCACGTTCAAAAGAAAAAGGAATATTGCATGAGGGTTCTTGCATTTTGCATGAATGAGTTTGAACAACTCTAACTTGGAGTTTCTTGGGAAGAATTCCTCCAAGTTTGTCCCTTTTTTGCCAATAATTTGTAGAAGGAAGAAGGGATGTGTTGGGGACTAGAAATGAAAGATCTCACTTATCTTGGCAAGGAGTGCAAAGGAACAGCACTGTTGTACTTTGGCAACAAGAGGCCCAAAAATACCAAGAATGAAGATGAAGAGGTTAAGGAAATGGCAAAGGAGGAGATAGTTGAGGAAAAGAGAGAAGAACTACGACCACCAAAGCTTGAAGATCTAGGAAGCTTCAAGATTCCAGTCACCATCGGACATATGCATAATGAAAATGCCTTATGTGACTTGGGATCTTCGGTAAGTATTATTTCACACACTTTGATGGAGAGAATAGGCCTCACCAAGCTTAGTCCCGTAAGTAGGAGCTTGCAACTTGCCGATTGATCAACTAAGAGCCCAATGGGTTGCTTGAAGGACGTATTGGTGAAGATAAGAGATAAGAGTGTTTTGGTTGACTTTCTTGTTCTCAAGATGCCGAATAAGAAGAAAGAAATGATAATTTTGGGAAGGCCATTTCTGGCCACCACGAATGCAATGATCGATGTCAATGGTGGTAAGATGACTTTGAGGATTGGAGACAAGGAAGAGATATTTGATAAACTGATGAGAAATGAAGGAAACTCGGCCAAAGTGTGTAGTGCCAAAAAGAAGAAGTTGGGAAGTACAGCAGGCGCAAGTTGTTCCTGAAGACTTTACCAAGGCATGACCAATTATGAAGAGTAAAAGAGGAGATGGTTAGACGTGGCTTGAAGTTAACCTTCTTCAAGCATTTTTCTATAAATTGGTCGTTTGCTTCTCGCATGAGGCAACTCCTTGCAGAAGGGAGAGAGCTTGAGGAGTATGAAATGGATGAAGTCATTGGCCTTTGCGTGCAATTCGAAGGAAATCAAGATGAGGGTGCCGATGAAATGAGGAAAGTTGCTCCCAAAGATGGAACGGATGAAGGAGGGACGTGTGGGGTCTATGAGAGAATTGGCAAGAACGGCCTTGGTAGAGAGGTAACAAGATGTTAAGACGTGCAACCATGGCCCGACCCTCCTTGATGTGAAAGGGAAGTGAAAGCTATGCTAAAGACTATAAATTAGCGTGTCCTTTTTATATCTCTTTGTTTTTGATTTCTTGTGATTTTGATTGTGTTTAGGAATTTTGAGTCTTTGGCCAATAAGCTCACATAAATGCCTTGCGCGAGTACGAGAGCATATGGACACCTCATTCCTCCACCACTTCTTACGCTTCATACTAGGGAGTACTTCTTACCTCCATATGTCTTGTAATTGTGTTCAATGTGATGTTTTGAGTCTTGTGTTGTCTTGTTTATATTTTGGAAAAAGTAATGTTTAGTATCCTATAGTTTCACCTTTTTCGCGATAGGACAGTGTGGTTTAAAAACCATCAATCAGGTCCAAGTTATTTCAAAAATTATCAACCTACGGTCCCGACTTGGTCCAGGTTATTTCCGAACCTAGTTGGACCACCACGTCATCAAAACGACCTCATTTAGTCTGATGTGGCTTGATGAATGGGCAGATGAGTTGTCTTAAAGGAAAATTTTATAAAAATTCTAAATTTATTAACTTTTTCCCTCCACTCCTCTTCTCACTTCACCCATCTTCTTCCTCATCTAATCCCATAAAATTTCCATCTCCAGCTGAGTGAATCAAGAAGCCTCAATCACCAGTCAACCGATAAATAAAAACTCACTAAATCCAATCCCCCCAAATCAAAGGCAAACAAACCCAGATCAAGAACAAACCTAGAAGAAAAAAAATAGAACAATAGAAAAGGGGGCAAAAGGGCAGAAGGGTCATTTTATTTTCTCACCTCTTTGGCGGAAAGCTCGAAGGCGTAAAGGAGGACGAAGTTGACAGTGAGCTTGAGAGGAGGGAGGCCGAGACGGAAGGCCACCATGAAAGCCGATGGGGTCTTAGGTGGGTCTATGGTACTGGAGTCATCGCCCGTCCAGATCTAAGCTTCCACCGCCGTCCAACCGAGGTCGTCACTAGAGTCATCGCCCATCTAGATCCAAGCTTCCAAGTCAAGGGTCGTCCCACCTTCCAGGTTCAGCCTGAGCCTTCTTGAGTGGGAGCGACGGTCCAAAATCAAAGATGATGACCAAGCCAGTGCCGAGGGCCAAGAGCATCTGAGGTAAGGCTGGGGAAGATGAAAGGTCGTCGTAGTTTGGATGTCCTTGGATTTCGATGTCAACCAATCCCTCACTTCTGTCGTCGTCGGGTCGTCGTGGTGGTGGCAGTGGCAGAGTGGTGGTCGAGGAAGAGATAGAGGATCGAGGAGGAGGAAGAAGAGGAGTAGGGATGGCAGAAATACTCATACCCTGAGGGTTGGACCCTACCCTTATCCTACAGGTCTAGGGTATGTTGACTTTGACTGGGTCTAGGGTAGGGTATGGGTATGGGTCCATGTTTAGAGGTAGCGTCTAGGGTAGGGTATGAATCCATAGCTAGACCCTCTGGGTCGGACCCTACCCTTACATTTTTACCATATTTTATACTCTACCTTAATTAGACTCTAGTTAGACCCTTGTTAGACTGTATTAATAATATATATAATATACTTTACGGTTAACTTTAACATATTTATTATGTTATTCCGCAATTAGCTTAGAAGATGTCGTGAATGATGGATCACTAGAAGCTGACATGCTATATTTTTCTTTTGTTGAATTGTTTATGTACTTCAAACTCTAAAAGAAAAACTTTGGACTATTGAAATTAAATTGCAAAATTTGATATTTCATCAATTTTCTATTGAATGTTGATGTGTAACGCAGTAGATGTCTTGAATTTATTTAAATTTTATATAAAAATTAAGTTTCAATTAAAAATTATCAAAATGCAGAACGTTAAAGGGTCGGACCCTGCAGACCCTGTAGACCCTGGGTCTCCAGGAGGGTAGGGTATGAATCTAACAATAAAAAATTTATAGGGTCGAGGGTAGGGTATGGGTCCATAAAAAAAACTAGGGTATGGGTAGGGTCCTATCAATACCCTACCCTACCAATTGCCATCCCTAAAGAAGAGGAGAAGGAGATGATAGAATTTTTTTAGGGATTTTTTTGAAATTTTCCTTTAAGACATATCAACTCGCCATGTGAGCAAAAATGGGGTCGTTTTGATGACGTGGTCATCCAGCAAGGTTCGGAAGTTGTCCGAACCTGAACTGGACCGTAGGTTGATAATTTTTTAAATAACTTGGACCTGATTGATGGTTTTTAAACCATACGGTCCTATCGCAAAAAAGGTAAAATCACAGGGTACTAAACAGTACTTTTCCCTTATATTTTTAATGATTGTATTCGTTGTGACCACGGAGGTCTTGATGTGTGCTTTTGATTGAATCGTTTTGAGACTTTGTTGACCACAGAGATCATCATTGTCAATTTCTTTTCCTAGCTCTTCCCACATTGAGGACAATGTGTCATTCAGGGGGGGGGTTTGGGGGGGTGGTGGTGGTGTTGGTGTTGGTGGGAGTGGTGAGTTCCATGTAGGAATTTGCATGCTTAGGTCTAGAATAAGTTGTTTAGGTCAAGTTCTGGCATACTTTTGACAATTTTGACCCCCCCAAATTTTTTGATTTCTTCGTCTTAAGGCAAATCTTGCGCATAGTAGGAATCTTACCCCGGTTGTAAGATATAGGAATACGGAGCCTCCATACCCTCACTTGTTTAAACTTGCGGTCTCCCTAGTTGGGCAGACTCGAGGGTTGATGAGCGACCTTTTGTGAGCTAGTTTTGAGCCAAAAGTGGAGACCACCGTCTCCAAATTCTTGTTCATGAGGTACTTACACTCTGGGCAATTGGAGTATCCTATGATTACTTGGTTGTCTCTCCTTTTTGAGTAAGTTATGGGAGGACAGGGGCCGTGTTTGATTGAATTTTTCCTAGAGCCTTAAAAGCCTAACCCTATATTTTCTTTTCCCTTGTATAACCCCAAGCCATTCAATTGAGACGCACATTGATCATGCTACCCCTAACCCAATCTCCCCACCTTTGACACCTAGTCCGAGGTTGTGTTTAGGATCTATCTAACGGGGATTTGTGTAAGGGTTTCATGATAGAATAGGCTCATTAAGAAATTTTACTTCCTGAAAATATGTAGAAAAGGGCCAAATTTAATTGCCAAGCCTTGCCTAAACCAAATTTTGCCAAAAAGTGAATAAAGGGGAATCAGGAGAAGAAAAAGAAAAAAATGTGTAAGGAAAAACAACAAAAACAATAGAAAAGAAGAAAATCATAAAAAAGAGAGAGAGAGCAAGTGTGACATCAATAAGACAAGCAAATAAAAGGCAAGGTTTTGGTCTTTTGGCTATAGGTCTCGGGTACATTGGGTTGAGCTTTCGAGTACGGTGAGCAAGTTGAAAAGTCGAGTGCTAGTTTACGTGTAAAAGCACCTCGGATTTGGGTAGATAACCACTACCCATTCATTTATCCTCACCATCACTTTGACCCCATCTTGACCCGAGCCAAGTCCCCTTGATCATGACCCACATTTAGAGAGAGACGCACACAAGTGCGAGTAGGATGACTCAAGACCCCCGGATGTGTACGCGAGGGATAAGGAGTAGACCACACCATAGCGAGGATATCAAATCTCCTTCCCTCTGAGTGGTCAACTCTCTAGTCCTACCCTCCTTCGGTTAACGCTTGGTTAAACTTTAGACGGTTTGGTCGCTACGCATTTTTATTTCGTTACATCCAGGGTAGTGAACTACTAGGCCGTGGGTTCTCCCTATGACGAAATATCAATATTACGGGAGAGTTTATTTTTGATAAGAGAATGCCAACTCTTAACCTTACTTATCTGTGTTTTGTGTCTATACTTATGTCTTTTGCTTGAGGACAAGCAAAGATTCAAGTGTGGGGGTATGATGAGCAAAAGAAACGCTCATTTTACCACATCATTATTGGGACATTTCGACCCATTTTTGTGTCTAAAGTCCTTGAATCTTGAGTCTTTTTGTTCATTTATAGGTTCGTTGCCTTGGATGGACTCACTTGTTGTGTTGTCGGTCTTTTAGAGGTAATTGAAGCTGTTCTGAACTATTTGGAGTGGACATGAAGGAAGGCTTGAGGCAAAGAGCTTAAAATGAGGGCTGAAAATCCATCAGACAGTGGAAAACTCACTGGGCGGCGAATTCAGTTGGCCGAGGTCTCTGGACCCCACCGAGCGGTGAGTTCCATGTAGGAACTTGCATGCTTAGGTCTAGAATTAGTTGTTTAGGTCAAGTTCTGGCATACATTTGGCAATTTTGACCTCCCCAAAATTTTTGATTTCTTCGTCTTAAGGCGAATCTCGCGCTTAGTAGAAATCTTACCCCGGTTGTAAGATATAGGAATTCGGAGCCTCCATACCCTCACTTGTTCAAACTTGCGATCTCCCTAGTTGGGTAGACTCGAGGGTTGATGAGCGACCTTATGTGAGCTAGTTTTGAGCTAAAAATGGAGACCACTGTCTCCAAATTCTTGTTCATGAGGTACTTACGCTCTGGGCAATTGGGGTATCCTATGAGTACTTGGTTGTCTCTCCTTTTTGAGTAAGTTGTGGGAGGATAGGGGCCGTGTTTGATTGAATTTTTCCTAGAGCCTTAAAAGTCTAACCCTATATTTTCTTCTCCCTTGTATACCCCAAGCTATTCAATTGAGACGCATATTGATCATGCTACCCCCAACCCAATCTCCCCAACTTTGACACCTAGTCCGAGGTTGTGTTTAGGATCTATCTAATGGGGATTTGTGTAAGGGTTTCATAATAGAATAGGCAAATTAAGGGATTTTACTTCCTAAAAATATGTAGAAAAGGGCCAAATTTAATTTCCAAACCTTGCCTAAACCAAATTTTGCCAAAAAGTGAATAAAGGGGTATTAAGAGAAGAAAAAGAAAAAAATGTGTAAGGAAAAACAACAAAAACAATAGAAAAGAAGAAAATCATAAAAGAGAGAGAGAGAGAGAGAGCAAGTGTGACATCATTAAGACAAGCAAATAAAAGGCAAGGTTTTGGTCTTTTGGCTATAGGTCTCGGGTACATTGGGTTGAGCTTTCGAGTACAGTGAGTAAGTTGAAGAGTCGAGTGCTAGTTTACGTGTAATAACACCTCAGATTTGGGTAGATAGCCACTACCCATTCATTTATCCTCACCATCACTTTGACCCCATCTTGACCCGAGCTAAGTCCCCTTGATCATGACCCACATTTAGAGAGAGAGACGCACACAAGTGCGAGTAGGATGACTCAAGACCCCCGGACGTGTATGCGAGGGATAGGGAGTAGACCACACCATAGCGAGAATATCAAATCTCCTTCCCTCTGAGTGGTCAACTCTCTAGCCCTACCCTCCTTCGGTTAACGCTTGGTTAAACTTTTGAGGGTTTGGTCGCTACACATTCTTGTTTTGTTACATCCGGGGTAGTGAACTACTAGGCCGTGGGTTCTCCCTATGACGAAAGATCAATATTACGGGAGAGTTTATTTTTGATAAGAGAGTGCTAACTCTTGACCTTACTTGTCTGTTTTTTGTGTCTATACTTATGTCTTTTGCTTGAGGACAAGCAAAGATTCAAGTGTGGGGGTATGATGAGCATAAGAAACGCTCATTTTACCACATCATTCTTGGGACATTTTGACCCATTTTTGTGTCTAAAGTCCTTGAATCTTGAGTCTTTTTATCCATTTATAGGTTTGTTGCCTTGGATGGACTCACTTGTTGTGTTGACGATCTTTTGGAGGTAATTGAAGCTGTTCTGAACTATTTGGAGCGGACATGAAGGAAGGCTTGAGGCAAAGAGCTCAAAACGAGGGCTGAAAACCCACTGGCAGTGGAAAACTCGCTGGGCGGTAGATTTGGTTGGCCGAGGTCTCTGGACCCCACCGAGCGGCAGATTTACCCGCCGGTCGGCGGGTTCCTCAGGACAGACAGAGGGTGCAACACTAAAATGGTTAGAACTTCTTGCTCCGGCATTGGATGGAGACGTATGAGGTACCATTGGAAAGCTAAGCAGAAGATCTACATTTTATCCTTATACGTCAAAGTCCAACTCGGAGCAAAATGTGACCAAAATTGATCATATTTGGAGGCCCACGAACCAAGCCCAAGAAGAAATCCGGGAATGGCTCAAAATGACCATGCTTCCCTTGTACACTTCCTAGCTCGTTTAGGTTTGTGTTAGGGGCTTATAAGTACCCCTCTTAGGATTCTCTTTGAGGGGAGTCAAGTCATTTTGGTAGGCTAGCCACTTTGTAAAAGGTAGGCACTCTCCTCTCAACTTTGGGGGAACACAATGGCTTGGGCATATAGAGAGAAGGATGATTGGAGTGCTTAAAGACTTGATTGAGCATCTCTTAACTCTTTATCTCTTTATTTTCTTGTTCTATGATAGTTTATTTCCATTATTTGCCTTGTGTTCTTTATATGATGAGAGAGTAGTATGCTTGTTGGTTAGGTGCCCTTGGTGCACTTAACTAGCCATTTATCCAGGGTTTGATGAACTAGGAAGGTTGGGTCTTGTGAATTAGGGTTGTAAATGACACCCCGGGCCTTGAAAGAGGAGTGGGTAGTGTTTGACCCTAATTAATCTCTAATTAACCGTGAGGAGACATTAAGGACTAAGGCTTAACTGTAGAACATATTTAGAAGTATGAACTAGTTGTTGGGCTTATGCCTAGTAGTTCGGTCATATGGGATTAGAGTTTAAACACATCTTTAGGTAGTGTAACTCTCTAGTCTAAGTCCTAATCTCCCATGAGGGAACATTAAGGGTCTATGAACTAACTATTATGAGATTAGTTAGACCTAATTCCCGGAAGGAATTAGGGCTAATGGATAAAAGCAACTATTAATGAGAGATCTTGATACGAGCTTAGTTGTCAAAATGGGTGGTAGATAAAGTTAGGGCTTAATTAGATTAGGAGTTTAGTTAGTAGTGACAGTGCTAGCTAGTTCATCTTATCTTAAATGAGGACCAACTTTGGTGAGCTAATTAGGAGAGCATTAGTTTACTAGAGTAGAAACACCCGGACCTCATCAACTTAAGCATACCTATTGGATGAATGGTTAGGAAGGTTGCATAAATGGGGTACAGAGTCCAATCTTCTTGTAACTGTTAGTGCCTACATTTGATTTAGTGTGTGCCTATTATTATCACTCATAACTTTCTAAACAAAAACAACCAAAAATATCCGTCCTAGTTCAGTTTGTAGATCTCATAGTTGTTCTAGATCCCGCTCCTTGTGGTTTGACATACTCTTACTCCTTTTATTACAACGGGTGTTGGAAAATGCTCTAGTCAGGGGGGGATGCTAGTATCTGTTTGATCCATGCCCTCGACCCTAAGAGTTTACCCTTTAAGAAGGTGATAGCCTTTTTTTAATCGAGTAGTCTCCAGACTTGCTAAATTTCCAAACAAGTTTTTCGGGATTATGATAGTTACCAAGATTGATCTTGGTAATAGCTTGACAATCACTTTCAGAGAATAAACGTTGCAGCAGATCCCATTTCCAACTCCTACTTTCAAAGCAGATTAGGCCCGAGACTTTAATCACACTCATGTTAGGAGGCGGGTTTGAAGCGACTCTGGCTTTAGACAGAGAAGGGAGCCAAAGATTGGTCCACATATTTGAGTTAAGGCTGTTGTCAATCCTCAAAATTAAGCCATGGGACAAGGCCTTTCAGCCTTCCAAAATACTAGTCCACATCCAATAAGGCTTCCCAGCTTCAGAAAATCAGAATCATGAAAATACAGCCCTTTCAAAATTCTAAATTAGAGAGAGGACTGGTTGGATAACAATCTTCCAGCTCGTTTAGCTAATAAGGCCAAATTAAAAACTTTGAAATCCTTAAAACCAAGGCCCCCAATCTTTTTGGAATTAGTCAACTTATCCCAACTGACCTAGTGAGTCTTCCTCTTATCCGTGTCCCCCGACCACCAAAATTTAGCCAACAAGTTATTTAGGTTGTTGCAAAAGGAGGCCGGGGAAGAGCATGCATTGAATAACATAGGAAGGTATCGAGGAGAGGACTGACTTAATCAAGATCTCATGCCCCTATAGACAACAAATTTTGTTTCCAACTCTCAATCTCATATCTCATACGATCCAGAATAAAACTGAGAGCCTCAGTTTGGATTTTTCCCAAAAAGAGGGAAGCCCAAGATATTTGTCAGTCAAAGCTATAGGTTGCATTCCCAGGATATTGCAAATCAAATGCCTATTTTCCACACACTCCTATCTAGCAAAATAGACACTAGACTTATGAAAGTTAGTTTCCTATCCAGAGGCAGCAGTAAACTTACTCAACAAAGGTTTAATGTTGCCAGCCTCCAACGTAAATGCCTTACAAAAGATCAAGGTGTTGTCGGCGAAAAGCATATGAGTGACAGGAGGACAGTCTCTGTTAAAGGGGAACCCTTGAATCAGGTTATTCTACTGATAATGTCTAACAAAGTAGGCCAAGGCATCAGAAATAAAGAGGAATAGGAAAGGGGATAAGGGGTCCCTTAATGAATACCTCTGGAGGACTTGAAAAAGTTCAGAGGTTGGCCATTAAATAGCACCCCATAGGAGGTCGAGTAAACACAACTCATGATACACTTAATCCACTTCATAGAAAAGTCAAGAGTTTTCAAGATGTTTTCCAAAAAAGACCAATTAACCATATCATAAGCTTTCCTCAAGTCTAATTTAATAGCCATGGAAAAATTCCTCTTCCGGGTATCAGTCTTCAAGTAATGGAAGGCTTTGTGCGCTATGATCATATTGACCTGAATACACCCGTTTTTAATGAAAGCCCTTGGCTGTCACAAATGATATGTTTCATTAAGGGCCTTAACCAGTTAGCCAAGATTTTCAAATAGACCTTGTAGGCAAAGTTACATAACCCATTAGGATGATAATCATGGATATCACTAGGGTTCTTACACTTAGGGATCAAAGCAATATAAGTCTTTTTCAGGCCCTTAGACACAGTCTCAATGAATAACATATTTCTGATTAAGGTGATTAAATCTTTGGAGATAATATTCCAGTACTTCTGATAAAAGATACCTGAATAGCCTTCATGTCCAGGAGACCGAGTACTTCCAAGTTCAAAAGACATAGGCTGTGTGGGCACTAGTCAGACATGGTATCTGTAACCATGTTGGAGATGCAAGCCAAAATTTGAGACTGGTCTGCATAACTCTACGAAGAGTACATCCCCTTAAAGTGATTAAAAATTAAGTGTTTAATGTCGGAATCACCTTCCACCAACAACCATCAGAGTCCTTCAATCTAACAATCTGATTGTACTGCCTTCTCTGAGTCGCAGTTGTGTGAAAGAAAGAAGTATTTTTATCTCCAAATTGGAGCCACTTAATTCTAGAGTGCTGATGCCAAAATATCTCTTCCTTGGCATACAGTTGGGAAAGCTCACCATTGATCACCTTTCTTGATCTTTACATTGAGAAGCATGGTCCATAGCCTAGATCTGACTAAGCGTACGGGTAAGTTTCTCAGTCCTACCCCTACAGTTCTCATTTCTATTTTTACTCCAGCTTCTCAAACTAGAAGTACACCTATGGTTTTTACTAAGAAAAATAGAAGGAGCAGACCAAGGACAGGCTGAGACCATTAAATATCGACCACCTCCATATACCCTCTTTTTTGTCCAAAATCTTTCAAATCTAAAAGGTATTTTAAGGACCTTAGAGAAGTTAGTGTCCAAGAGGAGAAAACCATGATCAAAACCTAAATTAATAGGACCATGGATAATCTGTGCCTTAGGAAACATGTTACGCCAGCTAACATTGCCTAATCCCTTGTCGAGTCTTTGTAGGGTATTAGCACTATCAAACCTCAAGTTAAACTGCGTATACGGGTTTCCTTTAAACCCAAGATCGATTAAGGCCCCCTCTTGGATAAAGCCATGTAGAAGAGACAGTTTCCATATATCCGGGGGATTACCCCCAAACCATTCCTTATTATTAAGAATCAAGTTCTAATCTCTAAGGCAAAGCCAGGACATAGACGTGCTAAGACAGACTCTTTGCACACCGTGCCAAAAGTTCCTTTTTTTGCGGCATCTCGTTCATCATAAATAAAAGAAGTTAACCAAGAGGAGCATAATTTTGGGTCACTACAACCAACATCAATAAGGCTTTTGGAATTACGAATAGCCTTTAAGTCAACATTATCATTCCACCAGAGAACCAACCCTCCAGATTTACCTCGAGGATCAACATAGAAACTTTTAGTATACTTATAGGCTCTTCTTAACTTCTCGAGTTTCACTCTCTACTGTCGTGTTTCCATAAGAAAGAATGTTTGTAGAGAGTGTTTATGGACCAAACCTTCCAAGACTTGAACTATCAGAAGTAGACCCAACTCCTGACAGTTCTAAGATAACACAATCATTGATACTCGAATGACAATCTAGCTGCCACTCATAAAATGGAGAGATTAGAGATACTGGCTCAACTTCAAAATGGCCAGGATTACCATCAACTCATCAGAGAGGACAGTCACTTTTATCCTTCTACAACCAGAACGCTTGGGAGAGGGGCGCAGATCAAGAATAAGGGCCTTAGATTTGCTCCCAATCTGGAAACAATCTCTCATCTCTGTGGACAACCAACCCAGACGAGGATCTTGGGAGCCGAGAGGTGTAGGCTCCAGGCTGAGAGGAATAATGGTCGCTTTGCCCTTTTTTCCCAGTTCAAGGGCTGAGGGTGGGGAGGAGTTTTTCCTTTTCTTGGACCCAGAGAGAGGCGAAGAGGATGAAGGAATGGAAATGGGATCCAAGGCCACGTTGGATTTCTGATTTTGCCCCCTTTTGGAATATTTTCCTTTTTTCCTCACAATGGAACTAGGTAGAATTCTAGTTCCTTGGGCCTTAGTAACTAAGCCCAAACCAGGTAGGGACTTAAGCTTAGTCCCAACAAAACCAGCTGATAGCCCACGTGGAGTAGGAGAGGAGTCCATTGGCTGATAGCGCGGCGTGGGAGTAGATAGCTCAGATATAGGTTATCCCATTAGCAGGAGGACTTTTGGTGAATCGTACAGCCCGTCCAAGTTTTCCATCATAGATTTTTTTAAATCTAAAGTGGAAATTTCAAACAGACTTTCGGTGGCTTTTTTAAAATTAGCCACAGGGCTATTTTCTTCTTCTTCAAAAGACAAGTTCCTCAGAGCCAAATGAGAGACTCTTGCCAAAATAGAAACTTTTTCAGTCAGAGCAGCTAGCTTGACAACCTAATGGAGTTTTATCCGCAACAATAGTCCAATAATTATCTCTGCTTGAACTGCTGCCCTTGGTCATCTTACCATCCAAGCAGTTTGTGAGGGGGGACAGAGACTTAGGCGTCCTGAATTACCCCGACCCATTCTGGTAAGGGCTAATGGGTTTCAACCCAAAGCTACTTCCTGAAGGGAAGATCATCCGGCTTCATTCTTCTTAAGATCTCAAATTTGGCCTCATCCAAAAAGCAAAACCAATTAAAGTGACCAATAAAACCACAATAAAACCACATTTTTGGCAATCGTTCATTTTTACATCATTTTTTGGAAGGTGGAAACCCGTTGGTAATGGTTTATCCACCTCCACGAGAACCTTTAATCGGAGAACAGCCTCCCTTCCCGGGTGAGAAAGTTCAGTATCATCAACCAAAATATGCTTTTTAAACTAATTATCAATGGTCATATTAGCTTTTTTGGTGACTAAATTTCTTGGAAGCCCGTGGACTTGAACGTAAGTGACTTGGGTCAAAAATTGCTTTAGGGGTATGTGTGAGGAGTTTTGCGGTTCTAGTAACCTATCCCTTCGTGTTCTTCCTTAATCCACCGCCCGCCCCACAGTACGTAGCTCTCAGTTTGCGTATCCTACTTTTGGTTTTTTGTGTGTTGCATTTTATGTTCCCATAGTCGTTGTGTGCATAGTGTTAGATGGAGAGTGGGAAAGGGAGCACGCACGACCCATACTCCATCGATTTTTGGATCTACGACAACGACTACTAGTATAGGATGTAGGAGGGTGGGCCGAGTAGGGGGAATAAAGGTCGTCACAAAAGTTACTGTTTTGGCCAAAAATTGGATGTAGACAAAGCCTAGAATACAAATTCTGGGCTTTGTCTACATCCAATTTTCGGTATTTCAGGCTTTATCTTTCATCCCGGTTAGGAGCTTTGGCTTTCATCCTGGTTAGGATGAGTCTAAACCGGCCCATCACACATACAATTAAACATGCATGCCAACTGTTAAACAACTTATTAGAAACACAAGACAGCCAACCAGAAGGGTAAAAAAAACCCCCGCTCTTGCGGGATGTCCTTAGCGACGAGGAAGGTGTACTAGAACGTATGTGCGACTCGTTTAGATCGGCGGTTGGGACAGAAAAAAAGAAATCATTTTTTCCATTCCCCGCGATTCGTGATGAATAGAAATAGGATAGGCTGGAGGAATCCCTCATTTGTATCTTTTATTTAGAGGAACAAAAGATCTATCATATCATTCTTTTTTCTATTTTATATCAAATTTATGATTTTATTTGGTGAAAATTGAATCACCGCCTTTTTCAATTTAAACTGCGAAGGAAGACCCGATTGATAGAAAATGATTCTATATTAAGTTAAGCAGGGTAAACCCTATTTAAATGAAAAGATCAAAAAGCAGGCCCCTTTTCTTCTAAGAACGGACTCCGAGGGTCAGCTAATTCAATTAGCGAATCTTCATAATTCAATACAGTTACTGTATAGATGGATCTCGGTGTGAAAGACCTATCGCTGGCTAATTCATAGCTAGAGCCAAAGAATGTGAACTGTACAAGTTAACAAAAATATTGATTAAATGCGTAAATGAAGAAGGAGCTACAGTGTATAGAGAAGACCTCACCGTTTACGAAGTAACCATAGAAACGACGGAACCCACTATTTCTTTACAAACTAAACTATTAAAATGTAAATAAAATATCTAATTCTTCTTTGTAATCGAAAATCAGAAGTTGAAATAGCTATTGGTAGTTTTCTATTTTTAGAAAGAATATTGTGACTTTTTCTTTTCTTATTCATTTTATTTATTTCTATTTGCTCTTTTTATTTTACTATTTTGATTATTATTATTTAGTATGTTTTTGTTTGATACCTAGTATCGATACATATTTCCTATTTCTAGGAAAAATTCCCTAGAAAGAAAATGGTGAGTAGGAAGGTTATAGTAGCAAAAGCCGCTGGAATTCTTTTTTGATACATTGGAAGAATCCGTTTTGTTATTCTATAAAAGGCTAAAAGAATAGCTGACAGAAAAGAAATCAATTAGTTATTCATCAAAGTTTCGCTTATTAAATGACTAGAACTAAACGAGGATATATAGCAAATCGACGTAGAACAAAAATTTGTTTCTTCACATCACATTTTGGCGGGGCGCGCTCACGACTTACTCGAAGTATGATTCAACAAAAAATAAGAGCATGAGCTTCATCGAATCGAGATAGAAATGGGCAAAAAAGAAATTTTTGGCGTTTGTGGGTCACTCGGATCAATGTAGTAATTCGCGAGAATAGGATATCTATTAACTATAATAGATTAATAAACAATCTCTACAAGAGACAGTGGCTTCTTAATCGTATCAAAAGTACTATGTGAAATCTTCAGTTTTTCCTCTTTCGCTATCTCTATCCCATAGGTAGAGCGTTTGAATCAATAGAGAACCTTTTTTTCTATATCTGATCTGTATGAATCAATATTATTACATTCCAATTCCTTCCCGGCACCTCCCAAGGAAAATCCCGAATTGGATCCCAATTTGACGGGTTAGTGTGAGCTTATCCATGCGGTTATGCACTCTTCGAATAGGAATCCCTTTTTTTCTGAAAGATCCTGGCTTTCGTGCTTTGGTCGGTCTCCGAGATCCTTTCGATGACCTATGTTGTGTGAAGGGATATCTATATGATCCGATCTATTGCGTAAAGCACGCGGTAGCAGCGGAATCGGAAAAAGTATACAGACAAGACCGTTCTTTTCTATTCTATTAGTATTAGATTAGTATTAGTCTATTAGTATTAGATTAGTGTTAGTTAGTGATCCCGGTTCACTGAGTCCTTTCTTCCGTGATGAACTGTTGGGACCAGTCCTATATTTTGACTTTGTGGATCGAGGAGAAAGGGGCTCCGCGAGAAGAGGATTGTACCATAAGAGAAGCAAGGAGGTCAACTTCTTTCAAATATACAACATGGATTCTGGCAATGCAATGTAGTTGGACTCTCATGTCGATCCGAATGAGTCATCCTTTCCACAGAAGTCAATCTTTGCCTGCTAAGTAAGAGGATGGCAAGTTACTTGGTTGAGGTTGGATATCGGCTGCTCCTCGATGGGTTGATTCAAATCCTTCTGCTACTTGGGTTGAGGATGTCATTAATTTGGCCTTATTTGAGTTACATCAAAGGTCAGCCAATTCCTCCTCTGGTGAGCTCCTTGGTTGAGGTTGGATATCGGCTACTCCTCGATGGGTTGATTCAAATCCTTCCGCTACTCGGGTTGAGGATGTCATTAATTTGACCTTATTTGAGTTACATCAAAGGTCAGCTATCCGTTGATGGGGAGATAGATATCCTCCTCGTCCAGCTCTGTCCGCCTTGGTCGACTGACTTGAAGGACTGGAGTAGGGCTAGAAACCCATAAGGGATTAATGCTGACATCCCCTTTTTCAAAGGAGTCTTGTTCGGCCGCAACCATAAATGGTTATGGCGGTTCTTGTGTTAGGGCCGACTGATAGTAGATTGGTTCAGCTTGGAAACTACTCACCCCCAACATTGTGGTCTCATACTGGACCGTTCACCCCTTGGGTTCCCATTTCAGAGGATGCTTAAAACAGTGACGCTTAGGCTTGGAACATAATTGGTTAGGCTTGGAACTGAGTGTACACAGGAGTTCCTTATGGTGGGCCATGACTAAGAATCCTCACAACATTCGGCACCTAATAGCAAGGTACATGGCCGCTCCTTGTCGACTCAAAGGAAGATTGGATAGGCATAGATGCCCTGATGTAGACAGCATTCCCCTTTATTTGAACCCTTATTAACTTGGCCAGATTTTTTATGGCCTCCTCGTTCCTTTTTGCAACCACTTCATTCCGCTTTATAGCCTCTTCACTCCATCTCATGAAGCGGTCAAAGTGGTCTTGGAAGTCATCCTCTCCTATGGAGATGGGAGGTTGGTCAGTCGGCTCATGAGGGGAGCCGTGTTAGTAGTGTTCCTCCCAGAACCCAATTGGATAGTAGGGAGCGACGGCTCCTTCTGAGAAGCTGAGTTAAACGAGTTTCCCCCAACAGATTATTGAGAAGATGGTGGTACTGCCTCCTTGTTGGAAGCCACGTTGGATGGATTCTTCCCAACGAGTTGCTGAGAAGAGTGTGGTGCCGCCTCATTGGAATTATCTTGACTAGCATAGTTCTTAGTCATCTTGGTTAAGCAAAGGTTAGACCGCATCCTCAGACGCCCTCTTTAGTCCCACTGAGTGTGCTAAAAATATGTTGCGGGTAAATTATGGTAGAACGTCAAAACAAACTTAGGAACAGGTCCAGAGTGGTCGTCTCAAGAGCGATCGAACGAATAGGTGAAGATGGAAGAAGTATAGGAGAGAGAAAAGGAGATCTAGAATAGAATAGGTAGAGGAGGTGGAAGAGCAAAACCTTAATCGAAAATATAGTGGAGAGGAGGAAGGAAAAAATATAAAAAAATAAAAACTAAGCTAAGCTAAGAAGATAAATTGAATGTTTAATGTGTTATTTTGTGGGTGTATCATCTCCTATGTATAGCTCTCATTATATAGAAAAAGATAGCCACAACCCAATACAAAAACCCTAGGCCATGTTCAATATAGGAAAACCTAACATAGCCCAAGCCTAATAAGGAAAAATCTACTGCCAAAACTTCCAACCCAATGTTGACCTCTTTTCGTGCCGAATTTGGACAAGTTGTAAACTACAAAGTTGTAGATCTATGTCTTATCATTCTTCAGCTTTTAGAATCGCATCCATCAGATACTTGAGTAGCAAGTTATGGATGTTTTACCAAAATAGGTTTAATGAATCCATGAATTAATTTTTTGCTCCAACAATGTCCCCCACACGTCAATATTTTGACGCTAGGAAAAGTGTTGACGTGTATCCGTTCTTAAACATGCAGAAAATTAACTCCACTCCATATATGACCGGCTAAATCAAGACCGTGAATATGTGGCAAATGTACCATCAAACTAGTTGAGACCTAGCCGTTGTGGGCATGCAGATCACCTATTCAATAATAGGCTTTCGTGAATGACTACGAGTTTTGTTCCCTTCTTCGAAAGGACCATAAATTCTTCGAAATGACTACGAGTTTTGCCTTTATTTTTGAATTTTTTGCTCCAACCTTCTAGGTTGAGTCTTCGTGAGAGTCGGCCGAGGAGACTCCAGACATTTACTTCCCAAGTGTGGGTTCAGATTTTTTGTCACCTCATTACGCATAGGCTTTGTATGGTAACTTTGATACCATATAGGCTGATCACTTCTTGTGGTTCGTGTCTCTCAATAGACTGCATAAGTTCTTCTTTGGGCACCCCAAACCTTGAAGGGCTTTTTTTTCCTGGAGAACTCCTTGCTCGATTGCCAATCGAGTGACCACGTCCCTCTTAACCCATGTGTATTCAGGCTGCCTCTTATTATTGCCAGCTAATTTTGACCATGTGACTTGAGGACACTCCTTATAGTTCGAAACGGTTAACAGTTATCAGCTATCTTCTTCACTATGTGCATATCTTCTCCCCGACCAGGATAATTTTGGTCGATGTATGAGCATCAACTGTAACGTTACATCACTCTTCATGCCCCCCTAATGAGGTAGAATTCCCACTGATAATCCAAGGATAGGCTTGCCCCCTAGTGTCTCGTCATTGAGTTGGGACATAATTAGGCAAGCGAAGGTGGCTTACTACGCAGGGAACGAATTATAACTCGGCAAAGGCCCTAAGATCCCCTTTGCTGGTGAAGGCCCAAAAATTCTCTTAGTCGACAGAGGCCCTAGGATGAGGATGCCTTTTACATTTGATACGGCCCTTATGGTTGTCTCAGTCACTAATGGAACTTGTGTCGAGAATCGCTCCTCCTTTCTAATATTTGCCTTGCAAACTGGGTGGCCGTGGCATTGGCCAACTATTGACTTGTCATTTGTACGACCTCTTGGACAAAGGGAAAAGAAGATTATGTATATCCAGCTGATTGATGTATAAACCTCTTAATTTTAGTCTCAGAATCACAGGATTTAGAAACTATTCGGTCTTCAACTTCACGTACGCCACTTGATGCTATCAATGCTACCTCCATTGGATGACTAGAAACACAATCAACCATAGGTATGTATATCTGACATACTTAAGATATCCTTCACAATCTTTTATAATTTAGTGACTAAGAGAAAACAACATCAAGTACCTAATGTATCCAATTACATCTTATCGTGCAGTCATGGTCGAGCTAGCAGTATAATTAGCCCATAGTCTTTAAAGTTCTCTCTCCCTCCTGCGGTAAACTATCATAACAGGGAATTCAACCTCCCTAACAAGCTTATCAAGGTATGCATTATAGGCATAGTTACAACGAATCCATCTTGAAACTACTGAGATAGCATCATTTATTATTTCTCGAACATTAGCTTCCTCTTCTAAGGCACGAAACAACCATTCTAGAGCATACGCCTTTAATTCACAAATTTGTAATCAATTTTTAGAATGACCAACCTTCAGTATTGTAATTGTAACTTCTTTGTTCCAACTCTGATGGAAGCGATCTTGATGTCCCGTAGAAAGCTGAGAGATAGATGTTCAATTTTGTCAGAAATAGCTGTCTCCTAAATCGGCTGAGGAAAAGACCAAAACGCCTTCCAAAGCCGACTAGACTTTTTAATCTTATAGACTAGTCAGTCTTTAGAATTTTGATCGTAACGTCTTGGTACGAACTCTGATTACAGCGTTCTTAGTATCCAGAGAAAGAGGAAAGATCGTTCTTCAACTTTTATGATATAAATTTCTTCAGATTCGGATCAGAAAAGGACCAAAATACCCTTCAAATTAGGCTAACCTTGCTGGATGTCCTCTTTCATCACAACTTTTGACCGGTTTTAGCCCTTTTGAAGAAGGACTCGAAACCATTTCTGAAAGCTCGTGTGTTTGGAAACAACAATCACTCTTCTCAGACGCCCTCCTTAGTCCTACCAAGCGTGCCAAAAATATGTTACGAGGATAAGGGGTACAAGAACGTTAAGTAACCTGAGACGAATCTGAAGTGGTCGTCCCAAGGTCGGCCTAACGGAGAGGGGGGAAAAGTTCTAGACTAGGCTAAGAGATATGGAAAGGAAAAGCAAAGATAAGTAAAGTTGTTGTGTTGTGTGTTTGTGATGTCCTGCCCTTCCGCCTAAGCCCTCTTTATATAGAGATCGATGACCTAGCTCCCAACATTTGTATAGGATACTCCCAAATCAGGTTGTGCAACGCGTAGGAAAATTCCATTCCAGTCGTTTCCAATATACCGAGATTCACTCCGGCTCAGTATAGAAAAGTTCTAAACCGATGTCCCATGATAAGGAAACCCGGCCTTAAACAAGAATAATCACACCGTGTCGACCAAGCCACCCGGCATAAAATAGGCAAAGCCACTCCGCCACCAATACAGGAAACCGACTCAACATAGGAGAACTTTGACCGATGAAGAGTGGATTTTTTTGTCCACGTTGCAATAATAGGGAGTATGGGTGTAATGTCGAACCACAAGGAGCGGGTTCAAGATATCCCAAGTGAGATGCAATTAAGATTAGGTTGATTCGTGTTTTATGAAAGGTTTTGGTGAAGCAAGCAATGACAAAAATTAAGTTAAAAGGGTATAAAGACAATTTAAATAAAATTGGGTTATGTGCCCTTCGTACATCCCTACGTGCTTGGTCTCTCTTGAGCTTTTATGTCTGTGGTGGGCCTAGGTGAACTAAGGCATGGCGCTTCACGGCTAAGTGCTTCACGCCACAAAGAAGGTATCAGGGGGGCCCCGGTGAGAACGTCACTCACACCTAATGTTGGTAAGTTGTCAACCTCACATAAGTGTCGAGACTACCACTCTTGCCCTCCTAAACCTCACTCATTAACGCACCACCCTTGGGCCAACTACACACTACCATTCACGCCAAAGTCTATTTTTACGGCTAAGTCCATCGGGTAATGTATAATCTAGCGGTTAGGCTTTTTCACGCTCCCATTCACGGCTAAGTACTTTGGGTTAGGCTATAATCGATTGGGAAGGACTCTAGGTCATTGCTAGTGCTACTCGGCCCTAGGTTCCAATGGAGGTCTGTTATCCAATGCATTTCGCCCACTAACTGCTACACTCTCTAAAGGTTAAGTGCATTCAAAACCAAGCATTTCGGGAGCACTAAGGCACCCGACCCAAATGGAAACTACTCACACATCATCATTTAATTAAAACAACAATGCATGAAAGGGAACAATGTCACAAGAGCGGAATTAAAAGGAAGGGATAGAGATTGCTCAATCGTGATGACAAGTTGCTCGATCCTCTCCCGTCATCCACTCCTTGCTCCTTGAGCTCCTCCTCCATCTACTTAAAAACCCTAAGTTTTAGCTCTTTTATGAAGGCTTACAAAATGAGAGGTTGAGGGGGTATTAATAGAGAAGTCTCACCCTGAAACCTAAAATAAGGTGAAAAAGTCCAAAAAGCCTTCAAAATATCTATTTCTCCCGGGTAAAATTTGGAAAAAATATCGTCTGGTACAAGTAGCACCGTCCGGCGAGCTGAGCTAGCAAGCAATTTCGGGTCTTGGGCACAGATTGGTGGGTGCGGACTTCAGTCGGCAGTTTGGGCGCCGTCCAGTGGGCGATTCTGCTGTTCGACGGGTTCTTCGTGAAAAGCTCACCTCCAATCTCTTTGAACGCCGCTAAGCGGGCTAGGGGCACTATCCGGTAGGACTCAGAGGGTTGAGGAAAATTCGGATGAAGTCCTCCCGCCATCCGTCAGGGGGTGTGCCGCTCGGCATATTTCTGCAGGAGAGACGCCGGCCGGTGCGAATTTTGCCGTTCAGCAGTTGCAGCTTGGTTTTGGCTATATATCTCTCAGCCCGACTCTTCCAACGCTCGCCTTTTCTCACTTGATCCTCGCGTCCCTGCAAAATCCTCCTCGGACTCCGGAGTAAGAACTTGTGGCTCTCCAACCGGAACCTCTCGACCGCTTCTCACTGTCGCCCCTTCTACACAATCAAACTCCGGTGTGCTCCTCGTCGGCGTCGGAGTGGTGGTTGGCGTCGGGCTCGTGGCAACGTCGTCGGCCTCAGATCTGGAACCATAAATTTTTAATTAGAGAGAGACGAGGGAGTAAGAGAGAGAGAGGGTAAAAGGCAAAAGAGAAATCTGGCAGAGATGGGAGAGAAGAGAAGATAGAGGAGGGTGGGTAAAAGACAAAAATACCCATATGAATTACAACCGTCATATCTCTTACGCGCGCCTAATCATCAAAATCAAAAGATCATATTAAATTATGTTTGATACAGAAAACCCCTCTCTTTCTGTACCAAATCCAGCCCCCATTATTTTGGGGAAAAACCCTTTGTTTTTGCATAATTAGAGAATTGACTATATATATATAAAAGAGGGGAGAGAATTTCATTTAATATTTCTAGGTGAGAAAGAGCTCCACGGGAATCAGCTGAGCGTGACTACAACGGACAATTGCCCACTTCCCACCAGAAACCTCTCCCATCCCATCAAAATCCTGAAAACCTAAAAGCAAAGAACTCTTGTGGCCGTAGAATTTCCGATAATAAAATAATAAGCGGGGAACGAGTGGCGTAGAACCATCCATATCTCCTACAGTATTTTTTTTCCCATCTAAAATGCGCCCTCACACGTGGCGCCTTGGATTGGCCGAGGCGGTGAATGCTGCTTACGTGTCCCAAAAGCGAAATAAAAAGCCCACCTCGCCTGTCATTTTTGCTATCAAGCCTACCCTTTATTGTAATCTAATTATTAGGTTTATTCGAACGATTCGATTTTGATATAATATTTAAAATTTCTTAACAAGTATTTAATTGTTAATACGAATTTAAAATTTAATTAAATTATTATCATTTTTTATCAGTGGATCTAAATATTTATTAGTGAGTATCCGTTATTATTCTAGATATTTTAACTTTTTGTTCTTAGTCACAAAAAGGTCCAACCAATTTCCTCCTTTCAAATTAGGATTTCTGGGTCCCGAAAATTTCATGGATAAGAAAAGTGGAGGACATATTTGTGGACATCCCATCCCACCACCTAGTGGCTCCTACACCTTCACTTTTATTTAATATTTTGTTGGGTGGACCCTAACACAAATTTGATGTATAGATCTCTAACTGGAAACCACAACCATAAATTAAACAAATAATTAAAACCTTACCAATTGAAAATTTGGATAAATTCTGAGCTGTGATGATTCATCATCTACTGTCTTCTGCCCACATAAATATTTTCCTCTTATTTTATGGATGGGAAGAAGATGCTTACTGTGCTTTCTATTTCCAATAAGAATACTTTTATGCAAATTATCGGCGAGACATAAGCTAAATATATGATGACAGAAAATATCGTTGATCTTAGTATTGTATTAAAAATATCACATTACTAATTATATAAGTACGATGATGTTGTTATCGCATGACACAAGAGGTAACGTGGTTCGGCCTAGTGTCTACGTCCACGGGGAGAAATTAGAACTTTTATTGATGGATCAGAGTCACAAAGTCATACAAAACTAGTGGGTAATACGTCCTTATATAATAAACGAACCCTTAGAGTACAAGAAACCTATCTAGGTTGTCCTAGGAGTCCAAAACAAAAGTCTGAGCAAAACAGGAAACGGCTGTCAACGCCCCTAGCGGTCGCTAGGTCCTCAGAAACCCGAACTTCTGTAGCACCTTCTAGCGTCGCTAGGGGGCTAGCGGGCGCTATGTCCAGCCCACAATTTTCACTTGCTTTCTTTCTCGACATATCCCAACAATCTCCACCTTGGCGAGAAATCATCACGTGCAAGAAACCATGTAGCTCAACCCGAACTTCAACAAACCCCACCTTGATGAAACACCACCCCATGAAGAACCATAAGAACTTGAGAAACCAAACCGACTCTACCAGCTCCACCTAGAACCATAGATAACCACCATCAATAAGACCATATCAACTTTCTCTCCTCCTTTTGTTCAATCACTTGGAGCCAGCCCCCAAGCTCGAGCCTCCAAGCTTGCTTGGCCTATTCCCTTCAATCTCCATTGAACCCCAACTAGCAAGTCCACCTGCTGAAGCAACCTTGCGACCAATAGATGCGCTCTCTATTTTTTAGTCAGTCTCATGCTCTGCAACCTCGAACTGCTTCTCTGTTAGACCTTCTTGCCTCAAACCAATGCTACTTGCCATAGCATACAACAGGCAACATTTATTCCACCAACTAGAACCCTCGACAT
Organism: Hypericum androsaemum; assembly: GCA_963995505.1. NCBI lineage: Eukaryota > Viridiplantae > Streptophyta > Magnoliopsida > Malpighiales > Hypericaceae > Hypericum > Hypericum androsaemum. The sequence continues at coordinate 9,018,217 of OZ023183.1, forward strand.
GCCTCGAACTTCATCGTTCGACCTTGAGTGAGATACCCGATTCGCTCGTGGTGTCACCAACGGCTTCGCATGTCCAATGCCAAACCTGCCCAACACCTTTGACGTGTACGTCCTTTCAGACAACCATAGCGGGGCCCAGCTAACAATGCTTCTCCGAGACAACCATAGCTCATTGGCAACCATGCCTCCACGAAACAACCATAGCTTGATGTCCATATCTCTGTGAATTCTAACTGTACTCAAACCATCCATGTCAAGCCTTTGCTCCCTCATACGAACCAACCTCATATGACATGAGCTTTTTCCCCCTCCATCGGAACCCAAAGATGTGACTCCACCTACAATAGTGCCCCCACTAACATGTAGGTATTCCTTGCGTCTCTTTCACCCTTCATCACCACCATAGCATCCTTCTCTACCTCAATTAGCCGCCTACAACCTTATAGCCATACCCGCTATAATTCAAGGCTCCTAATGGGATCAAATTCCTCTCCAACTTTAGAACATGCCTAACCCCACACAACTTTACCACAACACCATCCCACTTGATCCTGATATCACCTATGCCAGTGACTTTACAATAGGAACCATCACCCATAGTCACCAAACCTGAATCAACGAACTTGTAGGTGTCGAACCACTATCTCTTGGGCGTTATGTGAAAAGAATAAGTGCTAACCAAAATTTAGGAATCACCATGCTTTGGACCTGATAAAACAGAAAGATAGTCACCATCTGACCTATCCAAATAAGAGGCCACATTCACGGAATCGATCATTTTCCCTCACAATCCCGAGTTCTTCTCGGACAATCCTTTCCTCATGTGCCCATTTTCTCTGCACTCGAAGTAATTTCATTTGAACATCTTTAACCACGACTTGGATCCTTTTCCATCTTTTGCTCCACTACGATCACCATGGCTACCCCTCACAACCAGCCCTACTATTTGATCATCTTCGGTTTTCCTCATTTGATGAAACCCTAGCAAAGCACTTGTGATATCCTCCAACACTAGGGACTCCTTCCCCAACTTAGAGTTGTAACTAAATTCTCATAGGAATCCGGTAAGGAATTTAGGAGCAACAATGTCTTGTCTTCTTCCTCGAACTTCATATCAACATTTCTCAAGTTGCTCACAAGTTGACTGAAACCACTAATGTGTTGACTCAAATCCGAGCCCTCCTTCATCTTGAGCCCGTACAATCTTTGCTTAAGATAAAGCTTATTCGACAAAGACTTAGACATATACCTTGCCTCCAATTTCTTCCATACCTCAGCTGGTGACTCCTCATCTATGACGTGATAAATCACATCGTCCGCTAAGCACAAACAAATTATCGCCACCGCCTTGGTCCTCATCTCCTTCCGCTCTTGGTCCTCCATTTTCTCGAACTTCTTCTCCGTGAGCGTGATGACCATTCCTTATTGCACGAGGAGATCTTTGACACGCCTTTGTCATAACCCAAAATTTGACGAACTATCGAACTTCACAAGAGCAAACTTCGCACCTTCCGTCATCCTACAACCTTAGCTCTGATACCACTTATTAGGAATTCAGCAACCAAGAGAACAAAATGCGCAAAGAACACAGACACAAGAGGTAACGTGGTTTGGCCTAGTGCCTACGTCCACGGGGAGAAAGGAGAACTTTTATTAATAGATTCGAGTCACAAAGTCATACAAAACTCTTGGGTAACACGTCCTTATATAATATACAAACCCTTGGAGTACAAGAAACCTATCTAGGTCATCTTAGGAGTCCAAAACAAGAGTCCAAGCAAAATAAAAAATGGCTGTCAGTGCCACCTAGCGATCACTAGGGGCCTAGCGGTCGCTGGGTCCTCAGAAACCCGACCTTCTGTAGTACCCCCTAGCAGTCGCTAGGGGGCTAGCAGGCACTATGCCCAACCTATAATTTCCACTTCCTTTCTTTCTCGACATATCCCAACAGACACATTATCAAAACACGCCTTGATGATATCATATGAGTGCCTTATTCTCGACAGGCCATTAGAGTCTTGTATGATATGGGGAGAATTAGCCTTATTAGATATACCCGTAAGCACACTCTCTTCTCTCTCTGTGTGAGAGCATCTCTCTCTGTCTGTCTCTCTCTCTCTCTCTCAGAGCTTCCTTTTGCTAACCTAGGGTTTTACCCATTTTTTTAGCCGCGGCTGCACTAGCCTTTCCACTATTTTTCCTTCCAAATCCAGTCACCCTCTCCACGGCTTCCTCTTCCTCTCCCCCACATCTTAACACTTCATCTTCCAAGGCTTCCTCTTCTCTCACGCGGATTTAGGACCCCTCCAGGCGTCCTCTTTCCCGGCTCTAGGTCTGTAACCCCAGGTGGCCCACTGCCGGTCACCCCCACCGGTGGTCGCTCACCTCTTCCACAAGTCGTCCCCACAGGCTCACCCACCACCGCTCACCGCCAGAATTCATCCACACTGATCTCCTCCACCACCGGTTAACCCGACCACTCGCCTCCTCCGCAAACTCGATTCCCTCCTTCTTGACTTCTTTTGAGTCCGACCAGAGCGCCTGGCCCAACTTTCGGCGATCTAGTGCCGACCATGGTTGAGGACCGGAGGGGTTATCACTATAGACCACCCCTCCAGTCAATATCTATATTTGCTGCTTATTTATTTCTTTTTAATGTCTGTTTCTAGTGTTATGTGTTCTTGTCGGTCTATGGACTCTTTTGTTATTTCATCAATGTCGTTACAAGCTGCTAACTCTACTGTGGGAGGATTCGTCCAACCAGAGTTGCCTCCTTTATAAAGTTTCTTATTATATTGCACCTCGTGTGTGGCTCAATATGTGTTAGCTGACTTCGTGTCAGCAACATTTCGATTTGGTCTTCCTTTTCTTTTAGAGAGGGGATCTCAGCTCTTGAAATTGTTAATATGACCAAAGTGACCAATTGTACCATCCAGCAGCTTGTGATGTTGTTTGATGTTATAACTACTTATCTTTTTTATTTTCTCTTGTTATGTCTATATATTTCACTTTTGTATCTATGTTCTATGCCACTTTTTCAACCAAAAAAAATACCCGTAGGCCCTATCAGACGAGGGACGTGGCAGTCCCTCGCTATGATGTATTTAGTTGTATTTAGTGGCCGGAGATATCTTGTTGACGTTAGATGAGAAAAGGGTTCCCTCTAATAGGTGTGCTATTAATTATATTATCTTTTCGCTGGAAACAAATCAGAAAATACATATGTTGGAGATAGTTGACTAAGTAGATGAATAATTTTACGAATGGTATGTAGAAGAATCATTAATAAGATTTTTGTGGAGAAATATCCTAATGTAGTATGATGTAAATGCTCAATCATATTCCCGTCAAAGTACTATAGAGGAAGTCTATTCAGGAAAAAGAATATATTGAAAGAAAAGGGTAAAAATCGTACATCTTTGAATATATTCTCTCTGCCACAACATTATTATATTTTAAGAGTAAATATAAAAAATAACCGAGCTTGTTCCAAATTGAATTTTGAGGAAAATACATTTTATTTCTTATTTGGTTTTTAGAACCAAGTATAAGTTTGATAAAAAATTTATATCTACGTTTTATAGTATATTAAAGTATGATTTTTAATTTACTCTAAAATTTTCTTTTTCAGTTTCACAAATCTTACTTTCGATAAAAATATGTTAAAAGTTATGCATGTTAACAAGTAGTATACTTTTTCCCTAAAAAAAACTAGTAGTATACTTTTGATATAAGGACGGACCGAAGAACCTAGAAATGGTGGACCCATCTCTGGCAGCCACATGCAAGTGGGCCACTTTTTCCTAAAGACCAAAAATTTCAACAGATTTGGTCCCATTAAATAATATGTATAACTACCTTTATTTTTTTTAAGCAATAATTACTTTTTCACTATTTTTCTATTACATATTTTTCATACTGGCTAACAAGAAGTCGAAAAAAGATCTTTCACTAAATAAGATATAATTGACCATTTTATCGATATATTAAGGGGTACTTGACCTTCCGATTCCACCAAAAAGAGGAATAACTAACTTTAGATTTTTATTTGATATAATAAGTACATCAGCACGGGGTAGTTTACTCCAAATGAGTGTATGCGTCTTATTTTTAATATTCCATAATTTAAAATCTAAAAATATCTTAAATTATTCACAATTTTTTCTGTCTTTGAAGTTTTAATAAGATAAATTAACAGATGAATAATTAGATTAGAAAACCATATTACATAGTTCATATATAAGCATATTTCTAACACTATTTTATTTAAAAGAAATCAGACCACATGTCTGTATTTAATCTATGCAGGTATTGGGTAGGCTCAACTTAAAACTTTATATAGATGGAGGACAGAGACATTAAAATTGACAGATAAATAATAACCTTCGACAAAGAGGAAACAGATAAATAACCGAAAATTCCCACTCCTCCAAAAAAAATTATCCGCTCCCACGAAAATAGGACCACAAAAACTAAAAAGATCAACCAAAAAATGTTATTCACATGGAATTTGGACCCCCCGCCCCCCCCCCCCCCCCCCCCCCACAAAAGCTAGATGGATCCAGTTGACGTGTCAAAAGAATAGTGGCCATCAGGCGCTAGTGAACTTTAGTAGCCGCAAGCTGTAAAGTGGATACCAAAGTTGTCGGGGCTTAATTTTGAGGTCTAGTGTTAAATATTCATTCGATTTAAATATTTAGGAACAATTACTATCAGGTCCTTGGTGTTTGGTATATTCGCCGTTCACCTCTTGATGTTCGAAAATTGATTAAAAACTCCTCCTCGCTGACATCAGCAGATATTTTTTTGCTTTTTTGTCATGAAAATGACAAAAATACCCTTGGAAAAACAAAAACAAAAAATTCTTTCCAGATCTTCATCTTCAACCTTGAAATAAAAAACTTTCATCTAAATATTAAAATCAACACCCATTAATTTTTATTAAAGAATTGAAATCAAATAAAAACCCAGGATCTATCTGATGCCGAACCCATGAACCTCACGTTGAACCCAGGAACCTCAAGTCGAACCCAGGAACCCACGACTTCGCTTAGAACCCACCGGCGGAACCCATGACTTCGCTCAGAACCCACAACGATGCCATCTTCGCCCTTTACCTGTTCGCTTGCAATTTTCGCCGGTGGATTGTTTGGTTCTTGTAGTTCCTTAGTGGGTTCAAGCTAGGTTCTCTGTGGATTGTTTGGTTCTTGGTGTTCGGGTTTCTTTTTTCCTCTTCTGGGTCGGTAGGTTTTTAGCTGAAGGTGGAAGAGAGATCATCAGGTGGTGGTGGATTTTTGGAAATGCAGGTGTTTTAATTGGTTGTTGTTTGCGTTTACGTTCTTGATTAAAAGTTTCGTTCTTGGTGAATAGTGATATCTTGAGGTTGAAGAAGATAGATTTTTTTATATAAAAGGGTATTTTTGTCATTTCTATGACAAAAAAAAAGATAAAACTCTGCTGACATAAGCGAGGGGCCTGGTATAATTTCTCCAAACTAGGAGGTTTTTAATCAATTTTCGAACACCAGGGGGGTGAGCGGCGAATATGTCAAACACCATGGGCCTGATAATAATTATCCCAAATATTTATTAGACTATCCACTATCACAACCCATCTCAACCTAAATCACAGAATAAAAAATTAATTTCTCTCTCGTCCACACCCAACCCATCCCAATTAAATAATTTTCACCAACCCAACCTAGGTCACGGAATAAATAATTAATTTCTCTATCATCCACATATTATCTACTATCATTTTTTTTGTTAATATCAAAATTATAATAATATATGAAAATGATTATTCCGTAATTATAACAAGAAAAAAATTATAATTAAATAAAAAATAATTAGTTTCGATTTAGAAGCCACAACTTCTTATTACAGAGTCCGATTGAGTTGATTCGAGTCGCTTTGCGAAGGTGAGACATATCTACAACTTTTTATATTATGAATTCTCCAAATTCGGAGCGTAAGAATGTCGAAAATATGTTTGAAGTCAATATTCGACCGAATTACGAGCGTCATAAATTAGAATACAAGATTGTGTATCAAAATATGTCAATATTGGACTCTATTTATAGAGATTTGAAAAATACGAATATTCATATTGTTAAACATAACTTCAATATTTATAACCACATAAATAATATCTGATAAAAATCTATTTACACAAATAAAATTGTACCAAGTATAACTAAGTAAATAGAAAAAAAATTAATATAATATAGTGGGGGCCAGGACCGTGGTCAGGAGCTGTCAGATGGTCCTTGGCCGCGACCCCCATTTTCTTTTGCCTTTTTTTTCCTTTTCCATTGTCTTTTGTGCTCGACCTCGGCCCCAGGCTATTGTAGTGGATAGTCTTAATCACCATAGTGGCGACCTAGACAAAAGTGTTGGAATTAAAAGACAATAAATGCATAGGAAGGTCCAAGTTATGAAGGCCCAAAGTGGGAAGGCCCAAGGTTGGAAGAAAACCAATCCCACATTGGAAAATGACACAAATATTTCTAAGTATATAAGGAGAAGCTCCAAGCTAGAGTGACATTAAGTGTTCCACCTGGAGTGCTGTCCAAGGCTGGTTGCGAGGATGGTGCAAAGCACCATCCGAGCATGAGCACGAGCACGCGTAGGGCGCTTTAAAGCATCATCAAGCTCTGCTCAGGCATCAATCCCGACGGTCCCAGGAACTGTCCACGATGAAAGGCCGGCAAAGTTCAATGGCACCAAATTCAAGAGTGGCAACAAAAGATGGTGTTCTACCTGACAACGCTCAATCTGGTCCAATTCTTGAAGGAAGAGGCTCCGAAGGTGGCAGAAAATGAGGCTGATCAACAAAATATCAATGCTCTGGATGCTTGGATGCATAGCGACTTCCTATGTCGAAACTACATCCTGAATGGATTAGACGACACCCTCTACAACGTCTATGCGGTAACCACGACTACAAAAAAATTGTGAAATTCTCTGGAGAAGAAGTACAAGATGGAAGATGCCAATTTGAAGAAATTCATCGTCAGAAGATTCCATGACTTCAAGATGGTTGATTCCAAGAAGGTCATAGATCAAGTGCAAGAGTTGTAACTAATTCTGCATGAGATCCACACCAAAGGGATGTACCTAAGTGAGTCTTTCTAAGTGGCAGCAATGATTGAAAAGCTACCACCCCTGTGGAAGGATTTCAAGAACTATCTCAAGCATAAGAGGAAGGACATGGGCCTTGAAGACTTGATTGTGAAACTAAGGATTGAGGAAGACAACCGAAAGTCCGAAGTCAAGAATAACAAGACCAACTCAGAAGCCACGATATACCTCGCTGAAGAAGGTACTGGCAATAAGAGAAAGAAGTCCGGTAACAAGCAGGAGAAGCAAAAGCCAAAGCAGAAAAATACCAAAAAAATTAAGGACAACTGCTTCAACTGCGACAAGCTCGGTCACATGGCAAAGGATTGTCGTCTACCAAAGAAGGACAATCGTAAGAAAACTAATTTGGCCAAAGATCTGTCTGAGCTAGATCTATCTGCCATGGTGTTTGAAGCCAATTTGGTGGATAACCCAAGAGAGTGGTTCGTCGACACAGGGGCAACCTGTCATATCTGCTCAGACAAGGAGATGTTCTCGACCTATGTTCTGATCACCAGACTGAAGCTATTTATTGGTAACTCTGCAACTTCCAAAGTAGTCAGATTAGGTAAGCTGGTCGTAAAGTTGACCTCGGGAAAAGAGCTTACCCTCAAGAATATACTGCATGTCCCAAATATTCTCAAGAATCTGGTATCCGGCTCCCTGTTAAGCAAAACTGGACTGAAGCTAGTTTTTTAGGCTGATAAGTTTGTTTTGACCAAAGCTGGTACATTTTTATGAAAGAGTTACCTAGATGGGGGACTCTTCAAGTTGAATATAATAACTGTGCAATGTACCTTTTAGGGCCAGAATAGAGTTGTTGATTCTTCTTACTTGGCTGAATGTTCTAACTTATGGCATGATAGATTAAGACACGTAAATTTAAGCTCACTAAGAAAGTTGGTAAGTTTTAATTTATTTCCTAAACTGGAGTTTAACCCAAATGATAAATGCGAAGTATATGTGTTGAGGCAAAAATGGCTAAAGTACCTTTCCATTCAGTGGAAAGAAGTACAACACCTTTAGAGTTAATTCATACCGACGTATGCGATATGAAATACGTGCAAACTAGAGGTAGAAAAAAGTATTTCATCACATTTATTGATGATTACACAAGATACTGCTACGTATATCTCTTGAAGAAAAAGGACGAAGCTTTCGAAGCCTTCAAAAGTTATAAGAATGAGGTTAAAAATTAACTTAGCAGTAAAATCAAAATGATTCGAAGTGATAGAGGGGGAGAATATGTAACTTTGTTTGAGGAATTCTGCTAACAAAATGGCATTATTCATCAGACAACTGCACCATGCTCACCTCAATCAAATGGCGTAGCTGAACGTAAGAATCAAACTTTCAAGGAGATGATGAATGTTATGTTGATTAGCTCGGGCTTATCCCATAACATGTGGGGGGAAGCTGTGCTCTCAGCTAACCACATTATAAATAAATTGACAGACAAGAAAAGGGACAAAATTTTATATGAACTATAGAAATGGAGAAAGCATTCCTATGATTACCTTAAAGTGTGGGGATGCCTAGCTAAGGTAGAAGTACCTAAGCCTAAACAGTGAGAATAGAACCCAAAATCATTGATTGCATCTTTATCGGACATGCCTACAACAGTAGCGCATACCGAATTCTGGTGCACAAATCTGAAAATCCTGAAGTAAATGAGGGAACAGTTATAGAATCAAGGAATGCGATATTCTTTGAGAATACTTTTCCTAATAAGGAAAAAAAAGAAGTAAGTTCTAATAAGAGGACTTATAAGGCTGCACAAGGTTCTGATCAAGATACTGAGGAACCTAGACGCGGTAAGAGGACTAAGGTAGCCAAGTCATTTGGTCCAGATTTTCTGACATACGTGTTAGAAAATAAACCCAGGACAATCCAAGAGGCATTGTCTAGTCCAGATGCTTCTCTCTGAAAAGAAGCTATCAACAGTGAGATAGAGTCCATCATGCAAAACCACACATTAAAAATCGTAGATCTCCCACCAGGTTGCAAACCTTTAGGTTGCAAGTTGATCCTTAAAAAGAAGTACAAAGCTAATGGATCAATCGATAAGTACAAAGCTCGGTTGGTAGCTAGAGGATTCAAACAGAAGGAAGGGTATAATTATTTTGACACCTATTTGCCGATCACAAGAATCATCTCTATTAGTGTGCTCATAGCCATTGTAGCACTCTATAACCGCGAGATACATCATATGGATGTAAAAATAGCTTTCCTAAATGGAGAACTGGAAGATGAAATATATATGGAATAACCTAAAGGGTTTGTTGCCCCCGGACAAGAGCATAAAATATGCAAACTGGTCAAGTCATTGTACGGGTTGAAACAAGCGCCGAAATAATGGCATGAGAAATTTGATAGAACAATGATGTCAAATGGCTTTAAGATCAATGAGTGTGATAAATGTATTTACATTAAATGCACACCTGATACTTACGTGATTATATGTCTGTACGTAGACGACATGTTAATCATGGGAAGCAGTAATGATCTTATAGTAAAAACTAAGAACATGTTAAAGAACAACTTTGACATGAAAGATATGGGTCTAGCTGATGTCATACTAGGGATCAAAATCTCTAGGACGACTGAAGGAATTGTCTTGTCACAATCTCATTACGTAGAGAATGTACTCAAGAAATTCAAAGCTTTTGACAAACCTCCGGCTAAGACTCCGGTAGACCTGAATCTACATTTAGCCAAAAATAGAGGGGACCTAGTATCTCAACTGAAATATGCAAGAATCATTGGGAGCATGATGTACTTGATAAATTGTACACGCCCTGATATTGCATATTCGGTTAGCAAGCTTAGTAGATTCTCCAGCAATCCAGGAACAGATCACTGGCTAGCTCTGGAAACAGTTCTAAAGTACATAAAACATACTTTGAACTACGACATACTTTATACTAGATATCCAGCTGTATTGGAAGGATACAGTGATGCGAATTGGATATCGAACACTAAAGACTCCAAATCCACTAGTGGTTACATGTTCACTATATGTGGAGGAGTTGTTTCATAAAAATCCTCTAAACAAACGTGCATAGCTCGATCCACCATGGAGTCAGAATTTATAGCACTATATAAAATTGGGGAAGAAGCTGAATGACTCAGAAACTTCCTAGAGGATATTCCTTGTTGGAACAAGTCTGTGTCTCCTATATTGATAGATTGTGATAGCATGTCAGCAATCAGGAGAGCACAAAGTACTGTGTACAACGGTAAGTCTCGACACATCCGTAGGAGACATAACACCGTTAGACAATTGATCTCTGGTGGTATAATTACCATTAATTATGTGAAGTCCAAAGACAACATGGCTGATCCTTTGATGAAAGAAATTAACAGAGATCAAATGTATAATGCAGTAAGGGGAATGGGGTTGAAACCCACACATTAAAAAATGTGCATAGCGGTAACTCAACCATGATGAGTGGAGATCCCACAACTTGGTTCAATGAGATAACTAAGTTATGGATGGTTAAGATGATCACTTGGAACCCATCCCATTCTCAGAAGCTGCCCAAGTACGAACCTACAGAGGTGTGGTTTGGTTAAGCGTATACGCTTTTAATAATTTCTATACCAGAAAAAGGTAGAGTATGGAAGGGTACTCTTGATAGGAGATCACCTATATAAGTGTGAAGTGAGGCTGCTTTAAATGGGAAAAATACTTATGAATCCAAGATAAGATCCATGGCCGAAACAGACACAACGTGAGAACTAAGGATATTAGAGATATTATTGTGTAAATGTTATTGTCTTGGTTTACATCAAAAGCTGACCAGTTCAAGACATCGCGTTCACTGAGCAGCAAGTAAATCTGATAACATCTTACTAAAGAAGGTTCAAAGCCGTAAGCTACCTATCTCGATGCAATGATAACTTGTCGAAACTTTTCTTAAAAGTGTCAGCATGCATTAATGATCATTTATGTGGGGGATTGTTAGAATTAAAAGACAGTAAATACATAGGAAGGCCCAAAGTGGGAAGGGCCAAGGTTGGAGGGAAACCAATCCCACATTGAAAAATGACACAAATATTTTCAAGTATATAAGAAGGAGCTCCAAGCTAGAGTGACATTAAGTGTTCCACCTGGAGTGCTGTCCAAGGCTGGTTGCGAGGATGGTGCGAAGCAGCGCACGCGCACGCGCAGGGCGCAATGTGTGCTTTGAGGCATATTTGGCACTTCGCATGTGCACATCGTCGCGAGGAGCTGGAGGAGCCTTAAGATTTTTGCCTCATTTCGGAGAGCTACAGGCTACTTGCTAGGCTGTCGAAGGGATGCCTCGCGAAGGAGTGCGAGTGAATGCCCACCGAAGGGTCACAAGCAGGCCTGGCCGAATCTGGTGTGCGAAGGGGTGTGTCTCTGGCTGGCCGAAAAGGTGCTTGAAGGGCAGCCTGCCTGCTGGCCGAAAGGATGCGTCCCCTCGGAATTGCCTGCCTGCCTCCCATCCAGTCTATAAATAGGCCTCTCCCCCTCATTTGCAAATCATCCCAGCAACTCATTGCATAAACATTCATTAGCAATAGTTGTTCTCTTCTCTCTCTCTCTCTCTCTCAAGAAAGTTCCGAGTTTCCAAAGGTTCGCCGATGCTTCGAGAGTAGTTGTGCTACGATCTTGAAGTGCAAAGTCGTTGTATCTTCAGGACGATTGCCATAGCCCGTAATCACTGAATACGGGGCAATCTCGTCTTACAGAGAAAGAGTCAAACTCTTGTCTCGACTTAGATTCTAATCAAGTACACCATCATCCGAATAAACAAAAAAATAACTTTAAATTAAATATTAAAATTACCCTTTAAAGACCATCGACAATTAGATAATTGTTCTAGTTTAAATAAATTTTAAGTTATGATATTTGAGAATACAATTATATTAAAAATCAGTTGCTAGAGTTTGTTAGTTTTTTGAAAAAAATTTACCCAATTTTAATTTAGATTAGTTGGCTAGTGAGAGAATGAAAACATTGGAAATCAACAATTTCATTATGGAATAAGTAATAATTACAAAAAGAAATGGAGGACAAAATCCCACCGAATTAAACACGATGCCCTAATAAAAAGGGGAGGGGAGAGAGACAGAGAAGAACCAAAGGTCGACACGTGTTGGGGCTGGTCGCTCGTTGTGAGCCACATGATTTTCTCTCTCTCTTACTTTCTCGAGCATTCTATTTCAATTTGGACATATTTAAAAATAAATGTAAAAGCATCACCACTTACCTATCCCCTGATCTGACGTGGCGTCCCACCAGTCCCCCTTCCTCCTCCCACCCATATCACTTTTTCCTCTCTCTCTCTCTCTCGTCTTTTATAACATCAAAATCCCAATTAAGATTGTTTGTTTCTTGTCCAAGTTCTCTCGTCCCCACTCCCCTTCCTTCATTAACCTCTCTCTTCTCTGAGTTCCACGTAGGCAAAAGTGTAGTACTTTAAAGTTCCCTGGTGGTTTTGTAAGCTCCAGCTTCTGGGTTTCTTTCCATTTCTAGTTTAGATCAAAGGGTCCTAGTGATCTGATCAGATATTTCCTAAAGTGGGTTCTTTTTTAATTGGTGGGAGGATGTATGGGTGTTTTGTTGAGTTATGGTTGTGAAAGGAGAGGATAGAGGAGAAGAGCAGAAAGTTGGTTGCTTCTTGTTGGTTAATAAAGCTCTGGAGTTGTGAGTATTAAGAGCAGCAACACAAAGAAGAGATCTTTCTTTGTTTGGTTGGGTTCCATCCATGGCTTCTGTTGCGGTGGCTGTTCAGGTATTTCTATTTTGAGAGACTTCCTTTTCCTTTTCCGTTTACTTTTGTTCTGGTGCTGTAGGGTTTATTTATAAATTCTTCCAAATTGGTCATAAGCAGGCTCTTGTGGGTTTTTTTTTTGGGAATTTTTTGCTATTAATAGCTAGATACTTCCGTTGTCTTGATTTTGTTTTCTTCACCGTGAATTAGCTTATTAATGCTTTTGACTTGTACCATAATTAGCTTCATGTACTAATAATGGCAATTTGCTGTGTTAAAAATTGAATTTTGAGCTAGGTTCCTCCTTGTAGATCAGATCCTTGGCTGCTTTATTGCCTCTTGTAGAATGTTTTTTCTTGCTACTTGGTGGCTGCTTGCCTTGTGTTTGTAATGATATGGCTACTCGTGTTTCACCTGGACAATGTTTTGTAGATGTTTGAAGCTTAGGGGCGTCTGTATAAATTTTTTTTTTTGCTTCTTAACAGGATAATTCCGGGGGGACTCGATTCAATATGATTCGAACTGTATCGAATGGAGCTTCATTGAGTGGTGATCTGCATAATTCAATTGATCTTCAGAAAGATAATGGTTCCTTTCCCAAGGTTTCTATTCCTGGATCCTGCTCGCTTTTACTCTGCTTCTCTTGAGTGACAATGGATATAGACGCCTTAATTCAGTTATCTTCTCTGCTTTGCTGCTGATTAGGTGAGGAAACCTTATACTATTTCAAAACAAAGAGAAAGATGGACCGAAGAGGAGCATAAAAAGTTCCTTGAAGCTTTGAAGCTGTATGGCCGGGCTTGGAGACGCATCGAAGGTGTGCTTATGTCCGCGACTCTTGATTATGGTTGGTGTTTTGTTTGATTAAAGGTCTGAATTTTGTTGTGTTTTTGTCAACAGAACATATCGGATCAAAGACAGCTGTTCAGATTCGAAGCCATGCCCAGAAGTTCTTTACTAAGGTTCAATGCTACTATTACAATATGAATTCTCTTCCATAACATGCCTAAAGCCGTCTTTTAATGTAAGTTTAGCTTTTTAAATGGCATGGACTTGCATCAAAGTGTTCGGCACTATATGCACGACAGTGGTCTTACTGTACTTTCATTCTCAAATTAGGTGGTGCGAGAGACTAGTAGCAGCAGCTCAGCACCAGTTGATCCGATTGAAATCCCTCCACCCCGGCCGAAGCGGAAGCCTATGCATCCGTATCCTCGCAAAATGGCGCACACGTTCAACAATGAAACTCTTTCTTTGGAGCCGCCAATAAGATCATCATCCCCGAACTCATCTTTCTCGGAAGCAGAAAACCAATCACCAACATCTGTGCTGTCTGCAGTTGCTCCTGATATTTCTGACTTGAACTCTCCTGATCAGAGCTCATCACCAGTTTCACCAGCTGGTGGCTTTCAGCCCTTGGAGTTGGCGCTCTCCGATCCCCATTCATCGCCAGATAGTGGAAGGTCATCTGCAGCTGCTGTGCAAATCGTTTGTGCAGCTCCCTCTCACCAACTTTGGAAGGTAAAGACTCTGCTTTACTGGTCCGTCTACCCGGTGTATGATCAATGTTTCTAATATTTGTTTTCCCCTTCAGGATAATGATGATTGTGAAAAAGTCCCGGTGGAAGTGAAGTCTACGTGGCGGAGTCTCAAGCTCTTTGGTACGACTGTATTGGTCACAGAAAGCCATCGGCAGTCATCCCCAACCTGGGAAAATTCTAGAGGGCAGGTGTGTGATCCATATGAGAAGAAACCCGTTGACCGATGGGATTTGATGCAATCAGGGAAGAGGAGTACTTGCACATGGACGAATAATCTACCACATCTAAATCCTGGTGTATTCTATTGTCTGCCAGTTCCCAAGGAAGATCACAGCCAGGGTGTTCCGTGGTCGTCGTTTTCTGGAGGTACGGGGTTTCCATTTGTTCCGACTAAATGTCCAGAAATCCCAGAGTGTGAAACCCAGAAGGAAGGCTCCTTGACGGGTTCCAATTCCGGATCCGTGAACGGGGACGAGAACATGGATAACGAGACTCAAAGTGCAAAGCTTCTGCAACAGAAGAGAAACCATATACAAAGGGAACGTTCCGCTTCGACGGAGATTGCGCCAGCCAAAGAGAGAATCTCGCGGGGATTCGTTCCGTACAAGAAGCGGAAGGTCGAGAGAGAGAGCCAATCCTCATCGACAACAGGCCTCGACCGAGAGGAGGATCCGAGAGTCAGCCTTTGGCTATAGCAGGTCTCACAATGTACATGTTTTAGGGTGAATTAACTTGCCGAGGATGTCGATACGAATAGGCGTTGGTTCCATAACGGCGGGTCGGGATGACTCCGAGCAAATCGAGAGATTGGCTTAAAGCAAGCAATTGCTCAGCCTTCTCAAGCCGAGGTTGCCTCCATTTACCCACCAGTTGTATCTATTTTCCTCCATCCTTTTTTAACCGTCTGTTATTATTGTTACTACCTTTTCCTTCCTCTGTAAGCTCCTCTACTGGTAGCTCTGTTAAGTTTTTACCTAATCTTTTTTCGTCCCTTCTGGGATCGGCTCCGTAATTTTCTCAAGTTTCTTTTGTATTCTCATTGAACTGCAGATTAAACGGAATGTACATATTGGATATATTGAACACGCATATTATCGACAACTCAAAAGTGTATAAACCAGCATGGAATGCAACTCAAAGAAAAAAGAAAAAAGGAAGCGACCAGAGAAAAAATCAGAAATTGTGGATCCCCGACTTTTGTCATCTATGCGCAAATATGAATCCAAGTTAAAAGGCGCATCAAGGAGACCGGGATTGGGATTATGCGATGTTGCAAAACGAGATTAGCATTACGAGATCTTGCAAAACGATTTAAGGTGTTTTGTGAGGGTGATGTAACCATGATTTTTCAAATTTTATGTCAAGTGGCAACCAACTTTCAGCGCGAACAATTTATTGTTAATTATAGTACTTATTTAGTAGCTTAGGTTACTTAGATAGTTGTTTATGTTTAATTAATTTTTGAGAGTTATTTAGTACCTAAAAGTATTAAAGATGTATATTTGTGCATATGAACGAAATTGTTTGGCGGATAATAAACTTTTACGTATAAAAAAAAGCGTATAAACCTTACAAAGCTACACAATGCACAAAATATTATTTACCATTTACAACCATCTCCATGCAGTGGCTATATTAAATGCAAAAATCCTAACATTATTATCATCATTCTAACTTGGAAACAGGAAAAATAAATGCAAATAAGTAATTTCTTCACAAAAAAAAAAGGTTTGCGACTTTAGAGGGGAGGGAGAACGAGATGTTAACTAGAGAAAGACAAAGAACTCAGGATTGTCGTTGGAGTAAAGTAATGGATAACCTCTTCGTATCAGATAAATCGTCGCCGAATTTCAGAATTGTAAGAGTAGAGGAAGAGAGAGAAAGTCCGTATTGGAATGAGATTGAGAGGTCAATTATTGAAAAACAAAGAGAGTAAAGGTTAGGGTGCTAGTACTCGGCGAACCTCGTCTGGTGCTAGGCAATTGTTCGATCGTGAGTAGGAGATCTGCATTATCACATCTAGAGAGAGAGCAAAACGGTGGTCGATGTCTTTTTCAAGGACTCCCTGACATTTTTTTTGGAAAGATAAAAATTGTATTGCACTTTAAAAAAATACCAAAGTCTTACACCAAACTGTATCGAAGTACAGATCCTTATGTACTAGATAAACGACAATCCTAAAAAAACGATAGACGACTATCAGGGCTAAAACTCTTAGGTGCCGAATCTTTGAATCGTAAAAGAGTCATCGAGTAGTTTTCTATCAAAGAGAGACCCACTAGCATTGCGGTTTTTAAAGCCTCGATCACTTGCTTCTCATCACACGCATCATCTCTAACCTCCGGATCAACAAAGGAAGGCTGCGTAGATTGATCGAATAAAGGTAAGGACGGGGGTTTAATCTTTACCTTACGTAACAGAATCTTCTGTAGGACCGCCGCTTTGCTGGCGAGCTTTCTTTGTCGGGTACTTATTCGTGTTGAAGACACCAGGGGAGCAGGTAAGGAGCGCAGAACAGCATCTGGGATCAGATGCTGGTCCTCAACCTCGATAGAAGCAAGGACGGGAACATCGAAAAGATCCGCAGTAGCTCAAGCGTCTTGTACCTCAACAGGTGCAGCGAGTACTTCATGCTCTTCAGCCGGGATTTCAGCAGTGGATAGAACATTGTCGACAGGGGAAGTTGCAAAGTTGCGGCCTCCACCACAGTAGGATCCAACAGGAAACACAAGGTGATACACACTCTTCCTGCACCAGGCCTTCTAAGATAGTAATAAGAGCCAAAGCTGAGCTCTCCTCCACTTCCAAAGTCAAATTCGGGGTCTGTACATTTGTCGTCCCCGGAACCGAATCTTTTAAGGCAAGAGGGAGAACGTAACCAACTTGTAATGATTTCTCACTCTCCAATAAACCATGTCACACAAAACATCAAAAGCATTATAAACATGGACAATATCCTTCTCAAGTGATTCAACTAGAGTATCAATCGACCCACTAGTTGTGTTAGTAGTCGCCCGTAGCTGCCATTATTGCAAATTCTTTTTTGAGCCCGCATCGACCACCTGCTTCCCACAAGCAATCTCACGACGTGTAGCCTGCTTCACACCTCCTCCCCTATGATGCAACTTGCGACAATTTGATGACACATGTCCAATTACTTGGCAATGATCACAAAAGCTAGGCAGATCCTCATAGACCAAATCTACCAGACAGCTCCTATCCTCTTGCCTCAAACAAACTTATTTCCAACGCGGCTTGGTCATATCCATATCAACTAGAACCCGTACTGAGGCACCATTGATCCTTTTCAAAGCACCAGAATCTGCACATATTGGCTCACCAGTCGTGGCAGCTAGACCAAAAATAATGTCTGACTCGACATGTTCCATGCTCAAGCCTACCAGTTTAACCCAAACTTTTGCTCTAGTGGAACTGACCTTGCTTGATCTAAAGAATGGTGCCCATGGCTGCAAGTAGAGAACGCCTTAAGGTAATTTCCACACAGGCGAATCCCACACTTCATCCTATCTTTCTCTAAAGCAAATTTGAACCCGAAGTACCCGAGTCCCAATGGAAGCATCTTCACCTCCTGAACAGGCCACACCTTCAAGATTGAACTACGCAACTCATAGGACGGGCATGTCTTGCTCCCTTTCAGCATGATCAATCTTCCAATTAGAGCTTTCCGGCCATAACTCACACAAGTATCTGACTTATCATTGTTCAAGACAACCTCTGACATTTGCTTTTGACTATATCACTTTTTATATTTCTCTATTATCATATTTAGATGTATACTTGGACGATCCCAAGAGATTCAATTTGTCCAATGTACCTGTACAATTTTTTATCAATTTGATGGTTAAAAAGAGTGTAAAAGGAAAGAAATCGAAGTCGTTAGAATTTTAGAAACACGAAAGGCTTCTGTTCTGTTCAGTGTGAACCCGTCGATCTCTTTATGGGTGCATTTACATAAATTGGGCTCAAAGCCCAGCCCATCAGGGAATGTACCACCAGCCTAGACTTGTTATAGCAACATTTCCCCCGTACTGTCACTCCACATTATAGATACATACATACTGACTCTACCAATCGAAATCTCAACGAATGCCTCCGTTCCTCCTCCTCCTCCTCCTCCTCCTCGCCCCGCGTGGGGCCCACCCCCACACCCCGACGAGCGCCCCACCTCAGGGGCCGGCCCCGCAGTGGCGCGCCGCCCGGGCAACCTACTACGCGGCGGCGGACCCGCGGGACGCGGTGGGCGGGGCGTGCGGGTACGGGGACCTGGTACAGGCGGGGTACGGAATGGCGACGGCGGGGGTGAGCACTGCGCTGTACGGGCGGGGCCAGATCTGCGGCGCGTGTTTCGAGATACGGTGCGTGGAGGACCTCCGGTGGTGCATCCCGGGGACATCCATCATCGTAACCGCTACCAACTTCTGCGCCCCCAACTACGGCTTCCCGGCGGACGGCGGCGGCAAGTGCAACCCTCCCAACGAGCACTTCGTCCTCCCCATCGAGGCCTTCGAGAAGATCGCTATTTGGAAGGCCGGCAACATGCCCGTTCAGTACCGCAGGTACATTTTCGTCTTTTCCACTTGTGCTTTAACTCTTAACTTAACCCCTTTGTTTTTTTACCTAATTACATATAACCCTTTTTTCGCACTTTTCCGAAAGTATTTTTTTTATGTTCATAAGTTTTGAACTAACTTCTATTGGTTAGTATTGTAAGATTAATAATTTAATATTCTCTTTTGATTTGTTAAATCTGAAGAAGCTGGTCACCTTTTTTTTAAAATTTTTGTTTATCTTAGCGAAAATTATTCTGTAATTTGTCAAACGACGTCTTAGGTTATATGTTGGGTTTTTTTTTTGTTGGGAAAACACGAAATCGCTTGAGTTGGGATGACCTGTCGTTTTCTTGGCCGGGAAAGAACAAAAAGATGTCAAAGAGTGCGGGACCCAAAAGCACCGCTAGACGCGGTGTCTCTGGGCTATAAGCCCTTTAGCGTTTTGAAATAATTTTCTTTTTGACTACCGTTCTTCTAGTTAAAATTATACAGGTTCTGAGAGGGCAGTCTAGTAATTTATGGGATCATTCGTCAACTTTTTTCTTTTCTTTTCATTATATTTGAGGGGCGTTTCCAATCAGTGCACCCTGCTTTTTTTTGGGTGGAGCAATGGATTGGATTGGTTGGTTGATTAGTTGGCGTACTTGATGTTTCTTTTTATTCTTTACTAATTAGAGTAGAAACCCCTACAATAAATTATTGAAACGGAAAAAAAATATTACTTTTTATAGAGATTAACACATTTATTTAGCTTCGGAATAGTTAAAATTTAATTTTTTTGTCACCAAGTACATAACACCATAAAATTATTATTGATACTAAAATCACCAAAAAATATCAATAAATTGTAAACATTTCCTTATTTATATTCAAGTTACCAAAAAATATCAATAATAATAAGACTTTCTATCTCATAGAAAATTTCAACAGTTTTATGACCTTCTAAAATATTTACCTATATTTCATTGTAATATTATCAAACTAGTGTCTTGATTTTTTTTTCAAGTTTGTAAAATATGTAAACTAATGTAATTATCAAAAAATCACTTGTGCGAAAATTGTGGTTGAGGTTTTTGAAATATATTAGTTATTAAATTTTAATATTTGATTTCGAGATCTTTTATAGTTTGCAAAAGTTATCTTTAGAGAGGTTATTTTCGAGTTTCCCAGAAAAATGTGTTAATTGCTCATTACATTGTTATTTAAATCAGTTTCCAAGGGTGTGAAATGCGACTTTATAGTATGTGGGCCATTCAAATCAAGAACGTATCTGTAGCTACAGAAATATCTTATATTTTCAAACTAGCATCATCCATAGTGATATGAACTTTCTTTTACAGCTTCCACCTTAATTTTGTAATGATGTGCGAGTTAATTAGGATTAGTTTCTTAAAACAATAATTTTATAATCGAAATGAAAAAAATACACTTGTTCAATTGTAAAGGTCAAAATCAAAAAAAGGAGGAGTTCCCAACTAAACCAGTCATCTTCGTGTGCAAGAGCATATGCCAGAAGCTTCAAATCGAGCTCTTCTTCTTTTGTTATTTATTTTTGTCTTTTTCTTAGTTTTTCAAGGGAAAATACTAAGTAAAAAACTAAGGAGGATTAACAAATCTGTCGTTAAGGCAACTTATTCTCTGAATGGATCTATTACAAGAAGACACACTTCATGATACACCTTGTTTTAGTGTTATATATATATATATATATATATATATATATAAAAGTTGACGACTTATATAATTGACAAACACTTGATCAACCAAGTTGTTATACCTTACCAAATCTCGAGTTCGAGTTTTGAAAATGCATCAGTGTTTATATGATTATATGTATATATATATATATATATATTGATTTAATTACCACCAAACTGCGTAATAAATCAGAGAAAATAAATGCAAATAGCAACTGAAAAATCGTGCGAAAAATTAACAATACACCAAGCTCAAATCAAAATGCGTTTATAAATATTCAGTGGACCTGCTTGGTAGCATACGGATGGTACCTGCCAGGTAACTGGTAAGAAGGACCTAATCTTCTTTAAAATTAAACCAGAATCTGTTGAAGACTTTTTTGGTAAGGAAAACCGTGGGATATTTAATA
Organism: Hypericum androsaemum; assembly: GCA_963995505.1. Classification (NCBI taxonomy): domain Eukaryota; kingdom Viridiplantae; phylum Streptophyta; class Magnoliopsida; order Malpighiales; family Hypericaceae; genus Hypericum; species Hypericum androsaemum. Next base: position 9,039,301 of record OZ023183.1, read on the forward strand.
ACCTCTGAACTGAAAGAAGGGGTAAAAATCATTTTACTGCCTTATAGTCTCAATGCTTGACAATTAAGGCGTGAAGTTAAAAATGAATGAGATTAGTATTTTGGTCTGTTCTACCTCACTTGAGAGATGTTGTTGATGTTTTGTCAGTTAACATCACAGGTATGTGGTAATATTATTGAGCCAAAAAAGGCACTTCTGAGACATTTGAATATCTTACAGTTGGTCTATTATTAGTTCAGTACAATCCTTTATTTCCACAAGGTATACGCCGTACGAGTCCACAAGTTGCTTTCGAAAAGATGATATGCTTGCTCTCTGTAGTCCGTATAGGGAGATAATCATATTTCCGGGAGAAAATGAAATATTGTTAATGTTATTCATATATCACAATCGCACTTATGCTGCTTGATTAAGAGATGCCTTCTTATAAGATCTATGGTGTTTTGATTCTTGTTCAATGATCACTAAGAAATGGTTAGAGGACTTTGAGTGACGGCATTAGTTCGCCAGCTTGATCTCAATGTGGTCCACACGAGAATTGGTCAATGTTCTGTTGGTTTTTATCCCGTCCTTATGTTTTTATACTGCTGCAGTTCGCACTAAAATGTTCAAGTATGCTTGCAGGATCAAGTGCCGGAAAGAAGGAGGGATAAGGTTCACCATCTCCGGTTCTGGTATCTTCATTTCGGTATTGATCAACAATGTTGCTGGTGCTGGAGACATAGCTGCAGTGAAGATAAAGGGCTCCAGGACGGGCTGGCTTCCTATGGGTAGGAATTGGGGTCAGAACTGGCATATAAATGCCGATCTAAGAAACCAACCTCTATCCTTTGAATTGACTAACAGTGATGGACTTACTGTCATCTCTTACAATGTTGCTTCAAAAGATTGGAACTTCGAGCAGACATTCGAAGGCAAGCAATTCGAGTCTTAATGACCCATGAAAGAAGACGAATCATCGATTGCGTTACATGACTTCATCGCTGTGTTTTTTATCTTTCCCTTCCTGTCCTTTCAGACGATGGTGTAAGCTGTGAGGAGCTGCAGGTGGTAGTTTTATCAGGGGAAAATTTAGGTAGTAGTAGCTTAGATGATAGTACATATTCCTTCTTTAGTGAAATTGTTGTTATATTAAAGACAATGATACCCAGTGAGATGATTGCGGTTGGCCACCTTCTATATTTTGTTGTTTGTTCTATGCATTTTAGTTGTTCTTATGGGATGTCTCGTTGGATGATATATTTATTGTTGACAAGTTTGAAATCTGGGAAATCTCTTTTCAAATGCCTGAATGAACTTGCAAAATCATCATAATCATCACTAATTGGAGCATACAGGTAAATCTATAAGCCCTAACACTGCATATTTCTTATGCTCTTTTGTACCTCAAAGCACAGTCCCTCGTACTCGACCAGTCTCAAAATCTTCTTACATAATTGAGTACAGTAGTTGACGATGCAACTCAGTTTGCAGATACACCAGCCAGTTAGTGTGCAAGCATATGCTTATTCGAGGCTAAACCATTCGTGGGACTGAAGTTGTTCGAAGGTTGTAATCGTGGGAGACGGGGTCGGGGCTTCTTCCCTCGTTTCCCCATTGTGTCGCCTGCGATACAAAGAAGGAGAAGAAGATGTAGAGGAAGAACTTTGTATTCTTGTTGTTGGATGATAAAACCCTGACCCTAACATGGGATTATACAGCCAGTTAGTGTGATAAAACCCTCGACTACTAATTAGTAAGATTTCTAAAACTCGACTACCAAATTGGATTTGGGCCTGATTTGAAAAAGAGAAAAGTTTATTTTAGTACCTTATAGTATAGCCCGAAATCACTTTAGTATTCTGCGGTAAAAACCGATCAATCAAGTCAAACTGTAGTCAATTAACATCACTTAGGTCCACGGGTAGTTGCCCGAATCTTTCTTGTCCTGTCCGGACCTTGCTTGGCCATCTAGATGCACCATATCAACATTCGTAGATGAAGTGGCGCCACGTGGACATCCTATGGGTAGGAATTGGGGTCAGAACTGGCATATAAATGCCGATCTAAGAAACCAACCTCTATCCTTTGAATTGACTAACAGTGATGGACTTACTGTCATCTCTTATAATGTTGCTTCAAAAGATTGGAACTTCGAGCAGACATTCGAAGGCAAGCAATTCGAGTCTTAATGACCCATGAAAGAAGACGAATCATCGATTGCGTTACGTGACTTCATCGCTGTGTTTTTTATCTTTCCCTTCCTGTCCTTGGCAGACGATGGTGTAAGCTGTGAGGAGCTGCAGGTGGTAGTTTTATCTGGGGAAAATTTAGGTAGTAGTACCTTAGATGATAGTACATATTCCTTCTTGTAGATTCAATATAGTGATTATAACATATTATAATCGAGAAATTATAAAATAATTGACGTTAAATTAATTAATGAACGAATTTGTTAAATCGTAAATACACTTACTTGTTGTAGTACAGTATCCATAGGATCGTAACGGATTCTCGTCACTGGTCGGTTCTTACTCACGGTATATTGGAGTCGAGAACAATTTCTACGACTTTATCTACCTCGGAGTCGAAACGAAAACTCAGGGATCAAATCAGTAATTTTTCTTCCCTGTTATGTGTGCGGTCGTTATCACTTTTTTCTCCCCTTTTTCTTCTTCTCTTTTAAAGAGGAAATGGCCTCTGCACTTGTCATCACCAAAAGGTTATTAGCTTCATCCATGTGGCAAGGCTACCATTGGTAGCTTATCCATGTATGAAATTATGTGGCAACAATTTGCCACACAAATAAGGAGGAGGTGGACAATCATACGGGCTTGGCCCATGAACAATTATGGGTGTAAAAAACCCAACAATTTCCCACTCACACATAATTGATCATAATCAATATTCTCTTATATCGTGTTTGGCAGATATTTCGTGCGACCAGCATACATCGAGTGCACGCAGCTAAATTCAAGAGCACATAACGGCCACTTGAATGATAGCATCTCGATATCCCTAGGGCTCATCTCACATTCCTTATTTCCGCATGTGATTTCTGAAACAATCTATTCGTGTTCACTATTGTATTGCTCTCAATACAATAGGTGTACCAGTAAACCACGAAGCTTCTCGAATGTGATCGATAGAGAACCTTCTCCCTTAACAATATTTTTTCCATCATGATCCAGCCTACTTTTCTAGTCAGCCTTGCCAGGTCAAATCAAACCATGATCCTTTAAAGACTTTCCAAGCTAGCAGCACTGAATCATATTTCCAAAATATATTTAGGATCTTAAGAGTAGAGCTCCGGAAATCATAGTTTTCGGAGTTGGTCTCACACCAGGGAAACTGAAATCACTTAATAATAAATTAATTTTCCATCCATTGGTCGTAGAGCACACATGACACAATTCATATGCTATGGTGTTCTTTCCTCTTAAAGGAGCACATGTCTCTCGCAAATAACACCATACTAGAGCAACAGCCTCGATGTTTTCAAACAACAGCTTTAGTCTACACAAAGACTGCTCTAGGCTATCAAGACAGAATTATGGTAAGTTTCACTTACTTCTTACCATTGGATTTCAAATAATCCTATAAGTTTCAAAAAATTTATTTAATGTAGCAACTATTGCTTACACATAATCTTGCGCTTTAACAAGACTGCTCTTGTAGTTAAGCAAAACGGCATTCATATTTTAGAACAGGCACTCGATATTTAACAATGTTCTAAAAATTACCTCATCTCAATCAAGAATCAACTCATGACTCCCACTGAGGTAAACACCCGTGTGAGTGGGCTACTTCTCTGTCCAACATGCATTAGTAAATGTTATCTTAAATAACATTCACACAATACATATTGATGAAAATAACATTATATTGAACAACAAATTTTTTACAATATGAGCAAAAATACTAAAACTTTTGCAAACCCAGGGACCTGACATGTTTCTCAAACACATCTCTAACAACACTCTTGGTCATTGAGTCTGCGACCATATCTTGTGTAGATATGTATTTTATGCTCACCTCCTTACACGCAACCATATCCCTAACAAAGTGATATTTGATGTCGATATATTTTACTCTGCTATGATACCTATGATCTTTAGCAAAAGCTATCGACGCTTGATTATCGCAAAATAAGTTCACTGATTCTTTTGAGTCGGTTAGGAATAAATGGCTCAAGAATCTCTTCAACCATACTGCCTCTTGCACAGCAGCTGCAGAAGCTATATATTCAGCTTCTATAGTTGACAGGGAGACACACGTCTGTTTCTTGCTACTTCATGAAATAGCACCCCCGCCAAGCAAGAAGACATATCCTGATGTGAATTTCTTCTCGTCTACGTCACCACCCCAATCAGCATAGGTGTAACCTCTCAATGTCAGGTCTTGACCTTGATAATATAGTGAGTATTCTGCAGTCTTATTCAAGTATTTCATAATTCCCTTGACTGCTTTCCAATGTGCATTACCTGGATTAGAGTGGTAACTGCTCGCTATCCCAACAGTATAGCAAATATCTGATCTTGTACACAACATTGCATACATGAGATAACCAACCGCATTGGCATAAGGAATTTTCATCATATCTCTCTCCTGCTGAGCTGTTTTAGGACATATGTCTTTAATAATTAGGACATATTTGGGATTACTATCATTACAATTAAATCGTTCTACTACTTTATAGATATAGGTCTTTTGTGAAAGAGACAATAGCCTCGTCAAACGATTCCTCGTGATCTTAACCCCGAGTATGTAATCAGCTTCTCCCGTATCTTTCATTTCAAAGTTGGACGAGAACCAAGCTTTGAGCTCGATTAGATATCCCATGTCATTTCTAGCTATTAGAATATCATCAACATATAACGTAATTATGATAAACTTCTTACCTGAGTACTTAATATAGACACAATGATCTTCGTCTATCATTTTAAAGTCATACGACATGATCGTATTATGAAAACGAATATACCATTGTCTAGAAGACTGCTTAAGGCCATAAATTGATCTTTTCAATTTGCAAACTATATGTTCGCTGCCTTTTTGGATGTAGCCCTCTTGCTGGACCATATAGATCTATTCATCCAATTCTCCATTGAGAAAAGCAGTTTCAACATCCATTTGATGCAGCTCAAGGTTCAAATTTGTCACTATAGCCAGAATAATCCTAATGGACGTGAATCTAACAACAGGAGCAAAAGTCTCCTCATAGTCAACTCCTTCCTGTTGTCTAAATCTTTGGGCAACTAAGCGAGCTTTGTACCTTTTGATACTTCTGTCTGCTTTACGCTTAATTTTGAGAATCCACTTATTCCCAATTGCCCTACGTCCTTTAGGTAGGTCAACCAGTTCCCAAACCTGGTTTTTCATCATGGAGCCATCTCTTCCTCCATTGTTTTACTCCATTCATTCTTGTCGGGAGATGATAGAGCGTCAGAAACATTCTTAGGTTCATCTTCATCTTGTAGGATTGCTAAAAAAATCTCACTTGGACTATTATGTCTTCTTAATGATACCAAGAAAGCATTTGCAGCACCTTCAATCTTAAATCGTCGGCGTGGAATGCTAGTTCTTTTAGTTCTATGAATTTCCCAATTTTGATAAACATCTCTCATGTATTCATCATAACCTGGAATCGTACTCCCACTGGAGTTCGAAATTGTACTCCCACTAAGATGTTGATCATTTGGATCATGAATTTCCGGATCAATTGGAGATGGAAAATCTTGATTTTCCTCCTCCTCCACAATTCTCCCACTCGGATGGAGTGATCCAGATGATTCTGGCTCATTAACTTAATATAAGGCAAGATCATGACTCACCTCTCCCAATTTTGGAAATTTTTTTTCCAAGAACGTGACATCTCGTGATTCAAATTCTGTCACTTGTCCATTTTCTAGTTCGCCCACGAACACGTATCCTTTTGATACTTCAGAGTATCTTATAAAAATACTCTTTCTACCTCTCGGTCCTAACTTACCGTATGTACACGAGGTAGAATGGACGTAAGATGCACACTCCCACGGTCTTAAGTAGCTGAGATCAGGTTTTCGACTTGTCCACATTTTGTAAGGGGTAGTAGTGACAGACTTAGAGAGGACACGATTTAGAACATATGTAGCGGTAAGGAGCACATCTCCATAAAAAGATATAGGCAAATTTGCCTCCGCCATCATAGACCTAACCATGCCAAGAAGGGTTCTATTCCTTCTTTCTGCTACCCCATTTTGTTAAGGTGTATAAGGAATGGACAACTAATGTTCAATTCTTTTTTCTTGACACAGAGCTTTAAATTCATCGAAAAGATATTCACGACCACGATCAGTTCGTAAGGCCTTAATCTTTCGATCTAGTTGATTCTCAGCATGACTCATAAATATCTTGAAACAACTTATTGCTTTTGATTTGTGAGAAATCAAATAGATTTGACCATATCTACTATAGTCATCTATAAAAGTAATGAAAAAATATGCTCCATGTCTAGCCCTCACATTCATTGGACCACAGATGTCGGATGGACTAATTGCAATGGATCATTGGCTCTAGTTCCCTTTCTAAATAGTTTTTTTTGTCAATTTTCCTTCTAGACAACATTCGCAAGTAGGTAATATAGTTTTTTTCTAAATTATCCAACAGTTCTGCCTTAGCTAGACGATTCAAGCGATCTTGACCAATATGACTCAGTCTAGAATGCCATAGCACAACATCATCTTGAGACGTTTGCGAAGCAGTGGCAAAGGAAAAACTTGAATCAGGTAAATTACAAATATCAATATTCGTGATTAAAAAACCATCTGATTTATAACCAGAACTATAGAAAACTTGTTCCAAAAATAACTGAACAGAATTATTCTCAAACAACCAACGAAAACCAAGAGACATCAAAACTGAAATAGAAATTAAATTCTGGCAAATTATTGGAGCATATAACACATCATGTAGAAGTAGGGTGCGTCCTTCACACAGGCTCAATCTACATGTACCTATCCCGTTGACATTTACACATGCGTTATTGCCAACATAGATAGATTTTGCTCCAACCGGTAGTCGTCAAAATTCAACAAAAGTACCACGGTCCTTTGTCACATGGTCTGTCGCTCCTGAATTAATCACCCACATAAGATGACTTTCAGTTAAAAGAATTGTACTTGATACATATAATTTACTCGCATATGAGTGAATAAAATGTACCTTCTTTTTTTCTTTACAATCTTTTGCAAAGTGACCCTTCTGTTGACAATTGAAATATTTTACTTTTAAAATATTGTACTTTCGTTGTTTCTTCTTTCCAGAACTATTCATATTAGTTCCAGAAGTTTCAACTTTATTTTTCCTGTTTCTCCAGCTGTTCTTACCTTTTCCCTTTTGGCCCATCTTCCTCTTGCTTCCTCTGAAGCTAGACCCAGTCACGTGTACTTCTGGGTGGACTCTGATTGCTAGGAGGCGATCCTCTTTTAGCTCGAGGTGATGGACCATGTCATCAAATATCGTAATATTATCAGCATGGGTAAGAGTCATTTTTATGTGTTCCCAATTTGTAGGCAGGGAACGAATGACAGCTTGGATTTGCTGCTCATTACTAAGTACGTGGCCAGCCTCAGCTAGCCCACTCATCATATTTGACATCTGCCTGAGATGTATTTTCATCGAATGATCATGATGCTTTTTGTAGGTATCAAACCTTATAGTCAAAGCTCGCAGTTTTGAAACAGAAAGCTTCCCGAATCTTTTTTTAAGTGCATCCCATAGGTCTTTGGCATTTTTAAACATACAAAATTGCCTTGTGATGTCATCCATCATGGCACTCAGTAAGATGAGTCGAGCAGTAGAATTCTTCTTTTTCCAAACTATGTAGGCGTCTTTATCATGCCTGTGCTGAGGGGTGTTTTCAGTTTCAGGTTTGACCATAATTTTACTTATGATCTCAAGGACTTCTTGCTCTTCTAGCACATACTGGATTTTTATATTTCAGTTATCATAATTATCACCGTTAAGCTTTAAATCCTTATTGAGTTCGACGATAATTGATTTTGAAGCAATCGACATAACTATAGGGAATCATAAAAAAATGTGCGAGGAGTATGTTTTCAGCAATACATTATAATTTACTATACGTTCATAACTTTAAGCGATATAAAGTTCTTGATTAACCTCGAATTCGAAGTAGGTCACGAGTATGTTTTTCCTCACCCTTCAAAAATTAATTTTGAACTTCAAACGTTCAAAGTTCTTCAATAGTAAATTCAAGTGAATATATCTCATGGTAATAATAAGCAATTAAATAAATAAACTATTTAATTGCAGAAATACACATGCATTTTTATTACAACCATGAAAATACATGAAGTTTTATACACATATGTACAACAAATTTCTAACAAGATTTAAACCCATACAAAAGATCTACGCATTATTAAAGACAATATCTCTATATATGACACGAGCTGGCACAGAGTTCATGATTGTCCACTTGCTAGGATAAGGGAATTCATGAACATATTCATGAGCACAGAAGCGGCGTACTTTACGCCCACTTTGCAACCTTATTGACTTATTATGAGGAATCTTCTCTAAAATTTTCTTACCTCCTAGATATGTAACCAGACGTTCCACAGCTTTTCTGTGAGTAGTCCCAGTTACTGGAGATATGAAAGTGTCAACATCTTCCGTAATCTTCAGCGTAGCTAGAAGATCCATGAACATCAATACCCAGTTATACCCACTGTTATAACCTCCAGCCAAGATACATTCTTGTATCTCATTGTGAACTGAGACAATATGCTTGGTAAGCACTTGTTCATTATCTCTATGCACCCACTGAGAGATACGACGCTTTAATATCTTTCGGCGCATGTCTTGTGCCTCTGCAACATGCACACGTTCAACACACTTTCTTGGACAACATTTCATCCTCATTGTTAACCTGCATCATAATGCGTGTTATTTGGGTCAGCTCACAAGTAGTCCCAATTGATTAAAATCACAATTTTAATCATATCAATGATAAAGAGCACAAAGAATATTCACGATATAGTTTTTTATTGCGTGATCCTTGTAGGTTATATTATTTTCCATATTTTTAGTGTCTTAATTCTAAAAATATTAGAATAAGTATAGTTTAGAACTCATTCTAAAATATATTTTTGATTTGAGATAATTACTCTCAGGACCTCAGGGTATAGTCAAATAGACTCTGAGAACCCTATAGTTTTCCTACTAATTAGTGAGCCCCTGTAGTTTAGTTATTATTATACATTCTGATCCTTAGCTGATGTCAGCATTTTTTCTTCCTTTTTTTGTCACTTGAAAAGACCAAAATGTCCCTCCCACTAAAAAATAAAAATAAAAATCAAAGTACCGGACCGGTGGCGTCGTCGTCGTCGAGACCACCACAGGGATAAAACTCTCGTCAGACCACCACCAATTAACGCAAGCGGGAGGCTGCGACGAGGCTCCGGTGGGGGCTCCATTCACGGGTTAGGGCTTCAATGTTGATTGCTCGATGGCTCGATCCCTTGCTGCGACGAGGCTCCAGTGCTTGATCCCTTACAGGAAGCCTTTTTAGGAGTCGTAGCCTCCCTAGCCGCGGAGGCCTCAGAACATGCCACGTCAGCACCGCTCTCCTCATTAACACTCACCGATTCAGCCCGTGCCTTAACTATCTCCAGCATACGCTTACTGATCTCCTTAGGGTACATCTGGAGGATCTCGATCCCATCATCGACACCGGCCGAGGCGGAGCCATTGGCGTTGCCGCCGGCGACACCGAATGCCTCCTCCTCGAAGCGGCGGGCTGCATTGGCGGACTTCTCGCAGGGGACGACGCCGTACCATTTGACCGATTCGGTGGATAGAGTCTCGATTAGGCGGGAGGGTGCCCTTGGGCTCAGGCTCCTGCGCCGCGTGGGCCTGGTTGTTCTCCGGCCTGGTCGTCCTTTTTGGTGTTTCTGAAGACTCTTTTTGTTTGTTTTTGTGTAAGGTCATAAAGGTCATTTTCATGACAAAAAAAGGAAGAAAAAAATACTGACATCAGCCAAGGATCATAATGTATAATAATAACTAAACTACAGTGGCTCAGTAATTAGTAGAGAAACTACAAGGTCCTCAGAGTCTATTTTACTATACCCTGGGGTCCTGAGAGTAATTATCTCTTTTGATTTTTTAAAATTATCATAATAATTTTAAAATCAAATTTTTATCAAAAAAAAAATTAAATTTTATATGAATAAACCTCATTTTATTCAACCAAGCCTAAAGATAGACTCACTTTAACCAAAATAGGCAAATGGGCCGCGTGGAAATTTATTGGCCCACAAGCCCGCACCCGGATTGACTTAAAGTCAAAATGTGGGTTGGGCCCCTTTTAAAAAAAACGGCCCATGAAGAAACGGCCCGCGTTGACAAGTAAGGACAAAGCCTTTTGAAAAGCGTTTAGAGTGGAACAATTTCATTTTAAACCCTAGGAGTTTCTCACATTTGCAAAATAAGGACGAAGTCCTTATTCTCGTTCTGCGTTAATTTCAGATTAATATCTGGGATTTTCACCTGTGTGCAAATAAGGATGAAGTTCTTTTATGCGCGTTTTGAACCACAACTTCAATTCAATCATCCGGACATTTCGGATTATGCACAAAAATACATCAGAAACTATTATCTGAGGATTAGTTTAACCAAATACGTTTTTTTAAACATAAAAATCACCTACGTGACTTTTAAATTATTAATCAGAACAAGAACCCAACTGGCTTTGATACCAATGTAGATTCAATATAGTGATTATACCATATTATAATCGACAAATCATAAAATAATTGACGTTAAATTAATTAACGAACGAATTCGTTAAATCGTAAATACACTTACTTGTTGTAGTGCAGTATCCACAGGATCGTAACCGATTTTTGTCACTGGTCGGTTCTTATTCACGGTATATTGGAGTCGAGAACAATTTGCACGACTTTATCTACCTCGGAGTCGAAACAAGAATTCAGAGATCAAATCTGTAATTTTTTCCCTATTATGCGTGTGGTCGTTATCACTTTTTTCTCCCCTTTTTCTTCCTCTCTTTTAAAGAGAAAATGGCCTCTGCACTTGTCATCACCAAAAGGTGATTAGCGTTATCCATGTGGCAAGGCTACCATTGGTAGCTTGTCCATGTATGAAATTATGTGGCAAAAATTTGCCACACAAATAAGGAGGTGGTGGACAATCATATGGGCTTGGCCCATGAACAATTATGGGTGTAAAAAACCCAACAATTCTTTAGTAAAATTGTTGTTATATTAAAGACAATGATAACCAGTGAGATGATTGCCGTTGGCCACCTTCTATATTTTGTTGTTTGTTCTATGCATTTTAGTTGTTCTTATGGCAAGTCTCGTTGGATGATATATTTATCGTTGACAAGTTTGAAATCTGGGAAATCTCTTTTCAAATGCCTGAATGAACTTGCATAATCATCACTAATTGGAGCATACAGGTAAATCTATAAGCCCTAACACTGCATATTTCTTATGCTCTTTTGTACCTCAAAGCACACTACCTCGTACTCGACCAGTCTCAAAATCTTCTTACATAATTGAGTACAGTAGTTGACGATGCAACTCAGTTTGCAGATACACCAGCCAGTTAGTGTGCAAGCATATACTTATTCGAGGCTAAACCATTCGTGGGACTGAAGTTGTTCGAAGGTTGTAATCGTGGGAGACGGGGTCGGGGCTTCTTCCCTCGTTTCCCCATTGTGTCGCCTGCGATACAAAGAAGGAGAAGAAGATGTAGAGGAAGAACTTTGTATTCTTGTTGTTGGAAGATAAAACCCTGACCCTAGCATGGGATTATACAGCCAGGTAGTGTGATAAAACCCTCGACTACTAATTAGTAAGATTTCTAAAACTCGACTACCAAATTGGATTTGGGCCTGATTTGAAAAAGAGAAAAGTTTATTTTAGTACCCTATAGTATAGCCCAAAATCATTTTAGTATTCTACGGTAAAAACTGATCAATCGAGTCAAACTGTAGTCAATTAACATCACTTAGGTCAGTGGGTAGCTGCCCGGCTCTTTCTTGTCATGTCCGGACCTTGCTTGGCCATCTAGATGCACCACATCAACATTCGTAGATGAAGTGGCGCCACGTGGATATCCCTCTCTCCCCCTTCCCCTCTCTCTTCTCTTTCTCTCTTCCTCTTCTCCTTCCCCTCTCTTCTTCTTCTTCTTCTTTCCAAAACTCAGCTATCCTTCAACCCATCACACCCAAAACAAAACCCAGAAAATTCAAGTAACCCCTCTCCCAATGTTCCTAGGAAAGTGTGTCTCCCCCTCTCCTGCCTCTCGCCCTTCGATTCACCTTTCTAATTTTCATCGATCCAGCTACAATTTTTGAGCTTTAGAAGAAGGAAGAAGACTAATTAAGTGAGAGAGAGTTTCCTAGTTAGTTTATTTATTTACTTTAATCTATCGGGAGTAATGGATCGGGAAGATGAGGAACTGTCCTTGCAACGTCGCCTTCAAGCCATCTGCGGCCACCTCGTCCCCGCCCTCGGTGACTCGCCGTTCGACGACCTGCGTACCAACCCCATCGACGGGGAGTTCTTCGTCGGTGAGTATCCTCCTTCCCCTCTCTTCTTCTTCTCAAAAACAAAATCCAGCAAGTATGACCAAAATGCCCCTGCCTGACCTCTTTCCATAACTTGGAATTTAAAGTATCTCAGTTAAGTAAGCGGCAAGAGAATACGAGGCAAAGGAGGTCATCAAGAAAAGTGAAGGGCTCGAGGAGAAAAGTTGCGCCATGATAATGTTCGAAGATGAAGATGATCTCTGGCCACCATAGGATGACAAAAGAGCTTCAGGAATACGTGATGATGAAGAACCAGTGGTGGACAAACATTATTTAATTGATGTCTACAATCGATGCTGGGAGGAGTTTGAGAAATTAAACTATGATGCTTCGTGGCTCATATTTATGCAGGCGTACCCGCAATTCGCATTCCTTATGGAACAGGAGGCAAAATTTCAAGTTTGCAAAACTACCCAGGACTATTCCCTCCTTTTGCTAGTTTGAGGAGATGGGTCAGATAGATATTCTGAGAACTCTTCAACTTTCGGGAAATGAGTTCCAACACTTCCAGTCCCCCTATTCCAGAAAACGAGAAAAATAAAAATTGCAAAAAGGAATGGGACGTTAAGTAGAATGTGTTTGAAATGAAAAAGCTTGACGATCCAGGAATGATGACCCTCCCCATAACAATCAACGGTATTCGAATCGAAAAAGCCCTATGCGATTCAGGATCGTCCGTGAACGTGCTATCCACTTCTTTGAATAAGCAATTGGAACTGGGCGAAGAAAGATCTGAGATAAAGGATCTGGTCCAACTAAGTCAATTGTATGAGGAGGAGCAAGGAAGATCAAAAACTATGGTCAACGAGATATCTCTGCTCATCAGTAGAAGCGAGGGCGATCCGAGAACCAAGATCTCCTAGAAAAAATCATGGAGATAATATCTCTCACAAACCTAGAGCTAAACCCCGACCCCGAGGAACAGTGACATGTAATCTTCGGATAGTCCTGCTGGGACGTTAATTCCAGCAAATTTTGTAGATAATGTCGTGTGGACCTCGGAGATAGTAAGTAGGGTTTAGTCAAACTTTGGTGCGGACCGCCTCTTACATTGTCCGATTGAGGGGGAAATTGTGGTTCATAGAACGGCGCCGCTCGTCGGAAAGGCCGTCGGTCATTGGTCAGGCACCGGACAGTGCCATAAATATGTAGCGATGAAAGATAATGCCCAGGCTATTTGACTCGATTTTGCCGACCGGCAGATTAGACGCCGATCGGCGCATGTGCCCTAGGTATAAAAAGATCCTTCAAGTAGGGTTCGCCATTTTTATCACTGCTCAGCGAGGAAATCACCACCCAAACTGCCAAAAACACCATTCCTGACCTCTCAACCTCAATTACCCCTCTGACGACCTCCCCGACCCTCCTGACTCTACCTAGGCACCACGCTCTCTGGCATTCCTTCTGACTAAAGGCTCGCTCCTTGAAAAGGGTCTGAAAACCCTAAGAAGGTAAGCTCAACATCCTTATTGAATTTGCAAGTGTGAGGTTGAATTGGTTGAGAGAAAGAGGAGAGCGCTGCGTATAAAGTGTTGTGTCAGAGGATTCATAGTTGAGGGAGTGAAATTTTTGAGGTTTTGAGGACAATTTTGTGTTTCTGGTTCAGGGGCACTGAGCTGCATTTTTCCAGCGATCGGCGCACTCCCCACCATTCAGCATTTTCCCAGCGAGCGGCGGATTATCCATCGGACGGTAGGTTACAGAGATATGGCTGACAGCTCTGCGAGACAAAAAAGACAAAAGGGACCACAATAAGGGAGTAATGCGCCAGAGCTGGGAGGGGATCCACGGGATATGCGGGTTCAATACGACTGCCCCTTCCCAATTTACCATGAGAGGGAGGGGGAGATTTTTCGGAGGCTCAGATATAAGGAGATTTGCCTCTATTTTCGGATAACCTGGGCGGATATGGAGATACTTAAGATCAAAGACCAGCTCCATGGTTTCCTCTCCAAACTGAGCCTTTTGTCACTAAGTGAGGCAACTATTGATGTGTTCCCACTCGTAATGTTTGAGTTCCCGTGCACCTTGAGCATTAGTGCGAATGAGGAGGGGATTTCCTTTTGGCTTTTTGGAAGGGAACATTTATTGACTGAGGGGGAAGTTTGTGAGCATCTGGGACTCGAGGAGTGGAAGTCCCCAGCTTTTATTCAGTTGATCCGCAAGAATGCATAGCTAATCCTACACAGGTTCTTGGCTCAAGCAGTGTTTGGTAACTTCAAGTTGAGTAAGATTTATGGTTATGAACTTCATGCTCTGTACTGTGCCCAAAAGTGTATAATCTGTAACTTCTACAAGCACATTCTTGAGGGCTTCTGACAAGTGACTTCGGGGAGCAAGAAATTTATCTGTTGTGGCCATATTATCACTCTTTTGGCCTTGTCGGTCTGTACTCTTGAAGAGCAGCGACGAATGAAGTTCAGCAACATGGTTGTTCCCAGAGAGATCAATATCTCCTATTTAAAGTCAGCCCTGCTCATTTACTAGGACTCACGAGTAGAGACCTACAAGTGGAAGCCGTGGGCTCAGCGTGACATTGTCAAGAAAATCCTCCCAGCTGCTCAGTTGCCAGTGGATCGTGAAAGATATGTACGACCTTGATCAACTCGTTAGGTCTCAATCTTCTGATCTAATTAATTCTCAGCATTATTCATGAATGTCTTGAAGTTACTTGAAGCTTCAGACTTGCGATAAATCAAATAGATTTAACCACATCTAAATATAATCATCTATTAAGTGCGATAAAATTATAATAAGTCTCTTGCCTTGCCCTCACATTTATTGACACATAGTCAGAATGGATTAATTGCAATGAATAACCAGATCTAGTTATTTTTTTCAAATGATTGCATGATAGTTTTTCTTGTAGAAGTGTTCGCATGGAGGTAAATTTAGCCTTCTCTAAATTACCCTTTAATTCTGCCTTAGCTAGACAATTTATTCAAACTTGATCAATATAGTCAAATCTAGAATGCCACAACATAACATTGTGTTGAGACGTCATGGGAGTTTTTGTTGTTTTTACAGGTGGTGTACTTAATTAGGATCTTTAATAGTCGAGACAAGAGTTGGGCTCTTTCTCCGTAAGACGAGATTATCCCGTATTCAGTACTTTACGGGCTCCGGCAATCGTCCCCAAGATACAACGACTAGGCTGCTTCCGAGTTCGTAGCACAACGACCCTCGAAGCTTCAGGCGAACCTTGGAAATTCAGAACTTTCTGAGAGAGGGAGAGAGAGCCTACAATTGCTAATGAATGCAAGTTGTAGTGGGGTGGATGCAAATGAGGGGGGAAGAGCCTATTTATAGGTAAGGAAGGCTGGAATCTGAATGGCTGCCAGGCACTTCCGAGGGGGCACTATGCTCTCACATTTCTAGGAGCCGAGGTACCTTTTTGGCCATCAGTTTTCTGGATGCCCGTAGGTGTCTCTTCAGGGCTCCTGGAAGCTTGATGGTGTCTCTTCAGACACAAGCCTTCCAGGCACTCCTCGTGCCTCTTCGGTGGCAATCTGGAAGCCTCCAGGACATTCCAGTTTTTTGGACGCACGCTGGTGGTCCTTCAACCGTTGGGCCAGCTCGCCTCCCTTCGTGAGCTACCTTGCACGCAGCTCGTAGCTCTCCCAAAATCTGGCAAAAGTCTTAAGGCCCCTCCAGCTCCTCGCGATGATGCGCACGTGCGAAGTGCCAAATGCGTCATAAAGCACCCATTGCGACCTGTATCCAATGCACCATGCGCACATGCACACGCACACGTACATGTGCGAGCGCGTACGCGTGCTCGTGCTCGTTCTCATGCTCGTGCTCGTGCTCGTACTTGGATGGTGCTACACACCATCCTCACTGCGGTCCGAGTTGGCTATCCTTCTAGGTGGTCAACTTATTTCCTAGTCAATAAGGAGCATCTCTTTATAAACTAGAGAAAACTTGTTGCACTTTCCAATGTGGGATTGCCACTTTCCATTTCCACTTTGGGCTTTCCACTTGGGCCTTCTACCATGGACTTTGCATTGAACTTTCATTCAATTTTATTCCAACAATCCCCCATATGAATGATGATTAATGCATGCTAACACTTTTAAGAAAAGTTCCAATGAAGTATCATTGTATCGAGAAAGGTACCTTACGGCTTTGAACCTTCCCTAGTAAAATGCTATCGGATTTACTTGCTGCTTAGTGAACGCGATGTCTTAAACTGGTCAGCTTTTTTATGTAAACCAAGACAATAATATTTACAAAATGACATCTCTAATATCCTTTGGTTCTCACGTTGTGTCCGTTTTGGCCATGGACCTCATCTTGGATTCATAAGTATTTTTTCCTTTTGAAGCGGCCTCCCTTCACACTTATATAGATGATCTCCCATCAAGAGTATCCTGCCATACTTCATATTTTCTTGGTATAGGAATCATTAAAAACATTGACGCTTAACCTTACCACACCTCTGCAGGTTCGTACTTGGGTAGCTTATAAGAATAGGACAGATTC
This sequence comes from Hypericum androsaemum, assembly GCA_963995505.1. Lineage (NCBI taxonomy): Eukaryota > Viridiplantae > Streptophyta > Magnoliopsida > Malpighiales > Hypericaceae > Hypericum > Hypericum androsaemum. The sequence goes on from OZ023183.1 coordinate 9,056,393, forward strand.
CAAGTATTCATCTGAACCATCCATAACTTAGTTGTCTCATTGAACCAAGTTTGTGGGATCTCCACTCATCATGGTTGAGTTATCGCTATGAACGTTCTTTAATGCATAGATTTTAACCCCATTCTCCTTACTACATTATACATTTGATCTCTGTTGATTTCTTTCGTCAAAGGATCAGCTATGTTGTCCTTGGACTTCACATAATCAATGGTTATTACTCCACTTGAGATCAATTGTCTAACGGTGTTATGTCTCCTATGGATATGCCGAGACTTACCGTTGTACATAGTACTTTGTGCTCTCCCGATTGCAGACATGCTATCACAATGTATCAATACAGGGGGCACAGGCTTGTTCCAACACGGAATATCCTCTAGGAAATTTCTGAGCCATTCAGCTTCTTCCCCAACTTTGTCTAGTGCTATAAACTCCGACTCCATTGTGGATCGAGCTATGCACATTTGTTTAGAGAATTTCCAGGATACAGCTCCTCCACCTTTGGTGAACACATAACCAATAGTGGATTTGGAGTCTTTAGTGTCCGATATCTAATTCGCATCACTGTATCCTTCCAATACAGCTGGATACCTCGTATAAAGTATGCCATGGTTCATGGTATATTTCAGATACTTTAGAACCCTTTCCAGAGCTAGCCAGTGGTCTGGTCCTGGATTGCTCGTGAATTTACTAAGGTTGCTAACTGAGTATGCAATATCAGGGCATGTACAATTTGTTAAGTACATTAGAATCCTGATGATCTTTGCATATTTCAGTTGAGATACTGGGTCTTTTCTGTTCTTAGCCAAGTGTAGACTTAGGTCTACCGGAGTCTTAGCTGGAGGTTTGTCAAAAGTATCGAATTTCTTGAGTACATTCTCAATGTAGTGAGATTGTGACAAGACAATTCCTTCAGTCGTCCTAGAGATTTTAATCCCCAGTAGGACGTCAGCTAGACCCATATCTTTCATGTCAAAGTTATTCTTTAACATGTTTATAGTTTTTATAATAAGATCATTAGTGCTTCCCGTGATTAGCATGTCGTCTACATACAGACATACAATCACGTAAGCATCAGGTGTGCCTTTAATGTATACACATTTATCACACTCGTTGATCTTAAAGCCATTTGACATCATTATTCTGTCAAATTTCTCATGCCATTCTTTCGGTGCCTGTTTCAGCCCGTACAGTGACTTGACCAGCTTGCACACTTTATGTTCTTGTACGGGGGCAACAAACCCTTCTGGTTATTCCATATATGTTTCCTCTTCCAGTTTTCCATTTAGGAAAGCTATTTTTACATCCATCTGATATATCTCGAGGTTATATAGTGCTGCAACAGCTATGAGTACTCTAATAAATGTGATTCTTGTGATCGGCGAATACGTGTCAAAGAAATCATATCCTTCCTTCTGTTTGAACTGTTTAGCTACCAACCGAGCTTTGTACTTATCGATTGATCCATCAGCTTTGTATTTCCTTTTAAGGATCCACTTGCAACCTAAAAGTTTGCAACCTGGTGGGAGATCCACGATTTCTCACGTGTGATTTTGCATGATAGATTCTATCTCACTATTGATAGCTTCTTTCCAGAGAGGAGCATCCAGACTAGATAATGCCTCTTGGATTGTCCCAGGTTTATTTTCTAATACGTACGTTAGAAAATCTGGACTAAATAATTTGGCCATTTTGGCCCTCTTACTCCGTCTAGGTTCCTCAGCACCTTGATCAGAGCCTTGTGTAGCTTCATAACTTCTTTTGTTTGAGCTTACTTCTTTCGTTTCCTTTTTGGGAAAGATATTCTCAAAGAATGTTGCATTCCTTGATTCCATGACCATTTCCTAGTTGATTTCAGGGTTTTCAGACTTGTGCACTAGAAATTGGTATGCGCTAGGGGTGAGGAATGTTCGGTCTGATGGATTTCTGCCCAACATTGAACCTGACACCAATGGGTAAAATTCTTTAAAAATGAAACCGATGTTTACATACTTTTCTCTTTCACCGACGGTGTCACAGATCGGCGGTGTAATCACCTAAAGTTCGGTGCGGCGGGTTAACAAAGTCAACAATTTTTCTTTAAAATGGCTGAGTTCGGCCCAGTTGGCCCATGAGTTAACCCAGAAACACTAAACATCATCAACTGCCATTTTTCCAAACCATGTCCAATAACAACAAAATCAACAATGGGCAACAAAAGATCAAAAAAGAAAAATCAATAATTCTAATGCCTAAATAACCTCACCTTGAATAAATAGGGAGTCACCCAAAATGAAACTAAACCCATTACTAGGAGGCGTCGCTTTCCTCGTCGAAAACCTCGCGAGCCAGGCTTAGGGCCCGGACAAGAAATAATGAACAACAAGCAACAAGCATGCAAGAGAGGGTTTGGTGGAGGGAAACCCGAACTAGTAAATTGGCAAAAAGAGGAAAGGAAGGAGGAGGAGCGGTGGTCGCTGACCGGAGGAGCAGCTGTGGGTCGTTCTCCAGAAAATTCAGAGAAAAGGGAGGGCTGGGTTATTGATTCTATGTGCAGCTGAGTGAGTGGGGCTAAGTTTTAAAGGGTGGGTAATTGTATATTTATATTAGGATTAAACGACGTTGTTTATGCATCGGTGTGTCGGTGTCACATGCTGAACAAAAAATGACACCGAACCAACACCGCCTCTTTCGGTTTAGCATCAAAACAAACCCACAACACCATTTTTACGGTCGGGTTGAGTTTTGGTGGTCTCTCGGTGTGATTGGGTTGTCGGGTTTGCGGTTTTTCTCGGGTTCATTCTCACCCCTAGTATGCGCTACTGTTGTGGGCATATCCGATAAAGATGCATTCAACAGTCTTGGGTCTTATTCTCACCCTTTTAGGTGGAGGTATTTCTACCTTGGCTAGGCACCCCCACACTTTAAGGTAACCGTAGGAAGGCTTTCTCCCTTTTCATAATTCATATGGGGTTTTGTCCCTTTTCTTGTGTGGTAATTTGTTTAGAATGTGATTAGCTGATAGCACAGCTTTCTCCCACAAGTTCTGTGGTAAGCCCGAGCTAATCAACATAGCATTCATCATCTCCTTAATAGTTTGATTCTTGCGTTCAGCTACACCATTTGATTGAGGTGAGTACGAAGCTACATATTCTCCCCCTCTATCACTTCGAATAATTTTGATTTTACTGCTAAGTTGATTTTCAACCTCATTCTTATAACTCTTGAAAGCTTCTAGAGCTTCGTCTTTTCCTTTCAAGAGGTGTACATAACAGTACCTCGTGCAATCGTCAATAAATGTGATAAAATACTTTTTACCACCGCTAGTTTGCACTTGTTTCATATCGCATATATCGGTATGAATTAACTCTAAAGGTGTAGTACTTCTTTCCACTGAATGAAAAGGTACTTTAGTCATTTTTGCCTCTACACATACTTCACATTTATTGTTCGGGTCAAACTCCATTTTAGGCAATAAATTTAAACTTACTAACTTTCTTAGTGCGCTCAAATTTACGTGTCCTAATCTATCATGCCATAAGTTAGAACACTCAGCCAAATAAGAAGAATTAACAACTTTATTAGGGCCATTAAAGGCGCATTTGACAGTTATTACATTCATCTTGAAGAACCCCCTCTCGAGGTAACCCTTTCCTACAAAGGCACCAGCCTTGGTCAGAACAAACCTATCGGCCTCGAATACTAGTTTCATCCCTGCTTTGCTCAACAGTGAGCCGGATACTAAATTCTTACGAATGTCTGGGACATGCAGTACATCCTTGAGGGTCAGCTCTTTTTAGGAGGTCAGCTTCAGCACCACCTGGCCTAATCCGACTACGGGTGAAGTCGCAGAGTTATCCATCAACAACTTTCGTCCGTTGATCAGAATGTAGGTCGAAAACATCTCCTTATCTGAACAAATGTGTCGGGTTGTCCTTTATCTATGAACCACTCTCTTGGGTTATCCACCAGATTGGCTTCAAATACCACGGTAGATAAATCTAGCTCAGACAGGTCTTCGACCAGATTTGCCTTCTCACGATCATCCCTCTTTGGCAGGCGACAATCTTTTGCCATGTGACCGGGTTTGTCGTAGTTGTAGCAATTGCCCTTGATCTTCTTAGCCTTCTTTTGCTTTGGCTCTTGCTTCTCCTACTTATTCCCGGGCTTCTTCCTCTTCTTTCTGGTACCACCTTCGGCGAGGTGTACCTTAGCCTCGGAGTTGGTCCTGCCGGTCTTGACTTTAAACTTTCGGTTGTCTTCCTCGATCCTTAGTCTCACGATCAGGTCTTCCAGCCCCATGTCCTTCCTCTTATGCTTGAGGTAGTTCTTGAAATCCTTCCACAGAGGAGGTAGTTTCTCGATCAGAGCAGCCACTTGGAAGGATTCGCTGAGTTACATGCCTTCGGTGTTAATCTCGTGTAGAATCAGCTGCAGCTTTTGGACTTGGTCTATGACCTTCTAAAAGTCCACCATTTGGAAGTCGAGGAACCTTCCGACGATGAATTTCTTCATCTGGCATCCTCCATTTTATACTTCTTCTCCAAGGAGTCCTACAATTCTTTCATAGTCTTGGTACCTGCATAGACATTGTAGAGGGCGTCATCTAAGCCATTCAGGACATAGTTACGACATGGGAAGTCGATGTGACTCCGTGCATCGAGGGCGTTGATCTTCTGTGGATCAGCCTCATTTTCTGCCACCTTCAGAGCCTCTTCCTTCAAGAATCAGACCAGGTTGAGCATCGTTAGGTAGAACAACATCTTCTGTTGCTATCTCTTAAACTCGATACTGTTGAACTTGGCCGGCCTTTAGACGTGGACAGTTCCCGGGACCGCTGGCACTGGTGCTGAGCTTGTTGATGCCATCTTCAAGTACACAGATCTCGTCTTATGATTATTGTATTTACAGGTGGTGTACTTGATTAGGATCTTCAATAGTCGAGGCAAGAGTTGGACTCTTTCTCCGTAAGACAAGATTGCTCAGTATTTAGTGCTTAACGGGCTGCGGCAATCATCCCCAAGATACAACGACTAGGCTACTTCCGAGTTCGTAGCACAATGACCCTCGAAGCTTCAGGCGAACCTTGGAAATTTGGAACTTTCTGAAAGAGGGAGAGAGAGCCTACAATTGCTAACGAATGCAAGTTGTAGTGAGGTGGATGCAAATAAGGGGGGAATGGCCTATTTATAGGCAAGGATGGCTGGAATCCGAATGGCTGCCAGGCACTTCTGAGGGGGCACTATGCTCTCACATTTCTGGGAGCCGAGGCACCCTTTCGACCATCAGTTTTCTGGATGCCCGTAGATGTCTCTTCGGGGCTCCTGGATGCCTGCTGGTGTCTCTTCGGACACAGGCCTTCTAGGCACTCCTCGTGCCTCTTCTGTGGCAATATGGAAGCCTCTAGGACATTCCAGTTTTTTGGACGCATGCTAGTGGCCCTCCAACCGTTGGGCCAGCTCGCCTCTCTTTGCGAGCTACCTTGCATGCAGCTCGTAGCTCTCCCAAAATCTTGCAAAAGTCTTAAGGCTCCTTCAGACGATACACACGTACAAAGTGCCAAGTGCACCACAAAGCATCCATTGCGACCTACGTCTAATGCGCCATACGCACACGCATGTGCGCGTGCGCGTGCTCGTGCTCGTGCTTGGATGGTGCTACGCACCATCCTCGCCGTGGTCCGAGTTGGCTATCCTTCCAGGTGGTCAACTTATTTCCTAGTCAATAAGGAGCATCTCCTTATAAACTAGAGAAAACTTGTTGCACTTTCCAATGTGGGATTGCCACTTTCTATTTCCACTTTGGGCTTTTCACTTGGGCCTTCCACCATGGGCTTTGCATTGAACTTTCATTCAATTTTATTCCAACAGTTCTGACCTGGGAAGAACCATCACTATGTAAATCTTAAAGTTCAACATCTGTGATGAGAAACTATTCAACAAATAAGTAGAACGAATAAAGACTTGTCCAAAAAATTAACTAAGTGTGTTGCACTCAATTATCTAACGAAAATCAAGAGCCATTGAAACTTGAACAAAAATTAAATTCGATGAATTTCTGAAGTATATAACACGTCGTATAGAAGTAGGGTACATAGGCTTAATCTACATGAGCCAAACCCTTTTACTTCTACTCGTATATATATATATATATACACACACACACACACACCAACATTAATGGATCTTGCTCGATTTGATACTCACAGGAATTCGACAAAGATTTTGCGTTTCTTTGTCACATAACCTGTCTCCACTGAATTTATCACCCACAATTTAGTGTCCTTCAGTTAAAAGGATGGAACTAGACATATTTAGTTCACTCGTAAGTGAGTTAAATGGGTGTCTCTAGGACTGAGATTTAAACCAAAATAAACTGATAAACTGCCAATTTTTCCCCCACCGTCAACCCACAACACCGTTGGTAAGGGAGGAATAATTATTTGGTCGGTGTCATTTTTATGGACAAATGCTGGTCAGTGACGGGCTCAACAGAGGGCAGAAACCCACGAACCCGAATATTACTCAGCCCTAGGTGTCTCATCTCGTTGACAGTGTAACCTATTGCAAAGTGCCCCTTTGTTCGATGGTTAAAACATTTCATCTAAAAAATGTTAAGATTTTTTTTATTCTTCTTACCCTCCGAACTCTTCTATCATGTTGAGTCTGTTAAGTTTCTCTCTTTTGTTTTCCAAAAATTCAATTTGTCTTCACCACAGTGGTCAACCTTGTTATTGCTCCCACTGGAACGGTAAGATGTCACTGACCCTCTTTAAGCTAAAGGTGACAATTTTCATTTATGCAATATTATAAAATTATCAACATGCACTAGGGTTATTCATATGATCCCATCTTGCATGCATGGAATTCTTTGGATTTCGTGTTCAACATTGAGCATATGCCAGCCATAGCTAGTTTACTGATCACGTTGGACATCTTTACATAGACACTTTTTGGTTAAGTGATCAATAATTGAGTGCATTCCTAGACTATACTATAATCACATTTATAGTCTCTTGAACCTATTGTTCTTTCAGCACATAGCAATCCACGTAGCTTTGAAAAATTATGAAAGTTGTGTGTCAATAATTATTTCAGCAATACATTAATTTACTACGTACTCATAACTTTTAACCTACATTAAAATATTCAATTAATCTCAAATTTGAAGAAAGTCATGGGCATATTTTCCCTCACCCTACGAGATTTAATCTCAAACGGTAAGATGTTAAAAGTTCTTCGCTTAGTAAATTCAAGTGGATATTTCTTATAGTAATAATTAATCGAGACAATATATGTCCTTATTAAACGATAAAATTACTATGGAAAAACTAGAAGTTCTAAACACAATTGTTTAAGAAACTTCCAACAAGACCTAACAAAAGTTTCAATGATTCACGCATAAACTAGGAGGGTTTAAAAATTCATGACACGGACTAGCGCAGATTCGACTATCCATAGTTCACTAGGATACAAAAATATGTAAAGATATTCCTTAGGGCAGAAGCAACGTCCTTTTCGACCACTTCGCAACTCCATTGGTGCATTAAAGGCAATTTCCTGTAAAATTCCCCTACTGCCCAAATGTCCAATCATACGCTTCAAAGCGCCTATATATTTGCCTTGTCCAAGAAGTAGGAAAACTTCAATGTCTTCCTTTATCTTACAAGAAGATGTTTGAATATTGTTCGCCAATCATATCCGCACTCATAACCTCCAGCCCAAATACACTCTTGTATCTTCTTGTGAACATAAATTATGTGCTCTTAAAATACCTTTATGCTATCCTTATGCTCCCTCCAGCAGATACGACACTACAATATCTTACGCTGCATGTTGCGTATATTCCCAACTCGTGCTTTGGAAAAAAAATTTGGAGCAGAGTCCTTTTGACAATCATCGTAAACCTGCAACACGATGCATAAATTTTGGGTCAATACTCATATTTTTTCCAAAGATCGCAAATCACAATTTTGAATCGAAATGATGATGTTATATATCAAGGATGTGTTCAAAATTGTGCTTTCATATGTGATCAATAGGTCATGTTTAATTTTTAATTTTATCGGTACATATACTTCAAAAATATTGAAAATTTAATTTATATATTTTCCGGACCCTTCCAAAAAACATTAGGTTTGTCAAAAAATTATCATAATAATTTTTCAAACCAACATGGTTAAAAAATTTGTATAATCTTTAATACAACATATAAGAACCCATGTTAACCTAAGAATAACTTAAGTCAACTTAATATCCAAGTTAGGCCCAAAAAACCTAACATGGAAGGCCTAACAGTCCATGAGAGCCCGTGTTGACTTTTCCAACTTGGTCAACGCGGGTTGGGCTTTTCAAGATTAGGCCCGGAAGCCTTTTTTATTTATTTTTTTATAATTTGTTGCGGGCCTAAGCCTGTACGAATTTAATTTTGGCCCAGATTTTCCCAAAAATTGGGCCCATCCTGAGTCGGCCCAAAATATAAAAAAATCTGGGCTTTTGCCCCGAAATCATCTTCCTTCTCCCCAATCGCCTCCTTTGCCATCGAAGGATGCTATCGGCCACATCACCTCACCAGAACGGAGCTTCTTGCCTGCCATCTACATAGGCCACAAATGCCGGACTTGGTCTTGCCGGCCAACACTCGGGGTTGGCTTTCACATGGACTAACATGGGAGATGATGGAGGTTGTATTGATAGTAAAATGGATTTTTTTTTTGCCACTCCCAAATGGTTCGCTTTATTTCTCGTCTCAAGTTCTGATGCTCTAGCATGCATAGGCTCCGATCATAGTCCAATCTGCTGCCAGATTAGGGATAAGGATGATGAACCTATTCAATGAATGTTTGGGTTTGAAGCAATGCGGCTACGAATTGAGGATATCCGGAAGAAAGTAGAAGATGGATGAGGTGCTTGTTTAGAGGGTTCGCCCATTTCATTATGCCTTAAAGTGTGCGGGGAGAAGCTCCAAACATGGGGCCGACTCTCTTTTGACACTTGGAGACGAAGAAACTGGAGGAAAAAATTAGAGATATTCAGCAGGCCCCACTAACTTTAACTGGGCGTCAAAAGCTGATGGGTTATTTGGAAAGGAGGGAGGAGCTGTACCGGAGGGAGGAGACCTTGTGGGTGCAATGATTAGCTCAAGGATGGGGATAGGAATACAAAAAATTTCTTTAGAATGTCACATATAGGCAGTCTTGGAATTGGGTAGCGGAGATATGGAATGATGAGGGAGGAGTGGTTCAGGATTTTATTAGAATGTCACATATAGGCAGTCTTTAGGACCTATTATATGTCACTTTTTCCTCTTTGGATTGTGTGCAGGTGGAGGACATCACAGGCTCGGTGACTCCAAAGGTAACGGCAAAGATGTGTTCTATCTTAGAGGCACTTTATACGAGGGTTGATGTCGAGACCACACTTCAATAGATGCATCCTACGAAAGCCCTGGGCCCTGATAGCATGCCCCCTCTATTTTACCGGAGGTTCTGGGAGGTGGTTAGTAATGATGTGGTACACTCGGTCCTTGTCGTTCTGAATGTTGGTGCTGATCCCTCTACTCTTAATCATACAATCATTGCATTGATTCTGAAAGTGATGAAGCCTATTACCTGTGCAGAGTTCAAGATGATTAGTTTATGTAATGTAGTTATGAAGCTAATTACCAAGACAATCTTACTATAATAAAGGAAATATCATTTTTAGATGGTTTGGTGCCACACATAAAAATGTCTAAACTACCCCCAAACCCAAAACCACAACTCCAAACCCAAATCCCAAACCCAAAACCCAAACAAAAAATCCAAAACCCAAAACTCAAACCTAAAACCACCGACCCCCGGACCATCGGACACTCGAAACACCAGACCACGGACTCCCGGACCAGACCACTGGACCACAGACCTCCGGACCCTTGGACCCCCGGACTACAGATCCCACACCACCGAACCTCTGGACCGCAGACCACCGAACCACGGACCCTTAGACCCCAGACCACTGGACCCCAGACCACCGATCCTCGGACCACCGGACCACAGATCCCTGGACCATGGACTATAGGACCACCAGACCCCTGGACCTTAGACCATCAGACTCTGGACCACCGCACCATGGAGCCCCGAACACCGAACCAAACCACCTGGCTCTAGGACCCCCAGACCACCGAACCCTTGGATCCCCGGACCGCAGACCCCCAGACCACGGACCATCAGATAACCAAACCACAGACCCCTGGATTGCGGACCTCTGACCACCGACCCCCGGACCATCAGACCCCGGACCACCAGACCACCGGACCCCTTGACCAAGGACCCATGGACCTCGGACCAGACCACGGACCTTTGGACCCTAGGACCCCTGAAACACCGAACCACATACCCTGGACACCGAACTCCCAAACCCGCAGACCGCGGACCATTGGACCACCGAACCACGAACCCCCAGACTGTAAAACAACGATCCCCGGACCCCTGGACCACAGACTCTCAGACCACATGACCACAAGACCGAACTACCGGACCACGGACCACCGAACCATAGACCTTGGACCACCTGACCACCGAACCATGGACCCAGGACAACTAGACCACCAGACCCCCGGACAACCAGACCATGGACCTCCAGACCGTCGGACCCCCAAGCCTCGGACCCCTGGACAACCAGACTGTCAGACCCCCGAATCGCTGGACCCTCGACCCCAAACCCTATAATCACTGGATCGCCAGACCCCCGACCCCCCGACTCTGGACCCCCCCGACCATGGACCCTGACTCCCGGAATCTCTGACCCCGTTCTTTTTTATTTTTGTACAGCTTAAAAAGAAAATATTGAAAGATATATTTTGCAGATTTTGAAATAGAACAGCACTCGCATCGCGCGTACGTATTGACTAGTAACTAATAGGATGAAGCATTTCCTACCTGAGATTATTCATGAGAATCAAAGAGCTTTTGTCATAGGAAGACTAATTACTGACAATTCTCTTATAGCTTTTGAGATTTTCCATTATCTAACGAAGAAGATGATGGGACTGAAAGGCTTCAGTGCTTTAGAATTGGACATGATGAAAGCCTATGAGTGTATAGAGTGGCCGTTGTTGGAGAAAATGATGGTTGTTCTTGGTTTTTCATCTACTTTTGTGGCTTTGACCATGCGTTGTGTTTATACTGTGCAGTATGCAGTACAGGTGAACAGAACAGTAAGAGAGTATTTCACTCCTAGTCGGGGGCTGAGGCAGGCAGATCTACTCTCACCATACCTGCTTCAAGTATGTGTTGAGGGTCTTGCGACTACATTACTTTGTGTGGCAAAAGCTGGTATCATATATGGCATCCGACTTGCTCGATCGGCCCCAGCCATAACACATATTTTTTGGCGGATGACTTCCTTCTGTTTGCCAGGGCCACAGAGACTGAGCTTGATGCTATCCTTAGTATCCTATCTATATGAAGATCTAAGAAGGAAGGAGGCATGAGTTTTCCAAGGTTGCACAACTTTAACAGAGTTATGATGGCCAAGTAGGCCTAGCGCCTCCTCAGCGCTCCTACGTCCCTGACAGCCCGAGACTTCAAGGCTCGCTATCCACACAGCTCCCTCTTTGATGCCTTACCGGGTTTCACCCCTAGTCACGCCTAGCGCAACATTGCGAATGGAATTACAGTACTGCATGAGGTGTTGGAATGGTGAGTTGGGGACGACACCTCGATAAACCTATGGTCAGATAGATGGTTGCTGAATTCTCCCACGGGGTACTCCACTTACTACAAGCCGGGAAGCGACAGGTATCAGGTTGTGGCTTACTTGCTCTGCGAGGGTTCCTTCCGATGGGATGGGGAGTTTGCGGACACCTTATTCTCCGCAACTGATGCTCGGCATATTAAAGTATTCATCTGAATTTCAGGCAACCTCAGGACGTTATTCAACGGAGATTTACACCACATCGGCGAGTACACAGTAAGAATCGGTTATCACTTTGACTTTGAGCAATGGTGAAATACATCTCTACATAGTAGATGTCCGCAGGGGAGCAAAAACTTCTTGTCTTTACGTTGGAATAAATTTTTCCCTAATCGCTTAAAGATCTTGCATGGGCTATTGATGATAACTTGCCGGTCAGTTACAACTTGCTGCGTCGTAGAATGCAGGTTGATACGGGATGTCCAGTCTGCCAAGCAGGGAGTTCATTTCTCGACCTCAGCGACCCCCTCTTTTGCGGAGGCTTTTGAGGCTCTGGTTACCGGAATGGACGTTGTCAGGCAGGCAACGGTCGTCGTCGTTATCTTCTGACGTATCTGGAAAATAAGGAATCAACTTGTCTTTCAACCAGAAGACTAGGTAGACGCATAGAAGGAGGTCATAAAGGCACTTGCGTTCCTTGCTGGTTTTCAAGAGGCAAACCCACGACCACTAAGGAGAGGCGCACAGCAGCACCCGTCATGGTTACCACCTCCATCAGGGGTGTTAAAAATCATTACTGAACTGAAGTGACCTATCCGTTATAGTGGAAGATTGTCGGGATGCTGCTATTTCTTTCGAGGAGTGCAACTTTAGCTTCGTACGAAGGGAGGCGAATACAATTGCCCATCATCTTACAAAGTTTTGCATTCCCCCTGTTGTTTTTTAACTTTTTTCAGCTCTCCACCGGACGATGTACATCCTCTCTTGGAGATAGACCAATCGTAATCCTTTTCTGATGTAATGAAGTAATCATGTTTCCCTCAACAACAAAAAAAGGCAGAATTATTTTGATTAAAAACGTTAGCAACTCTCTCTTCTCTTGGTTTTATGGAACTTTCTGAACACAGCAATGTAATTTCGTTGAGTTTTACTCAACTTACCAAGCGGATTTCCATCCCTGTTTGTGGTGCTATCACATATCAAGGTTCATTGTTTCAACTCAAGCAACTAGTTGCGGTCTTATACTAAGGTTCATGTTTGGTTGTGAGCATCGGGTCGAGATCTTCCATCACGAATTGATCTAGAACGATATGAGATTCAATGTTTCATGGACGAGTCTCGTCGCATTGTTGGCGGAGTTTGTATTAGTTTATTCTGCCCAGGCGTTCTATGACTATGTGGCGAGCAAGACATGGGTGCCTCCCTACTATAAAGGCATTACGCTGGAAAGGTTTTGTTACCATCTTTTTGTTCACTTTGTTTTGCAGGTGAGGAGAGCTTGGATCATTTGTTGGCTACATGTTCCTTCTCAGTGGCGGTTTGGAAGAAGGTTTTTTATGCTTTCAGATTTAGTTGGTGGAGTGGTGCTAGCTTTGCCGAGCTGGTGGTCAGGACAACGTAGTGTAATTTTAGCCCCCAGCTACATGGATTATGGAGAATGGCTTTTGTCTCCCATTTGGCCAGAACGTAACAAGCGTATTTTTTAAGACACAAAGCGCAGGATTGAGTCTCTGGTAGCTCAGGTTCGTGCCTTGGTGACTGAAGGTTTGATGCTGGACTTGGGCCGTATTTTTTGTGCTCTTTTTTCTAATGGATAGTGTTGGAATATCACCCAAGATTAACATAATTAGTCCAAATCTAATTAATTGACCTCCACCTAATTTAGTGGACAAGCCACTAATAATTAGTGGACTTGTCCACTAATGTTTCCACTAATAATTACCACTAATTTTGGTTAGTGGAGTGAGCACCTTTTTCATGGTAATGGTGGAAATCTCTCCTCCTCCTTTAAGAAGGATGGAGGAAGAACGAGGGGATGGTGGTGTCGGAGGTGAAGAGAATTGGAAACACATTAAGGGAAAAATATGTGATTGATCCCTGTGTTCTCGAATCGTCTCCAAGGCAAATAGAGGTCGTGGAAATTGTTCTTGACTCCGACATACCGTGAGTAAGAACCGACCGGTGACAAGAACCCGTTACGATCCTGTGGATAACTGCGCTACAACAAGTAAGTGTATTTATGTTTAAACGAATTCATTCGTGAATTTATTTAACGTTAATTTTGATTCGATTTCTAGATTGTATTATGTTATAATCCACATGTATATATGTACATATGTGATAGTAGAAATCTTCATTGGTATCAGAGCTTGATTAGTTCTTGCTCTGGATACTATTTGATTTTTGATAATAAAAATTATGTGTAATTTTTGGATCAAAAAATTCGTTTTTATTAAACTGTTCTAAAGATAACAGTTTCTGTTGTACTTGTGTGTACACTTGGCAAATCTCTAGGGGTTGAATTGAATTGTGGTTCAACACGCGCATCAAAGGACTTCGTCCTTATTTGCACACGGTTGAAAATCCCAGGGACTAATATGAAATTTGTACGCGTTGAAGAGATAATGCTTTTGTCCTTATTGTGCAAACTCGTGTAACCCTGAGGGACTCGATTGATATTTGCCAAATTCCAAAATCGGGAAGAACCCTAATTTCGCCCGTTTTTCCCCAAATCAACATCCGACGCAATCCGATCAAATACGACGTTTGGGAGGCCGGAATTCGCATTTTCTCGAGTCCCCGACGAGTCCCCGACGTCCTCTTACCGTTATCTCGCGTCGACGTCGCCGAAATCGAGAGTTTGAAGCCGGCGACGCCGGAAGAACGCGGGAGGGAGAAGATGACGGCGATGGCGATCGGGAGCATGACGGCTCACAAGGATGCTATCGATGCACTCGTGAGACCATGGCGAGTCCGTTGAGACCGGTCTCACCCGTCGCTTTGCCGTCCTCTCACCGTGGTCGTCGTTTTTGATTTCGGAGTCGGTCGCCCGTTTTGGTTTTTTCCTTCGTTCGACGAAGGAGAAGGAGAGGGAGAAGGAGGAGATTGTGAGAGGGGCAATTCCGTAATTTTACGGATTTTTGCCGGAGTATATATACTCGGTAAGGGCAAAACCGTAATTTCGTAAAAAAAAGGGGACGCGGTTTTGACCGTGGGTCAACGCGTCTCGGGCCGTTTACGTTTTTTCTTTGGGCCGTTTTTGAATTTAAGGGGCCCAACCCACATTTTGACTTTTAAAGTCAATGCGAGTGTGGGCTTTTGGGCCAATATGTTTCAACGCGGCCCATTTGACTATTTTGATTTAAATGAGTCTATTTTTTAGACTTGGTTGAATAAAATGAGTTTTATTCACATAAAATTTTGATTTTAAAATTATTATGATAATTTTAAAAATCAATAATAATATATTTTAGAATGAGTTCTAAACTATATTTAAACCAATATTTTTAGAATTAAGACACTAAAAATATGGAAAAGATTATAACCTATAAGGATCACGCAATAAAAGACTATATCGTGAATATTTTTGGTGCGTTTTATCATTGATATGATTAAAATTGTGATTTTAATCAATTGAGACTACTTGTGAGTTGACCCAAATAATTTGCATTATGATGCAGGTTATCAATGAGGATGAAGTGTTGTCCAAGAAAGTGTGATGCACCTGTACTTGTTGCAAAGGCACAAGACATGCGCCGAAAGATATTAAAGCGTCGTATCTCTTGTTGTGTGCACAAAGATAATGAACAAGTGCTTACCGAGCATATTGTATCTTGGCTGGAGGTTATTATAGTGGGTATAACTGGGTATTGATGTTCATGGATCTTCTAGCTATGCTAAAGATTACGGAAGATGTTGACACTTTTATTTCTCCAGTACTGGGACTACTCACAGAAAGCTGTGGAATGTCTGGTTACATATCTAGATGGGAAGGGAATTTTAGAGGAAATTCCTCATAATAAATCAATGAGGTTGCGAAGTGGGCATACAGTACGTCGCTTCTGTGCTCATGAATATGTTCATGAATTCCCATATCCTAGCAAATGGACAATCATGAATTCTGTTCCAGCCCGTGTCGTATATAGAGATATTATCTTTAATAATGCGTAGATTTGTAGTATGGGTTTAAATCTTGTTGGAAGTTTTTTGTACATATGTGTATAAAACTTCATGTATTTTTTCATGATTGTAATAACAATGCATGTGTGTTGTTGTGATTAAATAATTTTTTATTTAATTGCTTATGATTACAGCCATGAGAAATATCCACTTGAATTTACTAAGCGAAGAACTTTTGACATTTGAAGTTTGAAATTAATTCTCGAAGGGTGAGGGGAAGCATACCCGCGACTTTCTTCGAATTCGAGGTTAATCGAGAACTTTAATATAGGTTAAAAGTTATGAGTGTTTAGTAAATTATTGTATTGCTGAAAAGATTCTCGACATACAGTATTCATAATTTCTCAAAGCTATGTGGATAGCTATGTGTTGAAAGAACAATAGGTTCTAAAGACTATTGATGTGATTAAAGTCTAATCTGTGGATGTACTCAATAAATAAGTTGATCGCACAATGAAAAAGGTGTCTATGTGAGATGTCCATTGTGATCAGCAAGCTAGCTATGGCTGGCCACATGCTCAAATGTTGAGTATGAAATTCACACTGTTCCATGCCTACAAAATTGGATCATGTGAATGGCCCTAATGCATATTGATAATGTTATGACATTTCATGAATGCAAACTGTCATCATGAGCTTAAAGAGGGTCGCCTCTTAGCAATCGAAGTTTATCATGAGGTGTATGCGACTAGTGTTTGTTCCAGTGGGAGCAAATAGTAAGGTTGACCACTCTGGTGAATGCAAATGGAATTTTTTGGGAAATAAAAAAGTGAAACTGAACAGACTTAATCCGGACTCAACCCGAAAGAAGAGTTCTGAGGGTGAGAGGAATGTAAAGATCTAACATTTCTGAGCTGAAATGTTTTAACTGTCAAATGAAGGGCACTATGCAATAGGTTGCACTGCCGAGAAGACGAGACGTTCATTTAACTAACTTATGAGTGAATTAAATGTGTCTAGCTCCACCCTTCTAATTGAATATCACTTAATTGTGAGTGGCAATTCAATAGAGATAGACCATGTGACAAAGAAATATAAAATATTTGTCGAATTTCGATGAGTACCAGTTGGAACAAGCTCCATAATATATACACGAGTAGAAGTTAAAATGGTTGGCTCATGTAGACTGAGCCTACATACCGTGCTTCTACATGACATGTTATATACTCCGAGAAATTCATGGAATTTTATGTCTGTTCGTGTTTTTACTGACTCTTAGTTTCCATTGGATGATTGAGTACATCACACTTAATTAATTTTTTGGATAAGTCTTTACTCATTTTAGTTATTTAATGAATGGTTTCTCATCATGGATGTTGATCTGTGAGATTTACATAGTGATGGTTTTTTCGTGATCACAACTCTTCTAACGTCTCGAGATGATGTTATGTTGTGATATTATAGACTGGGCCAAATTGGTCAAGAACGCATGAATTGTCTTGTGTAGGCAGGATTAAAGGGTATTTAGAGAAAGCTGTATTTGCCCACATGCGAACGTTTCTAGATGGAAAAACCTAAATGAGAGCCATTTGACAAAATAAATAGATATGATTGTTCAGTATAATTAATTCATTCTGACGTATGTGGACGAGTAAATGTGAGGGCAAGGCATGGGGCCTATTATTATTATTTTATCACATAGATGACTATATTTAGATATGGTCAAATCTATTTGATTTCTCACAAGTCTGAAGTTTTGTGTAACTTCAAGGCATTCGTGTATAATGTTGAGAATCAATTTGATCTGAAGATCAAGACCTTACAAATTGATTGTGGTCATGATTATCTTCTGATTTAAAATTTTCATGTGATAAAAATAGATTGAACATGAGTGGTTCATTCCTTACATATCTCATTAGAATGAGATAGAGGAAAGAAGGAATTGAATTCTTCTTGACATGATTAGACATGTGATAGCGGAGGTAAATTAGCATTTATCCTTTGATGGATGTACGATCCATACCGCCACATATATTCTAATCCTTTATTCTGCCCTCTAAATATGTCACTTCTACTCCTCACCAGTTGTAGATAGGTCGACGCCTTGATCTAAGCAAGTTAAGACTGTGAGAGTAGATTTTCTTACGTCCATCTGTGTGAGTATCTTACAAAGAGTGTCTTTGTTGAATACTCATAAGTATCTGAGTGATACGTGTTCATGGGTGAACAACGCAATGGACAAGTGATATAAATTTTTACCACGAGACTTCATATTCTTGGAAAATAAGTTTTCTAAATTGGGAGAGGTGAATAGCGACTTGCCTTGTTTAAAACTGATGAGCTAGAATCATCTGGATCACTCCTTCCGAGTGGGAGAATTATGGAGGAGGAAGATTTATGATTTACCACCTCTAGCTGATCCGGAAGTTCATGATCAAAATGATCTGGAGGAAGATTTACTACCTCTGGCTGATCCAAAAATTCATGATCAAAATGAATTTCATCTCATTATGAGTATGAAGGATCTTTATCTCAGTGGGAGTATGATTGATCTTTATCTCAGTGGGAGTAAAATTCTAAAATTCAGTGTGAATTTGAAATATAACTTCTGTAGGAATACGATTCCAAATTACGATGAATATAAGAGATGTTTATCAAAACTGGAATTTTGTGAAGCTAAAAGAATAAATTTTTCACGCTAACGACTTAAGGTCGAAGGTGTGGGAAATACTCTCTTAGCAAATCCTATAAGATGAGAATGAACACAAGTATATTTCTGATGCTCTATCGGTTCCCAATTAGAATGAATTAGTTAGAGCAATGAAGAAAGTTATGACTTTCATAAAACAAAACCATGTTTAAGAACTGGTTAAATGTTGACCTACCTAAGGGGCGTAATTTGAGAATTAATAGATTCTTGATCACAAAGCATAATAGACTTGCTTAGCTGTCATAGAATTCACACAACGTGAAGACACTGACTATGAGAAGTCATTCTCAGTTGTTGTGAGATTCATGCCTTTTAAGTTTATTCTGGCTATAATGACTTGCTTGATCTAGAGCTACATCAAATGGATGTAAAGGCTGTACTTCTCGGTGGAGAATTGGATGGAGAAACCTATATAGTTCAACTAGAGGGTCAAATCCAAAAGAATGAGGTAGTAAACGTAGAGTTTGCTAATGTTGAGATTTGCTCATGGCCTCATACAGTCTTCAAGACAGTGTTGTACTCGTCGTTTTGATTTCGATCATGTCATATGATTTTGAATTAATTGACAAGTACTATGATGTCTATTTTAAATGCTCAAGAAAAAGTTTGTCATTGTATATTGTATGTAGATGGCATACGAATAGCCAGAATTAACTAAAGATATCTTAACAAGGTCAAAGTATGATTTTTAGCCAACTTTGAGATAAAAGGTATGAGAGAGGTTTATTACATACTCGGAATTAAGATTTCGAGGAATCGTTTGAGTTGGACGATTCAAATGTGATGACAGCAACCTATTATATGCCCTAGTAGTCAAAAGGTCATTTTCTAAATAAAGACTTATATCCAAAAATACCTCAGAAGCTAAAGGATGTGATAGATGTCCTTTAAGCGAATGCTATGGATTGTCTCAATCCAAGCAAAGCATATTGACAAGCGGTCAAAGAAATTATGAAGTACTCAAAAATGATTATAGAATCATCATTGAGTTATCAAGTCAAGACTTGATATTAAGGGGTTATACTAATGCCTATTGAGCAAGAGATGTGAAAGTATGAGAATCCATATCAGGATTTATTCTTCTTGCTAATTGGAGTAGCTATCTCGTGGAGTAGCTATATATAGACTTGTGTCTATCTCCAAGTGAGCTGTAGGGACAGACTAATTTATTTCTATAGCTGCTATGTAAGAAGTGGTATTATTAAGAAGAGTCTTAATCTATTTATCCCTAACGACCTCAAGAGAATCAGTGAGCAGATTCTTTGCGAAATAGTTGTGTGTAAAGAAATGAGCATGAAACACATATCTACATGAGATATGAAGGCAGATCCAAAGTTGTACCTCAAATGTGTTTTGAGAAACATGTCAGGTCCCAGGATTTGCGAGTGAGTTATTTGTGCTCGTATAGCATCTGTTGAATTTGCTATTCAATGAAACTTGATGCTATGTCAGCAATACAGATGTAAATGTTATTTTGAGTGACATTTACTCCAATGCATGTCAGACAGAGAAGTAGCCCACTCACACGGGTGTTTACCTCAGTGGGAGTCAGTGAGTTGATTCTTGACTGGGATGAGGCAATTTTAGAACATCATGAATTATCGAGTGCCTGTTCTAAAATATGAATGCCGTCTTGCTTAACTACAAGAGCAGTCTTGTTAAAGCGCAAGATTATGTGTAAGCAATAATTGCTACATTAAATGAGTTCTTGGAACTTATTGGATTATAAGGAATCCAACGGTGAGAAGTAAGTGGAACTTACCATAATTCTGTCTAGATAGCCTAGAGTAGTCTTTGTGTAGACTAAAGCTGTTGTTTGTAAACATCGAAGCTGATGCTCTAGTATGGTGTTATTTGCCAAAGACATGTGCTCCTTTAACAGGAAAGAACACCATAGCACATGAATTGTATCATGTGTGCTCTTCGACCAATGGATGGGAAATCAATTTTATTAATTAGTGATTTCAGTTTCCCTGGTGTGAGACCAACTCCGAAAACTATGGTTTCCGGAACTCTACCCTTAAGATCCTAAATATATTTTGGAAATATGATTCAGTGCTGCTAGCTTGGAAAGTCTTTAAAGGGTCATGTTTGATTCGACCTGGCAAGGCTGACTGGAAAAGCAGGCTGGATCATGATGGAAAAAATATTGTTAAGGGAGAAGGTTCTTTATTGATCACATTTGAAAAGCTTCGTGGTTCACTGGTGCACCTATTGTATTGAGAGCAATACAATAGTGAACACGAAAAGATTGTTTCTGAAATCACATGTGGAAACAAAGAATGTGAGATGAGACCTAGGGTAAGGCATACTTTACGTAATGGAGGTATCGAGATGCTATCATTCAAGTGGCCGAAATGTGCTCTTGAGTTTAGCTACGTGCACTCGATGTATGCTGGTCGCACGAAATATTTGCCTATCACGATAAGAGACAATATTGAATATGTTCAATCATGTGTGAGTGGGAGATTGTTGGAATATCACCCAAGATTAACATAATTAGTCCAAATCTAATTAATTGACCTCCACCTAATTTAGTGGACAAGCCACTAATAATTAGTGGACTTGTCCACTAATGTTTCCACTAATAATTACCACTAATTTTGGTTAGTGGAGTGAGCACCTTTTTCATGGTAATGGTGGAAATCTCTCCTCCTCCTTTAAGAAGGATGGAGGAAGAACGAGGGGATGGTGGTGTTGGAGGTGAAGAGAATTGGAAACATATTAAGGGAAAAATATGTGATTGATCCCTGTGTTCTCGAATCGTCTCCAAGGCAAATAGAGGTCGTGGAAATTGTTCTTGACTCCAACATACCGTGAGTAAGAACCGACCGGTGACAAGAACCCGTTACGATCCTGTGAATAACTGCGCTACAACAAGTAAGTGTATTTATGTTTAAACGAATTCATTCGTGAATTTATTTAACGTTAATTTTGATTCGATTTCTAGATTGTATTATGTTATAATCCACATGTATATATGTACATATGTGATAGTAGAAATCTTCAGATAGGAAGCGGCAGGGTTTTTTACAAAGGCTTCCGGCTGCAACTACATACCCTAGGTTTGTGAGTTATGGGTATTTGTGTTCTTTCCGGTTCTCTTACACGAGGTACTCCGAGACTAGGAGGAAAGGCGATCAGTTTATTGGCCTATTGTTTGGTGGTTGACCCCCGAAACTGCCAATTTATGGGACCAGCCGGGGATAGATGTTTGTTTGACGATTAACTGGCCTGTTGGCTGGGGACGTCCCTCTAGGTTGCCCGACCTGTAGGGTCAACAGAAAGTAAATTATAGGTTGATCGGGCTCTTCTCTGGTATACTGATCAAAGGAACCTCCTGTTTGATTGCCCAGGATGTGGGGCCACCGGGAGGTAGATTGTATGGAATATTTTATGTTTTTCTTTTCTTTTTATTAATGAAGATCTTTTTCCTGCCAAAAAAAGAGAGTTCTCATCATATATTTATTTTCACTATGATAATTCTGGTTGTTCAAGAGTGGATTACAAGCACACAGGTTGGATTCTCACTCGGATAAAGGTAAAAGAGAGATGTTTCACTAAAAATATCAGGAAGAGGTTGATCGGAGCTCGCGATGTGGCGATCTCCTTGCATTTGTGAATTGTTCGCCATCAGCATCTCTTTGAAGCTTCGCACCGAAGAAAAATCTAGGATGAAAATAGTCTAGAGCTTTTCTAGAAAACTAAAGTGAAGTGAAACGAACTAGAACACGAGCTTTTTTTAAGCAAACACTTACAAGAAGCCATGGAAGAGCTCTCAAAAGTTTTTAGCTTGGTTGATATCTCTTTCGCCTCTTCACGATGCGGCTATACAAAGATTGGTGGGGTTCTCTCCGCTTTTGTGTGGGGGTTTTATACCCTTCGCATAGTTGTACATAATACCAAAATTAATATAATTTTATTTTTTCAAAATTTTTTTTTACAAGAGGCGAGGAATAAGAGAGGAAAGAAGAAATAATTGCTTTCTTTTATTTGAAAATCACGTCGTCTCCTCCCGCTAAGACTTCTATATTGCCTAGAGTTGCACAAAACGACCTCGTCTTTTATTATGCAGAATGTGAAAAGACTAACTTGCCCTTCCAGAACACACGCTTTGCACGTGACTCGGCTCATCTTATTTCCCGCGCGCACCTTTTCGTCTCCTTAAATACGAAATATCAAACGGTCACCTCTCCAACAACAGCTTCGACTTTTTAGCTGCATCTTCGGTTGTCTGATCACCATGATTCGACAGGAGATGAGCTTACCTTAGTTAAATTCTCTTTTTTTTTCTCGTCACTAAATCATCTCTACTTTTTTTGTTTCGTTTGTGTTTTTCATTGATGGCTTTGTTATTTTTTTTTTCTCTCTCGTTGGTAGGGATGGCAATGGGCAGGATCCGGGTAGGATCTATAGGACCCAGATCCTTACCCTCTTTTTTGAAGGTCGACCCAGATCCTTATCCTTATCCTCTTTAAAAATATGGATCCGGGTAGGATTCGGGTCCTAAAATACCGGGCAGGATCAGGGCGACCCGCGGGTCCGTATTATTTAAAAATTAAATAATTTTACAAAAATTAAGCCATACTTGTTCGCAATAGCGAAGCATTCGAAAAATGAGAATGCAATTTATTAGTTTGCTAAAATAAGTTAATATAAAAAAACAAATACAAAATTTCAAGTTGATATAATAATTGAATGGTAGAATGTATTAGAAGGTTGGAAACTTGGATTGATATTATGTAGGTTAAAGTTTTTTCATCATTCCTCCTTTGGCAATTTGTTATTTTTTCTTGGATATTTAAAGCGTCACAGACAACAATACTAGCCTACTTAATGGGTGCTTCTTTTGGTTGAATATGTGTTCACTTTCTTTACCGATTATAATATATTGATATTTGATACTTCGGTATCTTTACCAATTAAGATGTAACTTTGATACTTTAATATTTTGGTACTTATAACAACTTGGTTGAATAAAATTTATTTATAAAAAAAATTCTAAATTGGATACTTGTGATGAGAATGTGGTACTAATTTTAGTAATTAATATATTTATATATATTATTTTAATATTTAAAAAAAATTCGGGTAGGATCCGGGTAGGATCCTATAAGTCCATATCCATGCCCTTATCCTTTTTAAAAATAAGGATCCGGGTAGGATTCGGGTCTAGACCCGGTCAAAGTCAACGGATCTTGGATCCATCGGGTCTGGATCCGGGTAGACCCTCAGGATAAGGGTCAAATTGCCATCCCTACTCGTTGGAACTTATCCAGAGCAGCTCTCTACACCTTTCCTTATCTTTCTTCCTTGCCACGTTTTCACTTTTTTTATCAATCTCTTTCGTTCACTTTTTAATTTTTTGATACATATTTACAATGCACATTCTGGAAACTTAACCAGCTTCAACATATCCTCATTTTGTATCATAATTGAGTTTATTTATGATTTTAATCGGATCGAATCATATTTAGCATACTTTAAAAAATCCGAATCATAAATTTGCAATGCTATTTTTCACTTTACTACCACTTAACTTTCAATCCAATGATACAGTTGGGTATTACACCAACCTACAATGCTTGTCGCTTCGGTTTCTTTGAAATTTAATATTCACTTGCGGGCTCTTTCACATTTTTCTTTTGACGGATCTTTTTCTAGCTTTTGTAGTAATTTGGGAATTAGCCCAGATTCCCATTCGTTAGTTATGTAGTTCCTACAATACAAACAAGTACTCAGATGGAGGCGAAAATGATTTATTCTAACCGAATCAAGTACTTAAAACTGTAGCATTATTAAATATTAGTTTAAAAAAGTTCTAAATCTATGAAATAATAGTAACAGCTCCTTGCATTTATGAACACTGCATAAAACAACCAAGCTATTAGAAAAAGAATTTCAGGATACCATAGCTACAAGTGACCCTTCCGGGAGCATCCCTCTCACCAGTTGAACCCATACTTTGACGAGAATGATTGCCCGTGACTAACTCGAATCTCTCTAAAATCATACCTTTTCATGCAGCCCTGAAACAACCAAGCTATTAGAAGAAGAATTTCAGGATACCATAGCTTAAACTGAATAAGAAAGAAATACAGACCGTTCCGGGAGCATCCCTCTAACCAGTTGAACCCATACTTCGATGTGATAATGATTGCCTGTGACTAACTCGAATCTCTCTGAAATCATACCTTTTCATGCAGCCCTGAAACAACCAAGCTATTAGAAGAAGAATTTTAGGATACCATAGCTACAAGCGAATAAGAAAGAAATACTGACCCTTCCGGGAGCATCCCTCTGACCAGTTGAACCCATACTTCGATGAGATAATGATTTTCCGTGACTAACTCGAATTCCTCTGAAATCATACATTTTCATGCAGTCCTGAAACAACCAAGCTTATTAGAAGAAGAATTTCAGGATACCATAGCTACAAGCGAATAAGAAAGAAATACTGACCCTTCTGGGAGCATCCCTCTGACCAGTTGAACCCATACTTCGATGTGATAATGATTGCCCGTGACTAACTCAACTCCCTCTGAAATTATACCTTTTCATGCACCCCTGAAAAAACTAAGCTATTAGAAGAAGATTTCAGGATACCATAGCTACAAGCAAATAAGAAAGAAATACTGACCCTTCCGGGAGCATCCCTCTGCCCAGTTGAACCCATACTTCGATGTGATAATGATTGCCTGTGACTAACTCGACTCCCTCTGAAATCCTACCTTTCCATGCAGCCCTGAAACACCTGAAACAACCAAGCTATTAGAAGAAGAATTTCAGGATACCATAGCTACAAGCGAATAAGAAAGAAATACTAACCCTTCTGGGTGCATCCCTCTGACCAGTTGAACCCATACTTCGATGTGATAATGATTGTCCATGACTAACTCGACTCCCTCTGAAATCATACCTTTCCATGCAGCCCTGAAACAACCAAGCTATTAGAAGAAGAATTTCAGAATACCAATAACTACAAGCAAATAAACATGTTATTTGGATATCCACAAAAAATAAACATGTTATTTAGATATCCACAAATAAGGCAGCGTCAACTGATGGAAACATCATCCATTTCAAATTCTTTGTTTACTTTCTTAAAGACAGAGAACTAGCCTATCATTTTACTTCAACAGATAACAGTAGAGCTTGTCGGAGTGCAGTACTAAAGAGACTTCCAGTAGGAAGTGTATATTTACAGAAAAGTTAAGAATGTAAAAATGGCCAATAAGCAAACAAGGAAGGATACCAACCTGGAAACCTTTTCCTCTGGTGATACACCAGTGACGTCAACATATTGACCAGGGACAAAATGGCGACCTTTGTGCCACATATATATAACAAAACCCAAATACTGACTTTCTGAAAAAAATCTATTTTTTAAACAACATAATGAACTAATAATTAGAAAACAGGTTTCAAACTTTCAACAATCAACCCAAGCCAAGAGCAGTTGGATTCAGGCACCAGCTAAAGAACTCACTCCAATATAAATCCAACCCCAACAAGCAGCACGAATACGCAAGTGCGAGAACATGATACCAACAAACCAAGTCATCAAGACCAAATACTAGACATCAAACCACAACTTGAGAGTAAATTTTGAGATGGGGGAAATGAGAAAGAGATACCTGCAAGGCAAAGAAGCCTCCCTTGGGCCTTGCCTCGATCACCCGGGAGAGCCCCTCAGTGGCTGCATTGGAAGCGGCGGTCTCGGCACTGAACCATCTCACGTGGACGTAGATAGTGGGCGGGGAGGGAGGCAGAAGCGCCGCGGAATTTAAGGGCAGGAGCTGCTTCAGACGACTAATGAGCCGCCCGGCTCTCGACAGGGCCGACATCTTTCTTTCGAGGACTGCAAGAAAAAAAAAGGTAAATCACCGAAAGTTGAATAGAATCCACTGTTTATACATTTTAGTCACAGTATTTCTCATTATTCAATTTTTTTTTCTTTTTTTTATGCGTTGAAAGAAATATAAAGAAATTGCTATTGCACTCTGGCATAGGAAATCGAGAAGCATGTTGTTGTCTTAAACAGTGAATTCGAGAAGCAGAATCCAACTACAATATGATGATACCCTAAGCATCCAACCCTAAGCTGTTCTCTATTCTTCAAACAGTGAATTCAATATAAGACATGATTTCGATACCCTAAGCATCCAAAACCCTAAACCCAGCCAGAAAATCATCCTCACGGTCGATCCTAATAATCTCACTCGCTAATACTCTTCCCGGAACGTAGCCAAAACCCTCACAGTTGAAAAGGAAAATGTAATAACAGTCGGTCGGAGATATGAACAGATAATCAATCTTGGAAAGTAAAAACGAATTTTTTTCAAAGGCAATAGAGGAACAAAGAATAAGAGTACCCTGTTACGAGGATGTTGCTGGTAGCAAAGGGAGATGAAGAGGCGGGTGAGAACGATGATGTTAGGCCATATAAGCCTGAGTAGTGGCATCGAGTGGGCCTTGTGTAAATCCGTTGTGGGTAGGTAGGTCACACTAGGGCAGCTGAATACCATCCCCTAACCCTGGGATTATGTATATTAATGAAAATATGACCTGGTGGTATCTAGATCATTTATGTCGAGATTATTGAATGGCCGGCTGGTTTGTCTTTGTTAGTAAAATTACACCCACAATTTCTCCTTTCCTAATTTTGTGGGATTTTTTTGGGGAAAGTGGGAGAGAGAGGGGGTGTGATTGTTACAGGATGGCAGAAATATCCATACTTTGAGGATCGGACCCCGTGGGTTGAGGGTATGTTGACTTTGACTAGGTCTAGGGTAGGGTATGAATTTGGGTCTACTTTTCGAGGTGGGATCTAGGGTAGGGTTTGAATCCTATGAATTCCTACTATACCCTTACCATTTTATCCTAATTTGGACCCTACTCTAACTAGACCATACTTCGACCTTAATTAGACCCATTTATCTTTAAATTTTACTTATAAATTGTAATAGAGTTCTCAAATATTCTGGAATATACTCCATGATATCAACTCTGAAATTTGAAGTATATATAATTTTGATTTTTTTTATTGATATATTAGATATTTCATGATTAATTTTCACATATACATTATGATTTATTTGAATTTTATATAAAGAATTAAAATTTTATGTTTAAAAATTATCAAAAATATATTGCATTTAATTCAAGGATCGAACCCTGTAGATCTTGCGGACCTTGAGAGTAAGGGTATAGGTCTAGTAATGAAATTTGTGGAAGGTCTAGGATAGGGTATGGGTCCAACTTTCTAAACTATAGTATAGGTAGGGTCCTATCAATACCCTACCCTACACATTGCCATCCCTAGTTACAACATGATTATTGTAACTCCTTCCCCTTATCCTATGGGATTTTTCTCTTTCTCAAGGGAATAGATTAACACTGAAAAAACCAACATAAAATATGAGAAGAACGTGCTATTTTTCTCTCCCGTACAAAAACTCTCAAGTTTTCACAGCTTTTAGGAGGTGAAAACTTGTCCTTGCTTCATTCATATATGAGCAGAGATTGATCAGTGACAACCTTCATCCAATATCCTGTGAAGAATGCATTGTAGTAGCTATGGAAAAACTACAACATTTATGGCTATTTAATTGAATATATGCAATTTAGGGTTCTTAATTATTTGATCGTTGATCTATGATTAAATTTTTTTATTGGTATCAGAGCCATATAAGTCTTGCTATGATTTTAAATCATTAAATAAAATTATTCTATGTCATTTCTTTGGAAATCCCTTTTCAGAAGAAACGGTTTTCTTGAAATAAAGCTTCTATCGTCCTCGAGTGAAAGTGAAGCAGAGTCGTGGTGACTGAAACGTAGTTATTTCTCGCTGAATGCTTAATGAATTTTGTCCTTTTGTGAACACGGGATGAAGTTTTCTTTACCGTTCAGTAATTATCCCTTGAACATCCCCAAATTGGGGATGATACTAATTCCGGTTAAGAGATTTCTCTCCATTTTTTCCCGATTACCGACGACTATTGATGGTCGTCTAACCCCGATGGCGCGAGAGACTGCAGGATGCGAGAGTCGAGAAGGTCGGACGTATTGATGTTTTGGCCAGAAAGGAAGAGCAGTCGACGAGTGTGTTAAAATTCAAGGCTAATTGCAGTGATGAAGAACATATGAAGAACATGCCGGGTCCAAGAGTTGCTTCCTTCATTTACAAGTTCTAGTCCCAAGAGAGCAAGCAACAAAAGGGCCCATTACTTATAAAGCCCAGACAACACAAGGAAAGCCAGCTGGTTCGCATGAAGCACAATGATAATCGCTCGGGCTCAAATTAACTGGGGACATGAGTAATTTCCATCGAAAGAGATCAAAGAGGAATGAAAGAGTGTTCTAAGTATTATAAAAATATTTAGAGGTAATATCGGACAATTCTATTAAAAAAACTGAAATTTAAATTTAATACAATTAAGGAAATAAATAAAAAGGAAAACAAAACCAACCAATTACCCTAAAATTACGTTAGAGTACAATTAGTAGAAAGACGTCACAACCAAAAATTGAAGAAACAAATCAACGAAGAAGAATTCTTTCCAACAAAACCCTAATCAAATTTTATTCGGCCTTGTTTCCAAAAAAATAAGCCAAGAACCCTTGTCCATACCATGTCAGAATCCAACGAAGAAACAAATCCAAGCTGAATAATTGAAGGTAAATGATTATTGTTTCAATTTTTTCATATAAAAGTTTTATTTACTATATTATTTTTCCCACTGGAATGCAAGTTACAGTTTTGAACTGATATTTGATTATAGTTTCCACCGGAATTTTTTTCCAGGAACACCAACAATGAACACATATGTAGAAAATTAGTATAACGAAGACCAATATAATAGTTTCATGGATGATGGTAATACTCAGATTTAATCATTCGTATTGTTGCATTTGTTTTTCATCCAACAATTTAAAAAAAATTAGCATACCAATACTTAAACTAATGCATACAAGTTATACATCGCATGATTACCAATATCGCATTAGGTTCATACCAGGCTCCTCCCTTGTTCTATGATATTAGATTCTTTCTTCTGTGATATTGATTTCCTACTTCTATGATATTGGTTTCCTTCCACTACGATATTGGTTTTAATTTTTTGTGATATTGGTTTTCTTGTTTTGTAATATTGGTTTTTTTCCACTACAATATTAGTTTCTTTCGTATGTGATATTAGTTTTCTTTCACTACGATATTGGTTTCTTTCTCCTGTGATGTTGGTTTTCTACCATTACGATATTGATTTTCTTCCACTACGATATTGGCTTCTTTCTTATGTGATGTTGGTTTCTTGCTTCTACGATATTGGTTTCCTTCCACTACGATATTGGTTTCATTCTCCTATGACGTTGGTTTCCTACCATTATGATATTGGTTTCCTTCTACTCTAATATTGACTTCTTTCTTATGTGATATTAGTTTCATGCTTCTATGATATTATTTTTCTTCTACTACGATATTGGTTTCTTTTTCCTGTGATGTTGGTTTCCTACTACTATGATATTGATTTTCTTCCACTACAATATTGGTTTCTTTCTTCTGTGATGTTGGTTTTCTACCATTACGATATTAGTTTCCTTCGACTCTGATATCGCTGTCCTTCTACTCTAGTCCTTGTAGCCTCCTACTCTTATATTGGTTTCCTTCTATCTTGATTTTGATTTTCATCCTCTCTAATATTGGTATCCCTCTGATATTGGTTAAATGTAAACACATGTAGATAATATCTGTGAACACATGTAAACCCTAACTCTTGTAGCTATCATCCACCATTTCTTAAGACGCATACAAATCAATATCAGATAAGTACAGTTTCAAGTAACAATAAAAATTCTTGTGCAGGAGAAACAGTTGAGGACATGGAAAATAAAGAATGGTGGAAAAAATTACAATTTTCCATGGTGGACGAGATGCTGAACTTTTACCTCTCTTATGCACACAAAAAAGGATTTAGTGTGAAGAAAGATTATCAAAAATCAAAGAAAATCAAAAGTGTAAAGACTGCAGAGATTTACTATATCAGATATCTCTCCAACAAGGAGGGTGTTCGTAAGAGGTGTAAGGATCATAAAGAGAATGATGCTAGGCTATATGAATTATATCGCAATGTTTAGGGGGTGAATGTTAATAGGCATTTTTTTCGTGGTTTCGAACACTAATCTACGGGGGAGTCCGATTTTGAGTAGTTCTGCATTCCACAAGACTGATATACTGTAACCTTCTTCTAAGCAAGAGTGACAGCAACCAACAGAAGAGAATACCCAAACCAGTTTGACTAAGAACTGACGCATAATTATCTTCCAACCGATAGGATTCAGGACAATGTAAGCCATAATCTACCGATTCGACTCTAAACCAAAATCTGACTCTGTAACCACGAATGCTCAAACTCTAACTTTACATCCAAGTTTGACGCCTAAATTGATCAAATCATGTCATCACAGAATCAAGCACAAAAACTAAAAAAGTAAAGCCAAACAACATCCCCATTATCTTCTCTCGCAGTTCCCAAGCGCAGCTTTATACAACTAAGCACATATCCAACCAAAACCTCGAAGTCAATAACAAGATCACAATCCTTTCATATTTCCAACTAACGAACAAATTATCGTGAAAGTCTTTGCAGTATCGGTCAAGAGCTTGGTTCTCTTGGGGTAGGATGCGTAGAAAAGTCGGCCCTTGAACACCAAGCTCTTGTCCTACAACATACAAATTAACCCAAAAAAAAAGAAACAGCATAAAAAAATCAAGTTTATAAAGATTAGTGCCTACTCTTATGGCTGTGAATGCCACGTCACCTTCCCCGTAGATTAGTGCCTACTCTTATGGCCGTAACGTCAGAAACCTATAAAGATGATGATTGCCTAAAACGCACAGGTGGGGGAAGGCGATGAATATGAAGATTCCCGTAGCCGTCGAGGCCTATGCTTGATTCAATTTTTGAATGGAATTTTTTTATGGTCGGCAAAGGAAATAGGAGATTCGATTATGTTTGGAATTTTGATTCGATTTTGTTTGCAATTTTTTCCGTCGGGAATGGAAATTAAGGGGATGGTGGGGAGACATTTTTTTTACAGGAATGATGGAGAGGAAATTACGAGAATGGTGGAGGAGGGGAGAAAACTTAGCTGTCAATTTTTGGGATGATATGGACTAAAATACTCTCTAAAGGATTTGTACTGTTACATCAGAAATTTTTTAATTTTTATCAAATCTAAAGGCCCAGATTTAGTCCATACCATGGGGATGACTTTCATGTAGTCCTCTCTGAATCCAAATCTGCGGCGCTGGCCACTAAGAGACAAAAAGACAAGGGAATAATTTTTCCCACCTGATCCGCACCTGATCCGAGGGGGGATTATGCTCCCCACTATACAGATTCATTTATTCTCTTTTGATCAGATTCAGATTAAGTGGGGATAAGGGTTGTCCCCACTGAAATGGATCAAAAGGAATAATAACATAATTAGAGGTAATAGTTAAAAATATTATTAACATAACTAATCTACAAATTAGGGTTAATAGATTTAAGAAAAGATTAAAAAAAAATAATAATAAAGCTGGAGCAACCTTTCGTATCCCAATTCAAACCATCGCAGCACCCAATAACCTTTTCGTCTCCCTTTCCCTTGCAAACCAAACCTTTTCTTTATTCCTTCCAAAAAAATTTTGCTCGATCTCTCACGCGTCCTTTCCATCCTCTTCAACTGCCATCACCATCGTTTTGTCATCGCCCCCTAGGCATCACGCTCTTATAGGGTGCAATCCATCATTTGCCTTCCTTGGGAACTTTTGTTTTTTTCTCCTTATTTTATTACCTGTTCTTATCTTCTTATGATTGGTCCTTTGTCTTTGTTTTGTTCGTTGCTTTCTTTGCGTACATGTGTGGGACAGGTTCTTAGAAATCCTTCGGCTTACCATACAAGAACCATCCAGCAGCTATGGCGAGCGGGGATCAGGGACGAGTAGCCGTGCAAGGGGTAGAGGAAGAGGAGGATGTGGTTGATCTTCCCCTCGATCTGGTCGGGGAACAGCAGGAAGAAGAAGATCTGTGCCTTGTGGGTACAGTTTGGACGTAATACTTGTTGGCATGTGTTCTCATATTAGTTTTTATGTCAAGTGCTATTGGTTTGTATCTGATGTAATATTGGTTTGTATGTTGTACGGTATTGGTTTGAATGTAAATTAAAACTGATTTTCATGTGTTCTGATATTGGTTTTCATGTAAAGAGATATTGGTTTTTATCAGATGTGATACTAGTTTCATGTATTCTAATATTTGTCTGAATGTAAATTGATATTAGTTTTCATATGTTCTGATATTAGTTTTCATGTGTTCTCCAGTATCTGGCACACATTTTTGATTGGTATCGATTTTGCAGTAAAACCAAAAATGACCACATCCGAAAGAGGAGCGAAATTATTTGGACATAGACTTGAATCGACCATTGGACGAATGATGAACGTGCCACCATGTTATTAATTATAATTTATGTTTCGAAAGATATTGATTTATCCGTTCAGAAATATTTGAACTTTTTTTTGTTGGGTGGAAATTTCAACTTATATCATAATTGAACAATACTGATATATTCACAGGCAAACCAATATCGCTACACATGCAAACCAATATCAATTCGCAGGCAAACCAATATCGCTACATATGTAAACCAATATCACTACACATGCAAATCAATATCGCTGCACATGCAAACCAACACTTGGGTCAATACGTATGGCTGTAGCAAATTATCTGGTTGCGCAATCATTCTTCTCGAATATTGGTATCTTCTACTGTTATCATATGTTGAGTAACAACAAGAAGAAAAATATGTTAAGTAACAACAACAAGAAAAATATCATATCCATAGACTCCATTAGTTTGCATGTGAAATGATATTGGTTTGCATGTGCAGTCATATTGTTTTGCATGTGGCAGTCATATGGGTTTGTATGTGGCAGTGATATTGGTTTGGATGTGTAATAATATTGGTTTGCATATGAAGTGATATTAGTTTGCATGTGTAGTGATATGAGTTTGCATGTGAAGTGATATTGGTTTGCACGTGAAGTGATATTGGTTTGCACGTGAAGTGGTATTAGTTTGCAGATGAAGTGATATTAATTTGTATGTGTAGTGATATTAGTTTCCAGGTGAAGTGATATTGGTTTGCCCGTGTAATGATATTAGTTTGCATGTGTAATGATATTGGTACACATACAACATTAGTACGTATGTTAAACCAATATCATTCAAAAAAAATGAAGGCCTAAAGAAAGCAACTTACTAGGAACCAAGATAATTACATGAAACCCAAAAAGAAAGCAACTTTATTATTATTTTCAAGCGATCCCAAAATGAGAAGAAGTAACGTGTACATAAATATTTCATAAAATTAGGAAAATAACTACATGAAAATGTCGTCCACCTTATGCTCCACCTTAGCATCCTCAAAGCCCATTTCTTGATTTTCATCATCGTACCTCTTGCATCGAAAATGGCTTGTATCTGACCGTGATATTGGTTTGCATGTGGCCGTGATTTAGCATTAGAAAGACCCGTACACTACATCACATGGGAACGTAGATTCGAGTCTCTCCACTCAAACTTCCATGATCGTGTCCCCATTACAGTATGAATTTTGCCGCTTCAATCCACTGAAACACACACATGCTTATTCTCATATATGAAATTTGACCTTGTCCAACAGACTCAGAATCTTCACCGGAGCAAACTTTTGTCGGTCTGTGGCCTGCATGTAAGGAGCCAAATTAACTCAGCATAACTGAACAACTGTTTATTTAGAAACTGAATTAGCACAGGGAAGGTACTAGCATACTAATGATTCTGGGAGATCACATATAAATAATTTCCCAGAGAACTCCTTCAACCCAGAAATTTGTCGATGCTCACCTCTCTCTGAGATCCCCCTCCTCTTTGTCGTTATCGATCAATGGAAAGCTTCCTCCTCTCTCTCTCTCTCTCTCTCTCTCTCTCTCTCTCTCTCTCTCTCTCTCTCTCAATCTCATAAAATCCCAAAGTTACCGCCTCCTCCTCCTCCTCTCTCTCTAACCAAAAAGTCAGAAGTAGCCAACGGTTAATCAGGAAGGAGGGGAAATGTGCGAGGCCCTCAATGTGGCTGTCGTCGTCATTATCCTTAAAGGACGTCCACTGAGGATCCCTACTTGTCGCTGCCTAACAACTTCTATTCTCTGGTCGTGGTCCCCCAACAGCCCCTTTCCTTTCCGCTCGTCTTTATTGACGGCCGCTAC
This sequence comes from Hypericum androsaemum, assembly GCA_963995505.1. Lineage (NCBI taxonomy): Eukaryota > Viridiplantae > Streptophyta > Magnoliopsida > Malpighiales > Hypericaceae > Hypericum > Hypericum androsaemum. The sequence continues at coordinate 9,091,170 of OZ023183.1, forward strand.
GTCGACAGCACCATTGAGATCCGGCTTATGCGCGAGCTCAAGCGCCACATCGAGGGCCTCCCCAAGTCACCAGCTTCTTGGCGGTTCTTATTTCTCGAGGATCTTATTTCTTACCCGGATTGGATCTACGACGCCTTAGTTGGAATGGGATTCAAATGGATTTTTTTTTGGAAAATAATTCTGGAAGAGGAAGATGAAGAGGGAGAGTGCTACAGATGTTAGAATTCGTGGGCAACAGGCTATGGTGGTTGGGTGTTAACCCTAGTTTGAGATTTGTGGGTTTAAAATTTTGTGAGTTAAAAACCCATAATGTCCTCAATCATTTTGGACTGTTTGATCGATAAAAAAATAAAATTAATCAAATCGAGCAGTCCAGATTTAGTCCCCTCCATGTGGACATCTTGTATGTAGTCCCTACTAAATCCAAAACCCTTTTAATCAGACTTTGTTACATATTTTTGGCTAGTTTGTCTAGGATTTTTTTTTGTATATAAACTCTCCTTGTAGCCAAGTATTTTGTAAGTGTCAATACAACCAAAATTCTCCAACTTCTTTTCTCTTTCCTCTTTCCTTCTTCCATGGACACTTCACCATTACTGGGAAGCTTGGATTCTAAATTCTAATATGGTATCAGAGCATTAAACTCTTTTCCTTCCGCATTTTTTAATCATCTGCTATAATGGCAGAACCCTCTGCTGCAGTGGCTGATTTCAATGTTTTAAAAACTGCGGTCTGACTGGTAGTTCGACCGGTCAGACCGCTATCCGGAACCAAATTCGGGTCAATTTTTCCCTAAAATCCATTATATGGTTCGACCGGCTAAAATTTGGTCAGACTATCCGGTCAGGTACTTCCAGGTGACCCAGTTCGCCCGGATTAGAAAAATTAGTGTTTATTTTTTTATTTTATCTGAGTCAAACAAATTAGACTAATATGTCGAACCTAAAAACTTGTATAATCATTTTTTTTGTTCTTCTAAACTTGTTCAATTCATGTTTGAAGACTTTGTTTGGATAAATTATTTGCTAAATATTTGAACTTATTTAATATTTTAATATTTTTTATGTTAAATTTAATTTATTAAATATTATTAAATTATATTAATATAAAATAGAAGTTCTGGTCTGACCGGTGGCACAACCGGTTAGACCGGGTGAACCAAAAATTTTAAGAATTCCAGGTTGCCTTCCGGGTCGGTTTTAAAAATATTGGCTGATTCCACTGCCCTTCAAGCTCCAGTTGGTGAGTTCACCAACCCCTTTTATGTACATCCAGGTGAGAGTCCCGTGGAGATCCTTGTCACGCCTCTCTTGAACGAGAGAAACTATCATTCGTGGGTGCGTGCGATGAGCCAATCTCTTAAGTCTAAAAAAAAGTTGTCATTTGTGGATAGGAGTATTCCAGTTCCAGGAAGAACGGACAGCTTATACCCAGCTTAGAAGTGCTGCAACACGTTGGTCATCAGGTGGCTCATGCGTTCCATTGAAGCTGAGCTTGGAGAAAGCCTCCTCTGGTACGACACGGCTGCAGACATGTGGGATCATCTCAGAGAACGCTTTGGCCGTGGACATTTCGTGAAGATTGCGAGCTTAAAGCGGCAGATCTTAACCTTTTCTCAAGGTACTCTCACTGTGAACGAATATTTCTCGAGGTATAAGTCTCTTTGGGATCAGGTTATACAGTTTAGACCTATATCTATTTGCAAATGCACTCTTGAAGCACATCTCACCTGCACTGCTACTCTATTAATGGCGGACCATGTAGATCAGGATCATATAATGGGATTTCTCACTGGGTTAAATGAAAACTTTGACAATGTTAGAACACAGATCTTAATGATGGATCCTCTTCCTTCCATTAGTAGGGTCATGTATTTGGTAAGTCAATACGAGAGACAGGTTGTTGTCCTCCATGATTTCAACAAGAACTCTAAAATGCCTAATGTATTGGCTGCACAATCTGGAACTAATTCGGGTCCTAAGCATTTTGGATATAAGAAACCCTTTTGTAGACATTGTCACAGAGATGGACACACTGTTGACAAGTGTTTCCAGCTACATGGTTTTCCACCTGGGTCTAAACCACGACCAAGAAATGGTCCTATTGTAGCAGCTGCTCATTCTAAATCTGTTGAGAATATGCCTGGGCAATATGGTTTTAGCGCTGAGCAAGTCCAAGTACTCATGGCAATGATGAAATAAACCATTTCTCAAGGCTTCAGAGGTGCTAAACCATCTGGTTCTACTGGTCATGAATGTGCTACCACTCCAGCTCATCCTCAAAGTGGGTAGCAGATTGAAACTCAGCACAGGTCTGCAGGTGTCACGACCCAAACTCAGGTCGGTGACCAGCGCTAGACTTTAAGTCCTTTTATCACATATGAAGTCTAGTAGCCTCTAACATATTTATATTCTTCTAAATCATAAACTTTTAAATGTAAAATTAAACCTTAACAAGCTTTAGTTTCAAATACCGAATTTACAAAAAATATGAGCTAAGTTTTTTCTTATTACTACATACTCCTAAGATCAAAGAAAATCATGTGACTACGGAGCTTCTAGATCAAAGATCGAAATACAAACTGGAGATCTCGATGCAAGTCCTAGAGAACAAAGCAGACTTGTTACAATCAGAGTAGATCTCCAAACCAATACAACTCATGTACGAGTTTCTGCAAAACTGGTGGGGGTGAGTGTTTTGGAACACTCCATAAACAAATAAGATATGCATCACAATTTCTTGATCAAAGATCAAAATACAAACTAGAGACCTCGATGCAAGTCTTGGAGAACAAAGCGGACTTGGTACAATCAGAGTAGATCTCCGGACCAATACAACTCATGTACGAGTTCATGCAAAACTGGTGAGAGGGGAGGTTGAATACTTTGGGACACTCCGTAAACAAATAAGATATGCATCGCAATTAATTTAGCTACTCGATGCACAAATATAGCTAACACATGTATATAACTAACCATGCAAATGAATCATACCAGAAAAGTACATTAAATAAAAGTCATACTTACCAAATTGTCAAATATAGCATTCACAAGGCACATAAACATGAGCAAACTACGCAACGTCTCATACCGTCACGCAACTTGACACATGAACACGTAATCCCAATATCATATAGTAAAACTGACGAGCATTCAGCAAGATCTAGATAGTGTCACTCCAACCCCGACACGAGGGTACTATATCTAAAAGGCGCCATCAAAAATCAACCCCGCCGGCCAAACATATCATATCAGAATCTATTGAATCCTCAGTATATGTGCACATATGCCAACATCCCTGGTTGGTCACGGATAGATCTATGTCTACTAGACGTCTATATCACATAGCGGAACCATCCATATCAATAGATCTTCATATCACACAAATCCATAAGCTCCAAACCGATCAAATATATCGAATATCACCAACTGGGTCAAATTAACCAAATATTCACATATCATAATCTCACATCATCATATGACAAATGCACAATATGCACTCCAAAGTACTAGTTTAATATCATGACAAATAAATAGAGTACGCCAAAGAAAGCACGAGGAGGTAGAAAGTATGGAACTTTGATGTCGTTTCACCTCTGTTTCCGGGGGCCGAACCCATCTTCCGGGGTTTTGTGGGCTCTTATCGAGGTAGGAGAAGATGGGTTCGATCTGGGTTGCTATGGAATTTCGATCTGAGTTGCAATGGATCTGGGTTGACATGTCCATTGTGGCTGGAGACCGGAGTGTGGCTCGAGGTCAAGGGTGATCGGTGGTCGGGGTGATGCGGTGGACGGCGACGAGGTTGAAGGTTGAAGAGGGAGAAAAAAAAATTAAACTAAACTTCATGAAATTTTTAATCGATTATGAAAATATAGGAAACGAACACACAATATACTATACACCAAAAGCCTAAAAGTATTTTCCTTGTTTTTAAGTTGGGTTGTGCTAGTTTAGCTTTTGTGGGATGTTTTATTTTAGTTTTATTTTATTTTCTTTGGCCGGTGAAATGAGTATATATGCATATAAAATAGTATTGTTTACATTAAAAATTTCTGGCCCGACTGGAGGTCCAACAGGTCAGGCCAGTCGACCGCTTTGTTCTCCAAGTCATTTTTGAAAACAATACAGTTATGTCAAATAATATGTCCAGTTATATCAAATGATATATTCGAATTACATGTAAAAATACTTATAATAAAAAATTAGTAATTAATTAAATGATATAATACAGAAATTGTACATGGCATATCATTTTTTCATGACACGACATACGATTTTATTAAGACGCGTCATATATTTTTTCATAACCAGGCATACCATTTTTTGACCCTAGTGCCATCTCTTTTCAAATATATTACAATTTTGCCACTGATCTATTTATGAATTAGATTGGTCCTGAATTAACCCAAATCCAATCCCCCAACATGGAAACATAAAAAGGTAAAGACTACTACTACCAATGGAAAAGGAAAGTACTAATGAGAATAAGAAACGAACTAATGAAATTGCAAAATATTCTACTTCCTAATTAGTTGATGATGTACCAACAAGTACTTAGATTAATTAGTGAAAGAGTTGTTCTAGCTTAACCAAGATCTCAGGTTCAAGTCTTTGGGAACGAAGTGATTCTAAACCAAAATTAGGTGATGATGTATCCGGAGCCTTCTTCGTCTTCCGACGTCACTGGTATGTCGTGCACCACATAGAAATGCGAAATACAGTAACATCAAAAAACAACGTATAGAGCATGGAGGTGACGAGAGAACGGCAATGGAAGACCCGAAAGTATAAATGATTTACGATTCGTTACACTTGGCTAGAACTCCGTTGGCTAGAACTCCATACAAGTTGATGCTTTGACAGGACCATCCCTATTGCAAGTCACCTTCACGAGCAACACCACTATGTACAAATTCAAGAAAGCACATTGAATACAGAAAATGGATTTCGATTCCGTGAATGGGCGGCAGTTCATGAGACAATTTGGAAGGTTGAAAAGATCTGGTATTATGGTGCTTCCAAATTCATTAATGAACACTACAGATAGCTTAACAAAGTGTATCCTTCCAAAACCAGGCAAAGACATGATCCTTCATCATTCAACAAAACTATAGCATTAGGGACACCAAAGACTACAAAAATTTGATAGATTAACAAGCATGGAATAAAAGAGAAACTAGTTGGTTGGAGGAAGAAAACACATTACATCAGTTTCTATTCCTAACGATCCGATGCTCTAGTTATGGCTAAATCATACATGTTATTTCCTTAAAAAGATTATACATGTCAAGTGTATCAAATATAATCATCCGCGTGACGAGATTAATATGGAAAGATGAATTTGACCTGTAAATGACAATACACAACTCTGTCCTAGTTAATCTAAAAGTGTAGCAAGAAACCTGGCAAAAATTAATGCTGCCCCTGTAGTAAAAGAATCGGTATCATGTGTGGATCAAGAGCTTCTGTAGTTAGTTTACAAACTCTGTGCAGCCTTCCTACATCACCACTCATTTCCGAAAAGAATGTCAAGGCTGGATATTTCCAAGCTTCTGATGGGATTCAATAAGCAATGCGTTCAGTAGGATATGCACTACAGCTTCATAAACAACTCCATCATAATGCATCCCGTCCATCGTACACCGAGGTCCACAATTCCAACTCAACGACTGCATATCAAGCAACAACAGCGGACCACCATATCTGCGCAACAGCCGACTATTCTGTAATGCTCGATCATATGCATGCCACACTTCATCAGTCATCTTTGCTTTCTTCTCCTCGCTGCTCAACATCCCATTTATCAACATCGGCATGCCAAGCCAGAACAAATGTGGGGTTCGAATCGACACTGAACCCGTCACCGGCCCATCTGTACCCAACTCAGGAGACAATGGCAACAAGGACACAACCGAACCCCTCAATGCTTCCAACGAATCCCGATAATCGGACTCATTGTTCACATGTAGCATATGCCACAGAGCTGCTCCCATGACTAAAACATCCGGATAAGTCCGGTTTTGCTTGAACCCCATCACCAAATCCGTCAAATTGACCACATAAGGCGCCCAGACGAAGTCCAACCTCAAACCAATCTCTTCAACCAAAATCTGATAATCACTGTGCCTCTTAAACAAATCACCCTTGATTGCCTCCAACCTCCCCTCGTCCAGAAGCAAACCCAACAAGGACTGCACCACCAACCGCGCCTGTGAATCTCCAGCAACAACAACCCACGAACCATTGAGCAAATCCGCGGCATCAACCCGCCCCAACCGATCAAACCCGCACCCCGACACTTTTCCAGTCCTAGCCCAGCTCCATTCCTCATCCCAAACCACCTCATTCACCAGATTAATGCACGAATCCTCTCGATTATTATCAAACACAACAACGGACTGGACTGAGCTAACAAAGTCAGAAACGGAAGGGAAGTAAGGGGTCAAATGGACGCCTACCGCGAGAGTGATGAAGAGGGCCCCACTGAAGAAGAGCATCTTGTTCCTGCTGAGGTGCCACCCCGCCATCCCCATAGGCACAAACAGCACCACGCAAGCCGCCAGAAGCCCCCAGTGGAAGCTCCCGAACATTATTATAACAACCTTAAAGAACCGATCTTTAGGTGACCCTTTTTCCGACCCAGATCCTGGAATTCGGTTCTTGAAAAACACGAAATGGTTGTTGGCGTTGATGGGTATTGAGCAACGGCAGGTTCCCGAATTGGGTACGTGTGGAAGAATTGGGACTTTTATATGAAGTTACTGTTCATGCGATCCTGTGAAGTGAGAGAGAGAGAAGGAGCCTGTTATTTGGTTCAGTATGGTTGGCCCTTTAAACTCGGGTGACTCAATTTCCTCGGTGGGCTAAGATTGGGTGTTGCCGTGTCCGAGTAGTAAGGCCCGGAAAACCTGGCCGGCCATTGCACGTGATGATAAATTTATAATATTAGAGATTGTATAGGGATAATTTTGAAATTTTGTATTTAAAGCGTGTACAAATATTAGTCGTGTGTTGTATCATTGTCTAACGTCAAAACCAATGTTGCACCATTGTATAACACAGTTGTACCATTGTTAGCGTATTGTGCCATTGTTAGCCGGAGTTATACTATTGTTAGTCGTGTGTTGCACCATTTATAGTCGTGTGTCAGGTGAAAAGTCGAAATGCCCCTGTATCCGGCCCCAGTGAATTCCAACCGTCAAATCTGCTACAAGCACGTCCTCTTTCTTATCCAACAGTCCAGATTGTACTCTGGATGGTGATGCACACTCTATTAATGGCAACACTCAATCCAACCCATTTCTTGGTACACACATCACTTTTTTCTTTCGTGTTGACGCTGACACGACAATAACTTAAAATTTCCAAAATTCAAAATCCAAAACTTACAAAATCACTAAGATATGTCCCTATTTTTCCAAAATTCAGAGCTCATCCACTCCCTCATCCTGCCGATCTCGGTTCTTTCTCTCAACCTCACACGTTCGCTTTCTCCCTCTAGCCCTCCATCGCTCGAGGTGTTAACGACTCCAAGAGCTGGAGCAGCAACCTTCTTTCCTTATCTCCCTCGTACTCTCGTGATGATGACGTCGCAAAAATTGAACGGGTTGCCCTGTAAAAGAGCAAACCCAAGGGGGATCTTCGCATTTGATCGATACATGTTGTAGGAAAAAGGTTGACCATAAATTATGTATGTCTCGCCGGAGAACTGAATAAGTAAAGCCACCACGAGCTTCCCGAATGGATCTTGCAACTTTTATGATGACGAAAAGAACGACATTACAACTGACATCGTGAAGGAGAATGTTGTGGACACTGTGAGGTGGATCCTGCGCGCCAGGATGGAGAAGTTGAGGTTGTGGATCACTGGTAAGAGGAAGGGAATCAACATCGGCAAGGCACAGACTGTTGGAAAAACGGGAGAGAGAAGGAGAAATAAGAATGAAATATTGAGGTCAAAGTTGAGTTTTGACTTACCCTTTTAACAAACCCTTGTACCACATCGGTTTGTGCAAGGATAGAAAACAAGTTTAAAAAGAGATGTGTGTTATGGGACTCATAAAGAGCTTGTGAGAAGAAAAGGCATTGCGCGCATGAGGTGGGCCAAAAATGGGCTCGTTCAGCAAATAAGTTTGTTACCAACGTTCGAATTTGGCCCAGGACAGTGCTCTGCAGCACGACTCAAGCTATTCGGTGTTCTTGTTCGGTTCGTCTTTCTTCAGGGAAGGTTGCGATTTTGCCAACACAGACATCGTTGCCGACAAAGATGATGGCGATCTTGGAGAGGGGGTAGAGTCGGAGGGCGTTATTGCAGAGCCAACGGAGGGCATCGTCCTAGAGCTAGCAGAGAGCGAGGCTTGCTCCTACACGAAGCTTTCTTCTCCCTATCTATCTTAATGCTCTTCTAAATTATGTCTTCATTGCTATTATGTGTTTGATTGCTATGAGTAGTGAGTAGTTGTTTATTGGGCACGATGCTCTAATTATTAGTTAAACTTGTATTTTGTTGACCAAATTTTTGATAAGGGTAAATTTAGCTATCAATCTACTTATCTTAACCAAATAGTATAATGGTATAATAAGGCTTTGTACCGAGAGATCGACAAGAAAATCTAAACTAAAGTTGATTCACTGCGGAAACTATGATTGTACCGTGGTACGTATAAAATAAACTAAAGTAAATGAAGCAGAAAGCAAATATGAAATCAAAATCAAGTACAAAGATGTGCATGATACCCTACGGAACTGTTGAGTGTCAGTTATAGATTTTATTTAGCCTTAACTAATATCCAGAGTTATTTTATGCGTCTACCTACTTCTCTCACTAGCTAGATAGAAAAATTGAATGTCGACTTAATCGTAGAGACTAATCTAGCTCTCGCGATAAATCAGTCGTTCGATTAACCCTAATTCTAATTATGAAGTTCCCTCCTTAAAAATTATCCCTCGATAGTGAGATCTTTTAAGATGTGTTAATTCAATTCTTCCGCTAACCTTGCTTACTTCTCAGCGTCTCAGTGCTAACTAGATCATAGTCTAGGGGATCATGCCAAACTACGCATTATAATTATCGAATTAATAATTACTACTCTAGATGTTCAACCCATAACTTAACCTAACAACTGCGCTATACGCGCATCACGCTCAACAAAGAGACTACTCACTACTCATAAAAATCATGCACGACATAATAGTGAAAAGCATATTTTTTGTAAAGGTAAATTTTATTAACCCATTCGGTATGTACAAAAACAAAGTACACCCGACATCGTACAAAGAATCATACGAAAGCAGTCGTTGCCCTCACTAAAACTCTATCATGATAAAACTCGCCGAGATAGTGAAAAGCATATGAAAAGCATGAGTAGCAAAAGAATATCACCGAATGAGATAGCCTCCAAAGTACCAAAGTAAAATAGTGTATGTAAACTTGTGTTTTGACCTAGACCCGAGGGGGTATATATAATGCTAGGATGAAAAAAACCTAATGCGGCAGCAGATCTCCAAAAGAAAAAAAACTCTAGGCTATAATCGCCCGAGAAAATAATGAGAAGAGACGTAGAAGTTCGGTGACAAACGTGACTCGATGATGTGGCAGTCTGAAACCAAGCGTACGCTTCTTCCGTCTACGCGTACGCCTCCACGTCGTAACGTAGAATTGAGCGTATGTTTGATCTAGTAGGCGTAAGCTTTCTCGCTTAATCGCATAATTGAGCGTACACTTGATATGGTAGGCATACACTCAACTAACACACAATACCAAAAGATACGACGAAACAAATACAAAAACTAACAAAAGACGTACGAAACATAACGAGAAACATAATAAATAGATGTGCGATTTGACGCGCATCAACTTTCACTCAAGAACCGTTACTTAGAATCCATTATTCTATTCGATGTGAAGTTAATTTAGTTAATTAACCGTCTGTCACATCTCGGGTTGTTTTATATGTAAAACTCGGAGCTCGTACGAACCGCCCGCATTCCAGTACTGGGAGGTTCGCATGCTCGGTTGAACCGAAAAGGTCAGTTCAACCAACAAATTACTAAAAATGAACAAAATTCGATCATGATTATCACACACGTCAGCTTATGGGACGAAATGACAAGAAACGTATATAACTAATTGTACTTTAGTGACTAGGAAAATATTTTCAGTGACGAGATCACTCCAAGTTATATAATATAGTGACCATGTGTGATTTATGACCCAAAAGAAGAAGGAGTCAACGAATACTCTTCCGTAGTTCAAACGAAACAAGAACCAAGAACCCACCCAACAATGGAAGGGCAGAAACACGTATGGGAAGGGGCGATCCCTCTCCAAATCCGCCTCCACGACTCGGAGGTGACCACGCTGCCGCCTCCCCCGCCGGTGCTCCTCCTGGCCCCTCGCGTGGGCTACCTGCCGCTCCTCCTGCCGCTGATCGGACCCCACTTCGCCGCCTCCCTCCCCCCGGGCACCGACACCCCCTGGTTCGAATACAAGGGCCTCCCTCTCAAATGGTAGGTACCCTTTTATCCCCTTCCTCTTGTGTTTTCAACTTTTGGGGGATATTTGGTGATTGGGGTTTGCTTTTGGGTTTTGTAGGTATATTCCCACTGGCGTGCTCTTTGATCTTCTCTGCGCTGAGCCTGAACGGCCCTGGAACTTGACCGTGAGTTTGTTTATTGGGTTTCTCTTTTTGTTTCGGTGACATTGCGAAAGTTTCGGTCTTTACGGGTTTTTGGGTTTCTTGTTGGGTGTTCCGATTCTCTGTGTTTGAATGAGTGTTTTGCGGATTTGTAAACTGTTGTTCCGCCCATCTTGGATTCGGGCAGTAGGGCAACCTCCAGAGCTCGGTTAGTTGCCTCCAGGTTCTGGTCTCCCATGGTTGCATTTGAGCTGGGATTATTTCGGCTGGCCATGATGAGGACATCAGCCTGTGCAATGTGGTTTTGTAATTCCAAATTAGTATCTTGTTGGCATCGGATTTAATCGCCCATGCTAATCAAGCTAACTGGTTCTGTATGACGCAAATTGGGATATTCCGTAGGTGATGGAGTTGGGTCTGAGGGAGCAATTATTGGCTTAGAGGGTTTTTCCAAGACTCGTAAATATGGAGGGAGAGAAATGTGAGAGTTTTTTATTGTTAGGAATAAGCACTTACTAATTTGTAAATAGTTGGTATTGACTTTAAAGTTTAATCATTTTGGCATATAAAGGAGATGTGCTGGTAGTGTGTTATTGATAAGGATTTTCTGGAGAACCTTATAATCACATTTATACTATGGTGCACTGTATTGAGATTTGAACAAGTTAAGTTGTTTGGCGCTCAGTTTTTGAACTGGGGAACAAGACTTTGGTTTAGTAATAAGATTATCTGCTTGACCTATAGTAAATGCCAGATTGTAAGAATGGATGGAAGTGCTAACTTCTTTAATGTAATACAATATACATGCCTGCCAGATAGACTTGAATAGCCTCCAGATAGGTGGTTTATAGATTTTGATTTTACTACTTCTTGTTTTGAATTTTTTTAGGCTGTTTGTGCTATGTCATTTGATGCATTGTCATCTTTGTTCTTTCTTACTGCAGGTTCATTTTAGGGGATATCCGAGTAATGTTTTGATTCCATGTGACGGCGAAGATTCAGTAAAATGGAGCTTCATTAATTCATTGAAAGAGGTTAGTGGCTTACAGAGCTCTATATTACGAGACTGTTTTGGAATGAAGCAAAAGTTTGCAGAGTTTGTATCATAAGTCTCTTCCCTTGTCAATATTTGCAAGCAGTAAGTTAAGTTGTCTATGTGGCTGTGTTTGATTCTACATATCCGCACTTATCAACCGTTCACAACCACCAATGTATAACCTCAACACGCCCCCTCAAACAAAGCTTATCAAGCCAAAGTTTGCACAAGCTTTGAATTCACCAGTGTGACATGAAAAGGGGGTCATGTGAGGACACAAGGGCCATAGGATCAACCCTCTCTAATGCAATATTAGAATCTTCACATCCAGCCCAAAAAATTTATGTTATGGATCAAGGATTTTCCAAACAAGGCTCAACAAACCTCCCACAAATTATAAGGTAATCTTAACGATTGTTGGTGATACAAATGCAGTGGGCAATGTAGCAATCCTCGTGGATGTGGTAATACATCTGAAAAAATGGGACACTAGCAACATGGTCCAACCAGGACACCCTAATTTGTTGTTCCATTGTGTCAAATGTGTTGTTTGGTATCATCGCATTCTAGACCGCATGCTCTAACCTATTATGTTTGTCATTTCCTTGCGTGAATTGATGAATGTTTCAACTTTCATGTAATATAAGGGTGGATTTTATGGATTTTCTCATTAGGTTTGACTTGAACATTAACTGTCTATTCTTTTTTTGGCCTGAAATGCTTGGCATTATTTGTACAATTGGGTCTTTTAGTCGTGCTTTTTCAGGAATTTTGGTGTTATTTTATCAAGAAGCTTCTTGTAGAAATATCATAATCATATCCAGCTTTGAAAATAATCTGGATAACTATTTCTTGGGTTGGGGAGGAATAAAATGATGAGGGAAATCTAGTGTTGCTACCACTCTTATCGATATCTAGGTCTATTTTATTGGTGGTCGGTTCTCTTACAACTGTTGTCCTTTTGTAGTCGGTTATTGTTCCGTGCTGTATGATAGGGCTTTAAGCATCAGGTGTGAAAGTATTCTCTTATGCTAGGTTTCTGAAAGTTTAATTGTGCTTGCAGGCAGATTATATAATTAATGGAAACTGCAAGAATGTCATGCATATGTCTCAGTCTGATCAGGTGGAGCTCTGGCAATCTGTAATTAATGGTATCCCCCTCAAACGTGTATGACTTTATGATTAGGATACTTTGCATATGCTTTTTTCTCTGGTGATTAAGTGCATAAAGAAATGTACAAGTATATGTTCCCTTGTTACTGTTTCAAATACAGTGACCTATGATGCTAAATTTCTTTCTCCAGTGCTATTTTATGTACAGTGATCTATGTTGGCTGACGGCACATTATTTTTTTTCTGTGTTGAATACTTAAATAATACTCAGTCAAGATCATGTTCTGAAAAAGTCGAGGAAGAGACATCGTGTTTCTTATCAAAAAAATAACTCTGAAGGATTTTGCGTTATGCAATTTTATGTCATTGATGACTTTCCAACTCTTCCGAATTTCTTATTTTGCAATCTGTTTTGGTGTGCTTGTATAAATTGACTGTGGGATTCAGTTCTCTTCTTTCAAAATTAAAGATGGTATTTCATTGGTTTGATGAAAATGCTTTTGCACTTTTGTGGTGATTTCTTTCTTTTTCATGCTCCTACAGTTGTGACTAATTTTTGTGGCAGCTAATCTGGAGGCATACCTTCGTGCATCATCTAAACTCAAACTCAGAACTGTAGAAGATCGATATTCATCTCTCCAAAATTTTCCCTCACTGAAGTCCCAGAAATCAAGTCTTGATGGTGATTTGACTGGCCAGCTTAAGTCAGGTGATAACATAATTTTGTCGGGAAATTTGGCATGTGAGTGTTTGAGTTTGTTTGAAGAAAACAATGAAGCAACTATATACATTCATCTGCCGATGAATACGCCTGATCTATGTCAAGGATAATATAGTGTTCCAATTATTTAGATTGATAAAGTAGTAAATATTACACATGGTTCATCACTCACGTTGATGGTTAATCACAAAACACCATCATTTTGTCCAAGAGTTTTATGTTGTGAATGAATGAACCGCACAACGCTTGCTAAAATTTCATCCGATTCTGTATGCAAAGTCAAAATATTTTCCAAGATTATAGTCCAAGACTCTTGGAAGCATGATTTTTGCTAAAATCTTGAGCCGACTCTTTCTCAAATTCATTGTCTAGAAGCTTACTTATGAAGATTTTTCAGAAAAGGTTCCGGTCAGACTGTACATTCGATATGTGACTGAGGATTTTGAAGAGTTGGAAGATATGCCACAGATTGATAGTTGGGATCAAATTTCATACATAAACCGGCCTCTTCACTTCTGCAGCGAAGAAGGTACTGAATCTATCTTTGCTAATTCAACTGCTAAAGAATGAATCCGAAAATTTCTATTATTTGAGCATGGAGCGTTGCTTGAGGCCATTGCGCTCTATTTCTAAGTCAGACATTTGATAGCCTAGGAAACTATATGACGAGATGCTTGTAAATGATTTGTAGCCAATGTCAAGTCTATGATGCTGTGCCCTGTGAGTGCGTGTGAAGTTCACATAACATGTTCATTGAACTCTTTGCTGAAGTGCTTTCATGGCCGCGTGCATTTAGGTTTTTGCTCAAATTTAGCGTATTTATTCTATACTTAACTTAATTCATGTTTCTTCCAATGGAGAAAATGTTTTTGGCATCTGAATTTTATCTGCTTGCACCTTTTAGACTGACCATTATTGCTATTAAAAAGCATATACAAGCTTCTAGTTTTCTTGTTATGGAGTGGTGGTGCACCCCATCCTGGGAAGTCATCCTGATAAGGGTCACAGCATTTTCATACATACGTCGTATAATGTCCAACAGTGGGCCTGTAACCTCATGAACTGCAAGTTTGATGTGGTGCTGCAGGTAAATGCTTCACCCTGGATAATGCGTTGAGGACACTTCTGCCGGAACTTTATCCGGAGAAACCATCGATTGCTGCAGGGCCATGTGCGGATGAATCCAAAGTCGGGTCAGAAGAAGCAAACGAAAATCTAAATACATCTCAGCCTGTGAACTCTGGCCATCAATTTACGGATGCAGAAATCAAACTTGTACGGATACAAGGGATCGAACCCAAGTTGGAGATACCAATATCTTGGACGGCAAGTAATTTGAAAAACCCAGAGCACTTCCTCCATTTGTGTCTCTTTGTGAAATCTAGCCATTTAGTTTAGGTCTCAGATATTTGCTTCTGCTCTATAATTCTCTTGACCTGTGGTACTGAGGTGTTGGCTGGAGCAGGAGAATTCTTTCATTGTACAGAATTGTATAGGATGGATGATGCTATTCTTTTGCACTTGCACCATTCTCTTTGGTTCAATCGATGGCTTCCTCGGAATCTGAGTTATTTTCTGAACTAGTTACTGGTTTTCTTTTTCTTTTCTGCTATATAATCACCAACTAATATAAATTTAGAATTGTATGCCACTTGTCTAAGAACAAGCCCCTACTAATGTTATCTATAAGTATAGGAAGGAGGAGGGGAATCTAATGCATGTAAGCCAAGTGTATAAAGTGGCCAGATTGGAGTTGGGTAGGACTTTTTGAAAGGCGGCAAATTTCATCCAATAAGTATTTACACACTATTGTGTTCTTAAAAATACGGACTCGAGATCTAGTTAAAGTAGATTAATTCTCTTATTAAATGAAATAAACATGTGTATAGTAGGGTGAGCTTGCGACTTGCATGACATGGTAATAAAATTTCTAGCGCACTTGTGAATAACCAAACACGTACATAGTGTATTTGACAAAAAAAAAACCAATTTCATTGTTAATAATGTATGTGATGGTTCTTTCTGTCTATTCATCGACTATTAAACACCATGTTCGATGTATTTGCATCCATGTGATTAATCCCAAAGAAAAGTTTTAAACATCATTGGAAAGTTTCAAAAGTTTATCAATTATTTAACTCACGCAACAAATTAAAAACTTTTATTTCTATTTTAATTAACTTTTTCATTGTGTATTTAATGTTAATCTTATTTCTATTATGAAATCAAGTGTTTACCTCCCTCTCGTGTTTCTCGATTATCGGTTTGAACGTAAATATGTTAATTTCTTGTTATTTCTAATCTCTCTCGGATGAGTGTGTTTTCTTTTTTGTGGAAGAGATGAGTGGTATTCTACTCAATGCTCATGCATTAACAAACAATGTTGTTACAAACGGACTCGCCGAGGTTGACCTGACCCAATATTATCCTCGGCTAGAATAGACAAACAACCAGTAGGAGGTCAATGAAATACATGAAAATCTAGAGGCTACCTACTTGGCGGCCAATCCAGTATTTCATCATCAGTCCAAATATATGGAAATCGACTTTTACTTTGTTCGGGAGCGTGTTGCGGACAGTCGGCTTTGTGCTTGCTATATTTTCGGGTAAGATTAGCTTGCTGATGTTCTTACCAAGCCACTTCGCCCAGTTTTACGATTTACGTTTCAAGCTAACGATTGTTAGCCCCCATCAGCTTGCGATCAAGGATTTCTAAGTGCTTTGGTCTCATTGGCTTCCTCCTCCTTGGTCTTCCTGACTCCTAAAGTATTGCTAGCTCATTATAGTAGAATTAGCTATCTTGACCAATCACTTCCACTTCCACTTATATAAATATGTATGTTGTACATCATATCAATACACAAACAGATTACCAGTTTGTACAACCTTTAGTCTCACCATCGGTATTCAGCGTGATCCATCCCAGATGAGTATGTTAATTATGAGAGATTACACACGTAGGCTAGTGTAATTAAACAGCAAAATATCAACAAGCACTTAGATCAACTAGTGAGAATGTTGTTTTAGCTTAATCAGTCTAGGGTTCGAATATTTAAGAATACATCATTGTTAAATACTTGTTGGGAAAGCTTTGCCACTTTTCAAAAGTCTCACCCAGCTCGAATATAAATTAATCGGCCGTTGGACTAAAAACTCGATAATATAAATTTAAAAAATAAACCTCAAAATTTGGTCTAGTTGTTATTGACGGTGTCTACCACCATATTTCCAACACAAATGGCATCCCAGGCTTTGGATTCAGTGGAGACTACATAATTCATGTTCCCATGGTGTGGACTAATTATGGACCATTAGATTTGATCAAAAAATAATTTTTATAGATTTGATGGTTAAAATCCTCTTGGGATTATTTTCGGATTTTTGTCCAAAGATATCCATGTAAGGGGCATTTTCACCCATCCCAGCATTCTCCTCCCTCCTCTCCCGAATTTTTTAGAAAAAACCATGTGAAAAGCATCCTCTCCTCTCCATCTCTTCCACCGCTCCTCGGGATTGCTCGTCAATTATTCATTGAAAAAATCTCTTCCACTCCACGACAACCGCTGCTCCCCATGTCGCCACTCGCCACTCGCCACTCGCCTCTCGCCACTCGCCGTGACGAGCACACTATTGGTAAAATATAAGTAAACTATGGTTTTAACACGAGTATATATGAAGTATAAGCTATATAAAATAGAAAGTTTAGAGGATGCTCACGATCACACTTGTAGGTAAGTGTGTAACACCTTCGTCTTCAAGTTAGGACTACGGATTGAATCCTGGAAGAGGCCACAGTTTAACCGTGTGCCCTTAAGCTCTTATTACCCACCTATATGCTTCAGGCCTCCGTGGGTAATAGAGCTCCCAAGGTACAATGCCCAACCACGTGTACAAAAGGAAGCACTTTCGTACACCTTTCGAACCTTTCACAGCCTTAGAACTCCGACTCTTTTATGCAAGAATGATGTGATGATGTTGAGGGAGAAGTAGAGAGCTCTGAAGAGATGGGATGATTTGGAATGAAGGAGGAGGGCTCCTTTTATAGGCAGCCAAGGACTTCCAACCTCAAAATCTGAAATAAATGGCAGCCATGAATACCCCTCATAACTTTGCTATTACAAGAGCCATGATTACCCCTTATTTACATTGGCTGTTACCTTTGAATTCAAATCTCACATTTTTGAATTCAAAGAGACACTTTCTGGAAGGAGAAGAAGGATCCGGAAGATGGGCTTGTCCAACCTTAAGCCCAACGGACTTAGAGCCCAGAATCGCTGCAACAGATCCGGCCCAGCTCTAAAAAGATGAGACCCTGGAACCTGGAACAATTCCCACAAATCCGCAACCCGCACTCGAGCCTGAGCCCGGCCCGCCCCGGCCCGGCCCGGTTCGGGACGGGGCAGGGCGCGCGTGCGTGCGTGCCGAGCCAAGCCGGCCGGACGGCGCGAGAAGCTTCTCCCTCCTCCACCAGTTTACCCATGCTAGACTTCTAGTCTCTTATAAACTTGTCTCAGCATGGTGCACTAACCAATGTGAGATTGTGCTTATTTCAATAACAATCATACCACTTTAAAGCCAATTTTTATTCACCTCGAGAATTAGATTTTCGCAAGTGTTATATATCGTTACGAAGCTCTATCAACGTGCGTCGTATTGATCTCACAAACATCCAAAATCAATTAGTGTGACCTCCAATTAAATTAGCTGAAAGTTATCCACTAATAACTTAGATATTATATTTAATTAGGATTCTCCCTCTAATTAAATACTTGGGCCAAAGCCCAATACACTCACTTGTATTGGGCCATCTCTTCATTGGTTAATAAACTAATTCTCCAACACACACTGCTGCTGCTCCCCGTGACCCACTTGCTGCGTTACCAGAGAAAGAGGCATCATGGGAGGAAACATAATTGCATTGGTGAAGCTGGGAAGCTAGGGGATGGTACGAAGGTGATGTACTCTAGGGGTAAGATAGGGCGCTTGAGGTTCGTGAACGTAGTGGAGCAGAGGAAGATGTGGAAAGGAATATACATTAGTCTTAAAGCTTCTGTAAGAAAGGGGTACAATGACTTGGCGAGCTCGAAGCATCAGAAGCAGAAAATAACTTCGAACTTTGATCCGACGAGGCAACATCAGGGCCGAAAGATGATGGCCCTGGCATTCTTGGTGAGTCATGGTTTTGGTTCTTCTTGGTCTGTGACGATTGCTTCTTGAAAGGAAGGATTTTTACACCCCTCTTGCAATAAAGAGTAAGTAAGGGATTGTCGTCCTACAAGGACTAAGTTCTAGGCTACAAATAAGGCTCGACCACAAGTTTAGGACTACAAGTAAATGATTTGTCAATTCTAAATACGAGTTGGTTACTACAACGACTAACTAGAAGATTGTTTTAACAATAAATGAAAGAGTGGGCTTGGCACCAATGACACCTAGATAACCAAATGGCATATGAGGTTTATTAAGTTCGTGTTATGGTCCGGGTGTTTCTAAAGTAACTAATCAATGCTCCCACCATTAATTAGTCTAAATTGATTATTAATTAAGCTTAGTTGAACTAACCGCACTCTCGCGACTGATTAGCCACCTAATCTAACTAATTACTAATTATGACCATCACCCTTTGGACAACTAACCACCTAATGAGATCCCTCATCAAAAGACAACTAACTAACTAGTTAAATGGTCTATTAATTCTAACCCCTCCTGGCGATTAGCATTAATTACATTCATAATTAAGGTAATCAATCAAGATTAAGCATTAAACTCATTAACTAGTTTACAAACCTTAGCATTTTAACCCCACTAAACCATAGGCTAAGTAGATGCCATCAAGGCACCAAACCCACTAATCAACTACTCACACATATTCACCAAGTAACATAACACATCCATTGAACAAAGCAAGCAAAGCATAAACATAAAAGAGAAAGATAAAGAAAGCTCAAGATGATCTTCAAGCTCCCAAAATATCTCCTTCAAGTTCTCTACACAAGCTTTAACAATAGAGAGCTAAAGTTTTCTCCAAAAAAATGGAAGATGAGAGTAGGTGAGTATTTTTAGCAAAATATCTAAAAGTCTAAGGCTAAAAGTTGGCTTCCAAAATAAGCCAAGCAAGCTATTTATACAAAAATTCCCACTTAAACTAACTATTCACCTCCTAAAGTGCCAGCCATGGAAAGTCATGGACAAACCCGAAATGGGCCCAAAATGGTTCATGAATTCTGGCCCATTTCGGCTAGGCAAGTTCTCAGATTTGAAGCTTGACTTTGGATACATTTTTCACCCTTTTAGACTCATAATTTGAAGAATACCATTAGAGACAAAGTTGTAGTTACGGATGTTTTCTTTCTAGAACCGCCTCACTCGTCTCCATCGGACTTCATATGCGAAAGTTATATTCATTTGAGTCGCTCGAGGTCAGTCTGCCTGATGTCGTCGAGGTCCCGATCGTGCACCATTCTTCACAGCTGATCCAATCGTTTTTGACACAATCCAAGGTGCACCAATATCCTCCTCGCATCTCCACAAAGTCTTCTAGTAATAAACACGAACAAAATGCAATGAAAATTACAAGAACTACACTAAAACATACAAAGCATGAAATATGACACTACATCACTACATAACAAACAAAAATATTAGAAACAACGGAAAACTAACACTAAAACGTACATAGATGATAGAATATTTCCACACTCATCACACCCCCACACTTGAATCATTGCTTGTCCTCAAGCAAAACTCAATCATGGTATACAAACACAAACACAAAACACATAAGAAAGAAAAAAAATGACAAGGACAAGACTAGGCATGATTAATTCACAAATTGACTTCCCTCAAAATCTCAAACTCACATAGAAAGACCACCCCACAACCTAGCTAGTTCATCAATCCAAACACAAAGAGTAAGACCCGATAGATACCACACCACTCGGTGGTTTAATCAAGTGTTATCACTATGTAAAAGACACTAGAAGGTTAACCACTCAGAGGTTCGGAAATTTTTAGCTCACGATTTGTAAGTAGCCAACTTCCTATCTCTCGCGTACATGACCGATGTCTTTCAAAATATCCTACATCCTACTCAACAGTATCTCAAAATCGTGTGGTTGCTCATGAACATGGGACTTTCAATTGGGTTGTAATGGGGCTAAGGTATTGGTGAGATAATATATATGGATAGTAGTTTAAACCACCCAATCCGAGGACTTGTTGTCAAAGCATTCTAGTCTCTCGTCTATTCTAAACATCCTCACCACAAATAATTAAAGCACACTCACAAAATTTACCCATTTCCTAAGACCGTGTAGCACGAATTATGCCAATTATTAATGCCTTATTCAACATTCACTTTCCTTTCTTTTTTCATCTTTTTTTTTCTTTCTTTTCCTTTTTTTTCACACACACAAACTTGGCATTTTGTAGGCAAAAACACAGCTTCTTTGTATGGCCTCTCAACTACCCAAATTTCCAATAATTAACCCATAAGAATACTAAGCTACCAACTACACACAATACATATCATTCCTCAAAAGGTGTAAATCTATTATCCTCGGACCGGATGACCAAATAGGGAGGATGGTGGATATAAAGCTTAGAGTTGGTTTACATATAATATGATCAAAGAATGGCAAGGCTCAATGGGTTAATAATAATTGATATAAGGGTTCTTGGCTCTAAAGTTCCAGGCTCAATTTCAAAGGATTTGCCCCCGACATTCACTAACGCCACACAACCCAGACCATGTCAAGTACTAGTAGGATACCTCGATCAACCGGACTCATGTAGGCACCTCATGAATAAATGAAGACGGTTGTCTCCTCCTTCAGCTCAAAGTTCCTTACAAGGTCACACATCAACCCTCTAGTCTAATCTACATAGTGAGACTACTAGTCTAAACAACCGAGGGTGAGGTTTCTACAAGTTCTTAGGCCTTGTGCTCCAGTTCATTTCCTAACTAGATGTGTGATAATCTTTTAACACAAGTTAAAGAATTTTGAAGGAGGTCAAATTTTGAAAATTCATGCCAAATCAATGCCTAACAAAACAACCTAGACCTAAACACACAAAAGATTCCTAAGTGGAACCACACCCCCACACTTGAAAAACACATTGTCCTCAAGATGTAGGGAGCACATAAACATCTAAACAATTAAGCTATACTAACAAACGCATTAATAACCAAGCATGAACATCAATCAAACAAGAAGAACAAGACATCACAAAGACATATAGTAAATTCAAGACATCACGAATATAAGAAAATAACTAAAGAAAAACAAAGTGCTAGGAAACTTCCCTTAGTCTTGAGTTGGAGATGGTGGTGGTGGTGGGATGTTGTATCCAGATCGCTCCACCATTTATGTAGTAGCCTTGATGTCGAAGTTCCCATTCCATTCATTTGTTATGGGCATTTATGGTGTGCATTACCTCTAGGACCTTGCTCCATCGATCAGTTGCGTGGATTGGGAGGATTTCGGAGGTAGGGTTCTAATAGGTTTAGTTGGAAAAGATTTGAGACTCCTTTCAGCCCGAACTAGAAGAAGTCATCAACTACAAAGTTGTCAGCCTATTCTTAGCTTTCCATAGCAATAAGAATCACCTCAATCCGATTCTCGAGCACCAAGATATGGCCTATTTATGGCAGGGGGTTTTCTACCCCTTTTACGACACTCGGCAGCCGCCGGGTTGGCTGGCGTCCGCCAAAAATGGGGGCTCCTCTTCCGCCCGGCAGCCGCTGGGTCGGCTGGTGGCCGCTAGCAATTTTTTTTAGTAGCCTCGTCCACGTTCCCTGATGAGCTTCCAATCGTCCATGATGTATCCAAGAATCCTTGAGACGACCTTCAAAATTTAAAAGATATCTCATAAGCATGAACCAATGCTTCAAAAACATACCCGAATAAGAACAAGCATAATAAGAAAAACACATATAGACTATGACAATAAAAAGACAATTCAAAAATATGCTAAGTTATAGTCGTTAGCTTGACGTTACTCCCCTTTTTCATGCATCGGAGGATGAAGTCATGGGTTGCACCTCCGAACTTTGTTCAATATCGCCACCAAGGTACATCTTGCACCTTTGGCCATTCACCTTGAAGACTCCTCCATTACTTCTTTCTAATTTGAGGGTTCCAAATCGAAAAACTTTTACCACCTTGAAAAGTCCACTCCACTTGGACTTGTATTTTCCCGGAAAAAGTTTTAACCGAGAGTTGTAGAGTAACACTTGATGACCCTCCTTGAATTCCTTCTTCACGATGTAGGCATCATGTTTCTTTTTCGTATTCTCCTTATTAAGCCTTTCCACCCCCGGCTTGGCTCCCTCCTCCAAGTGGATGTAATGCATGATCATGTCGGGATTTGTCCCCTTGATATCAGATATTTGGCATGCCATGGCCTTAATCTGGTTGTTAACAACTTCAAGTACCTTCTCCTCTTGCTCCTTAGAGAGCTTGTTGGAGATGATAATGGGGAGTCTTCCTTCATCCTTTAAGAATGCATTTCGTAAATGGGAGGGTAACTCTTTCAACTCCAAGCTTGGAGCTTGGTGATGGAAGGTGGAGTACGGTACTTCAAATGAAGCTTCAAATCCTCATGGAGGCCTTTTTTATCAGCTTTTTCCACGAACTCTTCTAGGTTTTCCTCTTTTTGTTCTCCATCATTCTCTTCATCTATTCCATCTTTAATCTTCAATGTGCTCTCCTTGCCCAACTTGAGGACACAATCTTCAACCATATCAATCTTCATGCACATGCCTTCATCAAGAGGGTGACGCATCGTATTGGACATCTTGAACTCTACTTTATCCTCCCCTATCCTAAGGACCAATCTTCTTTCATGTATGTCCACCAAGGCACGTGCCGTGTTAAGAAACGGTCGGCCAAGAATTAGTGGACAACTCTTGTGCTCTTCGAAATCCAACACCACAAAGTCTACGGGGAAGATAAACTTATCAATCTTCAACAAGACATCCTCCACAACCCCGAATGGCTTCTTTATAGTTTAGTCCGCCAATTGGAGACGCATCACACAAGCCAAGTCTCCTCGGAATTGACAAAGGCATTAAGTTAATACTAGCGCTTATGTCACATAAGCACTTGAGAAACTCAACATCACCAACAAAACAAGGAATAGTAAAACTCCCTGGATCTTTTAACTTTGTCGGGAGATCTTTGGAGATGAGAGAGCTACACTTCTCCGTGAGAACTACCGTCTCTCCATCTTTCCACTTCCTTTTCTTTTTGATGAGTTCCTTCAAAAATTTAGAGTAGTGGGGCATTTGATCTAACATCTCTAGAAAAGAGACGCTAATTTGAACATTTTTCATCTTCTCCATAAAGCCGAGAAATTTGTTGTCCATCAAGTTCTTCTTCTTAACTCTTTGAGGAAATGGTAGAGGCGGGATCTTTGGTGGTGGCAGCACATACTCCTCTTCCTCGTCCATCTCAACAAATGGACGTTTCTCCTTCTCCACCTCTTTGTTTTCCTCTTCATTCTTCTCTTTTTCATTAACCTCCTCTTTGTTTTCTCTTGATTTTCTCATTTCTTGGGCAACAATTTCCTTGCCACTCCTCAGAGTAATTGCACTCACATTTCCTCGAGGATTCACTTCCGTGGAGCTAAGAAGAGAGCCGGACGCTCTGTGGGCACTTGCATTTGCTATTTGCCCAAGTTGCCTCTCCATATTATGCATGGCGGTTTCTTGACCCTTGAGAATTTATTCAAAGTTATCTTGCCTTGATGCTTGTTGTTGTATGGCGGCCAAAATTTGGCCTTGTTGGCTAACCGCCCCTCCAACTTCTTGCATAAATATTTCCATCTTGTCGAACTTCTCCTCAATAGCTCCCATCCGATCCATCAAAGAGAAACGTGGTTGGAAACCTGGAGGAGGCCCTTGTTGTGCATTACGAAGAGGAAGTCCTTTATCCGGAATAATTGCCAAGTTATCTCCACTACTTCCTCCGGTACCCCTCCAAGAGAAGTTCGGGTGATTTCTCCAACCGGGATTATAAGTAGAGGAATATGGGTTGTTTGCCATCTTATTTGCTCCTTGGCCACCCATGAAATTTACTTGCTCCATAGAAGAGCCCAACATGGCACACTCGTTCATCTCATGGCCTACATTACCACAAACTTCACAATTTGTTTGCACGGCCGCCACATTGCTTTTGTTCAAGATTAGATCATTAACTTTCTTTGCCAACAAAGCCAATTGAGCTTGAATAGAGGAGGCAATATCAACATCAATCACTTCTACTTGCTCCTTACTCGGTTGCCTAGCTCTCTCATTGGCCATTAGAATGTTTGTAGCCGCCAACTCCTCCAAGATGTGGTGGGCATCATCCCTATCTTTTCTTAAGAAGGATCAGTTGGAGGCGGCATCAACCGTGCCCCTTGTTGAGGATCCAAGAGCGAAGTAAAATGTTTGGAGTAAAGACTCCTCTGTCAAGTTATGGTGTGGACAACTCCTTTGCAATCCTTTGAATCTCTCCCAAGCTTCACTCAAAGACTCATTCTCAAATTGTTGAAAGTTGTTGATCTCCTTCACGAGCCTATTCGTCTTTGAGAAGGGAAAGTACTTTTCAAAGAAGGCATTTGCTATCTCCTCCCACGTGGCTATCGATGTCCCGACCAATTGCTTGTACCAAATCTTGGCCTTGTCTTGCAAAGTGAATGGGAACAACCTAAGTTTCACGGCATCATCGGAAGATCCATTGTACTTGCATGTGTCGGCTATCTCGACAGCGGGACGGGATCCGAGAGAGACCAAAGCCATCAAGTGGCTCACTCTCCGTTGTGACTTGTGTAAGCACTAGCTAGAGTCGTAGACTTCCACCCAAGAAAAAGCTAGAGTCGTAGACACTCAGATTTCATCCTCAAGTGGGGCCCACGGTTGGGCCGAAAAAAAAGGTTACCGTTTTGACAAAACAGTTTTATTTTTTTCATAATTTTTTTATCAATTCGAATTTATTTCTAACTCTGTAAATACCACATTTTATTTTTCAAAATTTACACTTTCCAATCTCAATTCTTTATTTCTCTTATTAAAAAATTGATCTATATAAATTATCTCTCAAAGTTTACTATAGTTATATTATTCATATAATCACACACATTACTATTTAATTTTTTAAGGAAAAGTGCATTTTTAGGCCCCTGCACACAATTTTTGAGATATGATTATATAGTTTAAAAAGGATCATTTAAATTATGTGTATGTACCTTTGTGTCACTTTTAGGTCCGGATAGCTCCCCAAGTTAAATTTGACTCCGAATCAAAAAAGGGGTCATTTGGCAATTAAGTTGGCTGCCACGTCATAATTTTTCAAAAAGTTAGCAATATGGTGGTTGGGGTCTTCATTCGGCAACCCATAAAATTGGACCGAAGATTATAGCGTGTGTATCACGGCCGACTTGATCTCGAAATTGTTAGCTTGGATATTTGGCCTAGGGACTCTGGACATTGTCCCCCTCAAGGTGGGCCTAGAATAATCCATGAGAGTCCTTCGAGGAGCTCCATCACCTTGCGGATCTCCTTGTGCGTTCATCCTTGCTTGAATTCTTCGCTCTTGTCGCAATGTCCTTTCCAAGTATCCAATGTCCACTTCATTTCCACCGGAAGGTTGTTGGTGGAACGAGTTTGGGGCATGCGACAAACAAGTACCTTGCAAGACAAACCACAAAGGAACTAAGTAACTAAGTAAACAAAAAATAAATATCCTAAACCAAGTTCGTAAGCCAAATTAAGTGTCTATCACCTAGTCCTCGGCAACGGCGCCAATTGAAATGAAGGATTTTTACACCCCTCTTGCAATAAAGAGTAAGTAAGGGATTGTCGTCCCACAAGGACTAAGTTCTAGGCCACAAATAAGACTCGATCACAAGTTTAGGACTACAAGTAAATGATTTGTCAATTCCAAACACGAGTTGGTTACTACAACGACTAACTAGAAGATTGTTTTAATAATAAAGGAAAGAGTGGGCTTGGCACCAATGACACCTAGATAACCAAATAGCATATGGGGTTTATTAAGTTCGTGTTATGGTCCAGGTGTTTCTAAAGTAACTAATCAACGCTCCTACCATTAATTAGTCTAAATTGATCATTAATTAAGCTTAGTTAAACTAACTGTGCTCCCGTGACTAATTAGCCACCTAGTCTAACTAATTACCAATTATGACCATTACCCTTTGGACAACTAACCACCTAATGAGATCCCTCATCAAAAGGCAACTAACTAACTAGTTAAATAGTCCATTAATCCTAACCCCTCCCGGCGATTAGTATTAATTATGTTCATAATCAAGGTGATCAATCAAGATTAAGCATTAAACTCATTAACTAGTTCACAAACCTTAGCATTTTAACCTTACTAAACCATAGGCTAAGTAGATGCCATCAAGGCACCAAACCCACTAATCAACTACTCACACATATTCACCAAGTAACATAACACATCCATTGAACAAAGCAAGCAAAGCATAAACATAAAAGAGAAAGATAACGAAAGCTCAAGATGATCTTCAAGCTCCCAAAATATCTCCTTCAAGTTCTCTACACAAGCTTTAACAATGGAGAGCTAAAGTTTTCTCCCAAAAAATGGAAGATGAGAGTAGGTGAGTGTTTTTAGCAAAATATCTAAAAGTCTAAGGCTAAAAGTTAGCTTCCAAAATAAGCCAACCAAGCTATTTATACAAAAATTCCTACTTAAACTAATTATTCACCTCCTAAAGTGCCAGCCATGGAAAGTCATGGACAAACCCGAAATGGGCCCAAAATGGTTCATGAATTCCGGCCCATTTCGGCTAGGCAAGTTCTCAGATTTAAAGCTTGACTTTGGATATATTTTTCACCCTTTTAGACTCAGAATTTGAAGATGACCATTATAGAGAAAGTTGTAGCTACGGATGTCTTCTTTCTAGAACCACCTCACTCGTCTCCATCGGACTTCATATGCGAAAGTTATATTTATTTGAGTCGCTCGAGGTTAGTCTGCCTGATATCGTCGAGGTCCCGATCGTGCACCATTCTTCACGGCTGATCCAATCATTTTTGACACAATCCAAGGTGCACCAATATCCTCCTCGCATCTTCACAAAGTCTCCTAGCAATAAACACGAACAAAATACAATGAAAATCACAAGAACTACACTAAAACATACAGAGCATAAAATATGACACTACATCACTACATAACAAACAAAAACACTAGAAACAACGGAAAACTAACACTAAAACATACATAGATGATAGAGTATTTCCACACTCATCACTTCTTCAGTCACAATTGCTGGATTTTGCATTAAGATTCATATATCAGTTGGCTCTTTTGGCTTGATTTTTAGGTGGTCATTTTCATTTTAGTTTTCTCTGTGTAACATATTTTCTGATCTCTTCTCTCCGGTAATGGATTCTGATGTTCGAAATTTGTCTAGTTCATTTTCATTGTCATAGGTCTAGTTGCGGGATGTGGAAGATTGGATCATCTGAACATATATGTCCATTGAAGAATGTGCTTAAAGGTCCTTGTTTTGGTCATAGAAGAAGGAAATCAATATCAGAGTGGAAAGATACCAATACAATAGTAGAAGGTAATCAATATCGTCGAAGGAATGCATTGCGTGTTTGTTAAGTGATGTTGGTTGTACTATGAGGTAAAACCGGTATACATGTTTCTTGTCATTGGTATGTGACTGCATTGTAATTGGTGTGCATTTACAATCATGTATATGCAATAATATTGGTATGTATTGCGTGTTTGTTCAGAATATCAGAGTAGAAGGATATCAATATCAGAGTAGAAGGAAACCAATATCATAGAAGAAGAAAGCCAATATCCGAGAAGAAAAAAACTAATATCCGAGAAGAAGAAAACCAATATCCGAGTACAAGGATACCAATATCCGAGTATAAGGATACCAATATCTGAGTACAAGGATACCAATATCAAGATATAAGAATACTAATATCAGAGAAGAAGGAAACCAATATCAAAGTAGAAAGACACCAATATGATAGTAGAAGGAAACCAATATCATAGAAGATGGAAACCAATATTCGATAAGAAGGAAATTAATATCCGAGTACAATGATAACAATACTCCCATAATTGTATTTTCATAAATTGTATTATTTTTCATAATTGTATTATTTTTCATAATTGTATTATTTGGCTGGTATTATTTTCTTTTTAAATTATTTTCATAATTGTATTAACCTTAAATTGTAGCTTGACTTTGTTGATAGCAGTTGTTCAATATTGCCCCTAATTATTTTTTTATTACCTATATTACCCTTTGATCCTCTTTAGTGGGGACTACTCATGTCTCCACTGAATCTTGACCCGCATTCCAGAAGTGGGATCGATGTAGCTCTAAAAACATTTATTCACCCAAAAAAAGGTAAGTTTATAAGTGTAAAAAATTCATCAACTCATTGCCTTAAAGTTTTTGGTTGGATATGGAGATTTCTAATATGGTATCAAAGCGGGTTGATCCCGTGCCCATTG
Source organism: Hypericum androsaemum (assembly GCA_963995505.1). Taxonomy (NCBI): domain Eukaryota; kingdom Viridiplantae; phylum Streptophyta; class Magnoliopsida; order Malpighiales; family Hypericaceae; genus Hypericum; species Hypericum androsaemum. The sequence goes on from OZ023183.1 coordinate 9,120,194, forward strand.
TTGTGTTCACACGACCCCCATTTTCTCGTACTTTGACGAAGTCAAAACATGTGCAATATTCGACCCGATGGGTCTCGTATGATGGGACGTGTTGAAAATCCCACATCGCTTAGTGCAAGACCTATTAGCTACCAAATAATAACTGTCGTATAGAATTGGTCTAATATCTTTTTTTGGGGAATTTTATGCAATATCTTTAATTATAGGTATAACAGGGTTCACTAAAATATATTTTTTTGATAGACAATTAATTGATGGAATTATTAACGGAGTTGGTGCTGGCAGTTTTATTTTTGTTGAAGGTTTGAAATATCTAAGAGGAGGCCGCATTTTTTCTTATCTATTCTTATTTTTTATTTTATTTTTTTAATTAAGTATATATACTTTTTAAATTATATTAATTAGTTTAGGTTGGACATGAAAATTTCTAACAAATAGACCTCTCAAGTTGATCTATAATGCAAATTAATTGTTTGCCCGCTTGAGTCGCTTTTTTTGGGTTTTCTTCTATAAGTAATTGGTGGTTGTTTCTTCAAAGTCCAGCATTTCTTCCATCTCTGGCAGCAAGCGTTTTTTTTATAAGTAATTGTGTTTCTCCTCATTTATTATCATGTACAAATTTACAAATCCAGGTATTTAATTATTTCAAATGAGGTTGTGACCGTGAACCTCGTTAAAATCCTACGTGATTAAAATTTAATGAGAGGAAACTTCCATCTCTGGCAGTACGTGGTTGTTGTTTCTCAACGGTAATCGGTTCCGGCGACCAACTACCAGGGTACGTACGCATGAAGACAACGATCGAAACAAGAAAGACTTGGACATTGAGAATTCCACCAACTCTGTGGGGTCCTGTCCTATAAATAGCTGGTCTGATATGTCTATTTGGACACACCAACTTACAATAAACCCAACTGAAGAAGGAAGAGTAAGGAAAATGGTTCAAGGAGAGGTGACCCTTTTGGACTTCTGGGTGAGCCCATATTGCATGAGAGTGAAGATTGCGTAGGCCGAGAAGGGGGTGACCTACGAATCGAAGGAGGAGCAAAATCTGCTCGGTGCGAAGAGCGAGCGGCTCCTCGCATCGAACCCTGTTTACCAGAAGGTGCCGGTGCTGATCCACGACGGGAAGCCAGTGTGCGAGTCCACTATTATCGTCGGCTACATCGACGAGACTTGGACCTCGCCTGCGTTGCTTCCGGCCTGCGCTTATGGACGTGCTCAAGCCAGGTTTTGGGCTGATTACGTCGACAAGAAGGTACGTATCGTCTGCCATCTGCTAAACATAATATGTCATTCGCTACTCGATCTGTTATATCGAACAGGGTTGATGACCGTGTTGCAAGTGATCCGTTTTTGGTTCCTTTATCACAGATGTTTGATGCAATGGCGGGTGTGTGGATGGGAAAAGGAGAGGAAGCCAAGAAGAACTTCTTAGAGACTTTGAAAGTGCTGGAGGGAGCCCTTGAGGAGAAAGACTTCTTCTCCGGAACCGCATTCGGATTTGTCGACATAGTGGCCATTCCCTTCACGTCATGGTTCCTTGCAGTCGAGAAATATGGCGGATTCAAGGTCGAGGACGAACGTCCCAAGTTCTCGGCTTGGATCAAGAGGTGCATGCAGAAAGAAACTGTTGCTAATGCACTGCCTGACCCGGAAAAGGTCTATGAATTCGTAGGCGTGTTGAGGAAGATGTATGGTCTTGAGTGAAATCCGAAGTTATAGATGGCCTGACTGCTTAATTTCTGCATGGTTTAGTATTACCGTCTTGTTTCGGTCTCTTTCTTTCTCCACTTAGACTTCCTCCCACATGATGGCGAAAATAATTGGTTTGTGGGTTCCCTTGGCTTCTTCTTCTTGTGGATGTTGTTTATGTGAATAAGAGATCTATGAGTTAGATTTTGTATGATTAATCAAATCCAATGATTCATGTCGTAAGTGGCAAGTAATATTATGATGTCTAATCGGATTGATCATCATTGATCTCTAGTCTAATCTTCTCCCAAATTTTGGGGTTGAATTGGCCCAATGAAATCCCCGGGTCCCGGTTTAAGTAGTCGGACCAAAACTGATTTCCGAAAATTGGTTAGCGTGTACGTAGTGGCTCATGCACCAAATGACATTTGGTTAAATGGTATAAGACACGTTGACTAATTGATAAAAGTCTAGAGTTCAATCAGGTATAATCATGGTGTAAAAATTTAGCAATCGATGTTAGATTCACCGGCGATGACATGGTCTTTCACTTAGTTGTCAATCAAGAAAACTTCCGTCGCCCAATCAGAGAATTTAAAACCATGTAAAGTTGGTGTATTCCGATTCATGTTTAAAGTCTTGCTCTTCTGGAAACACCTATCAAGGAGCGTAATGTTTGAAAACCATCTCTAAATGCACACTTCACGGCATTCTTTTCCACGAGTTTAGGTTTCATATCACAATGTTCACCGAAGTCAACGAAGAGAGAATTCTGCAGAGTTTTTCTCAGAAATGGAATCCACACGACCGAACATGCACCGGATAAATGTATCCGGGGCAAACTGGTACAGAATCATTTCAAAAGGTAATCAAAAACTATATTTTCGAAGAAAAAGGACATCATATAGAATATCAGCAGATGCTCCAAGTAACCAAGTCGGACAATGGTAACCCTAAACAAAAGCTCATTATTTCCTGAACCTAGATTTCAACTTTACACCGAGTTTCATGGTAGCTGAAAATGGTTACAGAAGCTGGAAGAGGTACATAGCGGAGCAAGTGAAGGAATAACAAAGAGAAGGGACGAACCAGAACATAAGGCAGGACAGCCGCCACTCTTGCATAGATATACATACCGAAGTGTTCCTCGAACGATGAAGATAAGTTATCAAAGCCGTAGAACTTTCATCATTCAAATCTCTCGACAAGTCCATCTACTTCTCTATAGATTTGTCATTGAAGTTTCATTTGTACTTCATGGAGACAAGCTTCAAGACACTTGAATTCTTCCATGTCAGAAAAGCTTTCGGCCTGAAGATTCAAAGAAATTTATCTTACTTCAGTTCAGATACAACAGAAGAATAAACAACCTCCAAAAAAACACAGAAGAATAAACATGAAATCACCGAGACAGCTACACATGGTTCATAAGTGACAGCAATCAACTGATAGAACCCTGACTTACCTGTTTAATTGTGTTTTTCAAGTGCAATTCCGCAGAGAATAGTTCTCGGCGACCACCAGTCTGGGTGGACATTTGCATGTACACCTTGCAAAGTTCCAACGAGGTACCAGCAAACTTTCTGAACCTATCTCTGTCCTTCCACAAGTCGGATCCCTGAAACATAATGTAACCAAATCCCTGAAATGAGACCAATCATGCTAAAATATTTTCTGACAGTCGATGAGTATCTTGGCATTTGTCAACCTAACAATTCACAAACAAACAAACTTCCCAAATAGGTTATAGAAACACCACGCCAAGATACTCTAGGATGTTGGATGGCAAAGCCACAGATGATATCACGTTACCTGATAAGATCTAACTTGCTTTAAGAGTGCTTCAGAACACATAGTGAGATCTCCTTTGATCTTGTGCCACCGGGCATACAAGCCCCAAATATCTGCTCCACTACCATTTTTAACAATCTGTAATCATGTTGGCAACGAAAATATGTAAATTATATAGCGAGAGCTACACTTAAATCAATGAAAATGGAATGGCCAAGTGCCACATGAACTTTAGAAGATAATGAAGGATGCTCATTGAAATAATCTTGAATTTCTATGCAAAAAAAACACTTTTGATATTCGGCATAGCATGTGGAAAAGACAGTAAGCAGAACAATTAAACCTGCTGGAGAAGTTTCCCTAGCAACTCCAGCAATTGTTCAGTTTCGTGTGTCCTTCCAACAGATTCCTCGAGAGGATCAGAGTCAACAGATGTCTTGTTGGATGCATGGTTATCATTAGTTGAAGCATGCTCCCTTGAACACCTTCCATCAATGTCCGCCATAATCCTCTCCAGCAATACATTGTCAATTCTTTTAAGTTTGGTCAACTGCAACACCATTTGCACAGCTTCCAGTGCCTGAAAAACATTATCCAGCAACCATGTTCAACTATGTAAAAAAAACTCTTAATTTATTCAATCACAACTCCATGGATTGAATGAATCTGCATGACCGTTGAAATTGGAAGTCATCGACCAACAAACAACATAAGTATTAGTTTACAACACTCATCCAATTATTGCAAGCTCGGCACAAACAGAGATAAACTTGCTTTGATCTACCAAAAATGAGTCTCCACCATCTTCACTAGCAATTAGGAGGGTCAAACCGGAAGGGTGTTAAGTAAAAGATAGACGCAGCTCTAGTCCATACTTTTGTTCTTTCCCGACTTTCATTCAAGATAGTTGATAGAGTTGAGGACTAATGTATCAAGCAGTTAGCACAGACTAACAGTTGAGCCTACGTGCTCGTAATTCTATTAACCTTTTCCAGTTTGCCTGGATGAATTATGTTATGCAAACAGTAGAATACTAAACATGAAGAACCAGCAGAAACTGACAAGCTTTTGTATGGAAGTTAAATAATGCTAGCAAGAGCAGCGGTCCCAAAATCATTTATGTCAACTGCCAAAGTATTTGTAATCTTCGAAATGTTAATGGAGACATTCAAGTACCTGACGTGTATCACCTACATCCATAGCCACATGACTGTAGTTTTCCCACATCTGCCAGCTATCCCGCCTGTACAAGTGATTTCATGTGCCAACAAATTTTTCAGCTGAAACGGATAGACAGCCAGTCTACCACAGATAGTGGTGAACCATGTATTGAGAATAAATTAGGGAAAAAGGATATGACATACTTGAACTTCAGGGCTTCCTTGAAGGAAATGCAAGCCTCTTTGCTCTTGTTCCGGATCATATGCCTAAATTTTTGCCAGGAAATGTGATACATCAATGTACTAATAACTCGGTATTCTTGAAAGGGGAAAATCCATCTGATAACTCAAATGACAATAACTTCAGAAATAGATAGCATATATTGGAAATCCAAACCCGCAAAGATGTATATTATATAGTCTCATTGCAAAAAGATGTAGCTACAATGAGGGGCAATATGACTTGCAATTTTTTATTATTACTATACGCGAGTAATTTTAGAAACTATCTAAAATGTTAACAGTCTACACCGACAACAATATGATCTGCAGACATTCTTTTTCCCTGGCATCAACCCAGAATCACGTGGAATCAAAATGGCTTTTACTAACTTATCTGTCTCAAGGAAGAAGAAACTGGAACACCATTCCTTTCTAAATGGTGAAACTGATGAGATACTTGTATATGTGATGCTGGAAGTATTTAAACCACTATTTTTACATCTCACAAGGTAACAGAGCCACAATAGCACCACCAAGCCAAGTGCAGCCTGATATGAGATATTACAATAACGAATTGGCATGAAATCATAAAGCACTTTCACTCCTAAGCCGTGTAGAAGTATCTCCAAAAAATGATTGAATGACACTCCTCAGGCAGTAAGCATTTTTATATACAAATCATATACAAATTTAAAAGCCCATATCTATATATGAGCAGGAGAATATACACGATAAACTGTCTCTGTGGTTTTCAAAATTAACCAGAATCAACAGCGATAATGTCAGGAGAAAATTACTAATGCAGAGCACATTGCAGTTTCCAGTCATAAAGTAACACCTTATGCATTGAAAAGCCAAGATTACAGGGAGATGTAACATCCACCACTTATGGACTTCCAAGCCTAATTCTACCATACACGTGGAAGCACAAAAATCTTTTTGAAAGGACTAAGTTGAGCAATGTTCAGAATTACGGATTACAAGATTTTTTTTCTGAATTTTGAAATAACAGATTACAGTAGACTTTTAGATAAAATGTGTGCTATGAGGTTTTATGACCAGGACTACAATTGTGGAGGCTAAGTTTTGCATCAAAATTAGGCTGCAATACTTAGCAAAAGTTGGATGGAAAAATTGTAGTTAGTTGAAGATTTTAAGAACACATTTACACAGGTAGGAACACAGGGCTAGAAGTAACAAGAGAAGAAAATTCTCAGTAAAATTAGACTGAATTAACTGGGGGTAAAATTTAATACAACATTTGACCACAAAATTAGGTAGGAATATCTAGATGTGACAAAAGGAGATGGAACTTCGGAGTAAAATTTGCTTCTCTTCCTCTTTTGTCTTCTATGAAAGATAAATAGAAGCTAAAGGGAGTGGGAACACAAAAATAACTGGAGGCAGATACCAGATCATACAGATAGAAAACTTACAAACAAGCAATGTTATTCCATGCTTCTCCATTATCAGGATCCAGCTGAACAGCACGAGAAAAGGCATCAACAGCTTTGTCAACATCCCGTGCCTGTATCATTGTTTTAAGCAGTAAGTACCAAAACCTATTAAGATTAATAATCTGTCTGACTGCACTCTCTATCTCCACCGCACCAGAGCTACAACCAAGAAGACAAAGCAACAACTATGGATCATTAAATACCTTCAGCGCAGCAGCACCAAGTGCAAACCAGCCATCTGGATATAAAGAATTTAACATCATTGCCGACTCCCTGCAAAACAGGAATAGCATTCTTCACAAGTCCACTCCCAATAATTGATACACTGCTGCAAGCTCTAGCGTGAAATTAGAAACAAATAAGAATCGCACCAGAGGGTTTTGGAAGTCTCATAGTCTCCTCTATTATAAGCAGAACGCGCCAGAGATCTCTGCGACACAAATAAAATTCAGTTGAAAAGACAGTTGACATATTAATCAACACATCATCAGAATGTTATATGTTACCATTGCTCTGGCAGACTTATGATCTGAAACTTCAAGTGCTTTTCTATAGCAACTATTATCATTTGTTACATCACCCAATGAACACCTAGAAAATCAGGTAGAAACATTGTCAGAGAGTCTTTGCAACAAATACGAGTTTTAATCAGGGAGGCGGAAGTAAGGTCTCTGCACTGTTAAAAAGGATAATGGGAAGAGCTAGACAACTTGTGGACACAAGAAAAACTTGTAATAACTCATTGATGCTTGCTCACTGCTCAAAATCCCTTCTAATGCAATTTAGACTATCCAAATGTCCAGAATAGTAATGATTCTGCAAAAGAGAGAAGGAAAAATAAAAAGAAAGCCTTACATTTTTCCATACCTAACACTGACAGCACATATTACTGTTAATATTATTCAATCATCATGTTCAATAAATGGATTTTTGCCACTTAGATAAGCTTTTCCAGATAGTTTTTTGTTTTCAGCAGACACTAGGTACCACAACGTTCCCACGTCCAAAAGCACTGTTCAGTTTTTTTCCAAATGGATGCCTGTTCATTTAGTCATGATAAATGCAATCTTTCCTCCTCATTTTTGGTCAGATTATCATTTACATGGTTTGCCAAGGCCAAGGGGCAAAAAATAAAGGAGTAACGTTCTTCCTTCAAACTAGTACGGGTCAGTACATTACTTCAATTACTCAATTCACAAACATACACCTACAGTGATCCAAACAGATACTAATGATCCACCATGTACAATTCTCAAATTATACAAAGAAGATAGCAAACCTTGTCCCGATTTAACATGGACTAATATGCATAAGATCAAATTGAGCTCATTGGAAAATATTGCATCAGCAACAACTTAGGTGCGTCAGGCTTTCTTGGTCCAGGGAATGGGACAAAAGCAGCAGAGCTTTGTTCGGGTTAATCCTCATGTGTTTGTCAATTATATAGAATTCACTGGTAATTCCATTGATTCTGGCGGGTGTATAGCTTTGGATCACTTGCTACATGATTGCCACTAATCAACTACTCAGCAATGCAATATTTCATGAGTGATCATTTGCAGAATCGGACAGTATCCAACAAGAAGCTCTCTTGAAAAATGTTATAGAGGATGATTGACGATGACAGTGACAATAGAAAAGAGGCGTCAATTCACAGAGTTAGCTTACCATAAACTGGGATTATCTGGCATTTTAGATAATTGTGTCTTAATGAGCTCCACTGCTGCAGCTTTTTTACCCAGCAAGCTGTTGTGAAGATGTCATGTATGTTATACCAAGTTTCAATTGAAAACCAAGCACTGCATGAAGAAGGAAGCTTCAAAAGCCTAAGTAGAAAGACGATGATAGTCAAGGTTGATACCTGTTGCAGTGTATCAAGTTGTCCCATAACTCCAAATCCTCAAAGATCCGAAGTGCCTCTCCAATTAAACCATATCTGACTAGGAGTTCCCCATACTCCCTGGATTCAGAAGAACAACAGAACATCATAAAGATTATATAGTATTTGTATCTAGCCTATCAAGTTACTTTGTCAAATTAAAAGGTGACTTCATATGAAGCAAATAGACTTGAAGAAATTGCAAAACATAGTAAAGAAATATTATAGGATCACTTATAGGTGGATGTGAGGCAGAAGCGTAAAGTTACTTTCGCAGAGAAGGAACTGTAGGGACATAAGCCACATAACAGAAAGGAACCCTTTGTGCCACATTAGGAAGTTCTTTTTCAAGGTTCTCAACCTGAAATCACAGACAATGTCGAGAAAGAGATTCAGTAATCAATCAATGGATCGTGCATAACCGATTTCTTGGAAGAAGCATCAAACCAAGAAAATTTCAAGTCAAACAACTAAAAGAAGCAAATGGATCACTTGACGCCCACAACCACACTCTTTTCCAGAGTCACACATGCCGCCGAAATTTAAGAGCTACGCTAATCAGAATAGAAATGAATGTGATAATCATTTAAAAACTCAATCCTGGAACCAAACGAATTAGTACAAACAGTAAGCAGCAAAGAAATTCTATAATACCAGATGCGACATCATCTCCAAAGCCCGAACTTTTGTGCGGCTGCGTGTAGACTCCCACCGTACACGTAGCAGGTCACAAAAACAACGTAACTGAAGATAAGAAAATCAAGTGCAAGAGAAAATTAACAAACGTATGCTTGATTAAAGAAAAAATGCACGCGCACCGCACAAAGAGGCAAAAGAGTCATGCTTTAAGTAGAAACCATCATGCTAGAAACAGGACACTGCAAAGTTTCTGGAAAAGATCGTGCCTACAGCTTCAAACAGAGAGGCAAAAATTCAAAGTTTAAGGAGCAACCATCATGCTCAGCAATTAGGACACTAATTCAGTTTAGTCTTTTTTTTTTACACCAAGAGCTGGAGAATAAAGGAAGCAAAAACTGCAACTATGAAGTTTCTGAAAAACGCCTATGATCCTAATAAGATACCTCCTCATTACTAAGTTTGAAAAGATCTTCGACGTAGACTACATGAAGTTCTGAGGAAATTGTTATTTTTACTTTACTTACAATGAACGGAGAAGACATCTGGGAATCAATTGCCTCTATAAATGGTGCCACGTCCCACACTGAAGCAAGAACAAGAAAATTAAAGATGTATCATAAACGCTGCTATATCCCACTTAACTTGCAATGAATTTGAAGATGACCAGAGATTATATTTAATATCACATTAACAAAGAAAAACAGCCCGTAGAGAGGTAATCGTTCACATCTGACACTAAAAACAGAAGACAAGAAACAAAAACACATCATCTGTCTTTTAACTAGACCCCAGTGAACTTCAAAATTACAACTTGAATACCGAACGAGAAACAACTGCCAGAAGATGTTATGGAAAAAGTATGGCTGGTTAAATGAAAAGATCCTTCCGAAAGTAAATTCAGCCTCTGTCTAACTATAATATAGAGTCAAAGCAGATTCAGCTTCAGACTTCCGCCATCATTGTTTCTTAATGACTTTGACTGGTTGTTTGGTTATTGAATTTGATTAGACCAGTGAACTTATCACATTGTTAGAAAAAATAAAAGCTACAGAAGGAATATAGATGTGATAAAGGCTTAAGCTAAAATGCCAGGATCTCAAAATTATCTCATTTTGCTCAACCAGGTTTTCGAATAGGAATTTACTGAAAGAAGTTATTGAGGTAATCTACTCAATCAAGTCTCTACTTCAACATCATAAGAGAAGAAGCCGATAAGAGAATACATTCTCTTTCCTAAACTAGAACATTTCTTCCCCCTACCAAATTTTGGTTGAAAATGTAGTCCAATAAATCATCAAAACCAAAACATCCAAAAATCAAGGTCAAGATGATTTTTCTTTTACAGCAGGTGAAGGACAGTCATAATCATTCAACATAAAGTTCTAACATAACAATAAGGATGCCAGATAAGCCAAAAAGAAGGTAAAATATCTAGAGAAAAACGAACTTAAATCACTCAAAGTCCAACATGAACAGCTCTCACTAATTCCCCTACAGTTACAGTAAACAGCAACAAAAACAAGTCCATAAAACACGATCTAACTACTGACTGAGTGAGGAAAGTTAGAAGAAATTCAAGTCAAATTGGTTTCATTTGACCATAATTGACTCTTCTTCTGGCAATTATCAACATGCACCACAATTTTGTGTTCTTATTCAGACCAAAGCATAGAGCTTACTTCGTAATTCATCTTCCCGAGAGCTCTTTTCAATCAAAAGGCACTGAGCCAAGACCAGCGCTTGTTGAACTGCTTTCAGAGGGATAGCACCGAGGTTACGGTCTTGATAGTTCTTCCCTTTAGCAACATCTTCACCCCCATTCTCCAACTTTGGCGTCATGTAAATTTCGCTTGCTTCCAAGTTTGACATAAGATGATTGTGTGAATTGTCTTCAATTATGTTAGAGTCATGAAAGATGCCAGGGTTTAGTGAGGGAGCCTCATCATCATTGGGGGGTGAAATTCCTTTTGTAACAAGTACCCTTAGAGCCCTTGGTTCTGTCTGCATCCAGAAAATGCATCTCAGGCTGATATGGAAGAGCCTTATCTTCAATTATGCATTCATTCAAGAAGAAATCGACATTTATCTACCTGATGCACGGTACGGTAACCAAGAACTCCAGTACAAGAAAGCTCTAGATCAGCTGCAGCTTCAGCTGATTTAATATGCTGTCTGCATCCAGTAAATCGCTCAGTTAATAATTGGCAAAGTGAAAATGATTTGATCAAATGAATACACAGTTATCTAGGAGCATCAATTATGTCATACTTAAGGATTGGAAAAGGAAGTTTTAGGATGTTCATCCAACCTTAGATAAATCATTGAGCTACTTGGTTGTTATTAAAAATCTATATGTAGACAAAGCTTTGAAACAGATAATTTTAAATACCTGCACACATCAACACGTCCATAGGTATGCTCCATTACCCCTGCCTCGAAATGGGACATGGAGACAATGTCTATACCTTCTCCGTCATGTAGCATTGAACCCCAATAACTTGTCACTTGCTCCAATGTGCCAAAATGCCGTAATGTCTCAGCAGAATACACTTGTAACAGATCAAACAAAGAAGAAGACAGTTCATCCAAGATTCTCTGCTCCACGAGTAATATCCTTGAAAGCCACCAGGAAATGCTTCTGAACCCGTAATCAGAGGTCACAATGCTTCCTTCAAATAATAAATCTTTTGTCTTCATGACCAACATTTTAGCATAAACTATATACTACAGAAAGAAGAGAAAAAACAGAAAAATTTACAAGGTAAAACATAGTGGTCAAGAAAAAACCAGCATCCATAAACCAAAACAGAACCGAACAAAGAATGAAACTTTACCGCTTACTCATTTCCCTAATTGTATTGTCAAGATTCACCAAAAGCACACAGTTGCGAGCAACCACAATTACCTGAAGATTGTACAACTTCCCAGCCAAGAGGGAGCTATCGGACATAAGCTGGCGCCGTGCCCAAGCCTCCCAATCCTCCAATTCTCTACCTTCCTGCAGCTCCAAGGGCAGAGGACAGCCCGGAAATTCATCCAGCGGCCTAAAAGATTCAATAACAGGTATAAGTACAAGGCAAAAGGAACAACATTAATAAGGAAAAATCGGGACAGGGAAACGAAAAGGACCCGGTAATATTCCGCTGAGTGAAGCATAAAAACGCAGCGATCGCAATGGTAAAGACCAACATGACCCTGCAGGCCTTTTCTTCATCATCGCCTCCACTCCCTACAAACCGTTCCAGACGGGTCTCAACCAGCTCGGAATAGACCCGGTCTGGGGACTCGGCGGGGCACGGAAGGTCGCCGTAGAAGAGCCTGGCGGAGTCCGAGGAGAGGGCGAGGAGGTAATCGCCGGCTTCGATGAAGCTTATGAGCTGGTTGACGTGGGAGTGGGAATCCGACAGCGGCGGTTGGGGGAGGGGGCGAGGAGGAGCCGGCGATTGCGGGGAGAGGGTGCAGCGGAGGAGGCGCAGCTCGTAGCCGCGGAGGATTTCTGCCATTTTTGCTCAGAATCTAAGTGAATTGGGTTTAGGGTTTAGGTTAATTTTTCGAAACTGGGGGTTTAGGGTTTATGTTATTGCTGGGGTCCTATGGCACCGTTTCATCCTTCCCTCGTTTTTTTTAATGCCTTTCTTCTTTTTGGAAAAAGAATTGTATTTATTTTATACAAGAAATTACTGTTCAATAAAACAAAACACAGGTTCTGATTGTTTTCTTTTGCACCACTCTCGAGTAGGAATTATTATCATTGTTAGAATCGGATTTGTGATTCTATTCGGTTTTTCAAAATTCGATTCATCACTAATTTGATTTGAATTCATCTGGATATGAATTAAATTCATCACATATTTTGATACACACTCTAAAATTATCTCTTCTTTTATTACATAATCTCTTTATATTATTTCTATTATGGATCTGAATAATTCTAACTCTTCAAATTATCAACCATCTGAAGCTTATTTTAATTCTCAAGTTTTTCACAATTTTGGAGAGTATCCTAACTCTCAATCTTATTTTAACTCTCAATTATCTTTGAATCTCACCCAAATTCCTATCCATGAATACCAAACCTCACAAAACACTGCCCGCAATTTGTTTCAAGATATTTGTCAAAAAAAAATCATCAAAAGAGGGCACCAAATGTTAGCTGGAGTGTGAAAGAAGATGTAGCCCTAATGTCATCTTGGTGTTTCACTAGCGAAGATTTGATACTTGGCAAATATCAAAGGGTGCCTCGCTATGGGCATGAGTGAGTAATTTGTTCAATGAAGCTCGAGCAGAAAAGCTGGAAGAGTTTGGCGAAAGAAACGTAGAGGCATTGAAAGGTCGTTGGAAATGACTTAATTTTAATGCAAACAAGTGGATTCTGCATGCTATGAAGCATATGGTCGGAAACGGAGTGGAATAAGCCAGAGCGATGTTGAGATAGAAGCTCAAACAATTTATGAAGTGGGTGGCAACAACAAGTTTAATGACTTAGTTGTATTTAATGAAGTTATGTGTAAAAATCCGAAGTGGGCATTGAAACTAGGTTATGATTCAACACGTTTTCGTCTGGAGAATGAAGAGGATAATGAAGAAAGTGGTGGCAGCTGATGAGTGTGGAAACACTCATCTTTTGTATTTATTTTAGAGTAGATTTACCGTTGTTTCTATTGCTTTTGTTTGTTCTTCGTTGTCGTAATGTCATTTATCGTGCATTGTTTGTTTTTAGTGTAGTCTTATGTTTTTATTGTGTTTTCTTCATGCTAGGAGATTTGGTGAGGTGAAGTGGAGGAAGTGAAGTCACCTTGGGTCATCGTATGCGATTTGATTTGCCGGGAGGAAGGACGCTTAATCGAGACCACGAAGACGTGGGCGAGGTGGACCTCTTGCAACTCCAATACTAATAACTTTCTCATCCGAAGTTCGATGGAGACGAGTGAGATGGCTCTGGAAAGAAGACATCCGGGGCTACAACTTTGTCTCTAATGGTCTTCTTCAAATTCGGAGTCTAAGAGGGGAGAACGCTGGATTTAATCTCGTAGTCTAATTCTGTCAAGATTTCATCACAAGTGGGCCGAATTTGAAGACTTGTTTTGGGCCCATTTTGGGCTTTAATTGTAATTTTGTGGCTGAGACATTTTGGGGGGATAAATCTTGTATATAAGCCTTTGTTTAGATATTTTAGGATGATTAGATATTTTGGAAGGATTATTAGATATTTTTTGTAACAACTCTCCACTAACTCTTAGTTTTGGAAGAGAACTTGGCTCACCATTATTGGAGTTTGTAGAGAACTTGAAGGAGAACTTTTGGAAGCTTGAAGATCATCTTGAGCTTTCTCTAACCCTCTCTTTTATGTTTATGCTTTACTTGCTTCATTTATTGGATGTGTTTAGTTGTGTAGTTGATATGTGTGAGTAGTTGTTTAGTGGGTTTGGTGCCTTGATGGCATCTATTTAGCCAATAGTTTAGTGGGGTTAAAATGCTAAGGTTTGTGAACTAGTTAATGAGTTTAATGCTTAATCTTGATTGATCACCTTGATTATGAACATGGTTAATATTAATCGCCGAGAGGGGTTAGGATTAACGGACCATTTAACTAGTTGAGTAGACACCTATTGATGAGAGATTACCTTAGGTGACTAGTTGTCCAAATGATGGTGATTATAGTTGGTGTTTAGTTAGATTAGATGGCTAATTTGTCGCGAGAGCGTGGTTAGTTCATCTAAGTCTAGTTAAGAATCGATTTAGACTAGTTTGTCGCGAGAGCGTTGATTAGTTGCCTTCGAAACATCCAGACCATATCATGAACTTAATAAACCCCATAAGCCATTTGGTTATTTAGTTTGTCATTGGTACCTTGCTCACTCTTATTTTATTTGTAAAATCATCTTATTTAGTAGTAGTGTTATTTCTACTAATAGTTTGTGTGTTTAGACTTGACAAAACCTTCTCATTTAGTCCTAGACTAGTGGTGAAGTCGAGTTTGTGGCCTAGAACTTAGTCCTTGTGGGACGACATTCCCTTACTTACTCTTTATTGCAAAGGGGGGGGGGGGGGGGGGGTTGAAAATCCTTCCTTTCAATTGGCGCCGTTGCCGAGGATTAAGTACTAGACGCTTAATTTGGCTTACGAACTTGGATTGGGATATTATATTTTTTTTGTTTACTTGGTTACTGTTACTTAGTGCCTTTGTTGTTTGTCTTACAAGGTACTTATTTGTCGCATGCGCTCAACTCGCTCAACGCACCACATTCCGATCGGAGTAGACGTTGACATTGGATACTTGGAAAGGGTATTGCGACAAGAGAGAAGGACACAAGCAAGGATGAATCAACGACCTCATGAGCAAGAAGCTCCACAAGGAGCTCTGCAAGGTGATGCGCAAGGAGTTGGAGTTCCTCGAAGGTGTCTCATGGACTATGCTAGGCCCACCTTGAGAGGGGCAATGTCCGGAGTCCCTAGGCCAAATATCCAAGCTAACAACTTCGAGATCAAGCCGGCCGTGATACACATGCTCAAATCTTTGGTCTAATTTTATGGGTTGCCGAATGAAGACCCCAACGACCATATTGCTAACTTTTTGGAGATAGCCGACACATGCAAGTACGATGGAGCTTCCGATGATGCCGTGAAACTTAGGTTGTTCCCATTCACTTTGCAAGACAAGGCTAAGATTTGGTACAAGCAATTGGTCGGGACATCGATAGCCACGTGGGAGGAGCTAGCAAGTGCCTTCCTTGAAAAGTACTTTCCCTTCTCAAAGACGAATAGGCTCGTGAAGGAGATCAACAACTTTCAACAATTTGAGAATGAGTCTTTGAGTGAAGCTTGGGAGAGATTCAAAGGATTGCAAAGGAGTTGTCCACACCATAACTTGACGGAGGAGTCTTTACTCCAAACATTTTACTTTGCTCTTGGATCCTCAACAAGGGGCACGGTTGATGCCGCCTCCAACGGATCCTTCTTAAGAAAAGATAGGGATGATGCCCACCACATCTTGGAGGAGTTGGCGGCTACAAACATTCTAATGGCCAATGAGAGAGCTAGGCAACCGAGTAAGGCGCACGTAGGAGTGATTGATGTTGATATTGCCTCCTCTATTCAAGCTCAATTGGCTTTGTTGGCAAAGAAAGTTAACGATCTAAGCTTGAACAAAAGCAATGTGGCGGCCGTGCAAACAAATTGTGAAGTTTGTGGCAATGTAGGCCATGAGATGAACGAGTGTGCCATGTTGGGCTCGTCTATGGAGCAAGTAAATTTCATTGGTGGCCAAGGACAAGGCCAAGGACAAGGGGCAAATAGGATGGAAAATAATCCCTATTCCTCCACCTACAATCCGGGGTGGAGAAATCACCCAAACTTCTCTTGGAAGGGAGGAAATAGTGGCGAAAATATGGCGATGGTCCCTGATAAAGGACCTCCTCTTCGGTATCAACCTCAAGGGCCCCCTCCGGGTTTCCAACCACGTGCTTTCTTGACAGATAGAATGGGCGCTATGGAGGAGAAGTTTGAGAAGATGGATAAGTTTATGCACGAAGTTGGAGGTGTGGTTGGTCAACAAAGCCAAATTTTGGCAGCCATACAACAACAAGGTGCACGGCAGAACAACTTAGAGCAAATTCTCAAGGGACAAGCTACCGCGATGCATAATATGGAGACTCAACTTGGAGAAATTGCAAAGGCGAGTTCCCATAGAGCTTCCGGCTCCCTGCCAAACTCCACAGAAACAAATCCTCGAGAAAATGTGAATGCAATTTCTTTGAGGAGTGGTAAGGAAATAGCTTCTCAAGAGGCAACCCGGAAGAACAATGACGATCCTATGGAAGCCAATGAGGAGGAGAAAGAAGTAGAGGCAGAGAGAGAGAGAAGTCCACCGGTTGAGAGTGCTGAAGAAGAAGTCTACGTGCCACCACCACCTAAAGCTCCTCGATTACCATTCCCTCAAAGAGTGAAGAAGAAGAATGTGATGGATGACAAGTTTATTGGCTTCATGGAGAAGATGAAGAACATCCAGATCAGTGTTTCTTTTCTTGAGATGTTGGATCAATTGCCGCAATACTCGAAGTTTCTCAAGGAACTCATCACTAATAAGAGGAAGTGGGAGGATGGACAAACGGTGGCTCTAACGGCTAACTGTAGTTCTCTTGTCTCCCAGAATCTTCCAACGAAGTTAAAAGATCCGGGGAGTTTCACTATCCCCTGTCTTGTTGGTGATGTGGAGTTTTCAAAGTGTTTGTGTGACTTAGGCGCAAGTATCAACTTGATGCCTTTGTCCATCTTTCGGAAACTAGGCTTAAGTGAGGTGAAAGCAACATCGATTTTACTCCAATTAGCGGACCAAACCATAAAGAAGCCATTTGGGATCGTGGAGGATGTCCTGGTAAAGGTTGATAAATTTATCTTCCCAGTAGACTTTGTGGTGCTAGACTTTGTCGAGGATAAAAGTTGTCCATTAATTCTTGGAGGACCTTTCCTTAACACAGCCCGTACTTATGTTGATGTGCATGGTGGAAGATTGATCCTTCGAGTAGGAGACGAAGAGGTGGTGTTTAAGATGTCTGATGCAATGCGTCACCCTCTTGATGAGGCCACGTGCATGAAGATTGATCTGGTGGAGGAATGCGTCCATGATTTTGGCAAGGAGATCGTGGCAAGTATTGAGGATAAGATTCTTGAAGAGCAAGAAGTGGACAACTGTGAAGATTTTAAGGATAAAGATGGGAAGAAAAGTCTCCATGAGGATTTGGAGGTTAACTTGAAGTATCGCACTCCACCATCTGTTGTTAAGGCTTCAAAGTTGGAGTTGAAAGAATTACCCTCATATTTGAGGTATGCGTTCTTGAAGGATGGAGGGAGACTCCCTATTATCATCTCCAACAAGCTCTCCAAGGAGCAAGAGGAGAAAGTGCTGAAAATTGTGAACAACCGGATTAAGGCCATGGCTTGGCAAATATCTGATATTAATGGGATAAGTCCTGAAATTGTGATGCATCATATTCATATGGAAGAGGGAGCAAAACCGAGGGTGGATCGGCAAAGAAGATTGAATCCCAACATGAAAGATGAGGTAAAGAAGGAGGTGATCAAGCTGCTAGAGGCTGGAATTATTTTCCCCATCTCCGATAGTGAATGGGTAAGCCCGATCCACTGTGTCCCAAAAAAGGGAGGAATGACTGTTGTGATCAATGATGAGGGCGAGCTCATCTCCACAAGGACGGTGACAGGATGGCGAGTGTGCGTTGACTATCGGAAGTTGAATGATGCCACACGTAAGGATCATTTTCCTCTGCCATTCATTGATCAAATGTTGGAGAGAATTTCCGGGTATTCTCACTATTGCTTTTTGGATGGGTACTCGGGCTATAACCAAATTGCAATATACCCAAGAGATCAAGAGAAGACCTCTTTCACTTGTCCTTTTGGTATTTTTGCCTATCGACGAATGCCTTTTGGATTGAGTTGTGCTCCCGCAACATTCCAACGATGCATGGAGGCTATCTTTTGGGAAATGAATGAGAAGATTATGGAGATCTTCATGGATGATTTCTCGGTGTTCGGAGAATCCTTTGATAGTTGCTTGGCCAATTTGGATAGAGTATTGGAGAGATGTGAAGAGAAGAACCTTGTTTTAAATTGGGAGAAGTGCCATTTCATGGTGGATGAGGGGATCGTTCTTGGGCATAAGATCTCCAAAGCTGGTATTGAAGTTGACAGAGCTAAGACGGAAGCAATAGAGAAGATGGGAGCACCAACTTCGGTCAAGGGAGAGAGAGCATTTCTTGGCCATGCAGGATTTTACCAAAGATTCATCAAGAATTTCTCCCTTATAGCAAAGCCGCTCACCAACTTGTTGGTTAAGGAGGTGCCTTTCAATTTTGATGAGCCATGTCTGCAAGCATTTGATTCTCTGAAGAGAGCTCTTGTCACAGCTCCGGTTATCTCTTCTCCGGATTGGACACTACCATTCGAGATGATGTGTGATGCGAGCGACATCGCATTGGGATGTGTGCTTGGTCAAAAGAAGGAGGGAAAGCTTCATGTCATCTACTATGCAAGTAGAGTATTGGCTGGCGCCCAACTAAACTACACAACCACAGAGAAGGAGATGTTGGCTGTTGTATATGCTTGTGACAAATTTTGGCCATACCTACTTGGGTCGAAGGTGATCATCTATACTGATCATGCGGCTTTGAGGTACTTATTCTCCAAAAATGATGCCAAGCCTAGACTCATGCGCTGGATTTTATTGCTTCAAGAATTTGACTTATCCATCAAGGATAAGAAAGGCTGTGAAAATGTTGTCACGGATCATCTCTCTCGACTAGAACATAGCGAAGGAATGGAGACTCATGGTGAGATTCAAGAAGAGTTTCCAGATGAAGCTTTGATGATGGTGAATCATGTGGTGGTACCATGGTATGCTGATTTTGCCAACTTCCTTGTTGGCGACATTATTCCATCCGAATTGAGTTATCCCCAACGCAAGAAATTTTTAAGGGATGCTCAGCTATTTCTGTGGGATGAGCCTTATCACTTTAAGAGGTGTAGCGATGGAGTGCTTCGACGGTGCATTGCGGATGATGAAGTGATGACTATTCTGGAGCAATGTCATAGTACCCCGTACGCCGGCCATTATGGAGCAACCAGGACCGCGTCCCGAGTCTTTGAATGTGGGTTTTATTGGCCTAACATTTTCAAGGATGCCCATGATTTTGTTGCTCAGTGCGATCGATGCCAAAGGACCGGCAATATTTCAAAGAGGAATGAGATGCCTCTCTCTGGAATTCTTGAAGTGGAGCTCTTCGATGTTTGAGGCTTGGATTTCATGGGACCTTTCCCAACCTCTCATGGCAATAAGTATATCTTGGTGGGGGTGGACTACGTGTCAAAATGGGTGGAAGCTTGGGCATCACCCACAAATGATGCTAAGGTAGTCATTCGCTTTATCAAAAAGCTCTTCTCTAGATTTGGAGTACCAAGGGCAATCATCAGCGATGGCGGTTCGCACTTTTGCAACCGACCATTTGAGATCCTACTGAAGAGGTATGGGGTCACTCACAAGGTTGCTACACCTTATCACCCCCAGACAAGTGGCCAAGTAGAGCTCTCCAACAGGGAACTCAAGAAGATCCTTGAGAAAATGGTCGGGGGAGCAAGGAAAGATTGGGCCAACAAGCTTGATGATGCTTTATGGGCATACCGAACGGCATTCAAAATGCCAATCGGGATGTCCCCATACAAACTTGTCTATGGAAAGGCTTGCCACCTCCCCGTCGAGCTAGAGCATCGAGCATTTTGGGCCATCAAGATCCTAAATTATGACTACAAGAAAGCCGGTGAGCGAAGGCTATTGCAACTTGAAGAGCTGGACGAAATTTGAGACATGGCGTTCGAGAGCTCTAGAATCTACAAGGAAAGTACGAAGAGGCGACATGATGCCCATATTGTCAAGAAAGAGTTCAACGAGGGCCAACAAGTTTTGCTCTACAATTCTCGGTTGAGACTCTTCCCGGAAAAACTCAAGTCAAAGTGGAGTGGTCCATTCAAAATTGCAAGGGTGTTCCCATTCGGAGCACTCGAGTTACAAAGTGGAGACGTCGGAGTTTTCAAAGTGAATGGCCAAAGGTGCAAGATTTACCTTGGTGGCGATATTAAGCGAAGTTCGGAGGTGCAATCCGTGACTTCACCCTCCGATGCATGAAAAAGGGGAGTAAAGTCAAGCTAACGACTATAACTTAGCATGTTTTTTTTGTATTGTCCTTGTATTTTGTCTTAGTCTTTATGTGTGTGTTTTCTTTTTATGTTTGCCCTTATTCTAGTATGATTTCGAAGTGTTAGTTCATGCTTATGGGATCTCTTGTATTTTGAAGGTGATTTGGATGGTTGGATGCTCGACAAGGGATACGGGGGGCGAAGCCCCCGTCCCAAACTGGGATTGGCGGACGCCATGTACCTGGCGTACGCCAGGAAAGTCACAGGGGATTTTGTTCGTAAGGACTTGGCGGACGCCATCTACTTGGCGTACGCCAACCAAGTTACAGGGGGCTCGAGCAGTCAGGTCTTGGCATACGCCAGGTCCTTGGCGTACGCCAGGTTTGCCCAGCCAACATAAAACTCAAATCGAAATCCCCTCTTCCTTCCCAAAAACAAAATCACCTCCACCACCACTCCTCCTCAACTCTTCCTCCCCAAAAATAACAAGAACCCAAGCTCCACCTCCACTACCACCACTCCTCCTCAACTTTCCTCGCACCTCTGGCTCACCATCCACAAGGCTAAAAAGGTAAAAGGTAAAACCCTAATTTTTGTTTTTCTTGAGTTTATTGCAGGCTGACCATCATGGCTGACGGAGCAAGCTCAAGCCGTGGAGGACGCAAGCCACCTACCAAGCGTGCCCGCAACTCTCCACCTCCACCTCCACCCCAACAAAACATCGCCGATCAATATGAAGCTCCCTTTGCAATCTACCACGATTGGGAGGGAGAGAGGTATTCCCGATTCTCTGACATTGACACTGTTAGTCATTTTAAGATTAATTGGGATGATATGCGCAAGTTGGGGTTAGATGAGCCATTGCAAAATGCATTGAAACACTTTGGTTGGGAATATTTTGCTGATCATAGTGTGGCTGCTAGATGGGAGTTGTCGTGTGAGTTCTATTGCACATTGACCGTAGCTGATAATCGTAACTCCTTTACTGCACGTTTATTTGATACTGAGTTTACGGTTAATGCACAAACGTTCAATAGAATCTTCAAACTTCATCCAGGGGGTAGTGCCTTAGATTTTATGCCTCAAGACCTTGCTCATCGTGAATGGTTTGAAATCTCTGGTTTTGAGAAATATGTGTCTGGTAAAGCAACTAGCGTACTCATTAAGGAACCCCGCATTGGCATTTTGCATCGTTTTATGAGTCTCACCTTTAGTGGTCAGTGGGAAGAGAGTAAGGTGTTTTGTACTCAGCTGTATGCCATTCATTATTTACGTTACAAATAACCGTTTAGTACGTTTGCAATGGTTATGGATGTCTTTGCACGTACTCTGGCGAAAAATCCTACCCGTTTGTATCTAGGTCATATTATCTCCCACCTTGCACATCACTTTTTCCCTGAGAAATATGCAGCCTTTGAAGGGACCAAAGTTCTTCCGGTGGGCCTTGACATAAAAAAGATCCACTTAAGCAAGCTCATCGAGAAAACTAACCGCGACGGCGAGGAGATCGTAACTTACAAGGCTTGGGCAAATCGCAAGGCTGTTAAAGAACGCCTCAAAGCAGATGCCCCAATACCAATTCCTGACCATCAGGTACAACTCAACGAACTTCATACGTAGTTTAACGCTATGCAGGTGCAGCTGCAAGATTATGCCGCTACTAATGCGGCTAATTGGGAGAGATAACACGAGTACAATGCTCGTATGGAGGCAGCCCAGCAAGCACAATTCGAGGCCCAGCAAGCACACTATTCTCAACAGCAAGCCCACGCCGACTGGATGAGGGCATGGGCTGAAAACTTTGGCAGCAACTTCACGCCTCCACCTCCTCCTCCACAAGATTGACCAGGGAGCACTCCACTACCTTTTTCTTTTATTTTCTGTTTTGATGTCATGTCCTCTGGTTAATGTGATGTTGAATTATGTTACTTTGTTTGTGTGATTCTTTCTATTTATTTGTGGTTTGTGCTTCGTTGACTTTGCTTTATTTTTTTTTTGTCTGTTTTGTTTTGACACCTTGAGGACAATGTGTCTTTCAAGTGTGGGGGAGGGTGAATCTTTTATGTGTTTAGGTTTATTTGGTCTTTTATGGTCTTGTTTAGGTATAGACTTGGCATAAATTGTTCAAAAATTTGTCCCCTCTCAAAATTCTTTAACTTATGTTAGAAGCTTACCACACACCTAGTTAGGAAATGAACTCGAGCACAAGGCCTAAGAACTTGTAGAAACCTCACCCTCGGTTGTTTAGACTAGTGGTCTCACTATGTAGATTAGACTAGAGGGTTGACGAGTGACCTTGTGAGGAACTTTGAGCTGAAGGAGGAGACAACCGTCTTCATTTATTCATGAGGTGCCTACTTGAGTTCGGTTGATCGAGGTATCCTACTAGTACTTGACATGGTCTTGGTTGTGTGGCGTTAGTGAATGACGGGGGCTTATCCTTTGAAATTGAGCCTAGAGCTTTACAGCCAAGAACCTTTATATCCATTGTTTTAACCCATTGAGCCTAGCCATTCTTTGATCATATTATATGTAAAACCAACTTTAAGTTTTATATCCACCATCCTCCCGACCTTTGTTCATCCGATCCGAGGACACATAGGTTTACACCTTTTGGGGATGTTATGTATTGAGTTTAGTTGGTAGCTTAGTGTTCATGTGGGTTAATTTATTAAGAATTTGGGTAGTTGAGAGGCCATACAAAGAAGCCGAGTTTTTGCCTAGAAAATGCCAAGTTTGTGTTTGTTGAAAGAAAGAAAGAAATAAAAGGAAAAAGAAAGAAAGAAATAAAAAAAAATAAAAAAAAATAAAAAAAAGAAA
The DNA here is from genome assembly GCA_963995505.1 of Hypericum androsaemum. Taxonomy (NCBI): domain Eukaryota; kingdom Viridiplantae; phylum Streptophyta; class Magnoliopsida; order Malpighiales; family Hypericaceae; genus Hypericum; species Hypericum androsaemum. Next base: position 9,143,563 of record OZ023183.1, read on the forward strand.
AGAAAAAAAAAGGAGAAGAAAGAAAGGGAAGTGAAGGTTGAATAAGGCATTAATTATTGGCATAACTCGTGCTACGCGGTCTTAGGAAATGGGTGAATTTTGAGAGTGTGCTTTAATTATTTATGGTGAGGATGTTTAGAATAGACGAGAGACTAGAATGCTTTGGCAACAAGTCCTCGGATTGGGTGGTTTAACTACTATCCATATATATTATCTCACCAATACCTTAGCCCCATTACAACCCAATTGAAAGTCCCCTGTTCACGAGCAACCACACGACTTTGAGACACTGTTGAGTAGGACGTAGGATATTTTGAAAGACATCGGTCATGTACGCGAGAGATAGGAAGTTGGCTACTTACAAATCGTGAGCTTAAAATTTTCGAACCTCTGAGTGGTTAACCTTCTAGTGTCTTTTACATAGTGATAACACTTGATTAAACCACCGAGTGGTGAGGTGTCTACCGGGTCTTACTCTTTGTGTTTGGGTTGATGAACTAGCAAGGTTGTGGGGTGATCTTTTTGATGTGAGTTTGAGATTTTGAGGGGAGTCAATTTGTGAACTTGTCATGCCAAGTCTATTCCTTGCTGTGTTTTTCCTTGTTGTGTGATGGTGGCTTTATTTTTCATGTCTTGAGCTTTGCTTGGGGACAAGCAATGATTCAAGTGTAGGGGTGTGATGAGTGTGGAAACACTCATCTTTTGTGTTTATTTTAGAGTAGATTTACCGTTGTTTCTATTGCTTTTGTTTGTTCTTCGTTGTCGTAATGTCATTTATCGTGCATTATTTTTTTTAGTGTAGTCTTATATTTTTATTGTATTTTCTTCATGCTAGGAGATTTGGTGAGGTGAAGTGGAGGAAGTGAAGTCACCTTGGGTCATCGTATGCGATTTGATTTGCCGGGAGGAAGGACGCTTAATCGAGACCTCGAAGACGTGGGCGAGGTGGATCTCTTGCGACTCCAATACTGATAACTTTCTCATCCGAAGTCCGATGGAGACGAGTGAGATGGCTCTGGAAAGAAGACATCCGGGGCTACAACTTTGTCTCTAATGGTCTTCTTCAAATTTGGAGTCTAAGAGGGGAGAACGCTGGATTTAATCTCGTAGTCTAATTCTGTCAAGATTTCATCACAAGTGGGCCGAATTTGAAGACTTGTTTTGGGCCCATTTTGGGCTTTAATTGTAATTTTGTGGCTGAGACATTTTGGGGGGATAAATCTTGTATATAAGCCTTTGCTTAGATATTTTAGGATGATTAGATATTTTGGAAGGATTATTAGATATTTTTTGGTAACAACTCTCCACTAACTCTTAGTTTTGGAAGAGAACTTGGCTCACCATTGTTAGAGTTTGTAGAGAACTTTTGGAAGCTTGAAGATCATCTTGAGCTTTCTCTAACCCTCTCTTTTATGTTTATGCTTTACTTGCTTCATTTATTGGATGTGTTTAGTTGTGTAGTTGATATGTGTGAGTAGTTGTTTAGTGGGTTTGGTGCCTTGATGGCATCTATTTAGCCAATGGTTTAGTGGGGTTAAAATGCTAAGGTTTGTGAACTAGTTAATGAGTTTAATGCTTAATCTTGATTGATCACCTTGATTATGAATATGGTTAATGTTAATCGTCGAGAGGGGTTAGGATTAACGGACCATTTAACTAGTTGAGTAGACACCTATTGATGAGAGATCACCTTAGGTGACTAGTTGTCCAAAGGATGGTGATTATAGTTGGTGTTTAGTTAGATTAGATGGCTAATTTATCGCGAGAGCGTGGTTAGTTTATCTAAGTCTAGTTAAGAATCGATTTAGACTAGTTTATCGCGAGAGCGTTGATTAGTTGCCTTCGAAACATCCGGACCATATCATGAACTTAATAAACCCCATAAGCCATTTGGTTATTTAGTTTGTCATTGGTACCTTGCTCACTCTTATTTTATTTGTAAAATCATCTTATTTCGTAGTTGTGTTATTTCTACTAATAGTTTGTGTGTTTAGACTTGACAAAACCTTCTCATTTAGTCCTAGACTAGTGGTGAAGTCGAGTTTGCGGCCTAGAACTTAGTCCTTGTGGGACGACATTCGCTTACTTACTCTTTATTGCAAAGGGGGGGGGTGAAAATCCTTCCTTTCAGCAGCTTAAAAAGATCAAGGACGACTGAAGATGGAGAGTATTCAATCCCCTCCTACCCAGAAACTCCAATCAGCAGATCTTCAATAATTTCTCGTCCTATACGTAGAGATGCTACAAAAAAAAGGTAAGGCATCACAATCTTCTTCTACTAATGAAATTTCTGCAAAAAATCGTGCATTGACACTCACTAGAGATAATGAAATGGAAGTAATGAGCAAATTTGGAAGGGATAAAATAGAGGTGAAGCACAAAAAAGAATAAAATAGACTCGAGCTAGAGCACAAAAAGGAATAAAATAGACTCGAGCTGGAGCACAAAAAAGAACAAGGTAGACTCTAGCTAGAGCAAAAAATGGCAGAAAGGAAGACTATGTAGATGAATCAACTCATGTCGAATACCTTGTTGGCGAAAGATCAGTTATCACCACAAGATGAAGAGATGAAATGCTATCTAATGTCAGTTGTGTTTGGAAAGTGATGAGTTTATTTTCATGTAATTTTAGTTTATGTCATTTTAATTGATGTATTGTAAGATTTTTAATTTATGTAATTTGTTCCTAATTTCTGGTAATTCCGGTTAGTGAGCTGTCAATTCAACTTTGGCTCTACACTATCCTTCACGTGCTACTTGTCTCATAGCTAGTTAGTTGTCAATTCAACTTTGGCTCTACACTATCCTTCACACACTACTTGTCTCGTAGCTAGTGAGTTGTCAATTCAACTTTGGGTCTACACTATCCTTCACATGCTACTTGTCTCGTAACTATTGAGTTGTCAATTCAACTTTGGCTCTACACTATCCTTCACATGCTACTTGTATCGAGTTAGTGAGTTGTCAATTCAACTTTGGCTCTACACTATTCTTCACATGCTACTTGTATCATAGCTAATGGCTATCAATTTTACTTTGGCTCTACACTATCCTTCACATGCTACTTGTCTCGTAGCTAGTGAGTTGTCAATTCAACTTTGGCTCTACACTATCCTTCATGTGCTATTTGTCTCGTAGCCAATGAGTTGTCAATTCAACTTTGGCTCTACATTATCCTTCACATCATGTATGTTAGTGGATCTGTATCAAACTTAAACATACGCAATATCTTTAACATCCTTCACACCATTCACATCTCTTTATTCTCTTTTTTCTCTCAACATAATTCCTACCCAAAATAGTTTACCCATCTCACTTCACAAATGTCTTCCAATGAAAACACATCAGTAGATTCAGATTCTGATTCCAGTTCTGGTGCTTCCAATTTCATCAAATTTGATGAATGGGAAGCATGAGTCCTTCAACAAAATCAACAAATTGATTGTATAATCAAGGATAAGATCATTCATAATCCTAATCTGATTATCGAAGATCAAGCTCCTACACAGCGAAGACGATATCTTAATATGGAACGCAAAGTTGGTGAGGAGCGCTTGATGAATGACTATATGATTTATGGATATGACATACTTTTTTTGGAATAACATGTACATGCAATGATATTAATGTACTCTGACGAGCGTGTCGAAGCCCCTCAAAATAAACCGATATTTTGCGGCTCATAAATTTGTAATAAGCAAGGGAAGATACCGAGTCAGATCCAAGGAGGAACGGTATTCAATTAATCTAACTGATAACACAAAAGTAAAAAGGGAAGATTTTGCAAGATTCAAGATCGAACGAAATCAGCGAACACAAAAGAGAGTAGAAGTAGTGAAATCAATAAGAGAAAAGCGGCAGATTCGAAATCGGAGTACCACGACAGGTTGGTTGATCACTGGATCACAAAAGATAATCTAACACATGTAGCAAGTAGGGGTAAATCTCCTGCAACCGCAAAGAGACCACAAACATCAATATCAACTAGTAAAACGGCCGTCTAACTAATTGTTTATCACCTAATAGACAGAATATCAATTGATTTCGACCTATCAGGCGATAGCATTAAGAACGGATGTTCCTACTCCTAGCGATTATACTCAAAACCTTGGTATCTACAAATTAGCCTTACTTATTCCTAGTTAATTAGTTTGGTAACGACCGTTCCTCACTGAATTAACCTTGCTCCTAGGTTCAATTCCTAACTGCAACCGCTAATCAAGAATCAATGGCATATCAGTTCTAGAATAAACTCACAAACGTAAATCATTCAAGAACAAAAATAAGCACAAGGAGATAAGCAAATACTACTGAGATAGATAAATAAAATCAAGATCCTCACAACCAAAACCTGTGTCCCCTCCCTCAAATCTACCTAGAGGATTAGTTCCTCATAGTCGTGACAAAGATAAAATATCAAAAGTGTTATGTTCTCTGGAATCAAAAGTTCCCTCTGAAAATAAGTTTAGAGGCTTATATATAAGTCCTCCTAACTCTAAAAACCTAGAGAAGTCATTTCGAGAGTCCTCCGTGATGCAGAAACCGAATTTTTATTATTGCCCCGAATATTCGCCAATAAAATCTGTCAGATCACCCTTTAGTATTTTAGTCGTAACTTCCTCTTCCAATATCCGATTTAGGCGTTCTTTATATGCACAGAAAGAGGAAAGAAAGATCTTCAATTGTCTGTCAAATACGCGTCCTCTAATTCGGCTCCCAAATTGACCAAAATGTCCCTCTAAATCAGCTGTCTCTGCCAGACTTCTTCTCCAAGTATAATTCTTTCTAAATTTGCCTCCTTTTTCTACAAATTAACACAAAGAACTAATTAGTCATTTAAAAATTCTGTCAGATCATATTAGTAGAGGTACATGTCTCGTTCATCCTCTACTATCATATTGTGCATGATGATATAAGTCATCATAATTCTTCTCATTAAATCCTTGTCCCAAACAAGACATGGACGTCGAAGGAAGGTAAAACGAGCTTGTAGAACTCCAAATGCTTGCTCGACATCTTTCCTAACAACCTCATGATATTGAGCAAACAACTTGTGCTTTTGGAGTTGTGGAAATGTAATTGATTTGACAAATGGAACACATGGAGGATATATCCCATCAGTTAGATAGTATGCCCTATCATTTTGGCGACCCTTCATGAAGTAACTCACTTTTAGTGCTCGGACTTCCAAGACATCACTAAAAATAGGAGATCGGTGGAGTATGATGTGTGTCTAAAATACGCATTAAACGAATAGAATTTTGAGTCATTTTTGCACTTTATGTCTAATAGGGAATAACTTTGCAATAGAGAAGCTCATAACGCTTTTAAAAATGATTTGATTGAGCATATATAGCAAAAATTTGACACTAGTAATTAAATATGTAACTTGTTCAAATAGATATGGGCAAATTACTCTCACGTCCCTATACTTTGGTCACCCTCCCCCTAGGGTCCCTGGATTTTGGAAAATAATTTTTTCGTCCCTAAGTTTTGATGATAATAGACTCTCGAGTCCCTGGCTGACGTCATCGACTCTTTTTTTCATTTTTGATCATGGAAATGACCAAAATACTCTTAAACAAAAAATAACCTTCTTCAACCTTTGATTAAGAACAACTAACAACCAAAAATTAATCCAAAAATAAAATCAAACTAACAAAAATCAAGAACACAACCAAGAACATCAAGAACAACAAAAAAATACTTGAAACCCAAAAATCTGATGGCGTCGCCTCAATCAAGCAAATCGAGGCCAAGGATCTCCGCCAGAAATTCGACGACGATGCCACCTCGACCAATTTTCTATCCCAAAAATTCTCACCCAGAAATCCAATGACTTCGTCCTCAAATCCTAGGAGCTTGGTGACACGCCGGCCGATCCACAGAGATTGGATTAGGATTAGGAATTGGATTAAAGGGGGAAGGGGGTGAACCAAGGGGTCGAGCTCGGGGGCAAACTTCTGGGACTTGAGGAATTGGATTAGGAAATCAGAGATTTGGATGCAAGAGTGGAGATTAGAGCACGAAGATCGGGAGGCCCACTTCCAGGAGGCCCCACCAAAGAACTTGCAGCCCTTGAACTCCTTCAGCTCATCCCCTCAGTCTTCCCTTCGCCACGGGCCCACCACCAGCTCCTCTCGGTCTCAGCAAAACGAAGATGGCCTCGCGGAGAAGAGATAGGAGAGGCCACCAATCATGGGCTTGTGGTAGGATACGAGAGGAGGCAGTGGAGGACGTGGCTGCCCTGGTGCTGACCAGGTCGAAGTCTGAGTAGGTAGTGGTCTGGTACAGCGTGGAGTAGAAGCTGCTCGGTGGGCTCGCGTACATGGCTACGGTAAGAACCACCATCGTGGAGGACCCGGGTTGGGAAACGGTGGCACAAATTTTGATCGGTCTTGGAGCTTTTCGATTTTGGCGATGGTTGGGTTGTTAGGTCACCGTCGGCCAGAATCAGGAAGAAGAAGGTAAATTTTTTTATTTTTGTTTAAGGGTATTTTGTCATTTTCATGACCAAAAATGAAAAAAAGAGTCGATGACGTCAGCCAGGGACCCGAGAGTCTATTATCATCAAAATTTAGGGACGGAAAAATTATTTTCCAAAATCCAGGGACCCTAGGGGGAGGGTGACCAAAGTACAGGGACGTGAGGGTAATTTGCCCAATAGATATTTATGGATACAATTTGTGTGGTTATAAAAATTGAAAGTTAATATTTAATAGAAAATAAAAATAATTATTATGAAAATTTATATTTTTTAATTCTCAATAAATAGAGCTCAATATTTACATATTTTGATTCACAATCTAAAATTCTCTCAGTACATAATCTCTTTATATTTTTTAATTATATTATTTCTATTTTGGATTCAAATAATTCAAACTCTGTGAGTTATCCAACATTTTAATCTTATTTTAATTCTCAATCTTTTTCTAATTCAAAAGATTATCCAAACTCTCAATATTATAAAAACTCTCAGTTTTCTCTGAATTTCAATCAAGTTCCTATTTATGAACAAGTCCAAACCTCACAAAACATCGAATTTGATGAATGGGAAGCACAAGTCCTTTAACAGAATCAACAAATTGATGCCAAAGGGCATGTAGCCTAACGGCACAAAGAGTGTACAAAATCATGGAGGTACGGAATTCAAACTCTGGCGTGTATAATCGTGGTGTAATATTTACCTTAAAAAAAATAAATTGATCGCATAATTGAGAATGTGATCATAAGCAATCCTAATATGATCGCGGGAGATCAATCTCCGAGATGGCGAAGATGATATCTTGATAGGGAACACAAAGTTGGTGAAGAGCGCTTCATGAACGATTATTTTGTAAACATGCCAACGCGTACACATATGATCTTCCAACGTAGATTTCACACGCAAAGATTGTTACTTTATTTTAATTTTTTTCTTGTAACAATTATGGACGCATAATTTTTGTATGTTTTTTACAATTTATACCAAAAATATTTAGAAACTCATTTTTCTAACCCTAATTCGACCACTAACTTTAAGAGGAATTAATTCAAATTTGATTCGAATTCAGCAGTTCATAATTTTTATTCAAATTTGTCATTGGACAAATCGAATACGGTTCAAGATTTTGATGAATTTGAATCCAAAATAAAATTAATTCGAAATTAAATAATGATGAGGTCTACTATTAGACTGATTTGATTAGTAGATTTGGAAAATAAATTTTATTTTGTCGTTTCGTGGTTTTTAATAGAAGTTTATTCTTAGCGATGATAATAAATTTAGATCCTTTTAATAAAATTTTGGATCTAAATTTTATAAATAAAATTCTAGTATTGGGAACATTCAATTTTAAGTATCAAAAAATTAGAATCAACAGTTTAGGTAGCCACTGTTCAAAAACTAATCCAAGTGGTTAATTTAACATTACTTGTGTTCTAAAAAGAAGATAATATGGATTTTAGTTTATAACACTTATAACCAGTGTTGGATTGAGTGTTGGGTTTGTTAATGTGACAGTACCACCCGGTATAAATCTAAACCATTAATTTAGTGTGACCTAAATACGCATGAACATCAAACGGCTAAGAAACATCACACAGGGACCAACGATATTTTTGGTATTAACATACCCTTTTTCACCTCTTCCTCTCTCTTTTTTCTTCCACGACTCATTTTCTTAGTTACCACCCCCTTCTTTTTCAAAGGCAACACTCCCACCTGGGGTTGGATTAAATACAGAGTAAGGGTGGGAGTCACCGTTATGCGGGTGTCATAATGACAAACTTGTTATATCAGATATTACATAGGTATAATTTGTATGTAAAGCCCGCTTGTCATAATGCCCATATGGAATGACACTCGTATACCCATGTGTGACACCGGTATGTCCATAATGAATGACACTCATATACCATGTGAATGACAATGTATACATATGAGATATTGATATGTACATCTACTTCTGCTTCACTTATTATGGACCTCATTATGTTCATAATTTTTAATTTTTTGTTAATCTCTATACATCAAATACTATATATTGTGTTCCTCCAAAAATAAAATTAATATAGCCTTTTGGTTCAGTGTTGATTGCAAGCTTCCTTCGTGGTCACCATTGATTACAAGGAGAAAAGTTGAGTCAGTCAACCGACGAGGATATCAAATATCAAATACTATATATTATGTTTTCCTCCAAAAATAAAATTATTGTAGCCTTTTGGTTCAGTGTTCATTCGTGGTCACCGTCGATTACAAGGAGAAAAGTTGAGTCAGTCAATCGACGGGGATATCCGATATCACTATACCCATTTAATGTGCTGATATACCATTTTCAATTCACATGGTATACCACTGTCATTCGGTCTTAAGAGGAAGAGAGGGAGAGGATAAGAACTTTTTAGGGATCTTTTTGAAATTTTTCTTTAATGTCTTCAATGCCACGTGAGACGAGAACGAGACCATTTTAATGATGTGGCGATTCAGCTAGAATCGAAAGTCGTCTAGGTTTGAGCGAGACTGTAGCTTGATAAAATTTCAAGTAACTTGGACCTGATTGATAATTTTTAAACTACATGACCCAATTACAAAAAATACTATTAAATGGGCTTAAATGAGATGGTGGATTAATGAGAGGTGTTACAAAATTGTAATTGCCTACCATTAAATTCTAGATTTATCAATCGCTTTTATTACCCTACATTTAAAAGTAAAAATCAATCTTTATTTTCAAGATTTGTAACATCAACTTAAATTTCGAATTTTAAAAATCTTCCACATTTATTCTTTGAACGTTTTTGTCTTTTGATTTCAAAATTTGGGTGTTACCTAATTAATTTCAGTAATAAACTTAAATGCCCTAATTTTATTAACACTATATATACTTCCAGTTATAGAAGGGAGCTATTCTCCATGGTTGGTTTTAAGACCGAAAGATTCCTTTGCCTGCTGCTTTTTTTCGATTCCGGGTTCTTATACTTTGTTCTTGTTAGATTATTAGTTACCTGGATTTACCTAAACTCAAAAAGTCTATTTAATTATGTGAAACTATATCTACCAATGAAATAGTTCTTAAGAATAGTGCTTCTCCGCACGATTCAGATCGGTATTCGTCCATGTTTTAGCCATATTTCCAACAATGCCAACCAATTATAGAATCCATTAACCAAGTTGAATTTCACCCTTAATATAGCGAGGAATCCAATACAAATAAAGAAGTATTTGGCATCGGAATAAAAGATGAAGGAAGCTGAGATTGAGAACGTCGTGGAAAGAGACAAGCATAATGTTAAGAAACGCCGCCGAAATTGGGAAGGAAGAGGCAGAGTTGCTCGTTAAGGTAGAGATTCGTTGATCTAGCGTGAAAAGGCCGGTAATGCATCGAATCAAGGTTGGCCATGTGGGAGCTCAGATTCCAAGAAAGAACACCAAGGAAGCATGGGATCGATCAAAATTCCATATCCAGTGAGAGAAAAAAAGAGAGAATTAAGCTTAATTTTTTGTTTATGTTACTTGGTATCTAATTTACGGAACCGATTAATCTAAATTCGAAACGAATAGGGTCTTTGAGTTAGGCTTGATTAAAACGATACAGAGAATCATTTGGATTGGGAGATGCAAAAACAAATGAGAAAAGGAAAAAAGGAAGTTCGAGGGTGGCAGCCACCTCCCTACCCTTTTGCTTTTGCATGCTTTTTTTGTCCCTTTAGCTTCTTTTTGTTCTCTTATATCATAACCTCCTCACTTGCCCTTTGGCTTCCCTCTTCTCCTCTCCTCTCCATCTTCCTCGGAATTCAGGTCATCTCTCTCTCTCTCTCTCTCTCTCTCTCTCTCTCTCTATATATATATATATATATATATATATTTTTAATATGTAGCTCGTAAGCCATGTCATTTTATTTATCAATATCTGTTTTTCAGGATAGACCCTGATTTCCAGTTCTTACATTTTTTATCTTTTGATATGAAAGATGGATATATTATTCCAATTCTTACATTATTTGTCTTTTGAAGAAGAAGAAGAAGAAGAAGAAGAGAGAGATGGCTCCTGTTTCTTTTCCACCAGGCTTCAGATTTCACCCAACTGACGAGGAATTGGTGGCTTACTACCTCAAAAGGAAGATCAATAGGCAAAATATTGAGTTGGAGGTCATCCCTGAAGTTGATCTTTACAAGTGTGAGCCCTGGGATTTACCAGGTAAGATTCCCAAGTTTCCCTTTTAATGACTTGTTATTTTGGAATTTTTATGGTTGCATAACGGTGGTAATAGATTTTGAAACTTATCAAGAATTAAATGAATTTTCCGAATGCTAAAAGATATTTTTAAAAATTAATATTGGCAAACATGATGCTTCGATTTTCATACTTTCCTTTAATTTTATAGAATTTCCTTCATAAATTTTAAGCACATGTTTAAATGTTCATCACTTTCATGCAACTATGCGTGACATAAAAACACGGATATTTTATTCTGTGTTTATATATCAAGTAATTTTATTGCATTCTTTCTCTCGAGGATCACGCAAAGAATAAGGAATCGTGCGCTTGAATGAACCAGGAGAAGGGAAACAAAGTATACAATAGTCTCGTAATCTATTGATTGTGTGATTGGATAACGAACATATATACATATATTAATGGAAAAGTAACTGAGAAGCAAACAAAAATATCATTATTTAATTCTACCTAGAAATAGTAATCGTATTTACTTTACACGCTGTAGGAACTTGGGTCTTATGTTTTTGTTTAGAGGGGAAACAGAAGAAAAAAACATTTTTAGGTTAAAGTATAACTTCTCATATCATTCACCAAAACAGGAAAACTTGTCATACCTAAAAGCATTCCTTATATTCCACCAAAAGAAAAGGTTCTCCCTATATATAGTGATCTAAAATATGATATGTTTTATTTTGTATGTAGAAGTAGGGACTAAAATGATCTCTTAGATCAAATTGTGAGCCTATATTCAATGATCCGCTAGATCATGCAAAAATCATGGATCTGAAAATTTTCGACTCTAAATAATATTGGAAAAAACTTATGCCATATGGATCCAGCTCTAGGGTTTCCTGTCTGGTGTTCAACTGGAAGCTTTACAAGTCAAAAAGCTGAAAGATGAGAACAGAATTGTCTTGTCTGATGATAAATGGATGTGAATTGTAGGCACTAATTTAAAGCTCTTTCCATATACCTTCTTTGCTCTCTCTCTCTCTTCTGTTACGATTGGTCAAAGAAAGACAATAATCCAATGGGACAATAATCTAATAATAATAAACGTCGTACCTAACAAAAGAAAAATCATGTAATAATTAAATATCTCATATTGCTCTTAAAACATGATTAACATTTCCAAAATGAATCGTCCGCAGGAAAATCTTTGTTGCCAAGCAAGGATCTAGAGTGGTACTTCTTCAGTCCGCGGGATCGCAAGTACCCGAATGGATCGAGGACGAATCGAGCGACCAAGGCCGGGTACTGGAAGGCCACGGGCAAGGACCGGAAAGTGAACTCCCAGATGAGAGCTGTCGGGATGAAGAAGACCTTAGTCTACTACCGAGGAAGAGCGCCCCATGGTTCTCGCACCGGTTGGGTCATGCACGAATACCGCCTCGAAGAGCGAGAGTGCGAGTCTTCTTCTTCCGGGTTACAGGTATGTACATTCATGTATCCTCTTGATCTACTCTCGTATTACAGGAAGCTAATCGGGTCGATTCTGATGTTGCGAAAGGACGCTTACGCGCTATGTCGGGTGTTCAAGAAGAGTACAACTCCGACGAAGGTGGAGGACTGCCAGGTCTCTGCAGCTAACCGAATGGCTAGTGACCAACGTTCTTCGAGCATAGAGTTATATTCGGATGGAAGATGCGACGACTTCGAAACTTCGAACCATCCAATGCGACCGTCTTCGTGTTCGCCGAGCAGTTACAATGGCGGATACGCTCGTGACGTTGGCGATAGTGGAGGAGATGGGAAATGGTCACAATACCTTTCTCAAGATGCATTTAGCTTCCCAACCCCATCAAAGGTAATAATTCTTTGGCAATTTAGCTGTACGAGACTACCATCAAACCTTGGTCCAACGTAATTTGGATCACACCTATTCTCACTTCAAGTGTTTATCAATTACTGTGTCATATTTTGAGTACCCAAAATGCAATAATGATATTTACTTCAAAATTAAATTGAAATGGAACCTAGAATTAACAGAATTGACTATGATCCCATAACTTGATTTTGGCACGATTTTTTTTTAATCTCAGTGACTTTCAGAATATCAAATAATTTTGATTAAATATCTACTTTTGATCTCAACTGCTCATTCAAGGGACTTGATTCATTATTGTTAGCAATTACTGGTTGATTTGAGACGGTTTAAGGTCAAAAGTACTAATAACACTAAGCTATTTATTTCTTTACTTTGACATAAAGTTTCGTAGATCATAATCTTGATTCAATTTCTGTAAATTTCATACCGGTTTTCTTTAAAAAAACGATATTTGACACTTCACCTGTATTAGACCTAAACTTACCATTTTTCTTCAAAATTTCATAATTTTACTCGTAATTTATGTCACGTAATGAGAGTTAGTACCTAATAATTCCACTCTCTTTCGTTCAAGGTACGTACTCTAGTTAGTATAACCAGTGAATACTCAATCTTGTCGAATTTGAAGCATTCTAATATACTTAATCGTAACTAAGCTTGACTAGAATCTCCATCATTTAGTTAACAATTTAATCTATTGGATTAATTAAACAGGTTGATGTTGCATTAGAATGCGCTCGGCTGCAACATAGGTTCGCAATGCCTCCATTGGAGGTGGATGATTTCTCTCAGTCTGCAGCACTCAATGGTTTCAGATCGATGCCATCGACATTGATGCAAAGCATGAACCACAACGATCTCTTGCACGAGATCCTATCGGTCGCTCAAGCGTCACAGGCATCGATTAACCAAGGCAGCTATCAAGATTCATGGACTAATAATGATCATAACAATGGCTTCACCTTCGCGGCCGGCAACGATGCTGGAGGTAGCACGATCCCGATACGATGTAACTATGGATCATGGGGAGAGGCAAGTTCAAGAACCGTTGAGATCGGAGGGATGGATGGGGATTTCAGCACTGGGAGAATGGTAGAGAACTTGAGATGGGTAGGAATGTCCAATGAAGAGCTAGAAAAGGTACGTAAATATGCTAATAACTTGTGCATTTTGGGTAGCGAACGAGGTCGTGGTTGAGACTATTTGCTCCCAATTGGACCCGACATCCTTCGGAGGAGCTTAATGCTATATTTTACACCGACTTTCCAGATTAATTAACATAAGATGACAAACATTAACCCTAGAAAAAAACTTGCGCATTTTGGCGTAACTCATATTTGTACCGCTTTGAATGGACAGAGTTTGATGGAGAACCAAAAGACTGTTCCTATTGAGAACATCTCCAGCTTCCAAAGAAGGGAAGAACAAGAACCACAAGGTAAAAGAAAAAAGAGTAAATCTATTCCATATAAAACAATAATCATCATCCTTCTCTCTAATAATTTCTCTTCGGTCGTTCCAATGTGTATTAGACAAGGACTTGACATATACATTTTAACATGCAGGTGAACAAGGGCAGTATGACAATTGCGTCACATTTGACGAGAACGATGATTATTCATTGGGATTCATCAACGATGACCTTAATGCCAATGACTTCATGGTAGACCAAGCCAACGATGTCGATGATTTCGCAAGCTCGCCGAGTTTCGAAGTGGTGGAAGAGATCAAAGTTAACCATGGAATGTTCGTGTCCACTTGCCAAAAAGCCGAGACATTCTTCCATCAATTAGTCCCTTCTCAGACGGTGAAGATCCACCTTAACCCGGCCGCGTTGATCAACAACTTCTCGATCAGGAAAGGATCATCAGCTTGTGAATTAGCAGGAAACTCCGGGGTTCGAAGTGGCATGAAAATCACTTGCAACCCAACATTGCATCGTTGGAGGGAAGTGACAAAGGCTATTGGTTATGTTATGATGAGTTTGATGATGCATTGGTTTTATCTAGGAGAAGCCGGAGAAAATGAAGGACTGGTTGATGGGTATTATGGAAATAATAACAAAATGAAGGAAAATGAACTGCTGGTGACAATAAGAGGAGAGGGCCAGATTAGTCTCCTCTTGAAAAAGATGGGACTTTTTTTAACCATATCTATAGCCATTTGTAGTATGTGGTTAAATCATGTTTTACTTACCACTTGATTGTATTCTTACGACAGATTTATCAACTTATTTGTTGTTAGAATGGCCAGGAAATGTAGCATTGCCGTATACATTTAGTTAAAAGTCAATTGTATTTTCTTTAACCACTAAAAGAAACAGTTCATTGTATCCCCGTTTAATTAATTTATGATGATAGTTCATGCAAATGTGTTCCTTTAGATAATTTTGTCACCCTTTTGGGACACAAAAGAACCAAAAAGGAAAACAAAATTATAAAGATAGAGCAATCAAAATGGAAAGGAAAATGGATGAGATTGCAAGAATACATGCACTCCAACCTACTGCAGCTAGGAAACAAGAGGAAGCTCAGCTGAAAACAGAAAACAACCAGATGAGCAATTTTGGGATCAAAGATCCCGTATTAATTGGTTGATGGTGATAAGAATACTAATTTTTTCATACAACAACCAGTCAAAGAAAACAAATGAATAAGGTCAGAAAGCTGAGAAATGATCAAGGCACATAGCTGAAAGAAGAGATTGGCATAACAAGTGTTGGAAAACGGGAGAGAGAAGGAAAAAATAATAAAATAATGAAGTCTAAGTTGACTTTTGACTTACCCTTTGACAAATCTGTGTACCACGTCGATTTGTGCAAAGATGAGAAGCAGGTTTAAATAGAGATGTGTGTTATGGGACTTGTGAGAAGAATGGGTCTCGTGTACAATAAGTGGGCTGAAATTAAGCTCGTTCATTGTATTTTGATGACTTTGCCCGAAAATGTCATTTAAGCTAGCGTATCAAATATATACTTGTTCAAAAAAACATAATTTTGATCATATGTATCTCTGTCCTCGGGGATAGGTTTTTGGTAGGGCCCATCTGAGTGGGTTTTCTTGTTTCATTTAGTTTTTTTTTGCGAGTTGTATTGTGAAATTTACACCCTGCTTTGTTTGCTACGCGCACTAATTTTCATGTGCCTCTTACCATTGAATTTATGATATTTGGGTAAATTGGATCATAGAAAATGTGATTTGGTTAAAAAAAATTCTTTCTCATTTTCAATATTCTTTAAAAAATTGTCACAAATATTGCAAACCTTCCGACTACTATCTTTTAGAAAAATAACTCAAATACTTTTTTATGCATTTAGGTGAAAAGAAAACATATATTGATATGAGTTATAAGAAAGAAAAATGCGACAATCACAAAATAAATAAAATAAAATATTGTCAATCATAAATGGTTATAAAGGAAACTAAAAAATGAGATGTTGGAACAGGTTAATACTAGAGCTAGTATTAACTGGGATTGGGACAGATTGAGGTGGAGCTAGTATTGGTTTGGCGGTGAGCTTAGACTAGAACTAGTATTAACCTGGTCTAACAAAATATAATTTTGATCATATGTCTCTCATCGTTTCTCATTCCCTGGTAAATTGGGACAGAGGCCGTAAGCTATCATGGTTGATGGAGGTGGCATGCGCAATCAGATTCGTTGATCACATCTTTTATTCCCCTCATCTTCCAAGATGTACTCTACGTGCTGAATCTGATAGACACCACTTTGCTGTTGCTGCCCGAGAAGACGTCATTCTGCATGCTGTAACCTGTCATCAACCTGTGATTTGGTTTTTGATGTCGTGCAGGATCAGATCGGCGATGCTCTTTGAAGAAAGGTCAGAGTGTTGCCACCAAAATGTCTAATTATCTAGAATTAGTTGCTAATTATGTAGTTTAAGATTGGACCTAACTTTAGTATCATATGACTTCTATGTCTTTTAGATCCTGGGAAAGTATACTCTACCTACCCCTCTGACGAATTTGGAACTTAATATGCACTTCTACCTCTGATTTTCTTGTGCACCATAGCTACAGTGTAGTGTTTGCTTTGTAGCACCATCTATACCCCACCATGGTAAGCTTGTAATTGCATAATCACTAATTTTAATAATAATAATAAAAATTTCAAATGGTTCTTGATTAAAATTGTAACACATATTACATTATAAGTATATTCAAGACTATACACGCTGTCTTTGGATGGACAAATGGTACTCGCCCCGCAGGTCACTTGTTTACCCTTAAAAAGAACTAAGAGAGTACGAATTAGAGCAGGTGTACCTTTCTTGATTGTACAAGGTTCAGAATGTAATGCATCGAAAGAAGACTTTCACCCGGATAACCTCTTCTCGGTACTCAACTGTTGGATTTTTTAGTTCCTGCCTGAGCAGTTGTTCAAAAGAGAGATGGTCAAATCTTTTATAACACAATGATGTTCCCTACATGATATAGACACCTCACCAGTTTTTTGTTTTTCAAAATAAAATGGGCCTAACTTGTTTGAGGGATATATATAAGGGATTACAGGAAATGTAACAACTTTCAGCAGAATCTAAAATTATTTTAAGCCTACATTAAAAAAGGGAGAATCTTATCTTAATTACAAAAATGGCTACATTTCCTTACCAGTCAAAGTTTTAAAACCTCCCCATTTTTTTGCTAACACGTTTTTAACTCCTCTAGTCAAGGTTGTTACTAACGTTAAAAATTGGACGTTCTCCTGCGACTGCTATATAAAGAGGCTATGTGTGAGGCTTCCAAACATACCATCTCACACACCTCTCTCCCTTTATTCCTCATTTTCGAGTTGCTCATTTTCTTATTAGATTATAGGTTAACTGAGATCATTCTTGGATGAGTCTGTTTAATCTTGGAGAATCATCATCGTATGTGAATTAATTCTTAAAGACAGTGCTCCGTAGCACAACTCACACTATTGTTGTTCAAGTTCGGCCAACAATAAGTACCATCAATTCATATTTTCAAAATATGTATACCTCTAATGAAACTGACTATGTAGATCAATTATTGGAGTCGCTATTTGCAACATTGACAACATAAATGCAAGCATGCATCATTAAACTAGTGCATAGCCGGGGTATGCCAACCCGAGGTACTGTGATGTCAACCAATTGAGAATAACAAACACGAGGTGTTGGTCAAGGTGCCTATTGCTGGGAGGCTCCAGTGCCTCTCGTGCTATCTAGGGCGCCTATTGCTCATTTTTTTTCAAGGAACAACTTAGCCAACCCGAGCTCTCATGGGTTGATATTCTTATAATTCAACAGAATTGATGGTTTATATGCATATAATCATAATTCTACATAAACCTAATTAATGAATAAATTATTAAATAAAAAGTTATAGTTAAAATACCTCTTGATGGTGTTTCTCGTGACAATCTTTAAGCATTCTCACTTGCTCTATTAGGGTGTGTCCTCTATTTATACCCATGTAATACCTCTGTAATATGTATGCAAAGTGTGTGAAAAGTGCGAGTGAAGCACAAATAATATATAGTGGAAAAATGCTGGCTTGGCACTCTCCTAAACACAGTCATTCTTGACAAACTGAGTCACCAAATTGTGTGTCGTGCGCTCTTTCATTTCCTTTCGTTCTTTTTCAATATTGTAGAGTCCCTGTTATTTTCCAACAACTGGTATCAGAGCTTTCAAGTTTAGGGGCCGGTTGGAGCAATCATTGAAAGGAAGGATTTTTCACCCCCCCTTGCAATAAAGAGTAAGTAAGGGAATGTCGTCCCACAAGGACTAAGTTCTAGGCCGCAAACTCTACTTCACCACTAGTCTAGGACTAAACGAGAAGGTTTTGTCAAGTCTAAACACACAATCTATTAGTCGAAATAACACTACTACTAAATAAGATGATTTTACAAATAAAATAAGAGTGGGCAAGGTACCAATGACAAACTAAATAACCAAATGGCATATGGGGTTTATTAAGTTCATGATATGGTCCGGATGTTTCGAAGGCAACTAATCAACGCTCTCGCGACAAACTAGTCTAAATCGATTCTTAACTAGACTTAGATGAACTAACCACGCTCTCGCGACAAATTAGCCATCTAATCTAACTAAACACCAACTATAATCACCATCCTTTGGACAACTAGTCACCTAAGGTGATCTCTCATCAATAGGTGTCTCCTCAACTAGTTAAATTGTCCGTTAATCCTAACCCCTCTCGGCGATTAACATTAACCATGTTCATAATCAAGGTGATCAATCAAGAATAAGCATTAAACTCATTAACTAGTTCATAAACCTTAGCATTTTAACCCCACTAAACCATTGGCTAAATAGATGCCATCAAGGCACCAAACCCACTAAACAACTACTCACACATATCAACTACACAACTAAACACATCCATTAAATGAAGCAAGTAAAGCATAAACATAAAAGAGAGGGTTAGAGAAATCTCAAGATGATCTTCAAGCTTCCAAAAGTTCTCCTTCAAGTTCTCTACAAACTCCAACAATGGTGAGCCAAGTTCTCTTCCAAAACTAAGAGTTAGTGGAGAGTTCTTACCAAAAATATCTAATTATCCTTCCAAAATATCTAATCTCTCTAAAATATCTAAGCAAAGGCTTATATACAAGATTTTACCCCCCAAAATGTCTCAGCCACGAAATTATAGTTAAAGCCCAAAATGGGCCCAAAACAAGTCTTCAAATTTGGCCCACTCGTCAGATTTGTTGGCAGATTCGAAGGTCAACTTTGGACGCGATTTTCCTCCCACTTGGACTCCGAATCTGAAGAAGTCCATGAAGACAAAGTTGTAGCTCCGGATGTCTTCTTTCCAGTGCCACCTTTCTTGCCTCCATTGGACTTTGGATTAGAAAGTTATCGGCATTTGAGTTGCAAGGGGTCAGTTTTGCTCCACGCTTTCTTGGGTCTCGTAAAACGCCAATCGTCCCGGCTGATCCGCACGCCTATGACACGCTATAAAGTGCACCAAAATCCTCCTTGCATTACCACATAGTCTCCTAGTAATAAACATGAACAAAACGTAATGAAAATCACACGAACTATACTAAAACGTTCAAAGCACGATATATAACAATACAATGATAAATAACACACAACAACACTAGAAATAATGGAAAATCGACGCTAAAACATACATAGATGATAGAGTGTTTTCACACTCATCACACCCCCACACTTGAATCATTGCTTGTCCTCAAGCAATACTCATACAAACATAATCACAATCACATAAGAAAGAAAACATGATAAGGACAAGACTAGGCATGATTAATTCACAAATTGACTCCCCTCAAAATCTCAAACTCACATCAAAAGTCCACCCCACTACCTAGCCAGTTCATCAACCCAAACACAAAGAGTAAGACCCGGTAGACACCTCACCACTCGGTGGTTTAATCAAGTGTTATCACTATGTAAAAGACACTAGAAGGTTAACCACTCAGAGGATCGGAAATTTTTAGCTCACGATTTGTAAGTAGCCAACTTCCTATCTCTCGCGTACATGACCGAAGTCTTTCAAAATATCCTACGTCCTACTCAACAGTGTCTCAAAGTCGTGTGGTCGCTCGTGAACAGGGGGCTTTCAATCGGGTTGTAATGGGGCTAAGGTATTGGTGAGATAATATATATGGATAGTAGTTAAACCACCCAATCCGAGGACTTGTTGCCAAAGCATTCTAGTCACTTGTCTATTCTAAACATCCTCACCATAAATAATTAAAGCACACACTCAAAATTCACCCATTTCCTAAGACCGTGTAGCACGAGTTATGCCGATTATTAATGCCTTATTCAACCTTCACTTCCCTTTCTTTCTTTCTTTTTTCTTTTCTTTTTCATCTTTTTCTTTTCTTTTCTTTTTTTTTCTTTTCTTTTTCATCTTTTTCTTTTCTTTTCTTTTTTTTTTCTTTTCTTTCTTTTCAACAAACACAAACTTGGCATTTTCTAGGCAAAAACTCGGCTTCTTTGTATGGCCTCTCAATTACCCAAATTCCCAATGAATTAACCTATAAGAACACTAAGCTACCAACTAAACCCAATACATCTCATTTCCCAAAAAGTGTAAACTTATGCGTCCTCGGATCGGATGACCAAAGGTCGGGAGGATGGTGGATGTAAGGCTTCAAGTTGGTATACATATAGTATGATCAATGAATGGCTCGGCTCAATGGGTTAAAGCAATGGATATAAAGGTTCTTGGCTCTAAAGCTCTAGGCTCAATTTCAAAGGATTAGCCCCCGTCATTCACTAACGCCACACAACCAAGACCATGTCAAGTACTAGTAGGATACCTCGATCACCCGAACTCATGTAGGCACCTCATGAATAAATGAAGACGGTTGTCTCCTCCTTCGGCTCAAAGTTCCTCACAATGTCACTCATCAACCCTCTAGTCTAATCTACATAGTGAGACTACTAGTCTAAACAACCGAGGGTGAGGTTTCAACAAGTTCTTAGGCCTTGTGCTCGAGTTCATTTCCTAACTAGATGTGTGGTAATCTTCTAACACAAGTTAAAGAATTTTGAAGGGGGTCAAATTTTTGAAAGAATCATGCCAAATCATTGCCTAAACAAGACATATCTGACCTAACACACAAAGGATTCCTAAGTGGAATCACACCCCCACACTTGAATAACACCTTGCCCTCAAGGTGTATGGAGCACATAGACATCTAAACTATTAAGCTATACTAACAAACGCAATAAGAACTAAGCATGGACATCAAACAAACAAGAAGAAGAACAAGACATCACAAAGACATATAGCAAACTCAAGACATCACGAAGACAAGAAAATAACTAAAGAAAAGTGCTAGGAGACTGCCCTTAGTCTTGAGTTGGAGAGGGTGGCGGTGGTGGGATGTTGTAATGAGAACGCATCCACTCAAATTGAGCTTGTTGCGCTGCCTCCATACGAGCGTTGTATTCGTTTTGCCGTTCCCAATAGGCTGCATTTGTAGTTGCCAGCTCTTGCACTCGCACATCGATGGCAGCTACACGATCTGCAAGCTCATTAAGTTCAACTTGGTGTGCCGGCACCCTGGTCGTCGCATCAGCCTTGAGGCGGTCTTTGACAGTTTTGCGGTCCTCCCAAGCCTTGAACGAGTACACATCTTGACCATTCTGCCTGATCTTGTTAAGGAGTTGATAGGAGCACAGACGTTGTATGTCCATGTAGTACAAATCTCGCATGGGACCTTTGTAATCTGCAAATTCATCAGGAAAGAAGTGCTCTGCGAGCAGTGAAACAACATGTCCAAGATATAGATACCTCGTTCGCGGAGGGGTGATGGTTCGACGAAGCACAGACATTAATAAGGCAAAAGTGCTAAATCGTTTCTTGGTTCGCATGCAATGAATGGTGTACAGTTGAGTACGAGTTACCTTACTCTCCTCAAACTGACCATTAACTGCAAAACACATAAAACGATGAAGCACACAAATATAGGGTTCAAAGATTAGATTAGAGGGTGCTTCACCGGATACATAATGGTCAAAACGAGTGAGTGCTTTCCATTCCTTATCTGCTTCCCGATGCGTGAGAAAGTCTAATTGATTCCCATCCGACTTACGAAGGCCTAAAATTTTGATCATGACATCTTCATCTGCCTTAATGGATTTACCAAATAAACGAGCAGTGAAGGACGAGTTGTCCTCAGCTATGTTCAAAGTGCAGTAAAATTCAAGTGTCAGATGCAGACAAGTGGGAATTTGATTATTTGCAAATGTTTCCCAACCCAAATGTTTCATTGCGGCCTTCAGCTTCACATCAATTCCTAAGGTGCTCATATGAATCCAATTAATAGCTGCATGCGGGAATTGATCAAGTTTTCGGAAAGAGGTATACCTGTCGCCCTCGTGCGCAGAATATATCTTGAAGGGCGCCCCGAATTGGGCAGCCAAGTCTTCACGCGGTGGAGACGGAGGAGGTGGCGGAGGGTTCGGACCAGTCGCTCCATTCCTGCGTTTAGGAGCGGGTGTTTTCCAACCTCGGCGGCTTGAACTTGCTTTGGTGGCCATTGCGGTGTGCGGAGGAATAGCAAAAAATTCTTGACAGGCGGCGGCGGCGGCTGAACTCCGGTGAGCGGCGGCCGGCGGTGGCTGTCGGAGGTGGTTGGCTCGGTGTATAGGCCTCGCCTTGATGGTCAAGTTTGTCCAAAGGAGCGTGCGTTTTTGAAGCTCCGTTTGTCGGGAATTGACTCTAGAAGAAAAAATTAGGGTTTTACCCTTTGTAGCTCGGAGGGGAAGCGGCCGGCGGTGGCTGTCGGAGGTGGTTGTCTCGGAGTTGCGGGAAGGTGGTGGCGGTGTTTTGGTCGAGCGGGATGTTGGTCGGAGCGGGGTGGTTGGGTCGATGTTTGAGAAGAGGGAGGAAATAAGGAGGAAATAAGGAGGAAAAGGGAAGAGAGAAGGGGGGAAGGGGGGGTTTTTATACCCCCTTTTAACAGGTCGATCCCAGTTTGGGACGGGGGCTTCGCCCCCCTATGTCCCCCGTCGAGCCTCCAACCGTCTGAATCATCTACAAAATGCAAAAGATCACATAAGCAAAGAACTAATGCTTCAAAATCATACCCAAATAAGAACAAGCGTAATAAGAAAAACACATTTACACTATGACAAATATAAGGACAATACAAAAACATGCTAAGTTATAGTCGTTTGCTTGACTTTCCTTCCCTTTTTCATTCATTGGAGGGTGAAGTCACAGATTGCACATCCGCTTGTCGTTCAATATTGCCACCAAGGTAAATCTTGCACCTTTGGCCATTCACCTTGAAAACTCCTCCATCACTGCTTTCTAATTCGAGGGCTCCGAATGGAAAAACCCTCACAACCTTGAACGGGCCACTCCATTTTGACTTGAGCTTTCCCGGAAAAAGTCTCAATCGGGAATTGTAGAGAAGAACTTGTTGGCCCTCCTTGAACTCTTTCTTGACAATATTGGCATCATGTCTCTTCTTCGTACTCTCCTTGTAGAGTCTTGAGCTCTCGAATGCCATGTCTCGAATTTCATCCAACTCTTCAAGTTGTAGCACCCTTCGTTCACCGGCCTTTTTGTAATCGTAGTTAAGGGTCTTTATGGCCCAAAATGCACGATGCTCAAGCTCAACCGGAAGGTGGCACGCCTTGCCATATACAAGCTTGTAAGGCGACATCCCGATAGGCGTTTTGAATGCCGTTCGATATGCCCATAAAGCATCATCAAGCTTGTTGGCCCAATCTTTCCTTGCTCCCCCGACCGTTTTCTCAAGGATCTTCTTGAGTTCCCTGTTGGAGAGCTCTACTTGGCCACTTGTCTGGGGGTGATAAGGTGTAGCAACCTTGTGAGTGACCCCATACCTCTTCAATAGGATCTCAAATGGTCGGTTGCAAAAGTGCAAACCGCCATCGCTGATGATTGCCCTTGGCACTCCAAATCTAGAGAAGAGCTTTTTGATAAAGCGAATGACCACCTTCGTATCATTTGTGGGTGATGCCCAAGCTTCCACCCACTTTGACACGTAGTCCACTCCCACCAAGATATACTTGTTGCCATAAGAGGTTGGGAAAGGTCCCATGAAGTCCAATCCCCAAACATCGAAGAGCTCCACTTCAAGAATTCCAGAGAGCGGCATCTCATTCCTCTTTGAGATATTTCCGGTCCTTTGGCATCGATCGCACTGAGCAACAAAAGTACGAGCATCTTTAAAAATATTGGGCCAATAAAACCCACATTCAAAGACTCTTGATGCAGTCCTGGTTGCTCCATAATGACCGGCGTACGGGGTGCTATGACATTGCTCCAGAATAGTCATCACTTCATCATCCGCAATGCAACGTCGAAGTACTCCATCGCTACACCTTTTAAAGAGATAAGGCTCATCCCACAGAAATAGCTGAGCATCCCTTAGAAATTTCTTTCGTTGGGGATAACTCAAATCGGATGGAATAATGTCGCCAACAAGGAAGTTGGCAAAATCAGCATACCATGGTACCACCACATGATTCACCATCATCAGAGCTTCATCTGGAAACTCTTCTTGAATCTCACCATGCGTCTCCATTCCTTCGCTATGTTCTAGCCGAGAGAGATGATCCGCGACAACATTTTCACAGCCTTTCTTATCCTTGATGGATAAGTCAAATTCTTGGAGCAATAAAATCCAGCGCATGAGTCTAGGCTTGGCATCATTTTTAGAGAATAAATACCTCAAAGCTGCATGGTCAGTGTAGATGATCACCTTCGACCCAAGTAGGTATGGCCGAAATTTGTCACAAGCGTATACAACAGCCAACATCTCCTTCTCTGTGGTTGTGTAGTTAAGCTGGGCGCCCGCCAATACTCCACTAGCATAGTAGATGACATGAAGCTTTCCCTCCTTTTTCTGACCAAGCACACATCCCAGAGCAATATCACTCGCGTCACACATCATTTCAAATGGTAGCTTCCAATCCGGAGAAGAGATAACCGGAGCTGTGACAAGAGCTTTCTTCAGAGAATCAAATGCTTGACGACATGGCTCATCAAAGTTGAAAGGTACTTCCTTAACTAGCAAATTGGTAAGCGGCTTTGCTATAAGGGAGAAATTCTTGATGAATCTTCGGTAAAATCCTGCATGGCCAAGAAAGGCTCTCACTCCCTTGACCGAAGTCGGTGCTCCCATCTTTTCTATTGCTTCTTTCTTAGCTCTGTCAACTTCAATACCAGCTTTAGAGATCTTATGCCCAAGGACGACCCCCTCATCCACCATGAAATGGCACTTCTCCCAATTTAGAACAAGGTTCTTCTCTTCACATCTCTCCAATACTCTGTCCAAATTGGCCAAGCAATTATCAAAGGATTCTCCGAACACCGAGAAATCATCCATGAAGATCTCCATAATCTTCTCATTCATTTCCCAAAAGATAGCCTCCATGCATCGTTGGAATGTTGCGGGAGCACAACTCAATCCAAAAGGCATTCGTCGATAGGCAAAAATACCAAAAGGACAAGTGAAAGAGGTCTTCTCTTGATCTCTTGGGTATATTGCAATTTGGTTATAGCCAGAGTACCCATCCAAAAAGCAATAGTGAGAATACCCAGAAATTCTCTCCAACATTTGATCAATGAATGGCAGAGGAAAATGATCCTTACGTGTGGCATCATTCAACTTCCGATAGTCAATGCACACTCGCCATCCTGTCACCGTCCTTTTGGAAATGAGCTCGCCCTCATCATTGATCACAACAGTCATTCCTCCCTTTTTCGGGACACAGTGGATCGGGCTTACCCATTCACTATCGGAGATGGGGTAAATAATTCCAGCCTCTAGCAGCTTGATCACCTCCTTCTTTACCACATCTTTCATATTGGGATTCAATCTTCTTTGTCGATCCACCCTCGGTTTTGTTCCCTCTTCCATGTGAATATGATGCATCACAATTTCAGGACTTATCCCCTTGATATCGGATATTTGCCAAGCCATGGCCTTAATCCGGTTGTTCACAATTTTCAGCACTTTCTCCTCTTGCTCCTTGGAGAGCTTGTTGGAGATGATAATAGGGAGTCTCCCTCCATCCTTCAAGAACGCATACCTCAAATGCGAGGGTAATTCTTTTAACTCCAACTTTGGA
Organism: Hypericum androsaemum; assembly: GCA_963995505.1. NCBI lineage: Eukaryota > Viridiplantae > Streptophyta > Magnoliopsida > Malpighiales > Hypericaceae > Hypericum > Hypericum androsaemum. The sequence goes on from OZ023183.1 coordinate 9,169,697, forward strand.
GCCTTCACAACAGATGGTGGAGTGCGATACTTCAAATTAACCTCCAAATCCTCATGGAGACTTTTCTTCCCATCTTCATCCTCAAAATCTTCACAGTTATCCACTTCTTGCTCTTCAAGAATCTTATCCTCAATACTTGCCACGATCTCCTTGCCAAAATCATGGACGCATCCCTCCACCAGATCAATCTTCATGCACGTGCCCTCATCAAGAGGGTGACGCATTGCATCAGACATCTTAAACACCACCTCTTCATCTCCTACTCGAAGGATCAATCTTCCACCATGCACATCAACATAAGTACGGGCTGTGTTAAGAAAAGGTCGTCCAAGAATTAATGGACAACTTTTATCCTCGACAAAGTCTAGCACCACAAAGTCCACTGGGAAGATAAATTTATCAACCTTTACCAGGACATCCTCCACGATCCCAAATGGCTTCTTTATGGTTTGGTCTGCCAATTGGAGTAGCATCGATGTTGCTTTCACCTCACTTAAGCCTAGTTTCCGAAAGATGGATAAAGACATCAAGTTGATACTTGCGCCTAAGTCACACAAACACTTTGGAAACTCCACATCACCAATAAGACAGGGGATAGTGAAACTCCCAGGATCTTTTAACTTCGCTGGAAGATTCTGGGAGACAAGAGAACTACAGTTAGCCGTTAGAGCCACCGTCTGCCCATCCTCCCACTTCCTCTTTTTAGTGATGAGTTCCTTGAGAAACTTCGAGTATTGTGGCAATTGATCCAACATCTCAAGAAAAGAAACACTTATCTGGATGTTCTTCATCTTCTCCATGAAGCCAATAAACTTGTCATCCATCACATTCTTCTTCTTCACTCTTTGAGGGAATGGTAGTCGAGGAGCTTTAAGTGGTGGTGGCACGTAGACTTCTTCTTCAGCACTCTCAACCGGTGGACTTCTCTCTTTCTCTGCCTCTACTTCTTTCTCCTCCTCATTGGCTTCCATAGGATCGTCATTGTTCTTCCGGGTTGCCTCTTGAGAAGCTATTTCCTTACCACTCCTCAAAGAAATTGCATTCACATTTCCTCGAGGATTTGTTTCTGTGGAGCTTGGCAGGGAGCCGGAAGCTCTATGGGAACTCGCCTTTGCAATTTCTCCAAGTTGAGTCTCCATATTATGCATCGCGGTAGCTTGTCCCTTGAGAATTTGCTCCAAGTTATTCTGCCGTGCACCTTGTTGTTGTATGCCCGCCAAAATTTGGCTTTGTTGGCCAACCACACCTCCAACTTCGTGCATAAACTTATCCATCTTCTCAAACTTCTCCTCCATAGCGCCCATTCTATCTGTCAAGAACGCACGTGGTTGGAAACCCGGAGGGGGCCCTTGAGGTTGATACCGAAGAGGAGGTCCTTTATCAGGGACCATTGCCATATTTTCGCCACTATTTCCTCCCTTCCAAGAGAAGTTTGGGTGATTTCTCCACCCCGGATTGTAGGTGGACGAATAGGGATTATTTCCCATCCTATTTGCCCCTTGTCCTTGGCCTTGTCCTTGGCCACCAATGAAATTTACTTGCTCCATAGACGAGCCCAACATGGCACACTCGTTCATCTCATGGCCTACATTGCCACAAACTTCACAATTTGTTTGCACGGCCGCCACATTGCTTTTGTTCAAGCTTAGATCATTAACTTTCTTTGCTAACAAAGCCAATTGAGCTTGAATAGAGGAGGCAATATCAACATCAATCACTCCTACGTGCGCCTTACTCGGTTGCCTAGCTCTCTCATTGGCCATTAGAATGTTTGTAGCCGCCAACTCCTCCAAGATGTGGTAGGCATCATCCCTATCTTTTCTTAAGAAGGATCCGTTGGAGGCGGCATCAACCGTGCCCCTTGTTGAGGATCCAAGAGCAAAGTAAAATGTTTGGAGTAAAGACTCCTCCGTCAAGTTATGGTGTGGACAACTCCTTTGCAATCCTTTGAATCTCTCCCAAGCTTCACTCAAAGACTCATTCTCAAATTGTTGAAAGTTGTTGATCTCCTTCACAAGCCTATTCGTCTTTGAGAAGGGAAAGTACTTTTCAAGGAAGGCACTTGCTAGCTCCTCCCACGTGGCTATCGATGTCCCGACCAATTGCTTGTACCAAATCTTAGCCTTGTCTTGCAAAGTGAATGGGAACAACCTAAGTTTCACGGCATCATCGGAAGCTCCATCGTACTTGCATGTGTCGGCTATCTCCAAAAAGTTAGCAATATGGTCGTTGGGGTCTTCATTCGGCAACCCATAAAATTGGACCGAAGATTTGAGCATGTGTATCACGGCCGGCTTGATCTCGAAGTTGTTAGCTTGGATATTTGGCCTAGGGACTCCGGACATTGCCCCTCTCAAGGTGGGCCTAGCATAGTCCATGAGAGACCTTCGAGGAACTCCAACTCCTTGCGCATCGCCTTGCGGAGCTCCTTGTGGAGCTTCTTGCTCATGAGGTTGTTGATTCATCCTTGCTTGTGTCCTTCTTTCTTGTCGCAATACCCTTTCCAAGTATCCAATGTCAACGTCTACTCCGATCGGAATGTGGTGCGTTGAGCGAGTTGAGCGCATGCGACAAATAAGTACCTTGTAAGACAAACAACAAAGGCACTAAGTAATAGTAACCAAGTAAACAAAAATAAATAAATAAATATCCCAATCCAAGTTCGTAAGCCAAATTAAGCGTCTAGTACTTAATCCCCGGCAACGGCGCCAATTGAAAGGAAGGATTTTTCACCCCCCCTTGCAATAAAGAGTAAGTAAGGGAATGTCGTCCCACAAGGACTAAGTTCTAGGCCGCAAACTCTACTTCACCACTAGTCTAGGACTAAACGAGAAGGTTTTGTCAAGTCTAAACACACAATCTATTAGTCGAAATAACACTACTACTAAATAAGATGATTTTACAAATAAAATAAGAGTGGGCAAGGTACCAATGACAAACTAAATAACCAAATGGCATATGGGGTTTATTAAGTTCATGATATGGTCCGGATGTTTCGAAGGCAACTAATCAACGCTCTCGCGACAAACTAGTCTAAATCGATTCTTAACTAGACTTAGATGAACTAACCACGCTCTCGCAACAAATTAGCCATCTAATCTAACTAAACACCAACTATAATCACCATCCTTTGGACAACTAGTCACCTAAGGTGATCTCTCATCAATAGGTGTCTCCTCAACTAGTTAAATTGTCCGTTAATCCTAACCCCTCTCGGCGATTAACATTAACCATGTTCATAATCAAGGTGATCAATCAAGAATAAGCATTAAACTCATTAACTAGTTCATAAACCTTAGCATTTTAACCCCACTAAACCATTGGCTAAATAGATGCCATCAAGGCACCAAACCCACTAAACAACTACTCACACATATCAACTACACAACTAAACACATCCATTAAATGAAGCAAGTAAAGCATAAACATAAAAGAGAGGGTTAGAGAAATCTCAAGATGATCTTCAAGCTTCCAAAAGTTCTCCTTCAAGTTCTCTACAAACTCCAACAATGGTGAGCCAAGTTCTCTTCCAAAACTAAGAGTTAGTGGAGAGTTCTTACCAAAAATATCTAATTATCCTTCCAAAATATCTAATCTCTCTAAAATATCTAAGCAAAGGCTTATATACAAGATTTTACCCCCCAAAATGTCTCAGCCACGAAATTATAGTTAAAGCCCAAAATGGGCCCAAAACAAGTCTTCAAATTTGGCCCACTCGTCAGATTTGTTGGCAGATTCGAAGGTCAACTTTGGACGTGATTTTCCTCCCACTTGGACTCCGAATCTGAAGAAGTCCATGAAGACAAAGTTGTAGCTCCGGATGTCTTCTTTCCAGTGCCACCTTGCTTGCCTCCATTGGACTTCGGATTAGAAAGTTATCGGCATTTGAGTTGCAAGGGGTCAGTTTTGCTCCACGCTTTCTTGGGTCTCGTAAAACGCCAATCGTCCCGGCTGATCCGCACGCCTATGACACGCTATAAAGTGCACCAAAATCCTCCTTGCATTACCACATAGTCTCCTAGTAATAAACATGAACAAAACGTAATGAAAATCACACGAACTATACTAAAACGTTCAAAGCACGATATATAACAATACAATGATAAATAACACACAACAACACTAGAAATAATGGAAAATTGACACTAAAACATACATAGATGATAGAGTGTTTTCACACTCATCAATCATGATGGGTGAATGGAAGTCACCTTTTGAGAAGTTCAATGAAGCAAACTTTGAGATTTGGAAGACGCAGATAGAGGACTACTTGTCTGACAAGGATTTGCACCTAGCACTTGGTGAGAAGAAGCTCGAAGACATAAAGGAGGAAGACTGGAAGTTGCTAGATAGGGAAGCGATGAGCATGATGCGATTATCGTTGTCCTGAAATGTTGCCTTGCACATGATGAAATCAAAGACTACCAAAGAGATACTGGAGACTTTTTTTTAGATGTACGAGAAGCCATCAATCGCAAACAAGGTGAACCGTATGAGGAGGTTAATTAAAATCAGGATGGCAGAGAGTATTGCGGTGGCCATGCACCTCAATGAGTTCAACATAACAATTGTCCAGTTAAGCTCGATTGAGATCAATTTTGACGATGAGGTACAACCCCTTATTTGTTGTTGTCTTTACTTGAGAGTTAGAGTGGAACTATTACAGTTGTTAGTGCTTCAGAGAGGAAGGTGAAGTTTAAGTTTGACGAGGTTAGAGATTTTATCATGAGCGAAGAGATTCACAAGAGAGAATCAAGAATAGCTTTGGGTTCAGCTTTTAATGCAGGGAATAGGTAGAGGTCGTGATCAAAATTGTAATTGAACCAGAGCAGGTTGAAGTCCAAATCGAGGGGTGGATTGAAGAAGGACATTAGCTCAATTCAGTGTTAGAATTGTGATCATTATGGTCATTTTAGAGACAAGTGCACGACACCAAAGAGGGAGGACGAGTGATGAGTGCGGAAATACTCTATCATCTATGTATGTTTTAGTGTTGGTTTTCCGTTGTTTCTAGTATTTTTGTTTGTTATGTATTGATGTAATGTCATATTTCTTGCTTTGAATATTTTAGTGTAGTTCTTATAATTTTTATTATGTTTTGTTTGTGTTTATTACTAGGAGACTTTATGGAGATGCGAGGAGGATATTGGTATACCTTGGATCGTGTCAAAGACGATTAGATCAGCCGTGAAGAATGGTGCACGATCGGGACCTCGACGACATTGGGCAGACTGACCTCGAGCAACTCAAATAAAGATAATTTTTGCATACAAAGTCTGATGGAGACGAGTGAGGAGTTCTAGAAAGAAGACATCCGTGGCTACAACTTTATCTCTAATGGTCTTCTTCAAATTCGGAGTCTAAGAGGGTAAAAAATATGTCCAAAGTCAAGCTTCAAATCTAAGAACTTGCCTAGCCGAGATGGGCCGGAATTCATGAACCATTTTGGGCCCATTTCGGGATTGTCTATGGCTTTACTTGGCTAGAACTTTAGGAATAATTTAGTTAGTCTGAGTTGAGAATTTTTGTATAAATAGCCATTGGCTTTCCTTGCAAGCCAACTTAGAATTTTTAGACAACTTAGATATTTTCCCAAAAATACTCACCAACTCCACACTCTCTCTCTTTTGGAAGAGAAACTTGGCTCACTATTGTTGGAGCTTGTAGAGAACTTAACGGAGAACTTTTGGAAGCTTGAAGATCATCTTGAGCTTTCTCTAACCCTCTCTTTTATGTTCATGATTTACTTGCTTTGTTTAATGGATGTGTTTAGTTGTGTAGTTGATATGTGTGAGTAGTTGATTAGTGGGTTAGGTGCCTTGATGGCATCTACTTAGCCAATGGTCTAGTGGGTTAGGTGCCTTGATGGCATCTACTTAGCCTATGGTCTAGTGGGGTTAAAATGCTAAAGTTTGTGAACTAGTTAATGAGTTTAATACTTAATCTTGCTTGATCATCTTGATTATGATCGTAATTAATGCTAATCACCAGGAGGGGTTAGGATTGATGGACCATTTAACTAGTTAATTAGTTACCTTTTGATGAGGGATCTCATTAGGTGGTTAGTTGTCCAAAGGGTGATGGTTATAATTGGTAATTAGTTAGATTAGGTGGCTAATTAGTTGTGAGAGCATGATTAATTTAACTAAGCTTAATTAATAATCGATTTAGACTAATTAATGGTAGGAGCGTTGATTAGTTGCTTTAGAAATACCCAGACCATAATACAAACTTAATAAACCCCATAGGCCATTTGGTTATCTAGGTGTTATTGGTACCAAGCCCACTCTTTCCTTTATTGTTAAAAGCATCTTCTAGTTAGTCGTTGTAGTAACCAACTCGTGTTTAGAATTGACAAATCCATTACTTGTAGTCTTAAACTAGTGGTCGAGTCGTATTTGTGGCCTAGAACTTAGTCCTTGTGGGACGACAATCCCTTACTTACTCTTTATTGCAAGAGGGGTGTAAAAATCCTTCCTTTCAACGAGTCAGCTAATGCAGCCATAAATGAGATTAAAGATGTGCTTGTCCTAAGTGTGTGCAGTCCATTAGTGATGTGGGTATTGGATTCTGTAGCATCGTTCTATTCATGTAGTGACACGGGAATAATTAAGTAGTATATCCCAGGTGATTTTGGCAAGGTTTCTCTATCGGATGATGAGCCTTTGTAGATTGTGGGCAAGAGGGATGTTTGAATCAATACTCCAAATTGATCTTTATAGCGGTTGAGAGGGGTGAGGCATATTCCTGGGTTGAGGAGAAATTTGCTTTCCATAGGGCAACTGGATGATGAAGGTTAAGCGGTGACCTTTGGCTGTAAGATATATAAAATTACCAAGGGAGCTATGGTTGTGGCTTGAGGATTGAAGGAAGGTATGTTGTACATGACGAGGAACATCAATGATATCATTGACCTTGTAGGTGCAAAAGATGATGTAGATTTATGGCATAGTCGACTTGGCCACATGAGTGAGAAGGGGATGAAGGTGTTGTGTTCGAGAAGGAAGCTACCAGGCTTCAAGACAGTTGACATCAGTCTTTGGGAGGATTGTGATCTTGGTAAGCAGAAGAGAGTGAGTTTTTCGAGAGGTGGCAGGTCTCTGAAGGAGCAGAAGCTTGAATTGGTCCACAGTGATTTGTGGAGCCTAGCCCTGGTGGTATCCCTCGGTAGTGCGTCATATTACATGACTTTGTTGATGATTGCACAAGAAAAGTATGGGTATACTTTCTGAAACATAAGTCTGATACCTTTGATGCCTTCAAGTGGATAGCCCTAGTTGAGAATGAGTCATATCTTAAAGTGAAGTACTTGAGATCTAATAATGACAGAGAGTACAAGTTTAAGGAGTTCAAAGAGTATTGTACAAAGAATGGTATTCCCATGGAGAAGACAGTGGGGGTAACCCCCCAGCAGAATGGCATCGCGGAGCATATGAATTGAACGTTGAATGAGAGGGCCAGGTCCATAAGATTAAAGTGTGGGCTACCAAAGATATTTTGGGCGAATATAGTTAACACTACTACTTTTTTGATCAATAGAGAACCATCAACCCCTTTGGAGAATGGGATACCAGAGGAGGTTTAGAGTGGTAAGGAGGTTGATCTCTCTTATCTTCGAATATTTGATTGTGCTGCATATGTTCATATTGATGCTTCTTGGATGCTAAGTCCATGAAGTGTACATTCATTGGGTATATACGAGATGATTTTGGTTTCATATTTTGGGATGAGAAGAACTGCAAGGTTATTCAGAGCTGGGATGTCATATTTAATAAGAAGGCATTGTACAAGGACTGGGTGAGTGCATCAGACGTTGTGGATTCGGGTACTCAGGTTGTTAAGTTAGACATCTCGAACTCAAGTGGGAACAAGAAAGTATTGAATGACCAGGAGCTCGAGGAGAAGGGGGAACCAAGTTCTCCACCGCTAGTAGTTCCACAGAGGAGATCCAATATACAACATGGTTCACCAGATAGGTTCTCGCCTACTAATTACTATCTCTTGTCGATAGATGATGGTGAGCCAGAAGATTATGCAGTGGCACATCAAAGTGAGCAAGTGTGCAAGAAGGTGCTTGTATTGGATGAGAAGAAGGATTCGTTGAGTGCCAGTAAGACTTGGGAACTAGTCAAACTCCATAGAGGCAAGAAGACCTTGCATAATCAGGAGGCTCAAAAGGTTAAGCGAGTGGTAGATGGGAACAAAAGTTGCAAGGAGAGAGTTCAGAAGCAAAAGACTTCAAGTGCTTTCGCAGGTGGTCGTGTGTTATATGTCAAGGGGAGTACAAAGCCAGTGATAGCAGATGCGGTGGAAGTAGAGAGAAGACTTATGAGCAGTCCAAAAAAGGAACATTTGAAGGTAGTAAAGTGGATCCCTAGCCATTTGACAGAAACTGCAGAAAAAGTCTTAAGTGTTGAGGGCAGAAAGGCTAAATTAGAAAGATATGTTGATGCAGATGCGACGTCAAGCTACAATGACAAGAGAAGGGGTACGACCGAGTATGTGGTTACTTCAGATTATGCAGTAATTTCTTGAGATTCAATGTTGCAAAAAATCATGGTTTTGTCTACTGTAGAAGCAAAGTGTGCACTAGGATGGAAGGGAGCAGTGAGATATTACAGTTTGTGAAGCTTCAAGGAAGTGAAAGTCTTGCAGATAAGTTGACCAAGGTAGTTACATTGGAAAAGCTGAAGCTATGCATGGGTTCAGCTGACCTAGTAAACTGAGGAGAGGCCTGGCGTGCCGAGTAGAGAAGAGGGTTACTGATGAGAGATGATTGCATTTTAGGTCATTCTCCATGTAGGAGATTGTTGGGTTATGGAGCCTGATAGGTAATCAGAGAAGGCGTTGGATGATCGAGTCAAGACCCCGCATCAGTACCGACACCCATTTAGTGGCCCAGCGAGTGCCATGCGCATTTTAGAGCAGAGGACCTAGTGTCCGCTAAAGGTCTAGCGGATGCTAGAGGTGAGAAACTGATTGTTGGGAGGCTGATGGTCCAGCGCCCGCTAGTCGACCAGCGCCTGCTAGGTCGTCTGGTTCTGCCTTAACTCGCTTTTCTATTTAGTTGTTTCAAAAATTCTAACCCTATTAAGGTTTGTCTTCTATTTACACTCATGTAATATCTCTGTAATAGGTTGGACAAGTGTGTGAAAGGTGCGAGTGAAGTACAAAGAATACCTAGTAAAAAAATTCTGACTTGACACCTCCCGAATTGTAGTCATTTTTGACGAATTGGGTGACCAAATTGTGTGTCTTGTGCTCGTTCATTTCGTTTCATTGTTTCTCAATATTGCAGGTCCCCGTTGTTTTCCAATAGTCACTGCATTAAAATTTATTATAGAATTTAAAATTACAAAATAGTACAGTATCAAATCGTAAAATTACAAGATAGTAAAATGAACAGGTATGGCTCAAGTAGTGGAATGCACGTGGTGGAATGCACGTGATGGAAAGGATAATGGGTTAGACAGCTAAGTTAGAAGTAGGGAAAGGTGCAAAAAGAAGATGACAAAATTTAGGCAAAAGGAAAGGGTTCACGGGGTGAGACTCAAATTAGCAAAACACCAACGAATCACGTGACAACAAGCTTTTTTTCCCATCCAAAATAATTCACCATACCAACCACTATCTCTGTCTATAGCATACATAATACCTCATTCCCAAAAGTGCAATATTAGAGTTGATCCAAGTTACAAGAAATTTAGTTCACTTAAGTAGCTCTTGGTTTCAAATTTCACGAATGTAAAAATTATTATTGAAGAGTCATTCCTAAAATGATCCGACAATGTTCGACGCTGAATATCAGAACTTACACCAAAAAAGTGCATTTCTAAACTAATGAGAGTTGGTCCAATTAGTTCAAGCTTCATCGAATATAAAATAATTTATTAGTAGAGCCACTTCTAAAATTGAACCCGACTATCCTGGATTCTAGATATTACAACATCCCAGAAAAAAGGTGCAACTCTGTGCCTTGCTCCTACACCTAATCCTCCCATATATATCCCCCTCCCTACATGTGTTTAGTCCACTAGCTACACTCTGTAATACTCGGAATTGATTTTTAGTACAGAGAAGAGAAGGGACATGTCTTGTTCCTATTATATTTCCAAGTGTCTCAAATTCTTGTTACTTGGAATACTTGTAATAGTGGTACCCAATTGTGGTGCCTCGACGGTGAAAGTGAGTAATATTTCAAAGGTGGAAGATGCAGAGAACTTCCGGATATATTATGGGCAGAGCTTCAAGGTTATCAAGAATTCTGTTAACGGCAACAGCTACCTTCTCATCCAGGTTAACGCCATTTCTCTCTCTTCTCTATATTTGTTAATTTCTTTCTACCGTATTGATAAAAGCACGTAGCGTGATTCCGAGCTTTAATTAGTAGCCTTAAGAATTATATAACTTGCTAAATCAATCATGGGACGTCGCCAAAAGAACATTTGTCCTATTAGCACGTAAATAAAAAGATGGATGTTTTGGGTTCAATCTCATTACTCAGATTAAATACTTAGTTGATTGATTATCAATGGCGAAGAGAAACTTCATGAGTCACTTATAGGTAATGGGGTTTAGTTTTTATACTATCTCTCGATTCATATTTTTTAATTATTTTTATTTTTCTAATATAATAATTATAGGGATATTTTTGTCTAAAATATATTTAAAAATGAAGACAATTAAAACCATATGATAATAGCGTGCAAGTCGTGTTTCACCGGATTATATAAATTTTAAATGTCTCGACTTGCGAAGTACAACATGGTCCAATTCCAAGTAGAGGTTTCTAATTGGGTGAGATCTAGATTGATCTAATCGAAAAACAACACTTGCCAAAAAGTTATTTGGTCCCATTGTGTAATTTGATCACGGACTTCTTGGAGTACACAAAACGATTCATATGGTTGATGACGTGTGGAACCCATCCGGTACCGACAAGTTTATCTAACCATATTTTAAATCAAAATCCCGACTAGTTTATGTTGCCTCCCTCAGTTAGAGACTGCTTAATTAATCAAAACTATAGGTTTAAAGAATATTACCTAGTCACGACCCATAAGAATGTGGAAGAAGACTATATACACTTTGTTTGCGTTGATTATGTGGGTATTTTGGACCCATAGGAATTGAGCAATTTTCGACTGGATCTATGTTGATCACGAGATTCTCCGGTATTCTGTCTCATGCACAAATGATTATTTTTGTGGGATTCAAGTACAAGATATGTAAACAAAGATCTAATTCTCTTATTGGAATCTAGCCGAGATTAGTTAGTTACATAGCTTATGTAATTCCTTCTGGTATTTAGGTGCTATTAACGGGATAATAATCCGATTAGTCTATAAATTGCGGGTGTTAATGCGTGTTTACTTTATAAAAAAGGGTTAAACACAATTAGTTATCTTGTGTTATTAGAAATAGACAATTAGAACTATGTTATAAAAAGACCTTGAGTTATTAATAGCAATAGAATCTTCATATGGAAAAGTCAATTATACCCCTGTCAGAATAAAAACCTTGAAAAATTAATTTTCTTTTTTATTTTCTCATCCTCTCTTTCTTCTCTCTCCCCGGAGCTGCCACCAAAAATGTCGTAATCCATCCGATTCCGCCTCACCATCCTGATAATTAGCCCCCCATGTGCAGATGATTAATTTCTGCCCAACTGGATTTTGTCTCTACCAGCTCATCTTATTATTTTTGGTTATAGTAACCAACAACAAAAAAAGTTGGAGCCTTTTTATTGGAATTGAGGCCAACTGGGGAATCGAGCATTTACTTGGTTCGGAGAGTAAAGGTGCGAACTTTACAAGTGGAAGAGGGAGGAGAGGAAATTGGAGAGGTGGAAAGAGTAATGGAGGCGATACCCAGAATGGTGGAGGAAGTGTTCAACAATTTAGAGGCCGGCGAGCCTGCTTCATTAAGGCTCTCACCACCGGCTATTTTCGTCTTTTTATGTATATGTATCCTTCTCTTTTTTAATTGGTATTTGTGTTGTTAATTTGGATAATAATTTTCTAAGGTTTTATTTAGCAGAGGGGTAGATTGGACTTTTTCATATGAAAATTTTAGTATTTTTTGGATATTTTTATAATATAGTGTTCTAAATATCTATTTTTAATAATACGATACTTAAGCGTCTATAACTTATTAAAAAAAATTACTTCACGGAAACGCTGTGCCTCTACCCTCTTTGGTTCACGAGATTTTTTTTTGCAAGTGTTCACGGGAATGTTGACTTGATAATAATATATCACGGGTTCATAATGCATTCCATTTTATGAGCCCAAATGTGGACAAATGACCTACACCTAATCAATTATTGTCTAAACATATACAAAATATTTAACTATCTAATAATATATATTACTAGATAGGTGGTATATGTACCTCCGTCAATTAATCCATTTGTTTCTTCGTTTGACTTTTGCTCTATTCGACCTGTTTTATTCCTCTCTCCCTCTTCAAGATATAAGCTAGCCAATTTTTTGGTTCGTTGTCCTCCTCCTTTGTGTCATCTGATTCATGATGTTCAATTTCTTTTATCTCTCCATGGGGTCCCTCTATGATCTTGAATGTAGTTTTTTACGGGTTTAGACCATAATGCATTCCATAATTTATTTTATTATTTGAGACAAAGCTTTGGTTTAGGTGGTGATGCTTTGGTTTGTTTTCTAATTTTGTAACACTTGGTGTATTTTTTGACGTATATATAATATTAATCAACTTACCCAAAAAAAATAACTTGAGACAAAGCTACTCCTACATTTCCATCATTTATTTTATTATCTCAGACAAAGCTACTCCTACATTTCTTGTGTCAAGTGCCACCGAAATTCTTGATCAGTAGAGACTACATATCTACAATGAGACATGAATTAGACTTTTCAACTTTATTTGCAAAAATAAATTCTGCATATAACCATATCACAGGAAATTACATAATCCAAACACTACATATATAACGCTAAATAATCTTAACACACACTTAGATTGATTATGTTTTCACATAATTTTTTGGAGACCGGTATTTTTATGGGAATGACGAGAGTTTATTTGGAGAATTGTTTGGGCAGAGAAATGACAAGAATGCAGTGATGATTTATTAATTGGGAAGATTGGGGGACAAAAATTACATGTTAACCATTTTATATTTTTTCATTTTCTCTATATTTCGCATTGACATCAAGTTTAAATAATTTTTCCGTTTCGCAATTTGCAGAACAATTCAAAGATGGCAACAAGGACAAAATATTGTACTTCGAGGATCAAATCCTTCGTCGTCCCTCTGTCCAACTATTCAGCTGATACCTACTCCTCCTTTCCAGGTAGAATCAAAATCCTACGCACCATTTGGCCTACGTTTGACAACTGTTTACACCGTGAAATATTATTGTCCGAACAACATTCCGAATTCTCATTTACGCAGAGTTACATTTTTGATGTAGCTTTGAGTTTATTAACTTCAATTTGGTCAGCATAACCCGATTAGACTTTTCTCTTTCAAAAGATTGTCAGTTCTTGTATCTGATATCGTAGTCATGAAAACCAAATATGCCCAATTGCTGACGATGAAATCGTACACTATATCTATGTTCAATCGTGTCAAGTCTAGCTTATCTACTTTTAGTCTATTCTCTATATATTTTGTTTTCATCTGCTAGTGTAACACTATTAAGTAGTGCAGACTTTCATCGACCTTTTGTTTATTAATGACATTGTTACTGACAAGCTCCTCCTCTAATTGCATTCGCAGTTTCGTTTTTCGAGGTGAGGATCATCAAATCTATTTCTCTCCGTAATCTGTAAGTTGTTACCACGACATCTTTGGTGTAAAAATTCGATTACAAATTAACGACGTGGTAAATGATTTAAATTTTTCCAGTAAAATGTTATTTGCGGGTCTCTAAGTACATAGTTGCAGCTACTAGGCTTATTGGGGAGCCTGAAGGGAGTGACGTCCGATTCGGTGGCTTCGGAATGTGCGATGAAGTTGTACGGAGGAGGAGGAATGCAATTGTTGAATCGATCGGAGCCGCAACAATTTGCCCAATTCTCAGCTCTCTTTCTCACCAGCACTGACCAAGTTCAGGCTTGTAACTTCGCCAATTTCCTCTTGTTCAGCGAACAAACTCCACTACAAGTAAGCCCCCTTCCTATAAAAAAAATCTTAAATTGAACGAAACTTAGGGTCATCATGAATTGAATCTGAGCGTTGAAAATTTATTCAAATTCCAACCAACACATATAAATAATTCAATTTTTTCAGAATTTTGAATTGTAAATTTGTAATCACCCTACATTACTTTTCTTTTTATTAGATATTTATTTCTTAGTGTTGAATGCGATTAGAGTGATCATCCATCTAATTTTATAATAACAGCGAGCAGAATGGATTAAGTTTTTAGGGGCTTACGCAAACCTCGAGTCCAGAGCCAATCAAGTATATCAAACAGTAAGTCGTCGTATAAATCCCTACTTCCTTATTTCTATGATGCACGAAACGCCATTTTTACAAGTTGCAGAAAAATTTTTTGGGAAAAGTTCGCTTAAGTACCCTGTGGTATCGCGAAAAATCAAGTCAGTACCCTGTGGTTTAAAACGTATCAATTTAGTCAAACTTATTCAAATATTAGAGGCCCGAGCAGCTGCCCCGACCCTTTTGGACCTTGCCTGGACCCTGCCCAGCCTATTGGGCTGCCACATCAGATTAAGCTGATGACATGGCTGTCATCTCTCCTCCTCCCCCTCTCCCCCTCTTCTCTCTCTCCCTCTTCTCTCTCCTCCGTCTCTCCCAACCCAAACGACGCCATAGACGATGCCATAGATGCACCCCTCACCTGCCCCGAGCTCCCTAAACACAGGAATAAGTAAATAAAAAAGTGATGACACCAACTCCTCTGCCTCCTCTTCGTATGGCCTCAGATCCGGCGCCCGATCGTCCAACTCCTACAACGTCTTCGGCGGCGGCGGACCTCCCAAGTACTCCGACCAGCTGCCGCAGTCCCGTAACCACTTCCCGCTGCAAGAACCCTCCATTGCTTCCCCTTTCAAGAATCCTCCAGCTGTCGCGTCGGCTGCTCTCGTCGGCGGAGTTGAGGCAGATCAGAGGGTCGACGGCAGCGAGGTTAGGTTTTAGTGAGTAAGGAAGCAGCTGTAAAGGCCAAGACCAACTTCCTCCTCCTTCCCCTGGCCTTCAACCCCGCAGTGTCCTTCGAGGAGAAGGAGGATTACAGTGACGGTGGCGCCTCGGCCCGCAAGTTCTCTACGGCCCGGCCAACCTTCAGCAGCATAAGCAGCATGGTGGAGTCGTTCCGCCGGCTGGGGATGGTCGCAGCGATTGCAATTTGTCGTCCTCTGTGGTTGATGGCGGGGAGGAGGACGACTGAGTGTTGACCTCGGCATTTAGGAAGCGCTCCTATTCGATCTGGACTTCCCGCCGCCGGAGCCAGAGGAGGATCCCGTTGTCACCGGGAACAGTTTGCTCCTTTTTTTAAAATTTCCTTTTTCGCTTTTTTTATTAAAGCTTCCTCCTTTGTAATTGTGAAGTTTGGGAGGAAGAAGGTGGGTTTGTTGCCACGTCATCAGCTTAATCTGATGTGGCAGCCCAATAGGCCGGGCAGGGTCCAAGCAAGTTCCAAGAGGGTCGGGGCAGCTGCCCGGGCCTCTAATTAATTTTAATTAGAATAAATTTGACTCAATTGATATATTTTAAACAACAGAGTATTGACTTAATTTTTCGTGATACCACAGGGTACTTAAGTGGACTTTTCTCAAAAAAATTTAAATATACTTCTTTCATGGGGTTATTGAATATTGGATTGCAGGTGAAAAACAATTATTTGTGCCTTTCAAAGGTTGCAACAAATAGAAACGGGTCATTCAAACCAATAGTGGCTTGGATGGCATACGATAATTATGTGAGTAACCTACTAAACTAGCTCACAATCGTTTAGAGCAATGGATGGTGATATTTTTCTAATTTAATTATAAAATTTTGAGATTGAGCACTTGTTGGTAGTATAATAATGTTAACTATTTATTGTAAAAATTTTGCATCATATGTCTAGATACTATGTGGTATGAAAAAAAAAGTCAAACTACGTACTGTAAAAGAATAGATCCATGACAAAAAAAATAGAATTTATGATTCTCCTATATAATCTACGTTTTCCTAAAATTCTTGTACCAAATCCAAAAGCCTATATCTAAAAAAAATTTAAATGAAGAGATGTCTCACTTGTTGCCTAATGTAATCTTTCCCGTGGCAGGGTATATGGTCTTTCACCACGGAAACCTACAAGCTAAAGGTAAAACTCAAACTTCTATATATATTAAAACTTTTTTAAAATGATATCGTTGATACTAGATAAAAATATAAATTTATAAAGATTATTACATAAAGAAAGTTTATGTTTTTTATCCAAAAATATGTTAACACGAAAAATTACTTTAACTATATTTTGCTTGTTATTGTGGGAGATATTTTTTTGGGTAAATAAAATTCTATAGTTAAAAAAAATTATTTTGACTATATTCAAGTCATCTAAAATTTTGGCTTATAGCATTATTTCAATGATACACTTGATTGAGATAGTTTCTTATAATAAGACGATAATTGCAAGGATCATTTGTGTTAGGAATTCAGAAACTTCGAGAACAAAACATGCAAAGAACACTGATGCAAGAGATTATGTAGTTTGGCCTAATGCCTATGTTCACGGGAGAAAGAACAACTTTTATTGATGGATCCAAGTCACTAAGCCATACAAAAACCTAGGTAACACGTCCTTATATAATGGACGACACCCTTGTACATTAAGTAATCAATCTAGGTCGAATCTAGGAGTACAAATCAGAGTCTGAGCAAAATAGAAAATGGCTATCAGCACCACCTAGCGGGCGCTGGCCTCCCAGCGGCCACTGGATCTTCAGAAATCTAACATTCTGTATCCTACCCCTAGCGAGGGCTAGGGGACTAGCGGCCGCTGGCCATGTCCAAATTTTCACCATTCGCTTTTCTCGACATATCCCAACAATCTCCACTTTGGCGAGAAAATATCTCTTGCGAAGAACCATGAAGCTCAACCCGAACTTCAACAAACTCCACCTTATTGAACACCACCCCATGAAGAACCATAAGAACTTGAGAAATCAAACTGACTCTACCAACTTCACCTCGAACCATAGATTATCGCCATCAATAAGACCATCTCAACTTTCTCTCCTCCTTTTGTTCAATCACTTGGAGCCAGCCCCCAAGCTCGAGCCTCCGAGCTTGCTTGACCTATTTCCTCCAACCTCCATCGAACCCCAACTAGCAAGTCCACCTGCTAAAGCAACCTTGTGACCAATAAACGCGCCCTCTATTTTTCAGTCAACTCCATCCTCTACAACCTTGAACTACTTTTCTGCTGGAACTTCTTGCCTCAAACCAATGCAACGTGACATAGCATACAAAGGGCAACCTTTTATTCCACCAAGTAGAACCTCAACATGCCACGAACTCCACCGTTCGACCTTCAATGAGATACCCAATTTACTAGTGGTATCACTAACGGCTTCGCATGCCCAATGCCAAACCTACTCAACACCTTTGACGTGCACCTCCCTTTAGACAACTATAGTGGGGTCCAGCTAACAATGCTTCTCTGAGATAACCATGGTTCCTTGCCAATCATGCCTCCATGAAATAACCATAGTTTGCTATCCATGTCTCTGCGAATTCCAACTACACTCAAACCATCCATGTCAAGCATTCGCTCCCTCATACGAACCAACCTCATATGACCTAAGCTTTTCCCTTCTCTATCGGAACCCAAGGATGTGACTCCAACTACAATTGTGCCTCCCACTAACATGTAGGTATTCTTTGCATCTCTTTCACCCTTCATCATCATCAAGGCATCCTTCTCGACTTCAATTAGCCCGCCTACAACCTTATAGCCATACCCGCAATAATCCAAGGCTCCTAATGAGATCAAATTCCTCTCTAACTTTAGAACATGCCTAACCCTACACAACTTCACCACGACACCATCCCCCATCTTAATCCTGATATCACCTATGCCAGTGACTCTATAAGCAGAACCATCACCCATAGTCACCATACCTGAATTAACGAACTTGTAAGTATCAAACCACTCTCTCTTGGGCATCATATGAAAGGAACAAGTGCTATCCAAAATCCAGGAATTCGAATGCTTTAAACCTGACAAAATAAAAAGATAGTCACCATCTGACCTGTCCGAATAAAAGGCCACATTCACAGAACCCGATCATTTTCTCTCGTGATCTCAAGTTCTTCTCGGACAATCCTTCTTCACGTGCCATTTTTCTCCGCACTCGAAGTAATTTTCCTTGAACCTCTTTGACCCTGACTTGGATCCCTTCCCGTCTCTTTCTCCTCCTCGACCATGGCTTCCTCTCACAACCAGCCCTACTGTTTGTTCATCGCCAGTTTTCCTCCTTTGATGAAACCCTAGCAGAGCACCTGTGATATCCTCCAACACCAGGGACCCTTTTCCCCAAGTTAGGGCTGCAACCAAATTCTCGTAGGAGCTTGTTAAGGAATTTAAGAGCAACAATGCTTTATCTTCTTTCTTGAACATCAACCTTTCTCAAGTCACTCATAAGTTGACTGAAATCATTATTGTGTTGGCTCAAATCCGAGCCCTTTTTTATCTTGAACCCGTATAATCTTTACTTAAGATAAAACTTATTCGACAAAAACTTAGACATATACCTTGCCTCCAATTTCTTTCGTACCTCAGCTAGTGACTCTCATCCATGACGTGATACATCACACCGTCTGCCAAGCACAAGCGAATTATCGCCACTGCCTTGGCTTCCATCTCTTTCCACTCTTGCTCCTCCATCTTCTCGGGCTTCTTCTCTGAGAGCGCGATGACCATCCCTTGTTGCACGAGGAGATCCTTGACACACCTTTGCCATAACCCAAAATTTGATGAACCATTGAACTTCTCGAGCAAATTTTGCATCATCCGACATCCTCTAACCTTAGCTCTGATACCACTTGTTAGGAATTCAGCAACTTCGAGAATAAAATGCACAAAGAACACGGACGCAAGAGATTATGTGGTTTGGCCTAATGCCTACGTCCACGAGAGAAAGGAGAACTTTTATTAATGGATCCGAGTCACTAAGCCATACAAAAACCTAGGTAACACGTCCTTATATAATGGACGAAACCCTTGTATATCAAGCAATCAATCTAGGTCGAATCTAGGAGTCCAAATCAGAGTTCGAGTAAAACAGAAAATGGCTGTCAGCATCACTAGCGGGCGCTGGCCTCCCATTAGCCACTGGGTCTTTAGAAATCCAACATTCTGTATCCTACCCCTAGCGAGGGCTAGGGGGCTAGCAGCCGCTGGCCATGCCCAAATTTTCACCATTCGCTTTTCTCGACATATCCCAACAATTTGAAGAAAATTGAGAAGATAAATGATGATGTAAAATCTATCAAACAAACAAGTCTTGCATATACTAATATCTTAAAATATTTTTGAATTCGTAAAGTATGTAAAAAAATATGTATTTATTCAAAAATCAGAGCACTAAAATTTTCTAAAAAATATTAGTTATTACGATAGAAGGATTATTAAATTTTAACATTGGTCACGACCCGAGACCAAAGTTTTTATTAATTTATAAAAGATATCACTTTACATGAGATTGCTTTAAAGAAGTTTTACTCCTAAAAATTACTGGTGGTAACTATGCTATAGAGACCACTCAAATTTTGTGTTACTTTTGAAAGAAAGAATTAATTTATAATCAAGTTACTTTTGTAGTTTATTTTATTTCGTTGTAGGTTATGATACCAACTTAATGAAATCGGCTGGGCTGTGTTTGTGTTGCATTATAAAATAATGAAACAGTACGTGGAAGACGCGGGTGGAGAAAATATTGATGATTCTATCAACAAGATGACTTATAACGCTTCAGATCCCGATGATTTAGATCAATTACAAGCAATTCTATGCGTGAGTCACTTGTTACTCTTTTTTTCTTTTATTTATTACTTTTTCATTTACAAGAGTTGATTACTTCTCTAAACAAAAATTGCAGGCAAATTTTTATTGCTCTAAAATAATAATGTTTTACAGACTACTGATGTGGTGATTGATGAAACATCTACTCTTGATCCTGTTGGCTACAATACGTCAACATTCCTTCAAAATGTTTATGTTGAAGATAATTCTTGTTTTGCATTTTTGGCAAACCAAAGCTTGTGGAGGTACGATAAAAGGATCCAAAATGTGACTGCAATAGGTAAGTAATCAATATCATGTGACATTCCAAAATTATCATTGCATTTTACATTATAATGAAATCATTTTTCCACCGAAAAATCAATTTTATTATTGTTACCATTGATAGAAACTTGAAACTTATATACTAATGAATTTTTCGAAAATAGATGGATTAACATTTAACAACCATTCATAAATTTTAACTATGATGATGTTGTTTCTTAAGACATTGTCAAATCACCATTAAGCTACAAGTCTTTTTTATTATGCATTTGGGCTAATAGCATAACAAGTAGGAGGTTTTGACGGAGATCGATAGTTCAAACACTCTCAAATATAATTATTGGTGTAAAAATTTACCTTTAAAATACTTTTTAAAAGTCTTCACTTGAATGTAAGGTGCAAACATGGTATCATTCATGTTAAGAAAAAAATTTTAATATGTTTTGAGATTTTCTGACCACGCCTTACTTTTCTTTCTATCATTCCAAAACATGTGAAGATTGGTTTGATGGGGCTGTTTCCCAACCCCATTTATTTTTGGCGGATCTCATCGAAGCTTTGTCACCAAGCGGGAACCATACAACAACATATCTACGAAATATTGCAAAGGTATATATTTATATACCTCGTGGTACGAGACATTTAACACATAGGGGTCCTAATGTGTACATTTTCTTATAATGTAATAAAAATCGGCTAATTAAAATTAGACGTGATGATAATCTCATGATGCTTCCATTTGTAAAATTGAATAGGGAGAAGGAATCGTAAGCATTGGAGCTGAGATGTGCAATCGGGAAATTTCAGAGCCTATGGATCCTACCATCATTCCATGCCAATCATGACTAAGAACAGAAAATACATTAGTTTTATTGTGATTCCATACCGTACTTAGTATTCAATTTTTTCGTTTCGTTTTTGTTTGGGTAGAAACAACAGAGATTATATCAAAGATCAATTCCAAATATTTTGCATGAATTGAATTTATATATTCAGGTGTCTTGCACATCAAATTACATTGACAGGTATTCTTAGGATTTCGATAATGTTTAATATATGAGGTGGTGATGATTTTTTTAAAGTAAATATTTTACACATGGGAATTGAACTTGAATTCTGTCAATTTCTCTTTACGCATTGTGTCATTAGGCCAAATACTCTTCGAAGTGATACATGGTTGATTCTTTTGAAAAAATGGAGCAAATGTTTGTGAGTATAATGATAATTCAAAGGGAATTTTAAGAACAGTGCGCCTCTGCACGACTCAAATAAATTCGTTGTTTTCCACCAAATTTTCCAACATTGAACCATAATAAGCTTTTTTATCCCTCAAAAGTCAATTACACCAATTTGTACAAGATAAAGATAGACACCTATCATAACAAAGTAATGATAAATGGTATCTAAAATCTTCCAAAATATTCCCATAGAAACACCAAAGTGTTTTAACCAAAAGTATCCTCATATTTACCTCAAACGCAACAACAAGGAACCAAAATCACGGAGGATCAAGGGTCCAATGAAGCAGATCGCTGTGAGCCGAGAACTTATCGCATGAAGAATATGAGAAGTATCCTCCTCCCAAGAAAAGCCCGTAGCTATTGTGAGACGCCATACCTCTGCAGTAAGCTCCGCTTGAAGCTCAAAATCTTGCACCTCCATACCAACCATAATTGAATTGAGGCTTAACGTTGGCGGTAGTCTTGACGGTTTGAAGGGTAATTTAACATTTTGAGTTGGACTTTATTTAACCCAGTGGCATATCTTTTTTTGGTTATTTTTGATTTAGTATACAATAAAATGATGGTAGTTTTCTATGTTACCTTCTAACAATTTTTAGATATTTTTATATCCTATTTCGAAGATTTTAGTGACCTTGATAGAACACATTAGAGCTTAATAGACGATTCCTTAAATGGCTATGTAAATTCATCATCAATAAGGACATGTTGTGGCCAAGATCCATCTCTATAGGTTAATAGAGGGAGGGGCGCGTGGGCAAACATATGTTCAAAGAGGAATTCATTGCAGGATTTGGTTGGATCGGGATCGAATTATTTTTGAAAGTTTAAATACAGACTCCAAACTTTTCATACATTCTATCATCTACTATGGACACGAGTGGATAATTTAGTCGAATTTGGCAAGGTGACTAAGCAATCAGGACATGTTAGTCTGCTGTTAAATTAGGTAGATTTACTGTACTCTGGTACAATTATTTGGATCCCGAAATAACGAATATATACTTGAGAATATGAAAGAATCGGGAGCCTGTGGTGTTTTATCTACTGCTGATGGGTATATGGTGTCTTAATGGGCTAAGGTTTTTTTGGGCCGGTGAATTGTAATTAGAGATAGATACAACATGACATACTTCACGAGAATAGAGAATATTTAAGCAATTAGATTTCATTCTTATTGTAATAAGAGTTCCTATTTAGATTTTGTTGTTTTATGATTGTTGGGCTAAGATGTATACATCACTTCGGGGGCGAATTTGGTGGGGACTGGGCTAATCCCTATTTATAGGGATTAACTCAAACCAATATCACTACACATGCAAACCAATATCACTTCACATGCAAACCAATATCACTTCATATGTAAACCAGCCTCTTGGAAACCAATATCATTTCACATGCAAACCAATATCACTTCACATGCAAACTAATATCACCTGGTAGGTTATTGACTATCAGATTTAAAGATAATCAAATCTGACCGGCCTAAAATGTAGTCCCCACCTATGGACAAATTTTCTTTAGTCCCCACTCAATCTGGTCATACATCGACTTATGTGTGTTGGCATACGCATGGGCTTTTGGAAAGTGGGGTGGGCTACATCAAGTTAGTTAATTATGGGATGTATTAATATTTTCACCTGGCTAGATTACACAGTGCACTGGAGCATGGATTGTAAACAGAATGTACTATTCCGTTCCAAACAGGATATGGGTAAATATGTAAAAGAGTCAAAATAAAAAAGTTTAAAAAGGGATGCACATGTTGGGGGCCACACATGGGGAGGGGGTTCAAAGTTGACGCCCACCCTGCCCCTCTTTAATTCTCCTTTGATCCATTTTTTATCTTGAATATTATTTTTTATTAGAAATTAGTTAGGAATTAGTTGGACATAGCCGAGCATACCATTAAATATAGTAGGACATGTCATTTAATTTGTTATTCATATATTATATTGAAATAGTTTAAATTGGTATATTATTTAACTAATTATTTAATTTTATATTATAAGTATTAATTAATATTAGTAATTTTAATGTAACATGTCATTTTATCATAACCAGATATACCATTTATTATACACAGACATACCATTAGTCATAATCTAACATGTCATTTTAACATAACCGGGTATGTCATTTAATTAATTATAAATTTTATTAAATATTAATCGGGCATGTCGTTAAACATAACCGGACATGTCATTCGTTAGTGTCGGTCATGCCATTAGATATAGTCGGGCCTGCCATTTAATTAATTTATAATAAGTTTTATTAATTATTAACTAGTTATGCTAGTAGAAATAGTCGGACATAATATTTTATCGTAACTGTGCATGTCATTTTATTGTAACCGTGCATGCCATTTTATCGTAACCGTCCATGCCATTTAGTCATAGCCGGACATACCATTTAATCGTAACTAGGCGTGCCATTTAGTCCTCACAGTTCGTGCTATTTAATCATAACAGTCCGTGCCATTTAATGATAACAGTTCGTACCATTTTATCATATCCAGGTATGCCATTTTATTATACCCAAGTATGTCATTTTATCAAATTGACAAAAAATTCCAAATCAAAATCAAAAAAATTCAAATCAAGTGATCCCGAACACAAAATAACCCAAATCAACCCACCGGTGCTATCCGAATGTGCCATTACTCGATCTCTCTACTCCCGATGACAAGTAGCACAATATTAGCAAAACTGATGTCAAATTAGCTTAGTACATGACACATTTTTCCTAAATACACTCCTATTCACAACTTGCGTCTAAGTTGCATTCCAGCAAAAATAAATTAATCTACTTTTATGACCAACCAAGAGTCAAAGTGTTAAGAAGGATATATGCAGTATACAAAATAAATCTAATGCAAGCAATGAGGTCCTTGTATGTCCGAGGTAATAGGGAGCGAACTCAATTTCTCCAGCTGGTGTTCGATTCCTCCGGGAGAGAGAGAGAGGGAGAGGAAATTTTGTTTAGGGTTTAAGAGAGAGAAAGTGAGAGGTGGAAGAAAAGCTGCAAGAAAGGGGGAGAGGAGAAAGGATGGAAAGAGTGAGTTAAAGACGAAAATACCCCGGTCAATTTACTACCCTTGGATTTTCTTGGCGAAAATTTTAATAAGTGGACAGCTAAGATCGTTCCCAGTTCGGGCCGGATTCGGCCTATTAGATTCCGGACCTAATCCGGCCCCGGTGCACTGTGGGGTGGATTTATGTAATTAGTTTTGAGTATTATATTATAAAATTAACTTTAGTGATATTAATGTATACTTCTTTTATTGAGGTATTTTTTTCATCAAATTTTACGGTTGTAAATTTTTGAGGAGGTTGACGGTCACAATTTCAAAAAGAGAATTTTATACTACTTAAATTATAAATCTTACTATTAATAAACTCTACGCATCAGAAATTTTAATAATTTATTGATAGTTCAAGTATTAATCAATGTTTTGATCGCTAGCCCAAACAAATTCCGGCTTGTTTTTTTTCTTCAAAAAATCAGAGAGTAGTTTGACCACTTGATATTCGGTCGAACTACCCGGCCGATCTTCTCCGGCTGAACCGGTTCGCCTGGGGCAGGATAGCAAACGACCAAAAAATTAAGAAAAACTTGAAAAAGCAACCACCCACCCAAAAGAAAACGACCTCCTAAAAAAAACCTAAAATAAAACGACCAAAAAAAGAAAGAAAAAGAAAAACCGTCCCAGAACAAAACGAGCCAAAACTAAAAAGCAATCAAACAAAAGCCCTAATTTGATTTCACTAGAGAAGCTGCCGCTCACCCACCGCCTCCAGTAATAAGTCTCTCACCATCAGATTTTGGGTCTAATCTCTTAATTAATTAGTTTGTGTTGGGTAGTTCAGAAGCAAAAAAATTTCACTTCCATACGCCTCATATTAGATGTAGCCACGAAAATAGTGGCTTTCTCTCTCCTGAAATTTCCTCTCTACTGAGCACTTAGAGATTCTCCATTGTTTCCCTTGAAGGACCTTCCTTCAAGCTGGAATTTCGTCATCCACCATTAAAAGCTTTCCATTAATCGCTTCCCCACCTTTACTTCCACCATAAATGATGTAACTAGTACCTCTTTTGCTCTCCTCTGTTCCAAATGGCTAAAGAAAAGGGTACAAAATCCACATCTGAGTCGCTTGAAGAAGTTCTCTCTCGAACCAAATCACTTCGCTTAGGCCCAGATATTAAGCTTCCCCCAAGCAATGCTATCAACAGCTTCATTCAGGAGCTTATACTCATCGGTAAGCTTCTCCTTGAGAGACCCCTTAAGACTCACATCGTCAAAGCCAGTTTACTAAAATCGTGGAGCCTGAAAGAGTCAGAGTTGGAGGTGGAAGAACTCGACCCCAATTTGTTTTCTTTCACTTTCCAAAGCTCCCAGAAAAGGCAGAGGGTCTTGGAAGGTGCGCCATGGTCGATTAATGACCACCTCATCATCATCAAAGAGTGGAACCCCGGACTACACTGGTCTGAGGTTAGTTTTGCTTCCTCCGTCTTTTGGGTGCAGATCCATGGACTACCGCCCAATTGTATCTCCAAGCAAACAGCGGAGATCATTGGTAAGCAATTTGCTGCTTTGATAACGACCGATGAGACTGATTACAAGGGTTCGTCCCTTGAGGGGGTACTGCGTGTGAAGATTGAGCATGTTCTGGGTGATCCACTCCTCAACGGCTTTTCCCTTGATCGTGCTAATTTGCCTCCCAAGAAGATCAGTTTCAAGTACGAGCGCCTCCCTGATCTATGCTATTACTGTGGTCGCATAGGTCATGTGAGTCGAACCTGCCCCGATGATGGAATTTGTCTCCAGGTGCTCAGGAACCTTCCTATAAGTCAGTTCCCCTACGGAAATTGGTTGAGGGCCGAGAGTTATATTCCCAGGAAGAATCACTCCCCCCCTTTTAATCATAGACCCACGAGCTCTCAACCACCTCCCAGAAATAATGCTCCTTCTACTTCAAGCAGGCCCTCTTCTAAAGGATGTCCGGAGGCGGGATCCGGCAGTGGTGGCTTGGTCGTTTCCAATAAAGCAGAACCCAGTATTAGAGAGATGATGACCAACTACCAATGGTTGGTGGATAAGCTCAAGGCCATGGATGGAGACATCCCTCAGCCGTCCATTCCTATGGAGATTTGCATGTCGCAACAAAAAGGATCATCGTCGGAGGTTCTTCCGGCTACTTCTACGGTGGTTTTAGCATCGGAAAATCCTTCTCTCTCTATTGTTCCTTTCTCCGGAGAGGAACAGTTGGTCACTGTCAATATTTCTGATGATCAGAGTTTGATTAGACATCTCCAAAAGAGCCGTTGGAGATAGAAAAGTAGTAATGATGGCTCTGCAACAGCCCTTTCCCCTACCCGTACTGCTCCGCAAGTGGGAGGTCAAGTCACTGGGTCTGGAGAGAGAGAAGAAGCTCTTCCCCCTAAGGGGTCCCCACGTGGTCCTGCAACGGACCCCTGCTTGACTAGTAAGTCCTCCCACGTGTCTTCTGTCACCCCCACTACCAAGATCAAGGAAGCGCGGGAGGTCTTGGGGAATAAATCTAAAAGGGGGGAATTTCAAATAATCCCTAAAACCAAAGAGCAGAAGAAAAGAAAGCTTCCCGATTCTATTGCCCTAATTTCTACTTCCAGCACCAAACAAGATCCTCAACCTCGTAAGAAAGGAAAGAAGAAAGCTGCTTAATGGCAAGTTGGGGGGAATCAGTTTCCCAATCTCAAGCTAAGGATTGGCGATCCTAATCTGGACTCCTTTCAGATTGGTTCCACTGAATTTGTTAATGGGGATAAGCTGGACAAAGGCAAGGGAGAGATGATCGGCTCTTTGAAAGGGAGAGGAAATGGAAGAAAATGGGTCAGTTCACGTCCCCAGATTGCTGATCCCATCCAAGTCTTGGCACTTCACAAGCATTACATTGAGGACGACCAAAACATCCAAAAGGAGCCTAAGGTGGCAGGCCTAACGCCACCTCAGGATCAGTGTTAACCTTGTCCTGGAACTGTCAGGGCCTTGGCCAAGCCCTGACAGTTCGGGTCCTAAGGGGACTCATATTGAAGCACCGGCCTGCTCTGGTCTTTCTGATGGAGACCAGGCAACCAACTCTGAAGTTGGAAAGGATGAGAAGGAGATGGAATTTTTCGAACAGCTTTTATGTTGATAGGGTTGGTATTGGGGGTGGTCTTGCCCTTTGGTGGACCTCCAATATCGATGTACATATTGAAGACTCTCAGGTTAATTATATTGATTCTACTTGCTATGATAGGAGCTCCGGGAAAGTTTGGGGAGCTACTTTTGTCTACGGTGAACCATGCACTTCTTTGAGGCATGGCTTTTGGAAATTTTTGGAGAGATTGCACGGCAATAGGTCATTCCCACACCTGTATATTGGGGACCTCAATGTCCTGAGCTGTTTAGAGGACAAGAAAGGTTCTGGAATGGCTACATGGAACCAGATCAAGCCCCTTCAGGGTTTTATGGACCAATGCAATCTTATGGACCTCGGTTTTAAAGGTTGTAGATACACTTGGTGTAACAATCAACAGGGTCATGCTAGAACATGGGAGAGACTCGATAGAGCTCTTTCCAATCCTGAGTGGAGGGACCTCTTCCCGCATGCCCAGATCTTCAATGGCGACATGATTGGCTCTGATCATGCTTATATCCTCCTGAATTACAATTCCATGGCGGGGAAGAGGAGCAAGATATTTAGGTTCGAGGATTGGTGGACCAAGGAAGATGCCTGTAAGGAAATTATCATTGCTAGCTGGAGACAGCAGATTCAAGGGAATTGCTCTACAAAATTCATAAGGCACAGCTCTATTTGTGCGGCCAATCTGCAGAATTGGAGCAAGAATATGCTTGAGAGGAGAAGAAACATGATTAATGATGCTACCGATCGGCTGGCCAAGCTCCAATTGCTCCCTAATTCTCCTGCTGTCCAAGATCAAACTTGCAGAACCAAGAGAGAGCTCTCTCTTTTATATCAACAGGAAGAAATTTTTTGGCATCAGAGGTCAAGAATCAATTGGCTTAATTATGGTGATCTCAACACCAAATTCTTCCATGCCTCGGCCACCCTTAGAAGACAGAAAAATGAGATACTTAAACTCAAGAATTCCAATGGCAGCTGGCAGGAAGATCAAGCCTCTATTCGGGACACAATCCAGTCTTTCTTCAAAGATTTATACTCTTCCTCTGATGTTGATGATTCTGCAGAAATTTTACAATGCATCCCCTCTTTGGTGAATGAGCATATGGCCAGAAGCTTGGTCAAACAAATCACTAACGAAGAGATCCAGACTGCCGCATTCCAGATGGGAGGATCAAAAGCTCCAGGCCCTGATGGCCTTCCAGGTTTATTCTTCCAAAAATTCTGGTGCATTGTAGGGAATGAGCTAACTGATATGATCAAATCTTGGTTTTCTGATGAACGCATTCCTGAAATGTTGAATAGAACATATATCACGCTGATCCCTAAAACAGATAATCCAGAATCTGTTAGTCAATATAGACCTATCAGTCTTTGTAACTATGCTTATAAGGTCTACTAAAAAATTTTAGCTAACAGACTAAAACCTTTCATGCCCGATCTGATCACTAAGTCCGAGAATGCTTTCGTTGAGAACAGATCTATTCAGGACAATATTCTTGTGGCTAACGAAGTGTTTAATGCTCTCAGGCTTGGTAAACAGAGGAGGCATGGTTCTATGGCCATCAAGATCGATATGAGGAAGGCATACGACATGGTGAATTGGAGCTATTTACA
The DNA here is from genome assembly GCA_963995505.1 of Hypericum androsaemum. Lineage (NCBI taxonomy): Eukaryota > Viridiplantae > Streptophyta > Magnoliopsida > Malpighiales > Hypericaceae > Hypericum > Hypericum androsaemum. Next base: position 9,199,004 of record OZ023183.1, read on the forward strand.
GAAGGTTATGGAATCACTAGGCTTCCTAGGGAAGTGGATTAGATGCACTATGAGCTGCATAACTAGTGTTTCCTACTCTGTAATGGTAAACAGGTCTCCTCTTGCTTGGTTTTCTCCTTCTAGAGGAATCAGGCAAGGAGACCCTCTCTCATCCTTCCTTTTTCTTCTTGTGGCTGACTCTTTGGCTCACTATATTCAATGGAATCAAGAGAATGGTATAATTCAGGGGCTTAAGATCAAATGTACTAGTCCTGTTCTTACCCATATAATGTTTGCTGATGATACTTTGATCTTAGGTAAAGCTAACCTAAGAGAAGCCATTGCTTATAGATATATACTTGATATGTTTGTGACCAAAACCGGACAACAGATTAATTTTAACAAGTCGAGTATTAGATTCAATGCTGGCTTAGATCAGGATCTCAGAACTGCTATTGTGAATACTCTTGGCATGAATCTCATGAATGATAATGACAAATATTTAGGACTTCCCTCGTTTTGGGGAAGATCTAAATGTTCTGCTGTTAGCTATATTTATAATGCCATGTGGAAAAGATCTTCAACTTGGAAAAATAAGATGCTCTCTCCTGCTGGTAGAGAGACCATGATCAAATCGGTTCTGAGTTCTATTCCAACGTATGCTATGCAATGTATCCTTTTTCCCAAGTCTATGTGCAGGAAAATTGATAGTCTGATGGCTAGATTCTTTTGGTCGGGGGATTTGGATACTGGAAAAATGCATTGGCTTAGTTGGGATAAGGTTGCAACTAAAAAGGCCGAGGGTGGGATGGGTTTTACAAGCATGGAAGCTTTTAACATTGCACTTCTCGCTAAACAGGCATGGAATCTCTTAAATAATCAGGATTCCCTATGCTTCAAGCTGCTTAAAAGCATATATTTCCCTCAATCTTCTCTATTGCAGGCTCATAGCAGAAATGGTGCTTCATGGACGTGGAATAGCATCTGTAGCGGACTTGAGCTATTAAAACCCTCTCTTCTCTGGAGAGTCTCGGATGGCTCCACCACTAGAATTTGGGATGACGCCTGGATTCTTGGTCTTCAAAACCACAAAGTCTCATCTATTAGACCTGCACTTACTGCTGAAACTTTTGTTGCAGATCTGATGCTTATAGACCAAGACCAATGGAACGAGGAAACATTGCAGAGGCTCTTCTCTGAGGAAGAGATGCATGCTATAAAAAAGATCACGCCCAGGAGAAATGCTGGTGCTGACAAACTGATTTGGATGCCTGTAAAATCTGGGAAGTATTCAGTTAAAGTTGGTTATCATAGTTTGCAGTCTAACAGTCCTGCTACTGATGCTTTTGATCCATCCTTATGGCGCAGATTATGGAAGCTTGATGTCTTCCCAAAGATTAAAATTTTTCTGTGGAGAGCTGCTAGAAACTCAATACCTTCTGCAGCTAACCTTCACAAGAGACATATTATAACTGATCCCAGATGCAGCTTGTGCAATGCGGAAGTTGAGGATACCACACACGCCTTGTTGCTTTGCCCACATGCCAAGCTCACTTGGTTTTTGTCCCCGCTGGGATATACTATGCAAGCTGGAGACTTCCCCGACTTCCATTCGTGGCTGCTGAACCTTCTCAGCAGGCTTTCCCAGGGTGATCATCATTCTGTTATCCAACAGGTTGGATTCATTTGCTGGCAGATTTGGCTTGCCAGAAATGCTTTCTACTTTGAAGGCAAGAGACCCGAACCCACAGATACTTGGAGAAGTGCTTCACATAAGGCGTTGGAGTTTGCTAATCTTCGAGGTCCATCCGAACCTGCTCCAACCGCCTCTGCTGCTGAATGCTGGCGACCCCCTGATGTCAATCACTTAAAACTCAACATTGATGCTTCCTGGACTTCCCCAAATGAGTTTGCAGGTCTTGCATTTGTGTTGAGAGATCACCTTGGTTGTCTCCAAGAGGTCAGGGTTGCCTTAGTCAAGGCTGAAACGGCTTTGGAAGCTGAATTATACGCCATCCAAGCTGCAACTAAGTTCGTTAAGCAACATCTACCATTTAGTTGTATTTGGATGGAGTCCGATTGCAAGATGCTTGTCGACTTCATCAACTTCGCATCTTCCACCATTGATTGGAATGTGGAACTCCTTGCTTTGGAGGTGCAAAATCTCATTTTGAGTTTACCTTTATGTAAGCTTTCTTTTGTGCCTAGATCGACCAACATGGTCGCGGATTGGTTAGCTAAGTCCGCTGGATTAGGCATTATTTTGGATGATGTTGTTACACATCCGCCTCAAGAGCTTGAGGATATCCTTTTGTATGACTCTTATGCTAATGACTAATGAATGTACTATCGTTTTCCCTTCAAAAAAAAGAAGCAAAAAAAATCCTTGGTTGTTCTCTTAATTAATTAGTTCGGTTGTTGTGAGTCTGTGTTGGGTAGTTCAGAAGCAAAAATCCTTGATGTAATTGTTAGCTTGAGGATTGGCTGGCACCGGCACCGTCGACAGAATAAATTAGTCTGTTTGTAGTTGAAGTATTTGTAATTGTTAGTTTGAAGATTTTGACTTAATCTATTTTTGAATTTGTTAAATTAATTTTGAAAATTTATTTGAATAAATTGTACTGGTGAATATTTAAACTTATTTCACATTTGTCCTAAAAATTAAACTTATCCTAACTTATTTAATGATTATTAGTATATAAAAATATCGATCCGACCAACCGTTCGACCGGATAAAACAAAAAAACGAAGATTTAAAAAAGGCATCGAACCCCAAGAACCCCCCCAAAAAAAACCCTCGGTCCTCCTCCTCCTCCACCGGCCGGCCGGCGAGAATGGCGACGGGTTTCGCGATAACTCCACACAAAGTGTCGATATGCGTGCTCCTCCAGACCTACGCCGTCCCCTCCCAATCGGCGGCCCTTCCATTCCCTTTCTCCTCCGTCTCCCAGCACAACCGCCTCGGCCTCTTCCTCCTCGCCCTCATTAAGGTACGCTGCTCGCATCCGCCCTCATTCTCGACGGAACTTACGAGAATGCCCCTCCTCTGCGTGCTAACCGACTTCTCTTCTTTTTGTTTGTTTGCCAGTCCTACGACGACGTCCTGGAGCCGAAGCTGGACCAGCTTCTGAACCAGTTGAGGGAAGTCAGCGGGCCGTTCGCGCATTGGTTCATCGATCACCTCACCTCCCGCCTCTCCGCTCTCACCTGCGCGGACGACTTGTTTAATTTCTTCGCAGAAGCTAGAGGTACTGTCTTTTCCCCCTTTCCTCCTTCGGTGCGCTGGAGATTGTTGAGGGCACAGCGGTTATGGTGCCTTTTTCTTTATTGCCAGGAGTCCTCGCGGGATCAGATTCTGTTCCGGTGGAAGATAACCAAGTGGTTTTGGACCCTAACAGTTGCTTGGGAACCTTTCTGCGCCGTTGCATTCTTTCTTTCAACTTGCTGTCCTTTGAGGTATGTACTCCATTTTGCTCGTTTCAGTCTCCTAGGTTTTGGGTTTTCCGGTCGTTGAGTTCCTTTGGAGCTTCGATAATTCCCGAGAGATGTGTTTATCCGTGAACGCATAATGCTGGCAAGGTCCTAACGTCATCAATGTGTTTTTTTTATAAGTAACGTTATCACTGTGTTATCTTATCATAATCTAAGGCCATACTTAAAGCTCCTCTTGGATTTTTCCGTTGTGTCATTTGATTTAATGTTAATGGTGCACCAAAAAAAACATGATATCCATAGTGGGATCATAATTTGTCACTGGTAGCTTTAGATGTGTATTATTTCTGCAGTCCCATGAAGCTTAGCCATTGACTAAGATTTTTAATTGGTGAATCCATGCATCTTCGTGCCTCTCCGATTTTTTGATTTGTATTTGTCACCATCTTGATAAGATCATGCAACTGTTTCTATTTCATTACCAGATCTTCATCTTCATTACTTTTGTGTTTAATACAGGGCGTGTGCCATCTGTTGACAATAATAGGGGTTTACTGTAAAGATGCCCTCTCAAATTGCTCGCCATACATGTTGGTCCGTGGAGACTTGAATAACCATTTAGAGTTAGTATCTGGCTATGAGAGCATGGAACTCGAGAATCTTGTCCTCAAACAGGTTACTGGGGAACTTGAAGTAAAAAAGAGGCCTAGTGAAAGAATCTCTTTCCACCTTCATGTCCCTGGAGCACTTGGTGCATTTATTGAAGGTCTGTCCAACCAATCTTAAATTCCTTGAATTATGGCGATTATGGATCTTGACAGCCCTGTTCACAGTGTTCTACTCTTTACTTTTTTCATCTGAGTGAAACATGTAGTCTCATCTTTGATGATGTCCTAATCTGATTGTGGTTGTTTCCCTAAAAACAGAAATTAAAAGTGCAGATATTCAGGTTCCTTCTGTCAAAAGATCCAAATGTATGAAAGGAGGTCCAGAAAGTTATGACCATTTAAGTCCCCCAGAATGTGCTTCGAGGGATACGAATTCTTATAGTGAGTCGTTCCTGCGTTCCAACTTGCAGGTGCAAGGTTACTTGATGGAGCAAGTGGGTACACTTGAAAAGTAAGTATTGGTAGAACCATAATTTTGGTAATCAAGAGCGTCATGTGTTGTGTCTATGATTGATTGCCTATTTCTAAATCTTCGGTTCTTGTTGCAGACATGGTGGCTCATTATCTGCGAATGCTTTTGAACTTCTGTTAGAACAGATTAAAAAATTAGCACCTGAGTTACATCGTGTGAGTTCTCTTGTCTGAATCTCCTTGAATAAGATAGTATTTTATTCTTGGGCCCAGATTTACTGTTGTCAGCTCTGCCTTTGGCTTCTAACATATTACATACAGCATATCCAGTTCCATTTAATAGTGGTTGGCAGGCCCATCTCTCTTTTTTATCAACGTTTGTCTCTGATGGTGCAATCACTAAATCTTTCTCTTTGTTGTTTGGGACTATCATGGTCTTCTGCTAGGTTTACTTCTTGCGGCACTTGAATAGCCTCTATCATGACGACTTCTTTTCAGCTTTGCATGATCTTCATTGCTACTTTGACCGCAGGTACAACTGCTTTTAAGGATTAGTTCATTTTATGTTTGACCAGAAAGCTAACTGTATGTAAGCGTGAAGTGCAGGGACAGAGGGACTGGATTTCAGCTCACCTTGTTCTGGTTCAAGTACCCTAGAAAGATTCGAGACTGCTTTGCTATGTCTGGGGATGATGCATCTCTACCTTGGACATCCAAAGCAAGCTTTGGCGGTGGGTAGAAGACAAAATTTTCTAGTCTTGCTTTTCCTCCCCTGGATGAATACTATAATAAAACTGGAACTGTGATTGTTGGTTATTATCAGGTATCAAAGGAAAGTTGTGAGACCTTTTTACTATGTCCTAGATGTTGGAAATGTCCAATCAAACTCAGTTGTCAATCTTGAGTTGACGTAGATATGTATGCCTGTGATAATATTATAAAGCATTATATGATTGCTGCAGACTGTTTTATGTTTTCAGTTATATTATATATGAACTGATCTTGATGTTTTTGTTTAATTTCTGCCATAATTTTGTGTTCTTTCTCATTTGTAGGTTTTAGCTGAAGGGGTTCGATTTTCTCAGCAGGTAAATGTGTACTGATGTTCAATTTATTGCACTCTTCTGCAATCCATTTTCTACTAAAAGCTTTTTGTAACCACAACTATGATGATATAAACTTGAAGATACTTGATATGGACAACTAATTGACATGTACTTCGTGGAGAATGTTCACGAAAGATTGCTCTGCGCTCCTGGCAATGAGAAATGCCTCATATATAATTTGATTTAATTAACTAGACACATCATTTTTTCCCGATGCCTGGTTCGGAAAGGATACTAGATATGTTCCTGTACCTAGAAAATAACAAAGTATCCGTACTCATAATTTTTTGGGTATTTGCTTAATATAGTGATGGTGCAAATATCACCCGTCATATGTTTTTGAGCACAGTGAAGAGCAGTTGCTTCAGCAAGTTTGCTCTGTTAATCATTCTTGATTGGTTTCCTTTGACTCATAGATGACAGTGCAAGAAGTTTAGAATTTCAGCTTATTAAGTTCTCATGAGTGGATCAACTGGCACACTTAATAGGATTTGCACTACAACCAAGTTAGAGATGCTATGTTATGTAATTGGGCCATCTTATGAGGAATAATGATTTTTAAATGGCATAACTTAGTTTATCAGGATATTGACAGTCATTTCGTGCTTTGCTCAGTTCAGTTAAGAGATAATACAGAGAGCATATGTTGTGTCCTTGGTGTCCCAAGATGAGGCAAATGTTTGAAACATTGGCAAATCATTTTTTCCTTTTGACTTTTGGAATGACCTACTTAGAAGGCAAACCAATGTATTCTATTCATTAATTTCTGAGGATTGATATTCAATTACCTTAAATTTGTGCAGCAAAGTAATGATAGTTGCCTTGCATACACTCTTGCTGTTATCTGCAACTTGTTGTCTGAAACTGGTGGCTCAAGTATCACTGGGATACTTGGAACATCCTATTCACCGCTGATCAATGCGGGCAGCTCATTCTCTGTTGAGCAACAGTTGTTTATTCTCTTGACGGAGTCTCTTAGGAGAGCAGAAAACCTCAAGCTGCAACGATTGGTTGCTTCAAATCATCTTGCAATGGCGAAATTTCATCTCATGGTGAGTTTGTGAAAATCTACCTAAGCCTTTTCCTTTTCCACACCACATTAATGCATGTATTATATTCTACATTAGCTCCTCATGATCCTCTCTCTTGTTGAGTTTATCTTACAAACAAAGTTCTGGTCTTTGTTCTGTTAGCAGCAAACTGCGGAAAATATTGGCCTGCAATTTTTTACTTATGGGAAGATAGAAACTTGACAGCCTTCTGTTTGGGCAATAAATTTATGCTATATGGTCGTAATTTTCGTCATTAGTTTATAAGCACCTTAAGCATGTCTAGTTGTGTAGCCCTTTTCATGTTATTGTATTTGGTTGCAACCTCTTGGGTCGCATCTCGATGCACACATTTCCTATTGACTGAGACTTCCATGGTCGATGGAGTTTTGTGTCAGTATAGAACATATACTGTATCTCTGTTATTCCTTTGTCACCATTGAACTACTGTGTTGACAAGTTCGTTTGTTTTTGACGCACTGTAACGTGAAGCATGTGCAAAGGCCACTGCTTTCTTTTGGTCCAAAAGCTTCAATGAAGATAAAAACGTGCCCCATCAATGTCTGCAAGGTACTTATTGCCTTTGTTAGTTTCTGAAGATCTTTGTATTAGGTGAATTATTGAATCCTTTCTCCTTTTCTTGATGCTAAACTGTTAGTTTTATCTGTTCAGGAACTGAGATTATGTTGTCGCTTGATCAGTGAATTTAGCTCTGAAGGCTCCAGTATGACTGTTGATGGAGTTTTTAGCACTGCTTGGCTGAACAACTTGTCAACGCCTCTGGGATCAGTCTTCTTGTCCCAGGAAAATGGGCAGGAGAGCAACCCTAATTATCTTCAAATTTTTGCATCACCGAGTTCCATACCTAAATCTGTTCTGCATATAGTAGGCTCTTCCTACTTACTCCGTGCCACTGTTTGGGACACCTATGGCAGGTGACTAAGCCTTTTAGTTGCATTTTTGGAAGTAACTTTTTGATGATTGAAAGAGCAAGCGGTAGGGACTAAAATCAAGGTTTCCAATGATGAGTGGTTAGATGGCGATAATACAAAATATTGCTTATATGGCTTTTGAAAATAGGTTTTTGAGGTGTTTTTATCAATAAATGGATAAGACCCTTTTGGGTTTTTGTCTCTGGAATTCCAGTGACAGTAGAGGAGTAATTCAATATTTGATGACGCTGATGGCACCTTGAGATTGTCCAGTGCTGTGACATTGCGGCAACAAACTATTCACAAATGACCTTGAGAGATGTGCTCAATTGCTTGGCCTTCCTCTAGATGATAGCTTTCAATTTTCAATTGTCATGAAAAATTTAATTTTGAATGCTTTCATTTCAGTCCATGATTGCAACAAACCTTCATATATATCTTTTCAAATGCTTTATTTCAGTTTTCTGCATGTTTACCATTGATGCCTTTACAAATTATATATCTTCTTGTCAATTGGTTCATTATGGTTTCGGAAAGTTGGCTGAGATCATATTCCTTGGCATTTTTCATGTCCTATTGTTCCTTTTCTAACTCACTTTACAATCAACAGTGCCCCTCTTGCTCGAATGAGTTGTTTGACACATGCAATATGCTTTGCCGATACCTCAAGGTAGATTCATGCAAAGATTTTGATATTTCAATTTGTGTCAATTTTCACTTTTTTCTTGTGTATTATCTTCCACATGAATGTACTGTTTCTTCTTGTTGTCATCTACCAGTTCATCTGATGCAGCTTTGGTCCATGCAAAGCTCATACAATATTTAGCAGTGTTTCGAGGTTATGAAGGTGAGATCAATGCTTGATGCCCTCCTCCACGAGTCGCAGAATACAGTAATGGTCTAGTTTCAAATTAGATTTGAGAGTTTTTCCTGTTTGATCTCTTTGGTTCCCCTTGCAAATTAACCCGCTGAATAAGATCCGCAGATGTTGAGGATTAATTTTTCTGTAGGTCTAGAAGCCTTTGTGTTGCTTCTTAGAGGGTTGCAATCTGCCAAAGGTTCTGCTACTGAAACAGGATTGGCATTTTTCCATTGTCTTCATTGTTCGATTCTAGTAACTTGCAGTTGGGTGTTAGCTGGTTAAAACTAAGGGCAAAGGTTGGATTGACCAATTTCAAACAATCACATATCTGAAGAGTAAAGTCAAGAGGCATTATCAAGATATTAGATCTTTTAGAAAATAGAAAGACAGTAAGACACTTAAAAAATTATATCCTCAGAATAGTATTTTATGACTCTTTCTACAACATAATATGTACTTATGTACTTTGCAAATTTGTCAAGAGTTTAAATGGGTTAGTTTGTTGGGGTGTAATTTCACTAGTAAGAAGTTATTAGGATCAATTAGTTCGAGATATAGTGACACTGAGTTCTTCTAGCAGTTATATGTTTCATATTAAAGGTATTCCCGACCAATAAGTCAAAATGGTAGTCAGTTTATTTAGTACAAGAAATTTATTATGGCGCCAACTAGCATAGAGACTAGCTAGTGACCTTTTGGGGGTTATGCTTGTCCCAAAAGTGTCTGAAATACTTTATTTTAAGCATAAGCTCATTACCTTTTTAAGAGAACAAGCTCATTACTTTGAGAGAGTAAGCTCATCATATTAATCTGCTAAATTTTTTTCTTGTCATATAGTCAAAAACATCTTTGGCCGCTGAGTTAATTGCTTCTTTTTGTCTCTCTCTAACATGCTCACAGGCACGAATCGTATGCACCATAGAGCGATAGGAATTGCTATTCTATAATTTGCAAGTATCATGCATATGTCCTTGTTTGAGCTTTACTTTCGGTTCATAATCCCATTTTTTTTTCCTGCACTGGCAGAGGCCTTTTCAGCACTTAAGGTTGCAGAGGAAAAGTTTTTGTCAGCCTCCAGGTCGGTAATTTTGCTGGTGAAATTGCAGCTACTCCATGAATACGCTTTGCATCGGTAAGTATGCGTGCAATGTCTCGCATCACTATAATACATGTTTGGTTTCTACATGTTACTTTGTTGCTTTTTTGCTATGACTTTATGTTCGCACGCAGGGGGAATCTAAAGTTAGCACAACGAGTTTGTGATGAACTTGGAGTTCTGGCATCTCCAGCCTCCGGTGTGGATATGAAGCTGAAGACAGAAGCAGGCCTTCGTCATGCTCGAACATTGCTTGCAGTAAACCAGTTCAACCAGGTAACTTCGTGTGCACATTTTCTCAGTTTAGTAAACGCAATGCTTATCCTAGAATTATATGATGGCTATGTTTGGATCATGTCTTTTTGAAAAGCTAATATGAAGATTGAAAGCATCCCTCTTGCGGTTGAAATTATAGCAAAGAAAGCTAGTACAAGTTCTCTTTTCTAGGTAGAGCTCCGTGGAAAACCTTGCCCTTATCACCAGTGCTGCATCCAAACATCAAATGAACCTTGATGACATCTCTTTTTGTGAAAGTCCTAAACAACAGACTTTCTGTTCATGCTTGCGACTATTTGCCACTAAGATCATGTTAAATCTATTCTCCACTGATAGTACCAAAAAAATCTATTCTTCATTGAAAGATATGAGCATAATTTTGAAGTACAGCGGGTATCCATGATGGTTTCTTTTAATATTAATTTTATTTAATTGATTAGGATAAAGTCGACATAGAAATTTCTTATTTCCTTTGTTTGTCTATAGACTGACTGTGATACTGACTTGGTTTGGCAATGTTTTCAATTTTTTGTCGGCATGTTTTTTTGCCTCACTGTGTATGTCATTGCTATGATGCACAATAGGTTTCCTTAAGCTGGTGCACTTCTCCGGAGTTGTCTTCTAAAGATTGATTGTTCTATATTTGCAGGCAGCCGCTGTTGCACATTCTTTGTTTTGCATGTGTTACAAATTCAACATGCAGGTTGAAAATGCCACAGTCCTTCTTCTGCTAGCAGAAATTCACAAGGTACTATGATGCACTCCAAATAGTGAAATATATATAAACGTTCTTACTTATCCCTGGATTTTTCTAGATTGAAACTACTCGCCTTTCAAGAACCACTGAATTCATGAAAAGGAGCTTTTAAGGGTACACTAGATGACTTCCTTAGCGGAAGTGACATGGGACTTGATGGAAAAATAACTAGAAACTAGGTGACCAAAAGAATAAAAAGTTGAAAAGTTAGAACGAAATGTAGGTGACCCATAATTGAACAATTTTTTGGCTTAAATACACTATAGTCCCTCGTGTTATTAGAAAATCCCACAAAAGTCTCTGAAACCCCCCAAAAAAGGCCATCAATTTTGAATCATTAGTCACTTTTGGTCATGAGTTTTCTACCACCGTTAAACTTGTTTGACGTGGAAATGGCAACTAGAACAACTGATTTGGCATTGAAAAACAAAATTCAAAACTGAGAAAGAAAAAAAAATCAGCCCCTTCATTTCTCCCTTCCACCGAACACAACCCATGGCACTCTGTCACTTTCTCCTTTCAAATGTTGTGCATCCAACACTACTCCACATTTTAGAATTTTCACCCCCCAAACTTTCTAGAAATTGATTTCCATTTATAAAAAAACCTTTCAAAGAAAGTGTCAAACCTTTAACTTTTGCTTGTTCTTGTTTGGTCTTGATTTTTGGTTGTATAAATGTTGTGTTCGATGGAGGGGAGAGTGTTTGGATTACCGTGCTTGTAAGTGTTGTGGGCTGGTTTCTAATTGTGGAAGGTTCACCCTCATTTAAGGTTTTGGGTTGGGTATGGAGATTTTAACATGGTATCAGAGCCAATTCCTTTGAGACTTGTGGCTCATTGTTGTTGCCCACTCCTGTGTCATATGCAAACTTCGGCCCGGTGGGTCTTATCTGAGGGGGCGTGTTGGAATTACCACATTGCTAGTTGCAAGTGTGGTGGGTTGGTTTATATGTGTGGCAGATCCACCTACTCATTGCTCTAAGGTTTTGGTTGGATTTGGAGATTCTAACAGAGAGGTGGGAGGCGCCACCACAGGTGGTGGAGAGAGCGATGGAGGGAAGAGAGGAACGAGAGAGATGGGGGGCTGACTTATAAATTTTAAAATTTTTGGTTATGTTTTTATGAAGCCACATCATCTAGTCACCATTTGCACGTTAGCTTTATGTAACAATTTTAGAAAACGGTGCAAAACTCAGGCTCTTCTTTGGGGGTTTCCATAATTGGGGGACCTTTGTGGAATTTTTAAGGACACAGAGGACTAAATTGTGTACGCAACCCTTTTTCTTGATGTAAAATTGTTCTTTTTGCTCTTTTTCCTGCATCCAGTTGTGACCTGCTATGCTTCTGTTTATGATGACATGTGCAACCTACCCTAACAAGTAGTTTCGTGAACTCATCAGCACGTGGTTATTCATATGTTTTAATTTTGATGCACGTTATTTTCCAAATGTCTGTTCTTGTACACATAATTACGAAGCTTCTCTTTGATGCCATCAGAAATCAGGTAATGCTGTTATGGGACTTCCATACGCTTTGGCATGCCTTTCCTTTTGCCAATCTTTAAACCTGGATCTTCTGAAGGCATCAGCAACTATTACCCTTGCTGAGTTGTTACTTTCGCTTGGACCAAAACATGCAATCAGAGCTCTAATCCTTGTTCACGAGGCACTTCCAATGGTTCTTGGTCATGGAGGTCTTGAGCTTTGTGCCAGAGCACATTTGGCTGAAGCAAAATGCCGTTTAGCAGATCCAAACTTTTCAGGTGCCTTTTTTTTAAATTCTCGCACTGGATGCATTGATTGAGGAAATCTGATGTGCAAAATATTTATGTGCTCAAAACTTATTAAGGTTGATATTCCCGTTTTCAATGACCTTACTAGAGAACTAAAATGTTATGAAATGTTTGCTTGAGTAATAATGCTTTGTCATTTGATCTTCATTATAGCTACGAGTCTAGTACCAATAAACATATATGGTTCTACACCTTATCAAATTCTGATTGTAAGGTGTTCAAAAGTAGTACATAAGCCGCAAATTTTTTGCCTATTTTCAAGGTGTAACCATATGCATGGTATATCTTCTGACTTTCTCCCTTACATGCAGCTTAAAATGGGAATGGTAACAAAATTTAAAACATTTGCGCAATTATCTCTTGCTTTCACCAAGTGACATGGTCATAGATTTTGCTTTAGAACCAATGTTGCTGACAATTTAATGGGAATAAACTATGTGGTGTTTAGATTGTTGTTGACTTATTTTTTGTTTTCTATCTGTTCCCCTGGAGCAATTACTTCACCATGTTTAGTTGAATATCTTTCATTTTATTTGTTTGTTTGATTGTTTCTGTGGCTAGTTCATGAAGATTCTGAGGCAGTTTTAGATCCTCTGAGGCAAGCCTCTGATGAGCTTCAAGTGTTGGAGGTAACTTGTGATAAGGTTTAATCTTTTTGGTAGCATGTCGTTCTTGCATATATATGGTGGTTTTGAAGAATGTTTTGATTTCAAACAATCTTACTTTAGTGATGCCTCCTGGTTGATTATTTCATGGAGTTTAGACTGGCTTCTAAAGTGCAATATGTTTATTTTGCTTTGATATTGTGCACTTCCAATTTTCTGGATTCCTCGGGTAATTTGACCAGTGAAATTACTGGTCAAGTAAGTTGATTTGGTGCGAGTATAGCAGGCTATATCAATCTTCTTTTCACTTTTCTGGTTGCTTAACTTTCCTAGAGCTGCATGAAATTACTGAAGCTTATCGTTACTGCAACCTATTATCCTGGGCACTTTCTCATATTTGAGTCTTGTTACTGAGTTTCAATTTGGTTATTGTTGATACCTATCTCTTTATTTGTTGAGCACAAACAATTAAAGGCTGAATCATGTTAGAAGCGAACATATGATCTTGTTGAACTTGATATCCTGGAGGTATTCGAATGAATTTGTGACAATCACATAAATTAGGTGGCCTATCAATTGTTGAGAGGTAGATGAGAGAAGGTTACTGCAGGTCCAGTATCTACTTTTCTTTGTCCCACAATGTAGGCATTAATTTAACTGCCCTTCCAATATATGCTGAGTTTGTTTCTGTCTATGTTACACTGGTACTAGCCTGATTTGTCAGGGTGATTGTTGGCACATTGTATGCCAAACGGATATTTATATATATAACTATCTTGAACCTCTTCGGAAAAACCGATTTCCTTTCTTTTATGACGCTGAAGCTATTTGGTGTTGTCACTGCTTTATTTATTGTCTGTGTCCTTGTTTGGTTTACTACAACGTTACCAACCATTGACAAGTTGGTCTGATTTTTCTTGTACAGTACCATGAAATGGCAGCTGAAGCATTTTACTTGATGGCCATCACCTTTGACAAAGTGGGACAACTGAAGGAAAGGGAAGAAGCTGCGGATTCGTTTAAAAAACACTTGAGGGCTCTTGAGAATCCAATTAATTCGGATGATCCTCTCTACAATATGTTGTGAAACAAACTTTGGTTGTTTTGTATAATTTGTATTCGGAATATGTTGAATAGGCTAGAAATCTCCCTTTTTTTGCTTCTCAAAGCTGGAAATTTAGGAAACATGTAGCCAGTGTAAGAAGTCCAACTCCGAGTTCCGTGAATGGTATGTTACTTTTTTCTGAATCGAAAATTATTTTTATGTAATATGGAGATTTTCTCTTTTGAGTAATTAGCAAACAGAAGGTATCTGATAGAAGTCGCCAGGTTCAGGCTTCAGATAATGCAGTTCCTGGATTATTGTCCTTGTCAGCTTGATTGTAAGATTAACCGTCACATGATTGTCAGCCTTGCATTTTCTCATTTAGCACTTCCACTGATATCGCTGAAAGATCATAGCTGGCACCAAGCCAACTGCCACGACATGTTGAGGTATGTTTTCTTTAAGCTCCGAACAACCTGGATGTCGGTACAAAGTTGTTTATGTTGCTTTAATGATGGTCAGGACTTTTTAGCTGGTAATTTTTTTTTTCTTACCTTTGAAATCGCGATTGAGTTCGTTTTGTGCTACATGAGCCAAAAAGATACATATTAGCTTTCATGATGGTAAATTTGTAAAGAAGAGTACATATTTATTTATCTTTTTTGTTTTCCTTCAGCTAGCTTGGAGTAACAGTTGTTTACTGGAAACAGATGGCTAAAGGTCACATCCTCTTTCTTTTCATAGGAAGCATTTTGGGATTCAAGACATCCATTTGGAAGGAAAATGAACAGATCACGGGCTTTCTTGATGTAATCTCTCATATAGAGACTTATTTATGTAATTTGACAATACTCATGTGTAGACTTCCTGTCAATAACCGACAGTAAGGGAACTTCAATTATTGGAAATTATCTAGCGAAGCCATTTTTGGGTCCATACTGCTAACTTATCGAAGAGAGAAATTGAATAGAAGGCTTCTGCTTATTCTCAAGACCATGGTATCAGAATCAGCATCCAGAAAATGGTACTACTGTTGGAGATTTCGGGGTACTTGCCTCGTGTTAACTTTGGCTATGGGCTGTGCAACCGGTTGTTGTGCTTCTTCACTTGGCAAAGGTACATTCTTGACCTGCAAGGGAAATAGATTAATATTCATCGGTACTGTGTTGCACGGAAGTGCTGTGGTACCATTGCAATTGAGATTTCATCCCAGATAGATGGAGGGACTGGCTGTTAGTCTCCGTACCAGTTTCTTGAACTGGAGATTATAGAAAAGTTGGATGTATCTCTGCTTTGCTAGTTTCTGGTCCTTGTTCATTTGCCTCCAGAAAGTATAGGTTGAGCCCATATTCAAAACCTTCTTTGCGTAGATTTTCCAGGTGTAGCTGCAGAGAATGAAATTTGTTTCTTCAGATCTAGGACTATTCAAGAGATGTGTTACTAAGTTAGTACTCACCACTCGTCTATTCGTTTCAACCCTTCATTTGAGATTTTTTGCCAGTATCCTGCATCCTCCTTGCACTTCTCAAAGAAGCTAACAATTTTGTTGCTTGACTCATCGCCATCATTAGGATCAATGTGGAAGCCGGAGACTTCATCAACAATGATTTCGGCTGGGCCTCCTTGATTGGTCGCAAATGTGGGCAACCCACAGTTCATTGCTTCAATAACTGTAAGTCCAAATGCCTCATAAAGAGCTGGTTGGACAAAAGCTCCATTTGTGTCAGCAATGCAGCGATAGAGTTCTCCATTTTGTCTGTCAGTTTGTGCTGCTATCCATCTCATCTGACCCTTGAGTTGATATCTCTCAATAAGTGAATGCATTTTCTTAATTTCAGCAATTTCCTCTCTATCCTTGGATTTGTTAGGATCAAAAAATCCCCCAACAATAACCAGATTAACCATCTCTCTTAGCCTTTTGTTCTTCCCATACCATTCTGTTAGCCCACTAAGGTTCTTGACCACGTCGGGCCTTGCCATTGAGAAGATAATAGGTTTCTTCTTATCTGCAAGATATCCACTGTTTGCATACAACATAATTAAAAACGGCTGCATATAAGCTATCAGAATATCATTTCAATTGATCATATCAATATTTTAACTCTGAATAAAATGATCCTTTGCTTACATGTGGTGGTCATTTTCTGCTGTACTGTATAACAACTCTTCGATGGTTGGATGAAATTCGGTAAGCCGTTTCCCTTTCTCTGAGAAGGAGAAGTAGACTGATTGATCAGCACCAGGGGCAGCGATGTTGAACTTTGGATCAAAGACATTGATGCCTGAAACAACTCGACAGAGCCCTGGCATTGTGAATGCAGTATGACTCTCATACTGTCCTGGTCTGTCTTTGCTGCAAACAAGGTCATTAAAACTTTAATATCTTTCACTGGCTTGCTAAAGTTTTTATCCAGTTCATACAGGAGAATGCATGTTACTGCCCCCAGGTTTATCCATGATTTCATAATTTGAAGCATTGAACTTTTATGCATCTTTCACAACAAAAAAAGAATCTTTTGGACATATTTGTGTGGTCAAATAGTTCCCACAGAAAATTGAAGTAGATGATGCATCCTAACCTTCCTGCGATTTCCTGATATGTGCTGGCTATAATGAAATCACTTGCATTCATTGAAATAGTGTCGGCCATAAACTGGCATGAGAAATGGTACTTTTGTCAAATTCCTTCCATTTGATGTCCGAGTTTTCATACTTTGTCTTTTCCAGAGCGTGTGCTATTGTTGCCTGATAGGGGAGAAGTCAGTTAATCGTTTAATTCCGAACCATGACCTTAAGCTGTATATTGAATTAGAAAACAAACCTGAGTTATCCCTAGTTTACTAGCCATGATTGTTGCTGCTAAATTCCCATCAGTGTAGTTGCCAATTACCAGATCTGGGTTTCCGCCAATCAGATCGAGGATCTTGGTTGTGACATCCTATAAAGAGAAGCCGAGCTACTTTATCCTAAGAAATAAAATCGAAGGGAAAGAAGCTGCAACTAGGTTGTGTTCAGTTGCAGACACTTGCCTCAGTAAACCTCTCTATGTAAGGATAGACGTCGAAACGAGAAACCCATTGCGGGAGGACCTTATCGCCTATCTTGAATGGTACCCTGAGGATTTTTGAGTGTGTTGTGCCATTAATGGCTTCCCACTCCTGGTTGCACTTAGTTCCACGTGCATCAGGAATTAGCCTTGTTACCTGCTCAACCATTTGAGAAATGTGACTGTTACTAACCTATCGAACTCGCCTGTAATCTTCGACAGGGTCCAATTCATACCACAAATATTTGAGGTTTTATGTTCAGTCCTTGTCGCTTGATCCTAGTAAGGAGTTCCTCTTCCAAAGCTTTCACTTGGTCCAAAATGTATACCACCTGTCTCAAGTAATTGCAAAGGCATGTTACCATTGTATGCTAGAGCTACAGTCTTATTATATGCTTGCTTAAAACCTCTGATACTTATTTGACTTGGTTACCTGTCCACCAGTATCTGGTAACCCGAGAACATCTGCCTGACCGAAATAGCCATGCGGAGAGAAGATCACTACGTTGAACACTGTAGGTAGCCGGCTGAAGAATTTCTCCATGTTCAAGGGATCTGGTGCCTGAAGTACTTCTGAGAGGTATCTCATAGTCTCCTTCGCTCTTTCCGCGGTATCACCCCATCCGTTCTCGAAACCCCACTCTCTGAAGCTGATAGTGAATGAAATAGGTCAACTACCTGAAGTTCCAAATTCTACCTGGAGCTCCTAGTGTTTTATGGTATCAAATGTTCAAGAGGCAAATAGATTTACCTGAGCTCAAAATTCTGATACAGGGTGCTCTTGGGAAGTCCTGAAAGATGCACCTCAGCAACTATGAGGGCCATCTGAAGTTTTGATGGAGTATTAAGGCTATCATTTATCATAAGCTTCTGCAAAGATGATGGAAAGCCAAGGTTAGTTTGTCGACAAGACGTGTCCATCTTCAACTTAAGTGATAGTTTCCTACCTGTCCTTTATGATTCAAGGTTATCAAATAATCAACTAAAGGCTGAGCATTGTCCAGTCCTGATCCCAGCTTTAATGATATGAACTTGGACACATAATGGAGTCCATTTCCTATGGAAGACGATAGGCTCAGGTGAGGTAGAGGAAAGTCGAATGCCCCAAAATCAGCTTCCAATGCATGTTCGTCCTTTGCCCTGCCATTAAAACTCTATTTGTTAGTACCAACTTTTGATGCTTCGACTGATTTTCCAATCATAACAGCTTTTTCATTCAACTGGTGTGATAGTTTCCTGAACAAATTGTGCATTATGGTGCCTAGCACACAATCTTTTCTTCTTCGACGTGGGAATGCAGCAGAAGCTAAATGTCACAGGGAGGATGAAATTTATTACCAGCTCTCCTCGTATATCAACTCCTTGAATTTCAGGTAGTCTGTGGTAGTCATGCCTTCAACCTTAAACTCCTCAGAGCTCACCTTCACAAATTCCCAGAAGCCAGGACTGGGCCTCATGGCAAAAACCAGATAAGGTGGATCAATGACTGCTTCCTGAAATGGTTGGTGGAACTTGCGATGATTGAATAGTGGCAACAAGAATTTACAGGTACAAGAATTCAATTATCACTATCTTACTTGCTTCTCTTTAACTCGAAGTTGAATTTTTACATGTGAATGACACACTGGTCTAGTGACCAACATACACCGTCAAGATCTAATACTTTTACCACTGGTAAATGTCGAAGAGCAACTATCCCGCTAGTTTTTATTAATCACATGCTGACGTACGAGAACTAGTACAATGGGGTAAACTAACTGCCTAACGTCATTAAGCTACACATCAAGACAGAAATCCGGAGGTCTATCCAACCGGGTATAATCATAACCTATCATCAAGGCATACTTGGAGAGGGCATGCGCCACACGGAGATAGACAAGATTTTCGTTTCAAAGATAAGTAGGATCAGGTAAACAAGTAATTGTTTGTCCATTTGAGTTGGAAATGTAGTTTACTATTATCTACATTCTTAAGCAAAAACTACAAGAGCTGGTGAGCCTAGTCCCTGTTAGGCCTGCAACAAACACGAGGCAGCCGGGAAGTCTTACCTGAATGGAAAGCCAAATGTCACCGAGTACACCTTCCAAGACCTTGTTCCGCTCCATCTTATCGTCTATAACATTCTCCATTTCCTCCAACAGCTGTTGAAGCTTCATGACCCTTCTTCCCTTTTCCATGTACTTGGCCAAGCATTTCTTCATGTGGTACCTGCTCTGCATCAATGCCTCCGGCATGCGGTCCGTTATCGAGTCCGATCGTCTGGTACTCATCGTGGTTGTGGGGAAGAGGTGCAAGAGCAGAGAGAGAGGTGTAGATGATTGATCAGATTAAAATCTCGCTATGTTTAGCCATAATCATCATGCTCATGCAATTTATAGACGGAGGAGTTACGTGGGCCTTTCTTATTTTTTGAGGTTGCGTGTATTTTTGGTGCATGGAAGTTTAGCAAAGTTTTCTTCGCTTCTAACCAAGTGGTGGGAATCCAAGATGCTCTCTCTCTTTATCTTTTTGCACGTTGAGGTGATATTCCATTGAAGGAGGGTGCAAGAGTAGGAGAGCGAACATTTGTTCCAGGTGAGGATGGTAGAGAAAAGATTGTAAAAAGAAATTGGGAGAAAAGAAGGAAATAATCTTTCAGAACGTTTGACCTAATGATACAAAAGGCAGAAGGAATTGATGGGATGAGGATCAATGATCAATCTCTTGTAAGGTATAATTATTTGGCTGAAAAAATTGTGATAGGACAAACAAAAAAGAAAACTAAACTAAAGCAAATTTTATTCTTTGGCTTGCGTGTGTTTCCGATGTAGGTTATTGGAAACTCAAGCTGCCATGTTCACGGCATCACTTTCCTAACTTTGTGCCTTCTTCGGATCGCGGTTTTGTTATTTCAAAAGTTTAATTTATTTGATTCAAATAAATTTGCATAACAGTTTTTAAAATTATTTTTAATTGTTACGTAAATTTATATACACTTTAAATGGCTTTAGTAATTCTCAATTATATAAGGTCATAGGTGACATGAGATAGGAAAAAATAAATCTTTTAGTTTTGTCGTTTTCTTGGTTATTCTCTTAATGTGTCAAATTCTTGTTAGTTCTTGATTCTTGAATTATTATATTCAAAGATCTATTTAATGTTGAGAATCTATAACTACGAATGAAATAGTCTTAAGCACAATACAATTTAGATCACAAATATTTCCCATTTTCTTTAAGATTTTTGACTTTTTCCAACATTTTATTCAAGTAAAATTTCATTATTGCACAAAAAGATAATACAATAAGAGGTGACTCGGCTTGATTAAAGTAATAACAGTAGCTACTGGATTGGATTGGCATGCTCGTTTTTAAATAATTTTGTTTATATTATAATTTTCAATTTTGAATGTGAAGAATCTTTAAACTAACCCAAGCATATAAGTATAAATATACAAATTGAGGGTTGGCTAATCAGTTGCGAGGTTCGAGAAATGCAGGCATTAAGGTTCAATTCTTGGTGTAGTACTGTAACGATTAGATAGAAAAAAAATATAATTATGTTTCGTATAATAGCGAGCCATATTTACGCTATATAGTTTTTAAAGAATATGCATTTAGGAAAAGAATATAGTTACTACTTACTAGGCATTAAAATACTTTATTATTATTTATTTGATGTTTTTATCCCATAGTAATTTTTTTTGGGAAAAGTGAACTCTAGGGAAAATCGCAAACCAAGTAACCAATTCCGGCGGCCGGTACGGGTAGACTGCAGGTCGGAGGGAGGGCGTCGGGCGGTCAAGACCAGCGGTACGGACGGCGACTAATGGGCGGTCTGGCCTTCGGTAAGGTCGTCCCGAGAGCAGTGGACGGCTGCTGGATTCCTCTCCAGAAACCCGTCGGGTCTCTCCTTCTTGGCAGGTGCAGAGGCTGGCTCCTTTGGGTGATGGTGGGGACTGGAGAGGCGACGGTGACGTTGGGCGGCACGGTGTGGAGCGGTAGTGACGACGCCGTGGAGTTTTCAACGAAAAACCGAAGCAATCTTTTTTTTTTGGTTTTTTTTATAGAACGAACTCTGATCGATTGAATCAAACACGATCGAACGTAGCTCTTGATACCAACTGATGCAGGCGGAAACGTATAGAACACAACGATAGTAGTGACTTGTTCCGTAGACTCGCAAGAGAATAATCGGAAAGACAAGACAAGTAGGGAAACCCTAAATTTTATAATCAATTCAACAAACTAAAACAATAGACAATATGCCATGTTTATAAAGAACCAAAATAAAACTATTAATAAAATTCTACTATAAATAAAACACATGATAATAATCTAAAACATAAAGCTAATTAATAAATATGCTTCTATCCTTATCTGCATCATTCTCCCCCGGTTGCAGAAATTCGTCCTCGAATTTGGTGTGGTCGGCCAGTTTCAGATCTTCGTATGTGCACTCTTGAACACCTTCGAGCCCGTGTTGACACTTGGTATCTCCCATCCCAACAGAACAAATATTTAGAAATCTTGGAACCATAAATATTCACACGAAAGACCACGAACTCATTGTTTCGAACAAGTCTTTTAGCATCCTTGAGACTGTTCCATGAATTCAACAATGGAGAACTCTCAACATATGCGAACTTATCGACTCCGAGAAAGTCAATATGCTCGACATACTCGACCTCATAATCCTGGACAACGTGAGGTAAAGACAGATCCAGAAACTCACCGGCAACAACTTCTTTAACCTCGTCCTCATCACTAGAGTAGGAGTCGTAAATTGGTGGACCAAAGAAACCATCAACAACTTCATGATCGAAAAAAATCTGATAGGTTGGCGCAAGCGGTGCCCAGGAGTTGTCTACGGTAACCACGTCATCCGACTCCATGTGCTCGACGACAGGTGGTAGAGAAGCTGGTCGCGCGCATTGCATACTTCTTGCCGCCGTGGCATTTTGGGCCGTGTGGGTGCGCAAGAAGTCCATGACTTCGTCATGGTTTTGCTGAAGAACAGCGATTTGTTGTGACATCACATCTATCCAATGGTCCATCCGTTGTTCCAGACTCTCAAGATCAGACGTCTCCTGCTGATTGCCACGTTTCGGAGGCATGATGAAGGAGCGTAGACTGGTCTCTCGATACCAACTGATGCAGGAGAACGTGGATAGGAGATTGTGTATCTGTTGATTCTGAGAATATCTGAAAAATACCATAGAGTATCGATCCGTTGATTCTATGAATACCAAAAAATGACACAGATAATAGGAAAAACCCTTATTTTTCAATATCAAATTCAACCAACCAAAATAACATAGTAGATGTCATATTTATAAAGAATCAAAATAAACCTATTAACTAGAATCCTATTATAAATTAAACTACTAATAATAATATAAAACTAAAGATAACTATTAAATATATGACTATTCTTTATCTCCATCAATCACTCTAGTACTATATAGTATCGCGTTCTTCGCTTTTAGATCTTCTAGTTTACCAAATTTTATCAGGACAAATTTTGGGTAGCTGTCCGAAGCTGCCTGGCCAATTGGACACGAAACATGATCGTTTTAAAACTTACATGGCGGATATGTGTCAAGTGATTGAGTTTAGTTGATGATGATGTCTAACACGCTAAATTGCCAAAAGTCCCTAGTTTGTTTTTTGGGATAATTACTCTCAGACCTCTTGTGTTTGGCGTATTCGCTTCTTACCTCATGTCTTTCAACAATCGATTAAAACCCCCATATAATTTAGTTTTATTATACTCTCAGGTTTCTCGCTAACATCAGCAGATATTTTTTCATTTTTCGTCATAAAAATGACAAAAATACTCTTGAAAAAAATAAAAAAAATCTATTTCTTTAACCCCTAGATCTCTCGCTATGAAAATTCCCAAATTGCAATTGATCTTTGCCGGAAATTGAAAGGAAGCAAATCAATTAATAATTGAAAAGAAAATTGAGAGTCTTCGTCTCCATTATTGACGTCCTGACCCTCCAACGACGAGGACTCCGTCACCGTCGAGACCACCCTCAACTCCTACCCCAAGCTCCTCTACTCCCACACTTAGGACGAAAATACCCCTGAAGACGACGACTGCGAGGAGAAGGGCGTGAACGTTATACCTCGCTGTCCCACTTGCTTGCAGGAGTTCAAGGACAGTGACGTGGTTCGGGTGGTGCCTGACTGCATCGACACGTGGCTCAAGGTCCACCGCACGTGCCCTGTCTGCCGGAGCTCGCCGCTTCCCGGCAACGGCTTTCCAACGGCCCCTGGTTTGTTCAAATGATGCGGTGATCGGTAAGGGAAGGGGGAGATTTTGTTGCGATTTGGCATGGAGGGTAGGTAATTCGGGGATTCAATTTCCCTAGGCTCCAAAATCTAATTTTGTGAATTCCGCGAAATGAAAATCGAAGTTTGTTTTTGGTTGATTTTTTTTATTTATGAGTTTGGTTCTTGGTGTTTGAGAAATTTAGAGGTTGAAAAATATAATTTTTTTTAAAAGGTATTTTTGTCATTTTCATAACAGAAAAATAAAAAAATATTTGCCGATGTCAGCAAAGAACCTAAGAATATAATAAAATTAAATTTCGGAAAATTTTTAATCAATTTTCGTAAAACAGAAAGCTGTGCACCAAATATGCCAAAATACCAGGACCCCAGAGTAATTATCCATTCTTTTATTTCTAAAGAGTAAAAACCCTTCACTTGAATATTATTTTACAATCTCTCTCCTCTCACCCTTTCTTCCTCCTACCTGCCCATCAAACCATGAAACCCGTAGCCAAAAACCAGAAACCAATTAATGGAAGTATTGGAACCAAGTGCACAATGGATTTGCCAGAATCTTCAAATCACAGGAACCTACCAGAATTACCGGCAAAAACTGAGGCACCCAAGTTCTAAAACGAGCACGAAATAGACGGGATGAGGATCAATGACAATCTCTTGTAAGGTATAATTATTTGGCTGAAAAACCTGTGATAGGACAAAAATAAAAAAGAAAACTAAACTAAAGCAAATTTTATTCTTTGGCTTGCGTGTGTTTCCGATGTAGGTTATTGGAAACTCAAGCTGCCATGTTCACGGCATCACTTTCCTACCTTTGTGCCTACTTCTGATTGCGTTTGTGTTATTTCAAAATTTTAATTTATTTGATTCAAATAAATTTGCATAACGATTTTTAAAATTATTTTTAATTTAGTTACGTAAATTTATAAACATTTTAAATGGTTTTAGTAATTCTCAATTATATAAGGTCATAGATGATATGAAGCAGGAAAAATCAAATTTTTTAGCTTTGCTGTTTCTTGGTTATTTTTTCAATTTGTCAAATTCTTGTTAGTTTTTTATTTTCGAATTATTATATTCAACGATCTATTTAATGTCGAGAATCTATAGTCACGACTAAAATAGTCTTAAGCACAATACTATTTAGATCACAAATATTTCCCATTTTTCTTTAAGATTTTCAACTTTTTCCAACATTTTATTCAAGTAAAATTTCATTATTGCACAAAAGTTAATACAATAAGAGGTGACTCGGCTTGCTAAAGTGATAACAGTATCTACTGGTTTGGATTGCCAGTTCGTTTTTAAATATTTTTTGTTTATATTATAATTTTCAATTTTGAATGTGAAGAATCTTTAAACTAACTCAAGCATACAAGTATAAATATACCAATTGAGGGTTGCCTAATCAGTTGCGAGGTTCGAGAAATGCAGGTATTAAGGTTAAAATCTTGGTGTAGCACTGTAACGATTAGTTAGAAAAAATATAATTATGTTTCATATAATAGCGAGCCATATTTATGCTATATAGTTTTTAAAGAATATGCATTTAGGAAAAGAATATAGTTACCACTTACTAGGCATTGAAATACTGTATTATTTATTTGATTTTTTATCCCATAGTAATTTTTTAGAAAAAGTGCACTTTATTATCATGTGGTATCGCGTCCTTCCCTTTCAGACTCTGTGGTTTACCAAATTTTATCAGGGCAAGTATCGGGCAGCTGCCCGAAGTTACATGGCCAACTGGACAAAAGACGGGACCTTTTTTAAGCCTACATGGCGGACATATGTCAAGTGATTGGGTTTAGTTGATGATGATGCGTAATGCGCTAAATTACCAAAATAGTCCCTAATTTTTTTTCTTTCTTTCTAAAAACCCCTCATTTGAATATTATTTTACAATCTCTCTCCTCTCACCCTTTCTTCCTCCTACCTCCCTATCAAACCATGAAACCCGTAGCCAAAAGCCAGAAACCAATTAATGGAAGTATTGGCACCAAATGCACCATGGATTTACCAGAATATTCAAGAATCTTCAAATCACAAGAACCTACCAGAATTACCGGCAAAAACTGAGGCACCCATGTTCTAAAACGAGCACGAAATTGCACAAACTAACAACAAAAATTCCAAAACCCATTACAATAATTTATCCAAAGAGGAATTGGAGAATCCGCTGGGCTTATAGGGAGACGTATAAGAATTCTAGGAAATGGGCCGAAAAGAGACTACGGCCCAACAACTACACGTGTAGATATTCTGTAAATGAGAAACTGGAAGATATTTTTCTTCCTCCACCAAAACTCGATATTCTTTCTGCCATGATTTGCCCAAAACTATCTCATTTTCGAAAAAATATGCTCCCATTTCCAGGAAGTTGCCCATTAATAGTGTTTTGTGTGTGTGTGTAAAAATGGCTATATTCCCCCATTTTCGATAAAATGGCCACTCCCTAGTCCATTTTCGTCTCTATAGTTGATTAAAAATATTTTTTTCTTGGCATCCAATTCGGGGAAAACTTTTTTCCCTAAAAAAGATACCTAATATTGTTATGATTATGCATTTATCGTATAATCTTTCATTGTTTAAATTTTTAATAGGGTCGATGGTATTTTTTTTTGAGACATACATGCTAAAATATACCAAATTTTAAAAATTAGGTACTCGATGTAAATATTTAAAAATAATGAAGTAAGTGAGAAATGTTCCCATCTAAACGAGAAACAGCAGCGGCAACAACTAAACAAAACTGTTCTGCCATGGTCAGGATTACACCAAATTACGTATTATCAAAAAGAAAATACGTAATGAAATTTTCTGGAAGGCAGGCAAATTCCCAAAGAACAATCGGGAATAAAAATCAACCGTACCTAGCATGTAAACCATCAATCAAAGTTAGGGAAGTACGTAATGAGTTGGACGTCCTCGGTGAGAAATAAATGGTCACAAAGAGTTGCCAATTTTTATAAAGGCAAGTAATTAGTGGACGAAGACGTGTCTATTTTTACATCCTAAATTTCCCATGTGTGTTGGCAATGAAATTTCCTTGTCAGACCCAACAAGTTGTGGGTCGTGGTCTGCACTTTCAGGCCCCGACACAATTTTGCCCCGCAAAGGACAACGCCCAACTTCCCTTTTTAACTCATTTATTTTGGGACCATATATATGTGTGTGAAATTGAACGTGGACACCCTAGACAGAAACCTTAAATAGGGGAATTACCATTTTACACCAAAAAAGGAGTTACCATATCTATCTACAATTAACTAAATTTAACGTTTTCAAGTGAAAATAAATTGGCCTATATTGTAGATAGGATGAGAATAGATTCTCATTCTACCTTGTTTTTCAAAGATCAATGAGTCAATTCTCACAACGAAAATATTCTCATTGACAGAGAAACAAAGCACAATATTGTCTAAACTTACAACAGAATCGATTGTCTCTTTTTTTCAGTGCTGTTGAATTATTTCCAATTTTGATTTTAGTAGGAGTTGGACATTAAATCCAAAAGTCACAAAAGTTAATAGGGTTGTAACGATATTTTTTATTGGGTAATGTTTGTTTTATATTCCTAGCATAGAGTATTCAGAGAGATCAATAGGATCGTAACAACATTTTTTATTGGAATTACAATAGAACTTTCGTAAAATTGATAATTATTAATCTTCCTATGAATTTAACTGGAAAGTTCTAATTGGAAAAAAGGAGATTCATAAGTTATGAAGATTTGAAGTAGAAAAAGAGAGTAAAAATTGTCTATCATAAAATATGAGTGAAACACGAAACTATGATAACTAAGGATGATAATAATCATCGGGGATATCATTAGTGTCTATTTACTAGTGGATTTATTCAAAACTGGTTAATTTTCCATGTAATCAGAGAGTTTTTCACATAGACTCATATTTCATTTTATAACTTATTTTTAGCGTGGTAATTATTAATTATTGGAATAAAATTTATGAACCGTTTCTATAAATGGGTCAGAGTTTTAATAAGTGATATCAGAGCCTTAATTTTTTAGTTGAGATTTTGGTATGTTGGAGACGAAAGACAAATTTGTCAAAAATATCATCAAGCTGAAAAATTATGTCATTTAGAAGATAAATAATGCATAGTTTGTACTGCAATGATCTTTTTAATTCCATTGACCTAAAAATGTGAAAAAGGCGATGGTGTGGCATTTAAGCTTATTCACCATGTGGGTGCGAGATTAATCTAACAATCGATTGACCCCAATTATTCACTCTGTGGGTGCGAAATAGAGGCATTTAAGCTTTGGGAAAATTGGAAAATATGTTCGTGCGAAAAACATTTGCTGAAACATTTCTGCTAAAGCGCCTCATGTGAGTTTTATATAATGATTGACAAAATTCTTCCAAGCATTTCTGTACATTTTAGGAGTGTATCAATCGTTTGGTAGCAATAAAATTTTTCCTAGACAACGAGCTGCTAGCTTTGATCTTGCTAAATTTCCTGCAGGATAATTCGGAGATTCCAAAAGTTTGTGACCAACTCTTCGCCGTCATCCTGCCGTCCGCTCCCGATCCCGGTGTCCCCGTCGTTTTCCCGTCCGGATCTCGTCGTCCATCTTACTCGCTGTCCCGATCCGGATCCTGCCGTCCCGAACCCGATCCTCCAGTTGGCCCAGTTGCCCAGTTGGTCGTCTGCCTGCCCGCTCCCGTCCCGCCGTCATCCTCTGTCCGCCGTCCATCATCCACTGTCGATCTTTAATAACTGGTCAGGAGTTTCGTCTTTAATTTGTTCTGTTTTTTTTGTTGTTTTTTCTTGTTGCTTTTGATTTCGAGCCTCGACTGTTTTATGACTTCTTCGAGTTTTCGTTATTTTATGTTTGCTTTTGCTTGGAGCGGCTTACGTCCGATCAGAGATCTTTTCGGATCTTGGTACCTTTCTGGTGGTTGCAGGTGGAAAACCTTGTCTTGGTTGATTTTGGTCGACCTTGGCTCTCATTTGCGTGCATTTTGTGTGCATTCAAATGCCCACGAGATCGTCTCGTGGTTAATGGCCGTAGCTTTGTCTCAGCAGATTTTCGCCCGATCGTTTGGCTTTCTTGCCTTCTCGATTGCCCATCGCTCCCCCCTGTGCCACTCTGTAGTCATTGGATTGGTTATCGTTTTCTGTTTGGTCTTTATCGTCTTATGTCATTGTATTTTTCTATGCTGTACTATAATCTTTTTTTAATATAGGCTTCGCGCCATCTTTATCTCTAAAAAAAAACTCTTCTCCGAAGTGAACATTGTTACGGTTAACGATAACATAGTATCCTCGCCGATTCACCTCGTTTTTCTAATCAAGGTCTCTTCACAAAGTTCCTAATAATAAATGAATATGTAACACTAAAATCATATAACACACATTCGCATAGTATCATGCAGTAACGCTGGTTACATCAGCAACCTATCCCAATTTAGGTCACGGAATAAAAAATTAATTTATTTTTCATCCACCTAACCCAATTAAATATTTTCTTACCCACATCAACGACCCACTCCAACATAGGTCATAGAATAAACAATTAATTTCTCTCTCATCCACATATTATATACTATCATTTTTTATTTATATATAAATTATAATAAATATATGAAAATAATTATTTCGTAATTATAACAAGAAAAAATATTATAATTAAGCAACAAAATTAAGATTACAAAAATTGCAATACAAAATTTAAAAAAAATAAATCTAGCTACAAATGGATGTCGAAAATACGTTTGAAGTCAATAGTCGATCAAGTTACGATGACGAGTTTCGGTTGGAGAACCACAACTTTTTATTCCAGAGTCCGATTGAGTTGAGTCAAGTTGCTTTGCGAAGGTGAGACAAGCGTCCAAAGTTAGAATACAAGATTATGTCTCAAAATATGTCAATATTGGGCTCTATTTATAGAAAATTAAAAATACGAATTTTTATATTGCTAAAGATAACTTTAATTTTTGTAATCACACAAATAATATCAGAAAAAAATCTATTTATACGAATAACATTGTGTCAAGTGTAACTAAATTAGATGGGGGGGGGGGGTCGAGGCTGTGTGTCAGGAGGGTGTCGGCCCTCCGCGAAAAATATTTTAGTTTTGCTTTTTTTTAAAATTATTTTTGTCGTATTTGCCCGGGAACAGGCTGGGGTTGCTGATGCGGCTGGTCTAAGAACTTACTGTCACATCCTTTTCCCTCTTGAAAGAAGTTTAGTCCTCCAAACTTAACTCATGCCGCTATTCAACTTATTAAGACAATGTTTTACTGCATATTGCGCTAGATGTTATCAACCTTCTATTATACACTAAACTTATTCGTTACATACAATGACATGCGATAAATTAGCTTTTGATTCACCTATCATAATCAAATAGTATAGTAAGTAAGTAAGTTCGTATTGAGAGATCGGCATGCAAATCTGTAATGATCTTGATTAAAAGGGATCAAGAACCCTAATCGAAAAAGGTGAAAGAAAGGAGAAAGGAGGAGGAGATAGAGAGAAAGGGAAGAAGAAGGGAACAACCGTTCCTTGGGATTTTATTATCAAATGTCAGACCCCTTCCACATTTCCTATTTCTTTGCTATTTATATTGTGACTAATTACATAGTGATCACTCTAACTTTGCAACTACTATATTTGAGTACCAGTACGTTACAACTCTCCCCTTCTACAAAACCTTGTCCTCAAGGTTCAAGGAATCTTAAAATCGGAGCAGCGAACTCGCCGATGCAACCCTCTTGCAGCTGCCCGTTGAGCCTCGACTGAAACCTTGCACCCAAAAATCAAGGCATGTGACTTGAAAACACAATCTCTGTATGTCGACCCTCTTGGATCAAAGACATGTGCAATCATCATCTCCATCAACGCAACAGATTTCATCTGCCATGTCTTTCTTTTAGTTTCATAAGCAACTGCAATCTTAGAGTTCACTTCCAACCTCGAGTCTTGATGATAGACTTGATGGTTTAGTCCAACAGGAAGCATGAAGCCACCCTCCGTAGCAATAATATCATAATTGGGAAATTTGCAGAAGCTTGCTGGGTTGTAGCGAATGACAATCCTACAAGATTGTCCAATAGCTGCTGCCCCACAAGGAGAGGAGGCTTTTGCAGATATGATTAGTTTGTTTCTTTGATTCTGCAACCAAAAAACAAGTGTTGGATCTGGTTTCAACAAAATTGCAGCAGACGAGGAGCCTGCATCTGCAAAATTGGAAATCTGCAGATCGAGTTTCTGCCAAATTGCAGCAAGAGGCTGCTGTTTCGAAAGTGTAGCAAGTGGTGCATCTGTAACAAGGGAGTTCAACCTTCCATGAAGTCGCAGACCCATATCTTCAAAAAATTGCAGACCTGTAGCAGCAAATGACAAGAATGCAGCAAGTAGCTGCTGTCTATTTGCAGCAAGGAATGAATCTGCAACCACCTGCCGACTTGTTCCCTGCGAAATTGCAACAAAATGTGGTTGTTGTTGCTGCTGATCCGCTGTAAGAATTTGCAGACCTTCAGGGGTTGATAAATCCGCAAAAGATGACCGATCTGCTGCTAAAAAGTGCAGACCTGCAATAGGATCTTCACATAGCTTCTGTAAGTATACTAAAAATTTGATACAAAAGTTGTCAAAAACTTGTTCTTTCATCTCTTCTGGCAAAAGTTCATGTACTTCTTTCTTCACCCAAAAGACATCCTTTGCTACATATGCTTTTGTGTTCAATAAGGAACTCTGCAGCCGACTTGTGTCCTCATGATTCAAATTCAATAATCTTGCCAATTTTCCCGGATCATATACAAAAATCATGACCCTAGTCAAGTCATCAGTATAATCTTTGCTTGTAAAAGTTTCCGGTGGCCTTCCCCGATGCAGTCCATCTTCACCCATCTTAGTCTTTCTCTCATCACAAGCAACTTCCAATGTTGGCAATATACTATGTCGAGAAAGAAACAAATCTGCCACTTCAATCGATTCACTGTTTTGACTCACTGAAGCGAACACCAATGGTGATTCTAACGCAACAACACAACTCTCCACAACACATCCCTCCTCCAAAAACATATTCTCCCCAGCTGATTCATTCTTGTCACTAAGCTCACCATAAGTACTGTTTGCCAAATTGCCAACAGAAGACCAAAACTTAACCGAATCATCAACTTGTTCATGGACAACATCACAAAGAGACCCAATTTCAAGAACATTAACCCCACATCCTAAAACCAAGTTTTCTGCCAGACCCACTTGGCTTTCTCCTTCAAATTCACAAAAATTCTTCTCAAAGTTTCCAACTTTAACATTCTCGCCCTTAATTTCTGCAACAGCTTCAATACCCACTTGTTCTTTAGACTCAATGTTCCCATCCTTGTTGTCCTCAGACCTCTCATTTTCTAAATCAGACAAGAACTCTTCCGGATCCCTTCTTGGAAAGTGGGTAGTCTCGGTCTCAGAATTAATCAAACTGGGGTTATCAGACTCAAACTCGGAATTTTCCTCACATTTAGGGTACCCACCAAAGTGCGTACACCAATCTTCGACAAACTCACTCCATCTTCCATTCTTATGGTTATCGACCCACGACCAAAACCACTCATTTGTTCTCCCTTCCAAGAAAGTCAAAGTCATTGCAGCAATAGTGATTTTACTATCTTCACAAATGTTCTTCATTGCAAAATAATCTTCACATCGGGTTATCCATCCATACCAATCGAAACCATCAAAAAGAGCATTAGGTTTTGGAATTGGATGAGTTACCTCGTATACCCGTTTCTGGTAATACCCGGAATGCGAATATGGCTCGTCCTTCTTGGCTTCCTCCAAGAATCGGTGCCAACGCTCCTCACTTTCGTCTTTCCGACCCCAAAACTGACGCGTCCCAACTTGCTCCCAATTCTGAAATTGGTCTGCCATATTTGTCGAGTGCGACATCTGCTAAAGAATCCAAGGATTGTTTGGCTCTGATACCATGTAATGATCTTGATTAAAAGGGATCAAGAACCCTAATCGAAAAAGGTGAAAGAAAGGAGAAAGGAGGAGGAGATAGAGAGAAAGGGAAGAAGAAGGGAACAACCGTTCCTTGGGATTTTATTATCAAATGTCAGACCCCTTCCACATTTCCTATTTCTTTGCTATTTATATTGTGACTAATTACATAGTGATCACTCTAACTTTGCAACTACTATATTTGAGTACCAGTACGTTACAAAATCACGACAAAAATTAGTAAAGGAAATAAAATAGAAAATAAAGTGATGAATTTATCAATGGTAAAGATGAGCATGAAATTCTAACGAACTGTTAAGCATCGTTTATAGATTTATTAAGTCTTAACTAGTATTCAGAGTTGTCTTATGCGTCTACCTAGTGCTCTCGCTAGCTAGTTAGCAAAACCAAGCTTCACCAAATTGTAGAGACTGATCTAGCTCTTATGGTAAATTAGTACTACGACTAAACCTAATTCCAATTATGAAGTTTCCTCCTTAAGGATCACCCCTCATTAGTGAGATCTCTCTTCGCCTATCTTAGGATGTGCTAATTGATTCTTTTGTTACCCTGCTTACCTCTTAGCGTATCAGTGTTAACTTAGATCATAGTCTAGGTGATCAGGCTAAACTACGCTTTATAATCATTGAATTAACAACTACTACTCTAAATATTAAATCCATAACCTAACCTAACAATTACGTTATACAATTATCGCACTCAATAAAGAGACTACTCCCCTCTCGAACTAGTTATGCTAGACAGATTAATGAAAAGCATAATTGAAAGCATAAAGAAAGAGAAGAAATCACCAATTGACGAAAGTCTCAATAAAGGTCGCCAAAGTGTATGCCCAAGTATGAACGTAAAAATAAACATGTATTTAAAAACAAGTGTTTTGACCAAGAGCCAACAAGGATTTTGTGATTTGATTTGGACTATCCATATCAACAAGCTTTCATGGCACACATTTGGAGTATTCTTAGGATGGGTGGCCTCCTAGGAAATTTTTCAGGATGCGTGTCAGTGAGAATAAAATATGCTGAAAAAGACCCGTGTTAGTTTTTAGAGACAGTCGATCAGATCATAGAGCGTTACATATGGTATCAGAGCAATACCTCGGCTAGTACGGTGTGGTTCGGGGATCAAACACACCGAATACGAGAGATTCTGGGATTGTATGATTCTGGAGTGACGATGACATTGCTTATTTAATGAGGGATGAATGTGATACCCCGTTAATGATCTGTCTGCTTAGAAAGTCTTAAATGATTTGATTTGAATTATCCATATCAACAAGTGCACATTCTTTTCTTTCACACATCTTGAGAGAAATCCAAGGTTAAACGTGTTTAACCTGGAGTAGTTTTAGGATGAGTGACCTCTTGGAAAGTTTTCTGGGATGTGTGTAAGTGATGACAAAACATGCTGGAAAAGACATGTGTTGGTTTGTGGAGACAGTCAGTTATATACTACTTTTTTATAAGTAAATTTTCTTTATTAAATATATAGTAATATTTATACCAATGGAACCCTCCCCTACTCATTGTGAGTGGTGACTCCCCCGATACGATAGTACGAGGGTTGGGGCCGAAGACCTCACTAAAAATTTTATCATCGTAAAACCCAATAGGAAAAAATGGCGATGGGAAAAAAGTTGCCTCAATAATGCCGCTATACAAAATTCACCACCCACCCCATCCTAGTAGCGAACATGGTTTATATACTACTAAGATGAATAAACTTAACGCAGCAGAATGCCTCTAATAAGAAAAAATGCTAGGTTATAGTTGCCAAAAAAAATAACAAAAATGACCTAAAATGTTTTGCGTAACAGGCGTGACTTATGATGTGGCAACTTTGAGTGAGGTGTACGCTTTAGCCCAGGCATACACTTCTACCTTTAATCGTAACTTCCCGTGTACGCTCGAGCCCAGGCGTACACCTCCGCAGGTAATCGCAGAATTC
Organism: Hypericum androsaemum; assembly: GCA_963995505.1. NCBI lineage: Eukaryota > Viridiplantae > Streptophyta > Magnoliopsida > Malpighiales > Hypericaceae > Hypericum > Hypericum androsaemum. The sequence continues at coordinate 9,233,279 of OZ023183.1, forward strand.
CACGTACGCGTCCTCTAGCCAATGTGTGCATCTCCCTTGAATCATAGTCTCTTGCGTACGTTTGATGGGAGGCGTACACCAGAGTCAGCAACTTTCCGCCTCTCGTGCTCTTCCACTCTTTGGCTCCTAGCTCCGCATCCACTTCTCGCTTCGTTTGGCTCTTAAACTCCTACAAAACATGACTAGACATAAATATCTAGTCTGACGACTCAACTAACACAAAATAACAAAAGACACGACGATACGAATTAACAAAAGATATATTGAAAAACACAACAAATAGATGTGTAATTTGACCCGCATTATACAACACGACATCATGCTTTACCACTTCACGTTAATTACACAAGCAATTCATATCAATTTACAAATCAACTAATTTCATAATTATTTACATCTAACTCATATGTAGTTTTTAACACATCATCCTAAATAGGTGTGGCAATGGGCAGAATCAGCTAAGATTCATAGGACCCATATCTCTACCCTATTTTTGAAAGGAGACCTAGATTTTTATTCTTATCATCTTTAAAAATAAGAATTTAGATCCTAAAAAATATGGCAGGATCAGGGTGATCCGCGAGTCTGTGTTATTTAAAAATTATTTTATTTTTTTAAAATTAATTATATTTTGATTGTTCTCAAAGTACAAGAAAAATTAAAAATATAAATGTAATTGATTCGTTCATGAAAATAACTTAATATAAATAAATCAAACAAGCAAATTTAAAAAAATTGAAGTCGAATAGGCTCAGATTGAAAATTTGGTATATGTTCAGTAATAAAATACTATACATGGTATTTTAATATTATTTTAAAAAATTCTGGCACCATCTTATAGATCCAGATCCATATCCATATCCATGCTCTTATCTTTTTAAAATATGAGGATCCGAGTCTAGACCCGGTTAAAGTCAACTAATCTTGAACCCTTCGATATGGATGAGGATAGACCTCAGGGTAAAGATATAATTGCATCCCTAATCCTAAATGCATAAATATCCTATGGTCATTACAATACAAGTCACGTATCATTCAAATCACCAAATATCATACTCATAAGTATAAATACATAATCAACTATTGTAACATGAACATGTACAATAATATTAAGGCAGTTGTCCCACATAAAGATGTGTACTTATGAATGTCATTTTTTTCAAAAGTTCAGTTCATCGTTTTTTTAATAAAATCGTTAGAAAGCTGAAAATTTTATGCACCAAGTAAATAATATGACATCATAAAAAGGTAAATTATGCTCACGTCCATGTAGTTTAGTTTTTCTCCCTCTCGGGTCCCTAGATTTTCAAAATGCATGTTGTTGTCCTCCGTGTTTGATTTTAGAAATTCTCGGGTCCCTGGTTGATGCCAACAACTATTTTTTCATTTTTGTCATTGAAATGACAAAAATACCCTTCAAAAATAAAAAAAATCACATCCTTCTTCTTCCTTATTCTCCATCCACCCATTCTCTCTCCTGCACTTTAGCTCCACCTTCCTCCACCTGCAATTTTTCAACCAATAACCAAACATATGAACATAAACCCAGATTTTTCAAGCAACTCCACCTCCCGTAAGTTCTTCGTCCTTCTCTCACTCAGATTCAACACCCAATTAAACACCCAAATCATCTTCATCCTGATTTCCAATTTTGTTCTCGCAATTAACAAACTAAACTTGAACCAAGTTAATTTCTAAGCAATTAATAAGCTCGAAAGAAATAACAAGCAACGAAAAGACATTAAAATTTGGGGTTTCTTCAAATTCGTCGTCGGTGAAGGCCATAGTTTTGGCGACGAGTCTCGCCCAGCCGAAGCTACTTTTTTGGTGGTTGTTCTCCTCCACCCTCGGTGGTGGAGCAAGCGTCGGGACGGGAGGTTGGGGAGGAGAAAGGCGAGGACGAGAGAGAAAGGAAAAAGAAGGAGGGGAATCGATGTCGTAATTGTTCCCATTTATGTTGCAGAAACCAATTGAACCTGCAATTTGGGGGGTGAATCGATGTCGTTGGGGATTTTGGGGGTGAATCTGGTCGTCGCTTTGATTAGATACTCGAGGTTTCGTTTGTCGATGGCTTCGTCTGGGAGGGTGGGGCGGTGGAGCGAGGACGTCGGGGAGGGCCTCGTCTTGGAGAGTGGGGTTCTGGAAGCGACGCTGGGTTCCGTTGTCGAGGGCCTCGTCCTTGTTGCTGGCTGTTGCTTCGTTGCTTCCTCGTTGGGCGGCCGAAGAGAGAAGGGGAGGAGAGACATCCCATTTTTTATGGGAAAAGTCCACTTTAGTACCCTGTGGTATCGCCCAAAATCACTTTAGTACCCTGTGGTAAAAAACCGACCAATCGAGTCATACTTATTCTAATTAACATCAAAAAGGTCCTCGGGCAGCTGCCCGGACTACGTGGCCAGCCACGTCACCAAAACTTGATGACGTGGCGCCACGTGGAGGAGGAGGAGGAGGAGAAGGAGAGGAGGAGGAGGCGGAGGAGGAGGAGAAGAGGAGGAGGAGGAGGAGGAGGAGGAGGAGAAGGAGGAGGAGGAGGAGGAGGAAGAGGAGGAGGAGGAGGAGGACGAAGTGGAGAAGGAGGAGGAGGACGAGGAGGAGGCGGAGGAGGAGGACGAGGAGGAGGAGAGGAAGAGAGGGAAGAAGATGGATGTCCACGTGGCACCATGTCATCAAGTTTTGGTGACGTGGCTGGCCACGTAGTCCGGGCAGGCTCTGGGCGGGTCCGGGCAGCTGCCCGAGGACCTTTTTGATGTTAATTGGAATAAGTATGACTCGATTGGTCGGTTTTTTACCATAGGGTACTAAAGTGATTTTGGGCGATACCACAGGGTACTAAAGTAGACTTTTCCCTTTTTTTATTTCTTAAAAGGGTATTTAAGTAATTTTAATGAAAAAAATGAAAAAAACGAGTGGGTGACGTCAGCGAGGGACCTGAGAGTTTTTAAAACCAAGCACGGGGGACAACAACATGTATTTTGGAAACCTAGGGACCCGAGAGGGAGGAAAACTAAATTACAGGGATGTGAACGTAATTTGCCCTATCATAAATTGTCACGCCCAAAATTAGTTGTGTACGAAAATTAAAAGGAAAAAAAAATCATTGGGGCCCTTGTTCGGCCACCAAAGCTTCTTCCAGAACGGAAAAGTATCAATGGTGCCCACCACGCGCATATACCAAGTGTCTGTCTTTCTCTATCTCGTTCGTGGTAAAGGTGATTATGAATTGAATTTGATTTAGATATAATTTGATTCAATTTTTAAAAATTTGATACAAATTTATTCTAATTTATATGGATCAAAATTTGTATTTCCATTTGTAGTTAAACAAAACGAATACGAATTCAGATATTCCGAATCAAATACCAAAGTGTTTGGCTTGTGCATACCCTGCGGGTTACATTTACCAACTCACTGGTGAGCTGTCATGTGATCCCACCACCACCATTCATCTCCACTGACTGCATTTGATAAGGTTATCGTCCCCTCATTGGGTTCTTCCTCCACGTGTCCTCCCATTTGGATGTGCTTTTCATGTACTTTTTCCTCCGCCGTGTCCTCCCTTATTTTCATGTACTTTTTTTCCCCTAAAAAAAGTAGGGAAAAGTCCACTTTCGTACCTTGTGGTATCGACCAAAATCACTTTAGTACCCTGTGGTAAAAAACTGATCAATCGAGTCATACTTATTCCAATTAACATCAAAAAGGGCCTCGGGCAGCTGCCCGGAGCTGCCCGAACCTACCCGAGCGCTGCCCGGGCCACGTGGTCAGCCACGTCACCAATTTTGATGACGTGGCGCCACGTCACCAATTCTCCTCCTCCTCCGATTTTCCTCCTCCTCCTCCTCCTCCCCTCCTCCTCCTCCTCCTCCTCCTCCCCCGCCTCCTCCTCCTCCGCGTTCCTCCTCCTCCTCCTCCTCCCCTCCTCCTCCTCCTCCTCCTCCTCCTCCCCGCGTTCCTCCTCCTCCTCCTCCTCCCCGCGTTCCTCCTCCTCCTCCGCGTTCCTCCTCCTCCTCCTCCTCCCCGCATCCCCCTCCTCCTCCGCGTCCTCCTCCTCCCCGCATCCTCCTCCTCCCCGCGTCCTCCTCCCCGCGTCCCCCTCCTCCCCGCGTCCCCCTCCTCCCCCGCGTTCCCCTCCTCCTCTCCTCCTCCTCCCCCGCGTCCCCCTCCTCCTCTCCTCCTCCTCCCCGCGTCCCCTCCTCCTCTCCTCCTCCTCCCCGCGTCCTCCTCCCCCTCCTCCTCTCCTCCTCCTCCTCCTCCTCCTCCCCGTCTCCTCCTCCTCCTCTTGGTGACGTGGCGCCACGTCATCAAAATTGGTGACGTGGCTGACCACGTGGCCCGGGCAGCGCTCGGGTAGGTTCGGGCAGCTCCGGGCAGCTGCCCGAGGCCCTTTTTGATGTTAATTAGAATAAATATGACTCGATTGATCGGTTTTTTACCACAGGGTACTAAAGTGATTTTGGTCGATACCACAGGGTACGAAAGTGGACTTTTCCCAAAAAAGTATAACATCAGCTAAGGTTTTTTTTTAGGATAAATCAGCTAAGGTTAGAAACTCTGTGGCCTTCTTCCTTTACAAGGATCTGTTTGGGCGTCTAAATTTATTGATTCAAAGCAACGAGATTCTACCTCGATCGTACAAAATTTTTATTATCGGACCCATTCCTTTATCTTCAAGATCTGCACGACCTGTAGTGTTTGACCCATGAAATTACTTTCAGTAATTTTTTTAAATTTTAATGTTATATATAAAATGTAAATAAATTTTAATAAATAATATCAATATTTAATAGAAATTAAAATCAAATCAGATTTTATAACTTAAGTTAAATGATAAATAAAATTTTATTTCTAGTACTAAGTAGATAAATTATTCACCAAAAGAAAAGAAAAAATAGAGAACAACGAGATTCTAGTGTGTCATCCTCAAAATATATTTGAATTGGTTTCGAACAACATAGTGAATATGTGAGAGTTACTCATGACATTTTTAGTATGTCAATAAAAAAATTGGTATTATATATATATATATATATATATCTTAAATTTAAAAAATATATGTATATATTGCGGTTAAAAGAGTTTAAATAGGGTCTAACTATAGTAATGTCCAAATTACGATAAAATGGTAAGAATAATGTATGAATCTATAGAGCCTATTATTAAAAGTGGATTCATATCTATATCCCATCCTAGAATCAATGAAAATTAATATACCCTAGAGTCACATAATAAGAACAAAGTCCGACCCGCAGATTATAAGTATTTCTATCGTACTCGGCCATGTGTTCAAGTGGCATAACATGCAAGGTTACACCATTTGCATTAGTCCTTACCCGACACACGCAATTAAGTAAATGAAAAAATGTAGACAAACATGACACGTGGTTCAACCAACTTACAATTAGTATACATACATGGCATTATATAATTTTCCGGGAGTTGTGCAATTTTTTTGTGTGCTACTCCTAAACTGCAAAGAACGCTTGCGTAAGTGAACGTTACACTAATAATTCCCGGGAGTTCGTGTACCGCCAAGTGCACTCTTTAAGTGATCGATAGTGATAATTTGGACAAAAAACACTTACTATTAATTAATTGTTTAAAAGAAACATTCACAAATAGTTTTCTTGTTTGTACCACCGCTTATGTTCACTAGACTGACTAATCTATTTTCGAGTAGAGTATGATTTTTGAAACATGATAAAATTTGTCTAAAAAATTTAAATAACTCAAACTCGAGATCTCGTTAAATTTTAATAATAAAAAAATAGAAACAAGCAAAATAGGAAAATGAACACCTACCGACCATATACTCAACTCTGGCAGGGTGGGAGAGTTAAAAGGGGGTTGTGGCCGTTTTGTACTTATAAATATTTTTTTTATTTTGAAAGATGTGGTTGACGTTGATACTCGTTTATTAATTGTGTTTGGACCGTGGCTTGTGGCCTTGCCTTAACAAGGTTCTAGTCTCTCCTCTGAGTCTTGGTGGGCGGAAATCAATAAGAAAAGCCAATAAGAAACCAAAGTAGCAAAAGAGATAGGAAATAAGAAGCCAAGAAGAAACCAAGGTAAATGCCACTGTTTCTTCATATCTCTCTGGCCCTGAATTTAAATATTTGGTTCTGGTTTTCTGATTGAAGCTCCCTGTTTACTTGCAGAGAGTTGGAAGATTGTTGTTTTGTTGGTTAAAGTTGGTGACTTTTTTGTGGTTTGGTTCTTGGATTGGTAAAAGTGAAGTGGGTTTATGTCCAAAAGCAGTAAATGTTTAACCTTTAAGGGAATTAAAGTTGTTGAGCTAGTTGAAGTTGTTCAGGGAGCATTCAAGAATTAGTCTTTGTAGTCCTTTTTGTAAGATGGCTGTAGCTCTGTTATGGGTTGCAGCTCCTTGCACTGAGGTGTCCAGTGCTTTTGGATTGGTGGACTCCTCCCTTCGGGTGTTGGATTCGTCGAAATTGGCACCGAAAGATCGGATTTTGATGCTCAAGGGAAGAGGAAACGTGAGAGGGAACCCGAAATGGAGGTCTTCTAAGTTTAGCACTGCTTTTAGGGAGGCTGGTTTAGGTAGTGGAAGTAGATGTCCTGCTGTAACAAGCATGATAGCTACCCCGGCTGGTGAAATCGCTTCCTCCTCGGAGGAGAAGGTGTATAATGTGGTGTTAAAGCAGGCAGCCTTGGTCAAAGAGCAGCTGAGGTTGAGAGGTGATCTTGATGTCAAGCCTGATATTGCTCTTCCCGGAAGTTTAAGCGTGTTGAATGAAGCATATGATCGGTGTGGAGAAGTTTGTGCCGAGTATGCCAAGACCTTCTATTTGGGTTAGCCTTTCTTTTCGTCTTTGTGCTGATGGTTAAATTTAAGCGATAGGTTTGTGCTGACTTTTGGGTTAAAATTTGGAGTCTGTTCAGATTTTTATCAAGTTGGAGATTGCATACTCATGACTATCTGCTTTTGCTTAATCAGGCACTCTTCTAATGACTCCAGAAAGGCGAAGGGCTATCTGGGCAATTTATGGTGAGTGCAGTTGATTCCTGGCGCTAATTTGACCTCGTCTCTCATGATTAGAGTCGGCATGTACAATGTTAGAGACATAATGAAAAGTTAGAGTGATAAGTACTCTGGCCGTATCCTCTCTGAATAAGCTCATATTTTTTCACTTGATTACAAGTCCTTATTAACCGAAGAATCTGAATCATTATATGATCCTGGATGTGGTTGAGTGACTGCCTCTTTTTTTTACTGCTGCAGTGTGGTGTAGGAGGACGGATGAGCTTGTGGACGGGCCTAATGCCTCACATATAACACCAATGGCTCTTGACAGGTGGGAGGCTAGGCTTGAAGATCTTTTCCAAGGTCGTCCGTTCGATATGCTTGATGCTGCTCTCTCCGATACCGTCGTGCAATTTCCTGTTGACATTCAGGTTAATACTCTGAACTCCCACCAAGCAAATTCTGCCCCTTCTTTATCTTGTTAATATGTGGTACCACATTATGTGTACTTTTGTTCTGGCCTGTAAGTAAGATGTTTCTTTAATACTTCCTAGCTTTCTTTTGATAGCTTTCTCATTTATTGACTTCCCTTTCAGCCATTCAAAGACATGATCGAAGGAATGAGGATGGACTTGTGGAAATCACGATACCAAAACTTCGATGAGCTCTATCTTTACTGTTACTATGTTGCGGGCACCGTTGGTTTGATGAGTGTCCCGGTCATGGGCATTGCACCAGAATCACAGGCTTCAACTGAAAGCATTTACAATGCTGCCTTGGCTTTAGGCATAGCAAATCAGCTAACCAACATACTGAGGGATGTTGGCGAGGAGTAAGTACTTCTCTTCTACTATTAGGGTGGTCTTCAAATTTAGAATGTACTTTCTTTCACTTGATCATGTGTGTACTAGATAGATGTTCATAATTGTTAAAACAACTTGTACAGTGCAAGGAGAGGAAGAATATATCTACCACAAGATGAGCTAGCACAAGCCGGGCTCTCTGATGATGACATATTTGCTGGAAAAGTGACTGATAAGTGGCGGAACTTCATGAAGAATCAAATTAAGAGAGCAAGGATGTTCTTTGACGAGGCTGAAAAAGGAGTGACCGAGCTTAGCGCTGCAAGTAGATGGCCAGTAAGCAATGAATAACTCAGCTTTACATACTCCCGTCCAAAGTTTGATTCAGCAATACCGACATGTAACAAACTTTTACCGTCTTGCAGGTGTTGGCATCGTTGCAGCTATACCGACAAATACTAGACGAGATCGAGGCCAATGACTACAACAACTTCACGAAGAGAGCGTACGTAGGTAAAGCCAAGAAGTTGGCTGCATTGCCAATGGCATATGCGAGGTCCTTATTGGCCCCATCAAGAACTCCTGCTCTTTCAACTAGGACATAGCTGATGCTACACCAGAGTTAACCTTTATGTAAGAACGAACTGTATACGCAATCTAGAAAAAAAAAAACCGAAAATGTATGATTTGTATATTGGCCACACTATTGTGGTACGGCGAGAATGAAATGCTTATTGAAGTGTTGGTTCTTATCAGATGCAAATCGCAGCTCGTTGGTAAATCAACCTGCCAAGGTACCCCGATCAAAATATCTTAAAAAAGACATTTTATTGAAAATATCCATATCAAACAAGCAAGGTATATCTTTTTTTAACAAACATAACGAGAAAACTTTTAGCAAACATAACAAGAAAACTCCAAGGTTAAATATTTCGTTGGTGAAAGGTTATTAGGCCCCTACTTTGCAAACTAATTCAAAAAATATTGAAAATGTTGATACCGAAGTCTGAAGATAGTTTTGGACTTTGGAGTAGTGATCCTCAGAATGATCGCGGAGAGGAAATAATCCCTCCTGACCGCCCTATCGACGGGATGGCATCACATTCTTTTTGGTTTATACCATTCGGTATCTGGCCACTAAGACGACTAATTAAAATTTAAACCGGACGGAGATTTTTAAAAAGTGTTAAACTCTCAACAAATATTTAATATTACTATATTCTCAACGGTACTGACATTATTATCCATGGGCTCCTGCTGGCGAGGTAATTGAGGCCAGACATGCACCTGGCCCAACAAGTATTCACTATTTTTTAATATTTTTTTATGTACTATCCAGTAGTTCATCGAGCATAAAATAATTTGATGTTAATACATTTGTTTGGAACAAGAAAACATATGGAGGATCGGTTTAGATTGTTCCTCTAAAAATATTATCAAAAGGGAGAAAAATGATAAATTAGGGTAAAAAGATACGAAATAAACTAGAGTATATAGTGAAAAAGATTGCAAAAACAAAAATAAAAAAATTATTATAGAAGATACGAGATCCAAAATTACACCCATGTGAGTTTGTCTGAGTTACAATAAATAAAGTCATCATATAGGAATTACAAAAAATATAAGTAAAACCAAACCCTATAAACTCTAAATATTCTAGCCTCCGGTTGTGAATTTTGATATGATATTGAGTGTTTATACTCCCTTCGAGATACGTAAAAAAAATTAATTAATTTAATTATACTATTCATATTATCAAGGTACACTTTTTTCTGACAAAAATCATAAAAAAATTAAGTGATTTTGGCCTTGAGTAATTTTATGTTGAGTGACTTCCCTGAAAATTTTGTAGTGTGTCTATGAGTGAGAACGAGACACGCTAAAAAAGAAAAAAAATTAAGTGATTTAATTTTTATATTTAAATTATCGATGTGCACCATGTTAGAAATTCAACCTCTTGAAAGTATAGATGCGCAACATAATTATATTTCTATTATAATGCAAGAAAACAAGAACGTCTATGAGAGAGAAGGAGAGATTGTATTGACGAGCTACCCTTTTACCCAAGCTCTACTCAACTCAACTCACACATTAAGATTATAATCTGTATATACTTATAGGCAAACACTAATACATCAATTTAGTACATGTAAGTCTAAATAGAAATCTAAAACAGAATCCTTATCAAAACAAGAAATCAAAGATTTTCTGCGATTGCGACCGAACTCGAGCACCTCTGAGCTTGCCCAATGTATTCCAATCTTCATGGACTGCCAACACACAAGTCCTCTTACAGAAGTAAACATATGACCAATAGACATCTCTTTATTTTTCCAGTCATCCCTATACTTTGCTACCTCGAACCACTCCCATGTTGAACTTTGTTTCCGTTTTCTCAAACCAATGCTATAAGACATCACATACATTAGACATCCCTTTGTCCTACCTAGTAGAACCTTTGACATGTTGTGAACTTCACCGCACTCAAATCTGATTTGCCATTGGTGTAATTCACAGTTTTTTGATTCCCAATGTCAAACATGCGAAAACCTTTGCTTTGCACGTGCCTTGAGACAATCATAGCTTCTTACTAACCATGCCTCTACGAGACAACTATAGCTTTTTGCTAACCATACTTCTACAAAATAATCATAACTTCTTGCTAACCATGCCTCTACGAATACACATTCCAAGAACCCTCTTGGCTGCAGTTAAACCATTCATGTTAAGATCTTACCCCCTCATATGATCTAACCTCATATTCTCTGAATGTTTGCCAACTTTAGACCCATTGATGTGACTTCACCTACAAAAGTATTTCCCACCAACATGTTAGTGTTCTCTTTCACCCTTCATCCATACTATAACATTCTTTCCTACCTTCATTAGCCTACCTTTATAACTATAACTCTTCCAATCTAATGTTCCTAACAAAAAATAAATTACCAGACTGCTTTGGACTTGATGTGAAAAAAAAGTCACCATGTACCCGTACAAATCTTTGGCTATATTTGTTGATGCCGATCCTTTCCTTTGGTTTCTTGATTCCCAGTTCGTCTTAGACAATTCCTCTTTATGTACCATTTTTTCTTCGCGCTTGAAGCAACTTCTATTGAACTTCTTCGATACCTACTTGAATCCTCTTCCGCCTTTTTCTTGTATTCGATCCTCTTCCTTGCTGAATTAACACATCCTTGTCACGCCTTTGTCAAAACTTGAAATTTTTTCGTTCCGTAAAACTTCACATGGTCAAACTTTGGGCCAAAATAGCCATCTTTCTCCAAAAGCTCTGATACAAATTTGTTAGGAATTCAACCTCATAAAAGTATGGATGGACGGGGAAATTATGTCTATTATATTGTAAGTAAAATTTTTTTAAATGAACACTTGAGAATTATGCAGTTCGGCAAATTGCTTTCGTCTACGGAAGAAAGGGATAGATCTTATTGATGAGTTGCATGTTTGCCCAAGCTCTAATCAACTTAACTCAAACATTAATGTTAGAGTTTCTATATATTTATAGACAAATCTTAATACATCCATTGAATATATAAGTCTAAATCAAAATCTAAAACATAATCATTGTCAAAATATGAAATAAAAGATTTCATGCGATTTCGATTGACTCCAACGAATTTTGAGTCATAACCTCAACACACCTAGTGCATAGATATTCACACGAACATGTACATTTAAAGATTATTTTTCTCGACGGACCTCGGAATGCATATCTATTTTTTGTAGATATAGCCTAACGGATTCTTAATAACGAATATGATGACAAAACATAATCATAAAATACAAAGAAATAATAGCATAAATAATAAAGCTAAGCACATAATACATAAGCATGTACTCCATAATGTAAGCAGTTACTACAATAATACTATATTATTAAATATTGAGATTGGTCATCCTTGCTGCATAATCTGTTAGAGCAGCAAAAGCAAATTTTGATACGCCCTTATCAACAAAAAGAGAGATAGGAAACAATAAGGAACACTAAAGACACGTGCTATACGTGCATCAGTTAACTAATCTAAATCTATGGGGGTAGAAACGATCTTTCACTGTGATATGTGGAGTACAACAGATACATAGACTATGGCGAGGCTACCCGCCTCAAGCCTTTTCTCTGCCTACACTACTGCACTATTGTATTTGGCCCAAGGAACCTCTAAACACTGTCACTCCTATTTATAAAGACTACCCCTACTGCTAAAGAGGAAATAAAGTTTCCACCTAGTTAGAACTCCTATTACAATAAACAATAACACTAAATAGGAATTTGAGACATTCCCAACAATCTCCACCTTGGATCGAATTCTAAAATTAATCGTCATCTCGAGCTCCACCTGCTTTTCCATATCCGATCATCTTCACTGCGTTCATCTTCCATAAGCTCTATGCTCCACCAAAATATGACATCATCGTCCGTCTCTATCCGAAAAACTTCACCTGGAATCTCCCACAAGTATCTACTCACGGTGGATCTTCACGCCAGAAGAACCAATATATTATGAGGAAATCATATGTGCACAAGCTGCACCCTACTCTTTGACGCTAATCTTTCTCAACTGATCTTCGCTACTCTACTTAAAATCTTCACCTTCATGTGGTCACCGAGCTATTAGGAGAAAATCGTATGCGCGGAAGCTGCATCATGCTCTTCGGCACCATACTTTCTCAACCGATCTTCACTACTTCATCTTCATTCTTATAGACAATTTGGTGGTAGCCTGCGAAATATGTGAGTTAACTGACACTTTCAACAAGAGTGCTTAACTAACTATGTCACCTGTGTACTACATTTGTGCCTCGTAACCGAGTATTGGCCCAAGCTCTGCTCAAAGTCTTCACCCGATCCAGTCACTCTTGTGAATCAACCTGACTTGAACTAATTTGCCTTAACAAGACCTCAATCCAACCTTTAGTTGGCCAAATTCTTCTCAATTGGGATGAACATATCACTACGCTGATCAAACCTACCCAATCTGCATACCTGTATACCACAGAACCTGCTGAAGAAACCATAAATCAGTAAAACCTTTTATTTTTAATCAAATATTTGACTTTTGGTCAACTAAAATCTAGGGGTTTTTCACCCCAAAGAAATAGCAAACTCCAAGGGAGTGGCGGCCGGCGAAGTTTCGTCGGCAGCCTGGCCTGGAGGTAGTGGCTCAGCCTCGGTCAGGTCGAGCTTAGAAACTGTGGTCTACCTCCTCTTGGCGCGACGACAGCGAGTTTGGGAGTAGGATTTGACTCCCCCTTTCTCTCTCTCTAATGGCAGATGACTACATGACGAGGGCTTCTCCTCTTCCCTCTTTGGTAGATGATGTGTGAGAGAGACCTCCTCTCTGGGCGCGGAGACAGAGTGCAGGTGGCGTGGGCAGTGAGCTTCCTTCTCTCTTTTCTTCCAAGGTACACCGATAATGAGCCCCTATACGTGCAGCGACAGTGCACTCCAGGGTTCGACCACTCGACGAGCGTCAGCTTCAGGCGAAAGGACGGCTGTCGGGCTTGGACTGGTAGTCGGCTGAGCTTCGCGGTAGCCTTGCAAGGTGGCGGCGACTGCTCTCCAAGGGGAGAGGCTCCTCCTCCAAGGTTTGCAAAATCCTAAATTAATTTTCCCTAATTTTTTCCTAAAAATTACCAAATTGCCCTAGCACAAATTTCTTCACTGAAATTACATATCTGCCTTTGCATCAATTTCTTCACTGAAATTAGATATGTGCCCCTCCATTCAAAATAGACTCAAATTTTAAATTTTCACCAAATTCAAACGAGTCTCTTCACCAATTTCTACCCGGATGCACACCAAAGCTCTTGATACCAGCTATTAGGACAGCGAAAGTAATTTTTGATACGCCCTTATCAATAACAATAGAGATAGGAAATAATAAGGAACACTGAGGACACACAATCTACGTGGTTAAGTCAACTGACCTTCTTCCACGTGAATATAGACGATCTTTCACTGTGATATGTGGAATACAATGGATACATAAACTCCGTCCTTCTATTTATAGAGACTAGCCCTACTGCTAAACAAGAATTAGAGTTTCTGCCTAATTAAAATTCCTATTACAATAGTCAACAACACTAAAAAGGAATTTGAGACATTCCCAACAATATCAACTATAAGAACTAATAACCTTTACGAAGGCAAGGATGAGCTGGACATCGAAAGACAATTGGAGGAGAATTCCCATATAAAGGCAATGATTATAGGAGAAAAATTATGTTAGGGAAGTTGAATTTTTTAAAAGTGAAATGGCATAAGGTAATAGAAGAGCGTAATGCCGTGACTTTGACGACTAGTGCTTACATGCACTGATAAATTTAATGCCAAAGATATTTCCTGCCTACTTAGCATATTTTATTTAGATAGTCGAATATGTTTTAAGACATTTGTAAATAATTTTCAGTTCTTAACGACACTATTGTTGTAGTGTACTCATATTGTACACAATTGACATAATTTTTTTTATTGGGAGTAACAATTTACGTATATAAAAAAAACCTTTAGCCCAAGTGTGTAACTACGGACCAAAATGTGCTACATGCATGAGAGGAAGTCGCCTGGGCAATTGGAGTGGAACTCCGGTGCCCACGTCGCTGATTTGACATTGCATGCGGTGGATGCTTCCATCTCATTTTAGTTTGCTGCAAAGTTGTGCGGGTTCGACCTTACCAACTAACTCTGTCTCTGTCCCTTCCCCAACCGCCGCCTGTTCGGTGGAATGCGTCAACCCCCGGGCGTGCCAGTATAGTTTTCAATCTCGCTAAATTAATATTTTATGAATTAACAAACTTCCTTGAGTTAATGTCAAAAGTTACTTGCGTGAAACTTGAAACCACGTCGTGCATCCCTTAATTCTATTATAGCGGTTGGTAAAAGCAAACTGACCGTCCCGAGTGAAACACGTGAAAGAAATAAACACGAAGACAAGTACACGTGCTAACCCCCGACGAGTAAGACTACCGTTTCTCTCTCTCTCTACGGCGGTTCGAATCAAGACAATTGTAAGAAGATGTTACATGCAATGTACAACTCCCGCGAACAGTGGCTTTGAGCCGCTATAAAACGAGAGGTGCCGCGCTTTCCCCTTTGGCATCACTTTCTTACATAGTTGTAAACTTAAACGGTGAAAGGTACTATGGTTGTTAAAGTGTATGGTCCGAGGAGGGCAGCATGCTCACAGAGAGTATTGGCTTGCCTCATTGAGAAAGGAATCGACTTCGAGATTGTTCATGTCGACCTTGAATCCGGTGAACACAAACGACCAGACTTCCTCCTTAAGCAGGTAAGTCATTGCTTAATACTTGAGTAAATATATATAGAGTAACATTTTTGTAAAGTGATCTCCTCTAAAGTGATAAACTGATAAAAAATCCTGGTCTCGAGTCAGAATGAGTGTTAAAATGTAATAACTTCTTTATCGTAATAACCAATACTTTTTTTAAAAAAATTTAGTATTAAATTTCGGTCCCAATTTTTGTATAAAGTGATATTTTTGAATAAATACATATATTTTTACATACCTTACTAATATAAAATATTTTAAAATACTAGTTTGTACTAAACTTCCATGGTTGATAAATTTACATAATTGTTTATCTTCTCAATTATCTTCAAATGATTGTTGTGACTATCGTCTTTTTGTATGAAAATATCTCAATCGAATTAAGCGTTTGAATAACGCTAGAAGTCTAGATTTTACGTGACTTGAATATAGACAGAGTAATTTTTCGGTATTTACGTATTTATTGCTTAAAACTCAATTTTAATATTTTTGGAAAAAAAATAAATAAATCTCTCTTATGTGATAACCTCTCTAAAGTGATATTTGTCTATATATATATATATATATATATATATATGAAATACACTTGCATCAACGATACTTTTTCGTGCAATTGCATTGATAAAAGTTCGGGATTCAATTATTTGTTGGTGTAATGTTGTTCTAAAAAATTAATTATAAAAAAAATACATATATTTATGCATATTTTTTTCACATACATGGAAGTTAATAGATGAAGTTCAATAGATCCAGCGCATTATACTAGCAGAGGGAATCAAATTCGAAATATTTCAAAGTCTTAATGATTCACACTTGTTCTTTTCTGAAAAGCATCCTCAAGCTAGTTGGCTGTAAAAATGTCTGACCATTTTCTTGCTTGATATGTTTTGCTTATTTTGTGTTTTTCGATCTTATAGCCTTTTGGGCAAGTTCCAGCGATAGAGGATCACGATTTCAAGCTTTTTGGTAAGGATGTTGACAATTTTTTTTGTTATTCTTTTACAATATCAATTCACCGAAAACTGATTATATTTAGCGTTGAATGCTAATTAATGAATATATATAGTCGTGTAGGTGTAATATTGAGGATGTAATCGAAGTAGATACTACCGTTAGCCAACCCAAAATAAAAGTTTGATCCAAACAGCAAGATTACAAGAGGACAACTAAAATCAATATATATATATATCATCGTGGCCCATCAAAAGATCTCCATTACTTCGCCTCTGAGAAAGCAAATTCCAGAGAAGCTTTTTATAGAAACAATATATTTTTTTGCAACTTACTATGTTTCCAATTTTTTTTAAAGATTCATTTATAAGTAAATTTTAATGACGAACAATTAAAACAATACACTGACGTGCACAAGACAAATTAATTAAGTTGTTGTTCTAACTTAACCAGTTTTTGATTTCGAGTTTTTGAACATGCAGTGGTATTAAAAAATTTGTTGGTAGAATTTTGCGACATTTTAATATCCATCAAACTCGAATATTTTTCAGCCCACTAAACCCAGATACAAAATATTTTTAAAAAAAGAACGTGCACAAGACTCGCACATAAATAAGGCAATACACCTTGAGCATATATATACAATGCCTACGAGGTGATCGGCTAGTTCATCCGGTTAATCATATTATTTAATTTGCTCAAATATACATGTGCCATGCAGAATCAAGGGCAATCATAAGATACTACGCCAACAAGTACGCGGACCGCAGTCCAAACCTACTAGGAACAAGCCTGGAAGAGCGAGCCCTGGTGGACCAATGGCTGGAAGTGGAGGCTCACAACTTCAACGAGCTGGTCTACACCCTCGTCCTCCAGCTGATAGTGTTGCCCAGAATGGGAAAGAGAGGGGACCTGGCCCTGGCCCACACTTGCGAGCAGAAGCTAAACAAGGTTATGGACGTGTACGAGCAGAGGCTGTCCAAGAGCAAGTACCTCGCCGGAGACCGTTTTACCCTTGCCGATTTGAGCCATCTTCCGGGACTCCGGTATCTGGTGGAGGACGCCGGGATGGGGCATTTAGTCAGCGAGAGGAAGAGCGTTAATGCTTGGTGGGAGGAGATTTCTAGCCGCCCTGCTTGGAAGAAAGTAATGGAGCTTGCTGCTTAAGTATAGTAGGCTGGCTTTTCCATATTGTTGTGTGTGAATTGAATATATATAATGTTTCTGTAAACGAATGGAAAGTGCACGCACTTTAAAATAATTATGATCTTATATTTGTGTTATCTTTTGCTTCTTCTCACGTATGTATTCAATTTCCTTTTTTATTAACAACACTCAAAATTGACTTGGCGCGGTACTAGAATTCCTCGACATGGGGGTATCGCGGAAGGGAAGTCAATCGCGAAAGAGCCTCAAACTAGAATATTGGATGTTGACAATGGCTCAAAATTGAGAGAGCCAGCGTTCCTGGCGCACGCTAGTCAAGTGCTCAGCGCACATGGAAGGGAAATTCCTGGCGCATGCTAGATGACTTGAGCCCACCAGAGATGCAATTTTGGACTCCTAGTTGACTTATATGAACTTTCCTTGATATAGTTGGGTTAGATTTTTTTTTTGCAAAGGTAAAATTTTATACCATGATTATACCCTGACAATGATTGAACCTCGACCTCTATCAATTAGTCAACGTCTCGTGCCATCCGACAAAATGTCTTTTGGCCTATAGTAGGATTAGATATAAATACATGGTGCTATTCTAACCCAAGATCTACACAAGACATACTCATCAATAAGAAGATTCTCTATCTTTCACTTTGGACGTAAGCAAATTGCTGAACCATGTAGACAAATTTCTCTCGTACTTGTTTCCCAACATTTAGTATCAGAACAAGTTTTGATGGCTGAGCATGGTGTGAAGTTTGACCAGATAAAGTTCAACGAAAAATAAAATTTTGGATTATGGCAAAGGGATATCAAGGATCTTTTGGTTTAACAAGGGATGATCAACGCTTTGTCGTTCAAGAAGATGGAGGATCAAAAGTAGTGAGAGTTGGAGGCCAAAGCGGTCGCAACGATTCGCTTGTGCTTGGAAGATGACGTGGTGTATCATGTCATAGTTAAGAATTCACCGATTATATCTTAAGCAAAGGTTGTAAGAGTTTAAGATGGCGGTTGGCTCAGATTTGACTTATCACATCAATATGTTTAATCAAATTATCAACGATCTAATTAGAGTAGATGTGTAGTTTGAGGATGAAGTAAAGACGTTAATGCTCAACTCTAATATGTGGAAAGGAGTCCTTAAAGTTAGAGAATGTCACAAGAGCGCTACTTGTATTTGACCAACGCAAGAAAGTTAATGATGAAGGAGAGAAACTGGTTGTCAAGGTAACCAGGATCGTGAGAGATGTCAGAAGAGGAAAGGGAATAATAAAAAGTCTCCCTAAAAGTCAAGGAAATACAATAACAATTGTTGCAAGTGCGGGGATAAAGGGCCCCTAGATCATATTTTCACTTTCTTTCCTCCTCGTGGAGGAGTTAGTGTAGGGAAGACAATTTCTTTAGTGTCTCCCGAAGGAAGAGCCTCCATAGGGAACTATCCTAGGGTGGAAGATTGTGCTTTTCTTTCCAACTAGGCTAGATATAATTTTATCTCTCTAGAACGTTAGAGAGAGATTTCTCTAGTTACTTATTTGGTTTGAGCAGATAATTTTAATCCTCAGTTATCTATTTGATTGCCACGAGTAGCGAGTAGTCTTCTTTTAGATGCCAGTTAACTGCTTTGAGATTAGTTATGGTTTGAATATGCATAGCAATAATTGTTAATTTATGCACTTAAGGCTTAATTCCTAGTTGACCATTTAAATTATGATTTTAGTTAAAAATAATAGACCGGGAGACATTAGAGCTAACGAAATAATCAATTAACATATCGAGAGAGAACTTGATATTGAGGAATAATTCACAAGAAATGAACTTTATAATTGAGATTAGATTTTAGATCTGATTAATAAGCGAGAACGTTTATTGGATCCTTGAATTTTTTCTAGCTTAGTTTTATCATCTTAATGAGTGAGAACGTTGGGAAGATGCATATTGACAATCCCTAATACTAGTTTGTGCTAAATCATTAATTTTGTTTTTTAGAATGCTCATTGTTTTTTTTGTCTGATCTAGTTTACTTTGCAATAGAATCTAATCCATTGATTTTGAGCTTTAAACAAGTGAAAACTAGTATTTTTGTGTATCAAATCCTTAGTCAAGAACGTGAAAAAACACGAAGGGGACAAGAAGCCGAGGGTTAGTTACAGCACGAGGAATTACAAAGAGGTAAAGCGCTCTTCTGAGGCAGAAACGCAGCATTTCGAGATTCTCATTGCACCGGTAACGATTTGGTGGCTTCTTCCACCGTTTCTCGGCTTCAAGCAAATGAGGGTTTTCCCGATATGAGAATTTACGGTTTTCTACGATCGTGGCCTAGGCCTGCAGATACGGAGCGAAGAAATGCAATCCGTTGGGATATTTTTGTTACTATTTTGGATTTGGGCGTTTAATTGTGTGTCCTCTTCTAGGGGATTCTATTTCGGAGGAAAATATATGCTTTTCATGACAAGGCATGTTTCAAAGCGGGAATGCGATTCAAGTGATTGCTTATGGATTGACGACGAGAGCGAGGGTGCGAATGGATTGCAATTGGGGGTTCCAAAAGGAAGGGGAAGCTTGGAGCAAGGATCGGGAGCTGCGAATTTGGGAAGAGAAAGTCAAGTTGCGGGTGAAATCGAGAAGGGGGAGAACTCAAACACTGTATTTCCTGATTTTTTTAGGTGAACGTTGGGGAAGGCGGGAAGACCCCAACGGTCGAAAATGACGTGGTGGGTGATGGACTAGACAATGTGCAGATGACCTCCGATGATGTGGCATATTGGGACGAGGTGGCAGCTACTGATTTGATCAGCGAGGAGGACGTGGCGCAAACTGGGGCAGCCCCTCGTGCAGCACACGTGACGACTTAAAGAAGAGGAAAGAAAATGACCGTTTAGGCCAGGCGACAAGTCAAAAGATTAAATGCATTTTTAGATGTTTTGTCATCTTCTTGCCTTGGCCATTGCTTTGGCGGAATTAGTTCAACTCTAGTGTTAGCCATGGTTACTTTATGCAAGAACCATGAGTCATTTTTTCCTTTTCGAGTTAAGTAGCAGTTATTTATAGTACTAGCTACAACATGTGGTCCCAAAATAGTCCCCATGGCAAGAGAGTGATGATATTTGTGGTTCCAGGAACTAGGATTTTGATGTAAGAAAATACCACTATATATATGAATGAAAGAGGAAGAGCAAGGCCAGTTTTATTTTGGCCTTTGCTTGACGGCAAAAATTGTGTGGATCTCTTCTTACTCTACTTTTCTCTTAAACCTGAACCCTAGTTTCTTCCCAGAGCCTGCTCGGGTTGAATTAGGTAGGACTTTTTCAAAGTAACTCTTGCTTCCTGGAAGTAGTTATCTTTTATTTTACTGTTACATTGGTTGCTATTCCTTTAGAATCTTTACATACATCATTTGGTATAAGAGCTTCTGATCTTTAGCCTGATCATTACGAGGAAATCCTAAGATGGAGTTCCCTAGTTTTGATGAGGAGGATGTGAAGAGTTGGATCATTAATGCTGAACATTATTTTAAGATGGAGAAGGTTGAGGAAAGTTACAAGATGGGGATGATTGTGATGTATCTATATGAAGCTGCTTTACAGTGGTATCATAGTTTGTAAAAGCTGAGAGATGGGTTAGGTGAGATTAAATGGGAAGAAATGAAGTTGGTGGCTGCTAGGAGATTTTGTGAGTCAGTTTATGATAACCCATTGGATGATTTTTTGAAGTTAGGGCAAGATGATAGTGTTTTGGACTACCAAACAGATTTTGAAGTCTTGTTGGGTAGAATTTATGTCACTCAATCCTATGCAACCACACTATTTTTGATTGGTTTAAAGCCAAAAATTACAGTATCAGTGAGGATGTTCGGGCCAACTACACCTGCACTTGTTTATGCCCTGGCCAAGATGCAGGAGATTGTGATATAGGTGAATCAAAGGAAGATGAAGGAGTATGTGAGGCCTGCCATCCTATCAAGTCCTGCAAACCCTGTGAAGTGGTGTGCTCTAAGATATACAGGAAGTTCAAATGGGCCATACATGAGAGAGAATTCATGACTAATGCCTTGATTCTTCCTTTGGGAAGCTATGATATGGTGTTAGGTATTCAGTAGTTGGAGACCCTAGGGGAGATTAAGTGGAACTTTAAGCCGTTGAAGATGGAATTTTCTGTGAAAAATTCCAGAGTTGTGTTGAGAGGTTCATAGAGAGGCTTACTAAAAGAAACTTCAGACTCTGCAAGCTGTTATCTATAGAAGTTGAAGAGACATAACTTGAGTTATGTATCCTGACTATGGTGGCCCCAATTGTACGAGGAGGAGTATAGAGAGGGGAGGCAAGTATGACAAACTCAGAGGCACTATTTAGCTTATTGAGCATGTTTCAAGAGATTTTCCAAGAACCAAGAGAGTTACCACCTAAGAAGAGGCAAGTTCTTAACATTCTCCTCAAACCTAGAAGCTAACCAATTAACTTGAGACCCTATAAATAACCAGTCACCCAGAAGGATGTCGTGGAGAAGCTGGTAGGAGAAATGTTGCAGACATGCATCATTCAGAATAGCAGCAGCTGCTTTGCTTCACCTATGGTGCTGGTCAAGAAAAAGGATGGGACTTGGAGATTTTGTGTGGATTACAGAGCTCTTAATGGCATCACTATCAAGGATAAGTATCATATCCTTGTTATTGAAGAGTTATTGGATGAGTTGGAAAGTGAAAATTTGTTCTCCAAGATAGATCTGAAGTCTGGATACCATCAAATTTGCATGAATCCTTTTGATGTTCATAAGATGGCTTTTAGAACTCAGAAGGATCGTTATGAGTTCTTGGTTATGCCCTTTGGCTTGACCAATACCCTTGCAACCTTTCAAAACACCATGAATGATTCTTTCAAGCCCTTCTTAAGGAGGTTTGTATTGGTGTTCTTTGATGACATCTTGCTCTATAGTTCTACATTTTAATATCATATCCATCACTTAGAATAAGTACTGGTAGTTTTGAGAAGTGAGAAGTTCTTTGCCAAGGAGTCTAAATGCACTTTTGGATCCGCTTACATTGATTATATATGGGCCATGTTATGGATGGGAGAGGAGTCTCTACAGACTAGAGGAATATCAAAATTGTCATAGATTGACCAATTCCCAAAACTCTTAAGCAACTAAGAGGATATTTTGGATTGTGTGGTTATTATAGGCAATTTATGAAGCATTATAGTCTGATCAGCTTGCCATTGACCAAGCTATTGAAGAAGGATGGATTTAACTGGAGAGAAGATACTGAAAGGGCATTTGAGAAGTTAAAGATTGCTATGACCACTGCGCCTATGTTATCCGTGCAAAACCTTAAAGAGTTATTTGTAGTGGAGAATGATGCATCTGGAGTAGGAGTTGGAGTTATGCTCATGTAGAATGGTCATCCTGTTTCTTACTGTAGCAAAGCTTTAGGACCAAAGTACTTAGCCATGTCTGTTTATGAGAAGGATCTGATGGCTATCGTACTGGCTATATCCAAGTGGCACCATTATCTTACTGGTAGGCACTTCCAGATTAGAACTGACCATAAGAGCCATAAGTTCTTTTTGACTCAGAAGTTGATGGGTTATGATTATGACATCGTATACAGGAAAGAAAATGAGAACAGAGCTGTTGAAGCCCTGTCAATATTAACAGGAGATGGATGAATGAGTTTATCAGCTTCTGCAAAATAAGTTACTGAAAAAAGGGAAAATAGTCGTTGGGAAGTCTAAAGAATTAAGATCTAAACTTATTAAGTTGTTCTATTCCATGCCTTAAGTAGGTCACTTAGGGGTCAATGCCACAGCTTGAAGGTTGCAGGCTGTGTTCCACTGGAAGGGAATGAAGAGAGATGTGCGAAGTTTCATCAGGTACTGTGATGTCTATCAAAAGTGTAAGTATGATTTAGCTGCCTATCCTGGATTGATTCAATGTCTGGCTATTCCCAGTAGAGCATGGCAGACCATAACCATAGATTTCATAAAAGGGCTACCATTATCCAAGGGAATTACTACAGTTTTGGTGGTAGTAGACAAACTCACAAAGGATGCTCATTTGGTACCATTATCTCATCTTTTCACTGCAGATGTGGTAGCCAAGAATTTTATGGATAACATCTTCAAGCACCATGGATTGCCTAAAAACATCATCAGTGACAGAGATGCGATCTTTCTAAGTCAGTTCTGGCAGAACTTGTAGAGGCATCAAAGAGTGGAGTTGAGCATGTCCACCGCGTATCACTCTTAAACTGATGGATAAATTGAGGTCGTGAACAGGTGCCTGGAGACCTACTTGAGGTGTATGACTCATGAAGATCCCAAGGATTGGAGCAACTGGCTGACCCTTGTTGAGTGGTGGTATAACATGACCAACCATTCTGCTATTAGACTCACCTCTTTTGAAGGTTTGTATGGTGTTCCTCTACCATTACACCTTCCTTATTTTGCAGGTGATTCAAAGATAGAAGCAGTTGATAGATGCTTGCTGGCTCAAGAGGAGAAGCTAAGAACCCTGAAGTACCACTTGTAGAGAACCCAGAAGAGGATGAACAGGCCAACAAGCACATGTCTAAGAGGGAATTCCAGATGTGAGATTTAGTGTATGTAAAGTTGTAGCCGTATAGGCAATAATCGATGTAGAGCAGGGAATCACATAAGCTCTCACCTCGATACTATGGGCTATAACATGTGGTTGACAGAGTTATTTTATCCTTGTCGAGTTAAGAAGCAATTATCTATAGTACCAATTGCAGCATGTCATCACAAAATAGTCGTAGTGGCAAGAGAATGATGATATTTGTGGTCCGAGGAACTAGGGTTTTGATGTAAGAAAATACCACTATATATGAATGGAAGAGGAAGAGCAAGGCAAGTTTTGATTTTGGCCTTTGCTTGATGGCAGAAATTGTGTGAATCTCTTCTTACTCTACTTTTCTCTCAAACCTAAACCTTAGTTTCATCCCTAAAACCTGCTCGGGTTGGATTAGGTAGGACTTTTTCTCGAAGTAACTCTTGCTTCCTAGAAGTAGTTATCTTTTATTTTTGTTGCTATTCCTTCAGAATCTCTACATACATCACCTTACATTACATACATGGGAGGAAAAAAGAGGGGGAAACTAGGGTGAGTAATTCCGAGGAGCGGGATTGTTGTTCTTTATAATTGCCAGTGATGGATCCTGGTAGCTGTGGTCATCATCAAGGATGGGATGATAACAACGTAATTATGGTTTCCTCTTTAATAATCACATCTATATCTGATGCTAATTCAGGAAAATTTCTATTAGCCCATTGTTTCTGAGGAGTTATTCACGTCAAAGTTTAATCCACATGTTTTGGAGGGTTATGGAGATACCTATGAGCCAAGCTATCGGTAGGTGATGATGAATGTGCACTGCGTTGCGTTCACTCTCTTGATTGTTTGATCAGGTATTGGCCTTAACTGCACAGTGGTTAATCTTATATGTGTCCGTGTGCTTGTTCTTGTGGATGTTGCTTGATCTTCATACATGCTTCAGTTGTTATTGTCTTTGGAATCCTTTAATTATTAATGTGTTTATTCTAGACCTGATGTCTATTCAAGATCTTCCTTTAATATAGACATTATAAACAGGGACAATTATCCATGATCTGGTGCCATTGGCATATCGTCTCAACCTAGAAGGAGAAGTTATGACGACGGATATGCCATTGATGGGGATTAAAAAAGACATGACATACAATATGTGGATTCCTACCCTGAGATTGAATCTTATCATGAGCATGATAAGCTTTTGGACGGTTATCGTAGTGTTGACAATTATCCAGATTGTGGATTCAATCAGCACACCAAGTTTACAGAGCGTGTTATGGGCAGCGGAGCTGCATCAGTGGTAGTTATGCATGGTGGATTTTTTAGGCTTTGAACCTCATCTTCCTCGTACCGTGTTGATACAAAATTGAACCATGTTGATACAAAATTGAAAGAATGAGATAAACTAAAGGATACTTCTGTTATTATTTTGCTTGACTCTTAAACCTAAGGAGTGTGGCATTATATAGCCAAACGCTAATAACTGGATAGGAAAACACTACTAATGGAAATAGGAAATACTGAATGGAAAGACACCTAATTAGAATCAAACTAGTAAATAAAAGACTCCTAATCTAAACTAACTAATGAAGTCTCTAGAACCTAGCACATATCATCACTCCCACTCTAGCAAAATAGCTCGTCCTCGGGTTGGACGTCTGGATAGGAATGACAAAACTACTCCAACGGTGATACCTCTTGCTTTACGGTGGAGTTGGTTCTGCGGCGTTCTCTAGTTACTGACCATACTCCCATTGTAAATTTCCTTGTAGTTGATAGCACTCTATGTATCTCTATTTATAGACTTGCATGTGCTTTCTGAGACTCGAGTGCATTAATCAATAGATCAATGCAGTTTTCTCCCATTAATGCACAATCCTCTGCAGCATAATAACCTTTAATCATAGAAAGACATTTGATTTCTAACAGCATAATGACCTTTAATCACCAATAAAATGAGAGTAGTTTTCTCAACAAATTATATCTCAGCTTCTCTACAATTTCACAAGTAACAGAGACGCACATATGCAACAGCATGTCAGGTCCTATGTCAAGTAAGGTTGTGCCCCAAAGAACCCCCAACTCGAGCAGATTTGAGTCATGGTCAGCCAATAAAATTAAGAGAAGATCCACTATGTTCTTCCATGCATGATAATGCAGTACAACAAGTAGTAGAGCAATGGGATGTTCTGTGAAAAATACACAAACCTCTTCATATGCATTGTCAGGAACACAAGCGCCGTGCCTTTCCATTCCTTGCAATATTCTGGCCTTTATTTTATCAAACTTTCTCACATACTTCTTAACTACTCTCACTTATTTTATTGACTCATAACTCGTATACTTCACTTGAATTACCTATAATGTATGTGATGTGTGTCAATTTGCATCATTATTTGTTATATTATTTATATTATTTTTGGTCTGTTTTGTCCTTAAATTATCGTATATAGTTTCAGTTAAGTCGTGAGAGTGGACGTTTACACATTGTTTTGTCTTGTAGGTTGTCAAAGTTCGAGATTGTATTCGAGCATGGAGTAAAAGAGTTGTGGGTCAAACCGGTCAAAGGCTGGAGACAAGGAGTATTGGCGTATGCTGATGTGACTTCACGTACGCCAGATTTTTTGATTTGTCTTTCGCAGCATATGCTGACATGTCCTCGGTTTTGCCAAGCTGCCTAGTTTTCAAAGAAAGCGTATGCTGAGTCAGCCAGGCGTACGCTGATCTTTCAATTTTCCAAAGGCCACGTACGCGCACAGGCCTATGCGTACGCTTAAGTGTCAGCCATGTCATCAAAATGCTACCGCCAGAGACTTTTTCACCGAAGAAAATAAGAAGGATCTAGAATTAGGATTTTTCACATTTCAGGTTTTTATATATACCCGACTAGTTCTAGGTTGTAGACATCTATTTTTTCACATACATTTCTCTACACTGTTCTATTTGTTACGTTGTTTGAGATTGATCTTTATTCCAGTATTTGTGAGACTTCAGCCATTAGTGACTTCAGTCATTTGATACATTGGCTTTTGAAATCCGTATTCGTGCTATTGAAAGAGCCAATAGGCATGCCCAATAGGAAGCTGTTAGAAGAGAGAGAAATATAGCAAACAACCAGGAAGATGAGATTCCAAACGCCCTCATGGAGCCTGGCAATGCACACCCGAGGAGAACCATCATCGATTCTGCCATCCCGACTTGGAATGGAAATCAGCATGGTGTACATCAGTCAGCAATCAATGCTAATACCTTCGAAGTTAAGGCATCCATCATCAATCTGCTGAAGAATTCAATTCAATTCACTGGATTACTATACGAAGACCCTAAAGAACATCTGTCACAATTTGAAGACATTTGTAGCACAATGCAGTATAGAGACGTGACCCCATATGCACTGAGACGTGACCCCATATGCACTTAAACTATGACTATTCCGATTCACACTAAGCAGCCGTGTGCTAGCATGACATAAGAAATTACAGGGGAACAACATCACCACATGGAAAGCACTTACTCATCCGTTCCTTAAAAAAAATTTCTTTATGGCCAAGGCAGTATATGAAAGCTGGGAAAGATTTTGTGACGTGCAACACTCATTCCCTGAATATGGAATGCCTCCTGAGAATCTGCTAAATTTTTTCTATAATGGACTCAAACTCTCTTTGCGATTAGTTATTGATGCCACAACTAATGGATGCCTCCTAACAAAAACTCTAGAAGAAGTCATTCAGTTGATGGAAGAGTTGGCTGAAGTTAGTGGAATGTGGCTAAGCGAACAAAGGCAACCAAATGGCAGAAGATGTACAAACTAAGCTACAGGTTCAAATGACAGCTCTCACTAAAAGGCTGGATGATATGACTAAGGCAAAAGCAAAGGTCGCAATGGTTCAAGAAACTTGTGAGATTTCTGATGAGGACCATGACACAATTGACTGTCCCATGATGAAAGAAGAGGAAGTTAGAGCTTTGAACTTCCCATAACAGAAAAGTGCTGCATTTACCAACCCTAATTTTTCATGGAGCAGAGCTAATTTGAACAAGGGAAGTCAACAACAACAAGGACGACAATGAGAGTTTTTGAGGGGATTTTTGGTTGATAAAGTCAACACTATGGAAGGAAAGGTGGATCAATTGGTACAAGCTGTAAACCAATCCATTACCATCCAGAACCAAGCTGTGGAAAGAATGAATCATTTCGAGGCAAGACAGCCAGAGATGGAGACAGTTATCAAAGGTTAAGTGACCTAGCTGAAAAAGATGGAGGTGGAATTCAGGCATTGGCAAATGCCGATTCTCAATGCCCAGTCGATTCACTTTTGAGCAATACCTTGGGTAATCTTAGAGGGAAAATTAAAGCAGTCACTCTCCAAAATGGTAAAGCCCTTAATGAGCCTCGAAAATCCATTGGTGAAAGGGAGACCACCGGCGTAGAAGCATAAGGAGGGGAAGACAACCACCGTTCCCTCAAAAGAAAAAGAAGCAAGCTACACTTGATGAGAAATTTTTGAGCTCCGTGGAAAAGATGAAGGACATCCAAATCACAGTACCCTTTCTAGAAATGCTAGACCAAATGCCCCAGTATGCGAAGTTTCTTAAGGAAATCATTAACAAAAAGTGCAACTGGAAGCAAGGGGAAGCCGTGCCACTAACCTCCAATTACAACTCACTTATTTCAAAAGACATTCCAACCAAGCTTAAGGATTGGAGTTTTTCGATTCCGTGTACTATTGGAGATTATATTTTTGAACATTGCTTCTATGATCTTGGTGTTAGTATTAATTTGATGCCATTATCTATTTTTACGAAACTGAATTTGGGAGAACTCAAGCAGTCAAAAACTGATCTTATAGTTGGCTGATCAATCAGTGAAGCAAGCACACAGAATCATAGAGGATGTGATGGTTAAATTGACAAATTTGTTATTCTTGCAGATTTCGTAGTGCTTGACTATGAGGCTACTAAAAATTGCCCATTACTTCTTTGGAGACCATTCCTAAAGATGAGCCGAGCAATAATAGATGAACATTACGGAAAGCTCAAAATGCATGTCAAAAATGACATAGAGGAATATGAATTGGTCCACGCAATTCGCACAGAAGAGGATGATTTCAACGAAGAGGCCGAGGCAGAACCCACTCTCTACTTCACCATACCAAATTAAAATATCCATGGGAGTATAAGTCAAGCTAAGAACTTTAAATTAGCATGTTTTATTTTTCGTACTTTAGTATTTTAATTTGGGAAAATTACTATCAAGTCACTCGGGTTTGCTTAATTAAATATACTAAAAAATCCTCCCTGTTTGAAAAATGATCTTGGTGTCCCTCATGTTTGATTTTATTATACTTTCGGGTCCCTAGCGTATGTTAGCAACTCTTTTTTTCATTTTTGTCAATAAAATGACCAAAATACCCTTAGGAAAAAAAAATTAAAAAATGCTGACATCATCTCTTCTTCTCCCTCCGTTCCACCTTCCTCTTGTAACTAATTCAACACAATTTTCACAAAAAAAAACCAATTGAACACAATCAAAATCAACGACCTAATCGACGACCCCACCGTCAAGAAGCTTTCGCTCCGCTAGAACCTAATCGATGACCCTACCGTCAAGAAGCTCTCCCTCCGCCATCGCCCCCTTGTCTTCCTAGTCCTAATTATCTACTGTCGAGGTTCAGCAACATCACTGCCCAACCAATTTTGGTTTCTGGTTTGCTTTAATCCCCAATCATAATTCTCTCTCTCACCTCAAGAACAAATAAACCATGAAGTGCCAGATCGAAGACCCCTCTACGCGAAGATGAAGAAGAAAATGATGCCGCCTCTCCACGCCAGAACAACGGGGAGACGTCGATGGGGAGATTGATGATGTCGATTGGGTGGGTGTTAATTCTGAGTTCGGCTTCTCTTCTTCGCCTTTGTTAAGTTTGGCTGGGTTGGGTTAGGATTTGTGAAGGTCAAACCCAGAAAAGGAGGAGACGGGGATCTGAGGTAGGCTCAGTAGGTAGGGCGAGAGGATAGTGGCGTGGGGGCAGAGGCATCGAGGCTCGTTGGTGAAGCACGGCCACCATGGAGGAATGGCGTTGAGCGCTCAATAAGGTGGTCTTCACCGTCGTCGTTTGTATTCAAACTGGAGAAGCTCGACGATGATAGAGTTATTGAGCACCGCAATCCATCGAGGAGGGCTCGATGCGCGTGAGCACCACTGTCAGGTGACAGAGTCGTTGAGCACCGCCAATCCGCAAACAGGAAGGACTTTTGAGTATATTTAAGCAAATTCGAGGGACTTAAGAGTAATTTTCCTTTTCAATTTCATCGTAATTTTACCTTTTAATAAATTTAGTGAACAGAATGTGCAGGGACGGACCGACTGTAATTGCAGCATTAAGTGTACGCTGGTCGATATGGGCGTACGCCAAATTGCATGACATAGGAAGGAGTGTACGCTAACCTAGACAGTTTTATAAAAGAATGCGGTACGTAGAGATAGACGAACGAAGAAACACAAAAAAATAAAAACCCTATGACCTAAGGCAGCAAGATGACATCTCAAGATACTCGAGAGCACATGACAAATATACTCATTGCTTACCAGTAGGCACGGAGACTGCAACCATCGTCAAGGACTTCCAAACCCTCTGTCAGTTCAGATTCGGACACTTGCGAAGATGGTGACTTAGGACATCTATTTCAGATACCGGTTCCTATCTTCTCTGTCAAAGAGGGAGAACTCTGCAAACACTTTGTCACCTTCTCATATTCTCCTTATTTACACTACGATAGATCTGCTTTAGAAAAATTAGGAGTATACTTTAAACGTGCTAAATATGTAAGACGCATGGAGTGGAGGACTTTTACCTATGAACGTGTGCATGCTAACAGAGGCCTAGTTAATGAATGATTTGCTACCCTGCAGTTTAGTCTTGATATGAGAAGATTTAATTTTTGTTGCTTTGGTAAATAACATGATATGAGTGATTTTGAACTTGTTGATATTCTTGGCTAGAAATATGGAGGCACAATTGATTTTGATAATCCTGCTCATATGCATTTGGAATGGCTAGATTGATAGGAGTGCTAAAATTTGAAAAGAATCAAGCATATGCTCATCTAATCAAAGATAATACAATTCTTTGCCTGCATCATTTTATTGCTTCTACTTACTTTGCTATCACTGATTTGGATCTTGTCACTAGACCGAGTTGTGTGCTCTTTTTTGTGCTCATAATGGATACAGCTTTTATACTGTTGGTGTTATTATGCAAAACTTTCATAAATATATTACTCAATGAAAGGAGGTCATGTCTATAGTCATATAGTCACTTAAATATGTCTTCGTGTTTCTTCTAGACCCACTCAGGAGTACATTAGGAGCAAAATGGAGACAAGGACTGTGGCGGGATACATCTCATTGAAGCTGGGCTGGCAGCACAGGAACAAAACACTAGAAATGTCTGCCTACTGCCGGTGGCGGAGAGACCAACCTATAAGGAAACCCAGCAAGCACGAGATGCCCGTGAGGAGGAAAGGAGGACAGAGATCAGAACCTCAAGCAAGCCAATCATGAGATTAGAACACATATTATCACTCTCAAGGCTACCATTCGAGATCTTACACAGTGCCAAGATGACATGTGAGAGGTGCTTCGTACCTACATATTCCACTAGGACAAAAAGCAGCGCTCAGTTTTGCTCGAGCATAGGGAGCTTCAAGATGCCCAGATCAAGCAAAATAAGAGTGTGACAACCCAACTGGAGAAGGTGGCGCAACACATACCTCCTCCACCTCCACGCAACCAATGATCAGGCCTGTATCGTTCACTCTAACTTTTCCCTTTTAGTATATGTATTTCAATTTTGTCTACTATATGATATTTTGAGAATCAGTTCCCTTCATATTGAGGACAATGTGTTCAATAAGTGTGGGGGGTGTCTACATGTTTTCATTTTATTTTCGTATGTGATCGAGTCTATTTATATATCTAGGATATGTGTTTGTCTTATATGATTGAGTCACCCACTAGAACTTGCAATCTTGAGCTTATAAACTATTAGGCACTTAAAATCCCGAGGAAAGCCAGTGTTAAGACCAAAGTAGTAAGGATAGTGAAAAGCCCATATTGAGAGGTAGTTCTTGCTTTTCAAAAAAATATTTCATAACTGGATTAAGTGATTAGTGGGTGGTCAGTCTGAAATATCACACTAGTAGTCGAAGGGGCGCGTTCCTATTAGCCAATAATCCCCACCTGTATATTACAAAGGTTTTTGACTAATTTGCGTGAGGACTAACCAATCAAAATCTTGTTGCCCTTCTTTATTTTCAACAAAATAAAATACCTGTATATTACAAAGAATAATAAATAAATAAGTAAAATGCAGAACTTGAATAAATTGGCGGAAGGGCAGTAGGTAGGTAAATAATTGGAGTGGGTTAGCCTCCTACCTGACTAGGATGTAACTTGATGATGGTTGTAAAGCTATAGTGCGGGGCAACATCTGAGAAGTGAAGTCACAAGGGCTAAGAGAGTACATGTGCTAACTTTGCTAACTTAAAAGCGTTTTGGGATAAGGCAAAATGATGGAGCAAGGTGTCCTTAATTAACTCTTCATGTCGTGTATTAGTGCGGTACTACACCTACTAATTGTCACTACTTTTAGAATAAAAAATATGGGAAAATACCAGGATTTGTGGGCTGATCTTGAATTATGAAATGGAGCTAACATGG
The DNA here is from genome assembly GCA_963995505.1 of Hypericum androsaemum. Classification (NCBI taxonomy): domain Eukaryota; kingdom Viridiplantae; phylum Streptophyta; class Magnoliopsida; order Malpighiales; family Hypericaceae; genus Hypericum; species Hypericum androsaemum. Next base: position 9,265,766 of record OZ023183.1, read on the forward strand.
AATTTCTCGGGATAGATGCATGTCAATTCGCATCATTATTTGTTATATAATTTTTTGTTTCTAGTCTATTTTGTTCCTATGTTATCGTATGTAGTTCCAGCTGAGTCGTGAGAGTGAATGTTTACACGTTATTTTATCTTGTAAGTTGTCAAAGTCCGAGATCGTATTCGAGAATGGAGTAAAAGAGTTGTGGGTTAAAGCGGTTAAAGACAGGAGATAAGGAGTATTGGGTACGCTGATGTGTCTCCATGTACACCAGATTTTATGATTGGGCTTTCGCAGCGTACGCTGACATGTCCTCGCATACGCCAAGCTGCCCAGATTTCAAAGCAAGCGTACACTGAGTCAGCCAGGCGTACACTAATCTTCCAATTTTCCAAAGGCTACGTATGCGCACATGCCTACATGTATGCTTAAGTGTTAGCCAGGTCATCAAAATGCTACCGCTAGAGCATTTTTCACCGAAGAAAATAAGAAGGATCTAGAACAAGGGTTTTTGACATTTTGGGTTTCTATATATACCTGACTAGTTCTAGGTTTTATATATCCATTTTTTCACATACATTTTCTACACTGTTCCATTTGTTACGTTGTTTGAGATTGATCTTTATTCCAGTATTCGTGAGACTTGCATTATTGGTGACTTCTCTCTTACCCTCTCTTTTATACTTTTCATATTCTATCTCATGAATATGTTGAACGTGACTGCCATGAGTAGGGAGTAGTTTCTTTTGATTGTGGTGCCCGTACGACACGTCTGATATGTGAGATTGTGGATTGACTATGGATATGGTTGTTATTCGGAATGCTTAATACTTACCTTACTTTCATTATTGTTGAGATTGGAGTAGGCTTATCCTAGTCTTTCTCCTAGGTTTATGCCTTGCACCCTAGTGAAGACTAGAAATAAGTTATTAGTTCAAGATTAATAATATGAAAGGTGGTTTGATCTCTAGCCAATCTATTCTCCTAAATGGATGTAGAGAAGCCGAAAAAACCTAATAGCACGCTTATTAGTTGAGTACATGAAACTATCTATTAGTGATTCACTAGGGAACTTAATGAATGATAAATTTGAATTGATGCCTCACACTTTAGGTTTATCCATATGCTAATAGTGATTTTGGTAGTTGCGATTGCACCCTCTTCAGTTCTATTAGTAATCTAGAAAACTCTGAATACCAGATCCATAAGAAGTCCATAATTGAACCTGTTAACGTGTTAGGGTATCGTGCTCTATTTTATTATTATTGCATCTATCTTGATTTACTCTTTGTGCACGTTCGATTTCTCTGATTCCAATTTTATTTACTTGTTCCTACCGCTCTCTTTAGTATTTTCTACAAAACTATTTTGCATCAATTCTCATACAAATTCTTCAGTTCGAACTTATTTACTATTATATTATTTGCATATGATAGGTAGATAAATCACTGAATTTATTCTTATCTGTATGCTGCTTATCCGTTGCTCTTGTTGGGTCAACCAGATTAAGCCTTCTAAGCCACTTCTCATCATCAAACAGATTTTGCAACAAAAGCACATTGTTGGCCATCTTCATCTCCTTCCCCAATCTGTTCTTCCCCATATTCTAGTTGAAATAGTCTTCTCCACGAGTTGACTTTGTTACTTTTTAAGGACATGTATGAGATTGGTTTTTGATTATTTTTATTTTGGTTTCATATTTTTGTTTTGATTCCCATCTGTTTGTACAGGTTATAATAGAAGTCATTTTCGTCATGATCTTCTTAACGTCCTTGGTTGGCAAGTAAAGTGATATCAGTATTCGAATATTTTTGCAGTGGTTTTTCTCTGGTTGTGATATTGGTTTCAAACGTATTGCGAAACATTTTCACTTCCCTGTTTTACTTTTGAGAATTAGTTTGTCCTTGGTAGCTCCCTAATTAGACAAAAAAATATCTCATCTCCAGTAACACGAATTTAATCTTTGGGTCCAAAATTTTTGGCATTGATGAATCTACCAATATCATTTTGGTGACGTACCAATATCATATCAATCATATAAATTTGGCATTGTCGTATACCAATAACATATAAATTGAATACCATTCTCATCAATCATTCTGAACCAACGTCATATCTGTACCAATGTCGTAATATCAATGCAGACGATACCAATACCATATAAAATACCATGTAAATGCAATCTCATAGAAGCAATATACCAATATCATAGAAGAAAAAAACCAATGTCTTAGAAATAGGTAACCAATATTGGAGAAGACGGAAACCAATATCGGATTAGAAGAAAACCAATATCATATTAGAAGGATACCAATATCATTGAAAAAGGAAAACCAATATCATATAAGAGGAAAACCAATATCATGTAAGAAGAAAACCAATATTAGAAACATATCAATATCTTTACTTATTTGTTTTGATACCAATACCATGTAAATACAAAACCAATCTTCTAAATACAAAACCAATATTATAGAAATAATAAACTAATATTATAGAAGCGATAAACCAATATCATAGAAGAAGAAAATCAGTATCATCGAAGCAATAAACCAATATCGTAGAAGTAGGTAACTAAAATCGGAGAAGATGGAAACCAATATCATATTAGAAGCATACCAATATCATTGAAAAAGTAAACCAATTTCATATAAGAAGATAACTATTATCCTGTAGGAAGGAAACCAATATCAAAAATATATTGGTATGCTAAAATTTTCTTCATGGTCCCATGAAAAATACAAATAAAGCGACGTCATTTTTGGATTAGGGTTCTTGGGGTTTTTCGATGGAACGAATGCTGGAAGGAATTAGGTAGGGATCGTGGCATTTTTATTTTTGTGACGTCTAATAATTGTATAATAACGTGATTTTAGGGCAACCGGTTGGTATTAATTTCTTTTTCAATTATTTTCTTAATTGTATTATACCTAAATTTTAGCTTCTCTTTCTTGATAGTAGTTGTCCGATATTGCCCGTGATTATCTTTATAATACCTAGATTACCCTTTCATCCCCTTCAGTAGAGATTACCCATGTCCCTACTGAATTTGGGCCCCATATAGTGAAAGACGGAGACAGAAATAGACTCTTGTTGCTTTGAGATCGAGATCCATCAATTAATAAACTAGTTGCTATCTTGGATGGTTTTATGCATTTTGGTCATCAAAATGGCTTTAAGTTACCAAGGCAGTGTCCCCTCCAAGAAGAGCATCAGGGACATGCAGATTTGAAGTTTGAGAAGAATGTACTCAGCTGGTTTTTGTTGCATAATGACTATGATGTGAATTTGACGAGAATTTTGGTGAAATTCCTGATGAATCGAAGGCCAGTGGCAATTTTTTTGCAGGAGATTCGATTACGGGAATGGTGGGAAGGAAATCTTTTTTACGGGAATAATGGGAGAGGAAATTACTCCGGGGGACCCAGCTAGCAATTTTTTTGCAGGAGATTCGATTACGGGAATGGTGGGAAGGAAATCTTTTTTACGGGAATAATGGGAGAGGAAATTACTCCGGGGGACCCAGCTAGCAATTTTTGGGTTGAAATTCCAAAATACCCTCTAAAGGATTTGGACCGTTAGATCTTAAATTTTTTATTTTTAATCGAATCTAAAGACCCAGATTTAGTCGACGTCATGGGGATAATTTTTATGTAGTCTCCTCTGAATCCAAATCTAACTCAAATACAGGTTCATTTACGCTAGCAAAAACAGAACCACTAGCCATAACCTGGGTAGGTGGTCTGTAGTTTTTCGGCGTGATTGATATGTCCCTTTTTGGGAACTCAGAAAATGCAACACCTCTCATTAACTTAGATGGAGTTAGCAATTAAGTTGATTGTTTTAAAGCAATTTGATTACGATTCTTGCTATACCATCATCTTGTGCAATCTGATTACTGTTCTTTGAACCCAAATGCTCCATAGGGTTATCAAGAACTATCAAAACTTGTCCGAGCAAGGAATCTGAAGCACCTCTCTCCAACTTCTCAAAAATCAGATTTACTTAGCTTGTCATCCTCATTCTCGGCTTCCTCCCTATCGCTCACAGACCCTTAACCTCTATCATCAAGTTGTCCATGAACAACAACATGAAGAGACCCATCATTGAAACTTAGCCTATTTTCATGAACATCTTCCTCCTTAACGACCTTATCACTAACCACAACACATTCCTTAACTTTCTCATGATCTCCATCGAAAAAGTCAGACCTTACATGCTCTTCATCCTCAAAGTGTGTACATAACGCATCGACGAATTCATCCCAATCAGCCTCTTCGTTGCCTACACTCTAAGACCAGTACCACACCTTTGCCTTTCCAAGGATGGGTTAATCTCAAAGTATTCCTCACAAAGTTGAATCTAATCTGTCGGGTTAACACCCAAAAAAAAAGGGAGACTAAAAAAATACAATCGAGCCAAGAAAAAGCTTACATTATTCTCGTGAATGTCAGAGGCCCACTCGTCCAAGTACTGATTCCGGTAAGGCTCTTCATAACTTCGACCCAAGAAGTCTTGGTGACTCGACCCATTTGCCCTAGTAGCCTCCTGACAAATCTGGTGAAACATCTCCGTGCTTTTCAATGTGTCAATAGCCAAGAATCCCAGGAGAAACTGCTCCATCACTCGTATAGTTCCTCATTTTTACCAAGATGCAAAAATATGTTATACTTCACCGTTTTTAATTGCACCAGTACTGGCATTTTTGAGTTTCTTTAGGCTGGACAATCGTGTATAATTTGTCTGTTATATTCCTTAATCAAATATTAGTTTTAAGCTATTAGTCTACTGAGCTTATATTGATTAGGTTCCTACCATTTCAGGCCTCTATTATGATGGTAACAGTGGGATTTGGTATTCATATGATATGAAAGTCAGCAGTACATTCCATTTACCAATCAGACTGACAAAGCCCTGTTAGAAATTGCGCAACCAAGAGAACAAAACGCGCAAAAAATACGGACACAAAAAATTACGTGGTCCGACCTAATGCCTACGTATACAGAGAAAAATGAGAACTTTTATTGATGGATCCGAGTCACAAAGCCATAACATAACCTAGGAGAACACGTCTTTTTATAATAGACGAACTTTTGGAGTACAAGAAAGCTATCTAGGTCGAATTAGGAGTCCAGAACAAGAGTCGAATCAAAATAAAAAAATTAGCCTGTGAGGACCTTGCGCCTTCCAAGCCTTTGGCGTCTGCTAGCCAGATGCTATTGCCAATCATTGGCGCCAGCCAATGTGTTGGCGTATGCCAGCTTCAGTTGGCTTTTCGCCAACTTCCCAACAATCTCCACTTTTGGCGAAAAGTCATCATATGGAAGAACCATAAAGCTTCATTCGAACTTCAACAAACTCCGACATGATGAGACACCACCCCTAGGAGAACCATGAGATCTTGCAAAACCAAACTGACTCTACCTACTCTACCTCGAACCATAGATACACCACCATCAATAAGACCATCTTAACTTTCTCACATCCTTTTTTGTTCAATCACTTGGAGTCAGCCCCCAAACTCGAGCAACTCTCGAGCTTGCTTGGCCTGACCCCTCTAATCTCCATCGAACCCAACCTAGCAAGTCCACCTGCTGAAGCAATCATGCGATAATACACGCGCCCTCTATTTTTTGGTCAACTCCATGCTCCGCAACCTCGAACTGCTTCTCTGCTGGACCTTCTTGCCTCATACCAATGCTAGGTGCCATAGCATACAAAGGAAAACCTTTTTTTCTACCAACTAGAACCCTCAACACGCCTCAAACTCTATCGGCCTTGAGTGAGATACCCGATTAGCATATGGTGCTACCAACAATTTCGCATGCCCAATGCCAAACCTACCCAACACCTTTGATGTACACATCCCTTTAGACAACCATAGCTTGGCCCAGCTAACAATGTTTCTCTGAGACAACAATGTCTCCTTGCCAACCATGCCTCCGTGAAATAACCATAGCTTGCTATCCATATCTCTACGAATCCCAACTACACTCAAATCATCCATGTCAAGCCTTTGCTCTCTCATACGAACTAACCTCATATGACCTGAGCTTTTCCCATCTCCATTGGAATCCAATGATGTAATTCCACCTACAACAGTGCCCCCACTAACCTGTAGATATTCCTTGCATCTCTTTCACCCTTCATCACCACCATAGCATCCTTCTCTACCTTAATTAGCCCACCTACAACCTTATAGCCATACCCGCTACAATCCAAGGCTCATAATGAGATCAAATTCCTCTCCAACTTCGAAATATGCCTAACCCTGCACAACTTCACCCGACACCAAGATATCACCTATGCAAGTGATTTTAAAAGCGGAACCATCACCCATAGTCACCAAACCTGAATCAACGAACTTATAGGTGTTGAACTACCCTCTCTTGAGCGTCATGTGAAAAGAACAAGCATTATCCAAAATTCAAGAATCAGAGTGCTTTGGACCTAACAAAACAAAAAAATATCACCATCCTACCCGTCTAAATATGAGGCCACATTCACGAAACCTGATCTTTTTTCCTCGTGATCCCGAGTTCTTCTCAGAAAATTATTCTACACGTGCCATTTTTCTCCACTGTAGAAAAAATTTTCCTTGAACCTCCTTAACCTCGACCTGGATTCTCTTCCATCTTTTTCTTCACTACGATCACCATGGCTACCCCTCACAACCAGCTCTTCTATTCGTTCATCGCCAGTTTTTCTCCTTTGAAGAAATCCTAGCAGATCACTTGTGATATCTTCCAACACCAGGGACTCATTTTTCCAAGTTAGAGTTTTAATCAAATTTTTGTAGGAGCCCGGTAAGGAATTCAAGAGCAACAATGCCTTGACTTCTTCCTCAAACTTCAAATTGACTGAAACTATTAATGTGTTGGGTCAAATTCGAGCCCTCGTTCATCTAGATCCCGTACAATCTTTGCTTAAGATAAAGCTTGTTGGATAAAGACTTAGACATATACCTTGCCTCCAATTTCTACCATGCCTTAGCTGGCGACTCCTCATCCATGACGTGATACATCACATCGTCCGTCAAGCACAAGCAAATTATCGCCACCGTCTTGTCCGCCATCTCCTTCCACTTTTGCTCCTCTATCTTCTCGGGTTTCTTCTCCGAGAGTACGATGACCATCCTTTGTTGCATGAGGAGATCCTTGACACGCCTTTGCCATAACCCAAAATTTGATGAACCATCGAACTTCATAAGAGTAAACTTCGTACCATCCGACATCCTTCAACCTTAGCTTTAATACCACTTGTTGCCAAGAGAACAAAATGCCCAAAAAATACAGATACAAGAGATTACGTAGTTCGGCCTAATGCCTACGTCCACGGGAAGAAAGGAGAACTTTTATCGATGGATCCGAGTCACAAAGCCATAACATAACCTAGGGGAACAAATCTTTTTTATAATAGACGAACCCTTGGAGTACAAAAAACTTATCTAGGTCGTATTAGGAGTTCAAAATAAGAGTCGAGTCAAAATAGAAAAATCAGCCTGCGAAGACCTGGCACCCTCCAAGACTTTGGCGTCCGGCCAGAGGCTACTGCCAACCATTGGCGCCAGCTAGAGGAACATCCCCAAATTATAACCCGAGATGAGAAGATTCGATCTAACTTAGAAGAAATCCAAGTCCCAACCTTGCTTTTGAAAACCCAGCTTGTGGTACAAGAAACCCTAAACTGCATCATGCACCAACCTAAGTCTCTATCTTTACACACTTAGTTGGCCAAGAACATCTTCACTACAAACCAATCACCCCAAACTACCAAGCATCCAAACTTACCTCGTGCACCTCTCTAAAAAAAGCAAGCGGGCACATCCCATGCACCTCTCGGATCGGGCGCCTCCTCAAAGCAAAATGACTATGACGTCTGCCTTCTCTAGGTGAAGTGACTATGACATGCACCTCCTCAAAGCAAAGTGACCATGCCATGCACCAAGTGACCATAACTTGGGCCTCCTTAAAGTAAAGTGACCATGACATGGTACGCGCCTACCCAACACAGGAACCCAAGTACATGCTCCGGGCATCTCGTACGTTCGAACGAATTTACATCTTCATGAAACCCAAAACATGTACTCAACCGAAATGGCGGCTAAGCAAACTTCCATCCCTTTTTTACTTCATTGATATTTTTGTACCTCAACATATAGCTAGACCAAAAAACACGTAGAAGGGTCGCATTTTCTAAAAAAACAAAAGTTTTACTTCACATGGGCTTAAGCCAAATGAGACTTTTCTTTCAATGCAATAGACTGTGAAACAAAAAAAAATTGTCACATTAGTAATTAGGTATTAAATCTGAGACATTGAGAATATAGTAGTGTTAGATACTTGTTGGTAGAGTTTTGTGTAATATCCCATATATATTAAGAAAGGCATAAATTATTTAATTGTATTATCTATTTTAACAAGGTGCACCAAGGTTAAACAGTTTAGCTTGGAGTAATTTCAGGATGGGTGACCTCCTAGGAAGTTTTCCAAGATGCGTATGGGTGAAGAAAAAATACACTGGAAAAGACTCATATTAGTCTATAAAGAGAGTCTATCAGATCACAGAGCGTTTCAAGTGGTATCAAAGCAGGACCTCTACTAGTACAGTGTGGTTAGGTACTAACAATGCTGGGCATGTGACACCTACGGCCTAGATAAAGGGAGTGATCGCCACGACGAGGACCTCACATATTTAAGGAAGGGTGAATGTAATATCCCAGATATGTTAAAAGAGATTTACGTAATTTGATTGTACTATCTAAATCAACAAAGTACACCTATTTTCTAGCAAACATCTTGAGATAATTCCATAAATAATTTTAGGGTGAGTGACCTCTCGCTATATTTTCTAGGCTGCATGTGAGTGAGGACAAAATACATTGGAAAAGACTCGTGTTCAGGGGCGGAGACAAAAAATGTAGGGAGTGGGGGTAGTATAATTTTATTCAAAAAGTTCAACGTATGTAATTACAACATTTATAATTGTCCTCTACGATTACTCATGTGTTGAAATCGGTCCATAATAGCTACATTGCCAATACAACTAAATACGTCTTTCTCGATATATGTAATTAAACAATCAGCTAGCAATTGATCTCCCATCTTGTTGCGAAGACGATTCTTTAAAATATTATGCATGACTCTCTTTTTCTCTGGGATTGAGATTACTGAGTACTGTAAGCCTTTTCGCTTTTTCTAGTTCTTCTTTGGTGTTCCCTAACCCTTCTTTTTTTTTAGTGAAACCCTTTGATTTTCTCTTTCTTTTTAGGGTGAGTTTGATTTTTTTTCCTTTTCTATTTGCTTGCATGGGGGTGCGTGCATTTACTTTTTGTTTTTCCATTATGTGTTTGCCTGCGTGAGCCACTGGGCTGGACTAGGTAGGTAGGTAGGTACTATCTTTTTAATATTTTTTTAGTTGATTACTTTATTATTTATGGTAGTATAGTTAGACTAATTAAGATCTTATAATATATATTAAAAGATTAAGAAATGCTTAAATTTTTTAAAGATTTGATTTCAATTTTTAGGTTGATTAATTTTTTAGTGGGGTCAATTTCTAATTTTAGTGGGGACATACATTAAAAAATATACATAATTATCAAACAAAAAAAATTAAGTGGGGGAATTAAACGTCCCTCCGCCCCTGCTCGTGTTGGTCTGTAGAGACAGTCGATCAGATCACGAAACATTACACTTTGTCACCTTTCAAAAGTTTTACCTAACTCGAATCTGATTTAGTCAGTTTTGGTGGGTCGGATACCATATGGCAAAAAAAAAAGCAAAAGAAATGCATTATTCGTCAAATTGACTCGTGAAATCAAAACTAACAACCCTCATGTGGTCCTCCACCAACCAGCATATTGTCATTTACCTGTGTATAACCTTTCTTTGCCCTTTTTTTTCAAGTTGGTATCGTTTCACCTTTCAAGTACACCTGGGAACCAATATTTTTGGAAAGAATGAGTCAGTATCCTCCCGATGCTTTGTGGGAATCACGATCACGTGACCGGTCGGCGGAATTAAACTGAAGCTAGCAGTTCTGACCGAAGAATCATTCTTGAACTGGTCAAAGTCAACTCAATTAGTCATTTCTCGAGTTTTTTAGACTTAATTTTTATACTAATATTACACTTGTTAGGAGTTGAACACTAAATTTCTGTCAATTCATTAGTTGTAACCTCTGGTGGGGATTGGGTCAACTACGTTATATGCGATAAAAGTATGGTAGTTGGTGCCATGAATCACGCAAAATTTTCAATTATGGTGGTCGATATTTAATTTTGGCGGGCCAGTCAAAGCATGGCGGATAAATCAAGTAAAGGAAATCTTTTTATTTTAACAACTTGCAGTTGTTTGATCAATTTTACTTTATTTCTATATTAAAAACTGATTATTAATTTGTTAGTAATCTAATATCATTTTAATCGAAGATGGACTAAAAAAATATATTGTTTGCGGAGGATGGTGTACTCGATTAGGATCTAAGTCGAGGCAATAGTTTCACTCTTTCTCCGTAAAATGAGATTGCCTCGTATTCAGTGCTTACGGGCTGCAGAAATCGTCCCCAAGAAACAACGACTTTGTTACTTCCAAGATCGTAGCACAACGAATCTCGAATCTTCGACGAACCTTTGGATACTCGGAACTTTCTTGAGAAGTAGGGAGAGAAGAGAACAACGATTGCTTATGAATGCTTATACAATGAGTTGCTGGAATAATTTGCAAATGAGGGGGAGAAGCCTATTTATAGGCACTGGATGGCAGTTGAGGCAGGCACTTCCGAGGGTATTTTTTCGGACAAAAATCTTAAGGCTACTCGCGACGATGCGCCTCAAAACGCCCAATGCGCACATGCACGTGCGCGCTCGGATGATGTGAACACCATCCTCGCATCATGTCCAAATTATCTTTTCAGGTGGAACATTTAATGTTATACTAGCTTGAAGCTCCTCCTTATATTTTTGGAAATATTTGTGCCATTTTTCAATGTAGGATTGGTTTTCCTCCAACCTTGGGTCTTCCTACATTGGACCCTCTTTGCATTAATTAATATTAATTCCCACAACTTCGTGAGAGCGAAATTTAATTAAGAGATTACAGTAGGATCGTGGATTGTCTTATAGATATTTTACTGTTTTCTCATCAATATTCTAAAGAATTTTATTTGTAAAAATTATCTCAAAACTGTTAAAAATCTATCACTAATATGCTTTCTAATTTACGTTTGTATATTAGTGAATATCACATTGTAAAGTTCGTGCACGTGGCCCAGTGATTTAATTGGAAAAAAGGAGTTATTTCTTTTGCGTGAAAACTATGCAAATCGAGTCACTCAAGTGAACGATTTGATAATACACCCAAAAGAATTATAATACACTCAAGTGACTAATTTCTAAATACATTTGACACTAATTTTTAAATACACCAATAGATTACATATTTACAGAGACGTGGGTGTTAAACCCTTCAGGAATAAGAGATTTTATTGGCAAACCTCCTTACAAATCTCCTTTATAACCCTGTCATATTAATTTAGGACAAGTAAAAAGTCCTATGCTCTCTTTCTTTGCACAGGAGTTCCTATCCGGAGTTCGTAATCGAGTGGAAAACCCTATTTGTGACGTATAATAACCACTTGTTAAAAGGGCGGCTGAAAGGGATATCTGACGATGATTTTTATTTCTTTTTTAACCTTAATTCTAATAAAAGTCAACTCTAATTAGCCTGCTTAGGTTGGAGGTTAGTTTTATGCGGTGTGTGCGTTCTACTGTTTATTGGCTAGTAGACGTTCATTCTCGGGTACCCATTAAACTTGAAGTAAGGGTTAGGTGTGTAATCGGCAAGTGCCTTGTTACTTAATTATTTTTCTTTTCAATATAATGCAATTTGCCATTACAAAAAAATTCTAATCAACCGGATTCTAGTCGTCAAGGCTATGTTTAGATTTTGGGCAAAATAGCTAAAAGTCTCGAATATTTATAGTAATTGATGATTTAGGATAAATAAGTATTGATTAGTTCTTCATATTTGAGTTTAAGATCATGTTACAAGATCCATCGTCACGAGGCCTGAATATGGGCATGGCGGTGGCGGCGTGATGTCAACGGGACCGACAACTCATTGCCGAAGAGAGAAAGAAATGAGCTAGAAGAGAGGAAGAAAAGAGGCAAGAAAAAAAGTGTGGAATATTTTATATTTTTTATAATTTCAAAATGACCTAACTTGACCATACAATTGTGACTTAAAATAGATTAGTCAAAATAAAAAAAAATGAAGTTTAGTCGCCAGTGTCTTTTACCCTTTCTAAAGTTATCATTAGGACAAAAGAACAATATTATTTTACAAAGACTATCAAATAATAAAGGTTTTTCTTTTTCGCTACAAAATAATTAAAATTAAGTTTTTGTCATTAAATATTCCCACAATACACAAATAATTTGTAATTATTACCTTGTAATTATTTGTTGTCTATATTTTTTTTATATGTAGATTTTTATCATGTTTAATATTTGAACTCTGTTCATTTCCTACCCACCCTTCCTATCATTAGAACAAGTGATCTTTGATCACACTTATTATCTAATAAAAACTCTCAATAATTTATTGACTTTAAAAAATATTTAGAATGAAACTTTTACCAAAAAAAATATTTTTAAATTAGACTAACATTCTTTTAATTTATTAACAATTTCTATTAACATGGTTCAAGTTACTCATAAATTAGACTATTTTTCTCTTATAATAATTTTTCGAATTTGTAAAGTATGTAAAAATATATGTATTTATGCTAAAAAATATTTTATATGAAAATACAGACCAAAATTTAGTACGATATTTTTAATGAAAATATTAGTTATTTGATAAACGATTTACTAAATTTAATATTGATTCTTCTTGAGACCAAATTTTTTTATCAGAGAGATTTTTAATTTCGACACACTCGGTAACCTTATCTTGTAGCAACAACACGTGCTGACGAATAAGTGTGCAATAACGAGACGAAAAACAAAGAGCCCGAGCTAAGAAGCCTTACTATGTAGATTTACTATTGGGGTAGAGTACTAGATCTTGGGGTAAAGTATCTGGAACTGGGGTAGAGTGCTACATCTTGGTCCTACAAAACAAGTTCGCCCCTTTTTTTGAACGGTGATGAACAACTTCAGCCCTTTTTTCCAATTTGAACCAGTCAAAACATTGGCTCCTTAGATTGGTAAATTTTAATTTATTGGGTTTTCAAGATCGTTGCTCCTTTGAACCTGTCAAAACATTGGCTCCTTAGATTGGTAAATTTTAATTTACAGGGTTTTCAAGATCGTTGCTCCTTAGATTGGTCCGTTCTTTTGTAGTCCATTTGATGTTGTGCTCTTTTTCTTTTGCCAAATGAAGTATTCAGTTTTGGGAGATGAGAGGGAGGAGAGAAGAAGAAGAAGGAGAAGAAGAGGACAGACATATATATTTTTTAATTTTTAAGGGTAAAATAGTTGTTTAAAAAATATGTTGATTACTGATGTCAGCGGTGGGTCCGCCAGGAACTAAAAAAATGCTATTATATCAAACTAGGAAGACCGAGAAAGGTTTTTGAAAATAGTAAAGACTAAAAGAAGGAATTGTTCAAACACCAAGGACCGTAGGATAATTATCCCTTATTTTTAAGGCTAGAAGTGGATCGGTCAATTTAGAGTTTTAGATGGATATGGACTTTGCTCCTATTCACTTGTAGATGTGGACATAGATTTAGGGGCCACGATTGGATCCAGAATAGTAATATTTCCGACCGTTTGGAGTTAATAGGCGCGGGAGGGGCAACAAAGAAATTTGTTATACACGCAGGGGCAAACTCTGAAAAAATTTAATTTCAAAAAATGAGCGCGATAAATCAGGGAAAGAACAGATTTGGGAAGACGATCTCATAACTGTCATTCCAATTCAAAACTGAAAAAATGACGGGGCCAAATATCTCTGATTCCCAAAAACCCTAGCTCTTCAAGAAAGCTGCGATTTGAACAAAACAAAGAAGGTTACGGACCTGCAGATTTGAAAAATGGAGCAGCTTAAGAACATGCAGAATTTGAATCTCCAAAATACAGAGACAAGATCTTCGAACATTGAAGGTTAGTCCAAATCCTCTCCTTTTTACTTCGATTCTATAAATAAATTACAAAAATCAGTACAAAATCTCATTAGTTTTAGAACAGATCCAGAACAGCAAAAAGATTCAGAGGAATCAGAGGTATCAAATATGCTTCAAATCTATGCCAAAACGTCGGATATACAAAAAAAAGAAGTAAGATGGTTAGTCTTCGACTTTTCCATTCATAACTATTTGATATTAAAGATTCAAATAAGAACTGATGAGATGGACTGGCATGATGTGTTTCGTCATATTGGCACTTTATGATACGTGGTAATGGCATGTTATAATATGTGATGCTGGCAACTATTGTTATGTCACAATAGCATGAAGAGAAATTTGAATTTTTTTGCCAGCACCGATTGATTTGGAGAAGATTGAAAAAGAAGAATGGTGGAAACAAGTGCAATTTAATACATTTGAAGATGCACGAGACTTCTACTATTTATACGCACACCAAAAGGATTTTTGTGTGCGAATTGATTAACAAAAAAGAGTAATGATCGACGGTGAGTCCAAAGATAAATATCTTTACATCAAATATCTTTGCAACAAAGAGGGGATACGAAAGAAACGTAATCCCTTACAATCCTTAACGAAGAAACGAAAATATGACCGGAGAGAAGAAAGAGATGGATGTATGACTAGGATAACTATCCATTATTCTGAATAGAGACAATCTTGTTTCATAAAGGAATAGACTCTGAAGCACAACAATCACGAGCTGCATTCGCCATCATTCGTATATATGTTGAGATCAAAAAGATCTGTTAATCTACTCCAAAAACAAATAGCTCGGATGAATAACGACGCTGGTATCAAGCTCAGACCATCATATCAATTGATGGCAATGGTGGCTGGAGGTAAGGAACACCTGAGTTTTTTAGCTATAGATCTGATAAACCATATGAGAAGTCGAAGGCAAAAGAGCATGAAGGTAGGTGAAGCTACTGCCCTGCTTGAGTATTTTAGAAATGAGGCATTCCAAAATCTAGCTTTTTACTATGAGATAGAAGTAGACAATGAGGAGCAGATTGCAAATACTTTTTGGGCTGACAATAGGATGAGGACGGACTACAAATGCTTTGGTGATGCCATATGCTTTAACACAGCGTATAGGAAAAATAAGAATTCTCGTCCATTAGGTACGACATACTCATATTTCTGTGTTTTATATATCCATACATGAATTCTAACTAGTCTCATAATCTGTAAATGTGATAACGACACATCCTGTTATATGATAATGACACGACATGTTATGTGTTAATGGTACATCCTCTTATGTAATAATGGCACGACATGTTATGTGATAATGGCACAGCATGTGGTGTGATAATGGCACGACATCTGGTGCGATAATAGCACGTCATGTTATGCGATAATGGCACGTCCTATTTTGTGATAATGGCACGGCATCAGTGTGATAATAGCACTTACGGTGATGTGATAATGGCAAGACCTGTAATCATGCTTCTTGTTGAATTGTGCAGCCCTATTTGTTGGATACAACAACCATCATATGAGCAGCATTTTCGGAGCAGTACTATTATTTGATGAGACCATGGAGTCTTTCAAATGGCTATTTCAAACTTTCTTAAAGTGCATGGATAACAAAGCTCCGCAAACAATATTCACTGATAAAGATGCTGCAATTACCTCGGGCATCAAATTGGAGATGCAAGGTACATTCCATTGTCTATGTACGTGGCATCTATTAGAGAATGCAAAGAAGAATCTCAGTCATCTATACACAAACACAGTAGCCAAAGCTTTCAATTATATGATATACGAAGCAGATGATGAAAATAAATTCAATCATGCATGGACAACTATGATGGAAGATTGTTTCAAACCAGAAGGGCACAAATGACTAGTTTGGATAGATGGTTCACGGAAGAAATAGTCATCTGCGTGGGTAAAGCAACACTTTACTGATGGTATGGTGACAACGCAATTGGTTGAATCATTCAACAGTATAATAAGTGTGCATTTGCAATCAGAATACAACCTTATTGAATTCTTCATGCATTTCAACAACCTGCTTGATGATAGAAGGGCAAAGGAAGCAAGGGCAGACTTTGCATGCAAGGACATGAAGTACAAGAACAAGTACATAGGCAGCTCAATAACAAAGTCAGCAAAAATTTATACACATTGTATGTTCGACAGATTCCAGGAACTATATGGTCAATCTTTAGAATACAAGATTCAAAAAAAATTTAACAACGACCATCTGACAGGTAACACAATTACTACAGAATATACATTGACGTTGGCATACCATAATCAATTAATCCATATCTCTATTGTCTGCTGTTATGTCAATACATATCTTGCCAGTACTAATCTGTGATTACAACCATGTCTGCAGGCGACATCACTCAATACAGTGTGTATAAGCGTTTGAAAGAAGATGATACAATTAAACTCGATGAGAGAACGGTTCATATTGAAAAGGAAAAATTGATAATTTCATGCTCGTGCCGTCTCTATGAAATGCTTGGCATATTTTGCACACACATTCTGAGAGTCATAGAAACCTTGACTTTCTTGGATGGAAAAGAATTCACAAAGGCACCAGACCATTATCTTCTGAAAAGGTGGACAATAAAAGCTCGGGATGGATTGGAGTCTTCAGACGTGCATACAAAACTGATGGCAAATCGTAAATACAGAAGAATTTTCAATTATCTAATTTGCGAGATGATACAGTTGGCAGATGAAGCTTCATTGGACACTAAGAAAGTTAAAATTCTTGAAGACCTAATAAGTAATGCAAGACGTCAATTCGGACAAG
Organism: Hypericum androsaemum; assembly: GCA_963995505.1. NCBI lineage: Eukaryota > Viridiplantae > Streptophyta > Magnoliopsida > Malpighiales > Hypericaceae > Hypericum > Hypericum androsaemum. The sequence continues at coordinate 9,282,684 of OZ023183.1, forward strand.
GTAAGAACATTAAACTTAGACATAATATTATGTTCAAAAAATACAGATAACACTGCTAGATTTTAACATTTAAATTGTTTCAACATAAAGGTACCAAAATCCCTTCAACGCAGCCAACCAATGTTGATCTATCAACATCTCAACTAGTTGGAAAAACTATAAAGAAGAGAAAGAATCCAAACAAGTCGAGGCAGAGACTGAAAAGTGCAAACGAGATTGGAAGGCAGAAAACAAGGGCACGATTAGAAACGTAGACACAAACCAGTTTGGATATAGACTTAAATCTTGATCCATGTTAACATTCATATCATACTGTAAACACAAAAAATATAGACATATCATACTCAAAACAGTTGTACTGCAAAACACATACAAATTTCATTGTGATGGTTTATGCCAGTTTCATATAACCACATTTGCCATTTTCATATACCGTATCTTGCTAGTATCATACAACCATTTATGCTATTGTCATAACAGCAGTTTCTTACTTTTTTGCATTTTGGGCTACGTCGTTTATTAATTTTAAAAAATTATTACAATGCAAAAATGGTGTCGTTCATGTCGTCATTTAATTGTTATTATGTGTTTATGTACATAAAAAATTATGTACTTAGTGTTATCTGTCTAACATGATATTATATAATTCAAATGACTCAAAATGGCATGACACTTTTCTCACAACGGCAAGAGATGTTATGTCCCAATGGCTGAACTTGTTTGGCCGCACAGTGAATACAATTACACTACTATACAAAAAGTAAAATCCATTCAAGTATTTTTACACAAAATAAAATATCATATACTAGTCATCGACAAATGAAAAGTAACAAAAAGTCATCATGTTCATAACAGTAAAATATCTGTTCAAGCATTTTTAGACAAACGAAACATCATATAATCTACACAACTTCTCAGCCAAGAAGTAACCCGCATACAATTGCCATCAAAAGTCACCATGTTCATTAACACTAAAAATCTAACATAACAAGTCATCATGTTCATTAACACTAAAAAAGTCATCATGTTCAGCACATGCAACCTTATTTCAAATCCATTTATCGCTGCTTCTTCCTCGGCTTTCTCTGTGCTTCAACTTTTTCCCATAGTAATGGCAGGACTAGATTGTTAGGCTACACAATGATATCAAGACACAACTTCTTCCTGAATTTGTTAACGAATTCTGGTGTTGGCCATTGATTCATATATTCTTTCTTTATCGGCCCTTTGTCCCAATTTCATAAGAAAAATTCACAATATAGGCGACAAAAACCCGACCACTGAAACCATCACGCTGCTTCAGAACATTTTCAACAACACTGTATTTGACAGTTTTAAACCTGAACAAGCTCCGAAAATAACTCACAAACAGGGCAAAGAGTCCAACAATCTTCTTTCCATTGTCAAAAAGCTTCTCCGCCTTACTTTCATTAACATCCATGCTATCAAGGATGAAGCAGCTTTCTCTCCCCCTCACATCAATGACGTATACAGAGAAATAGCTCTTGTTGAACCATGAAAAAATTTACTATTATAAACACTAGAAGAAAAATATAAAAATCAGCACAAAGATATGTTAAGCATTACAATGAAAAACAAAATGTATGAGAAAAATAGATGTTACATAAGGAATTTCGGACCAGTAACAACATAATGGAAACACATTATCAATGTAATTTTGAATATCGTGTGCATGATGTGTTGCGGTTGTTGGATCCATATCATCAATACCGTGGTGTTCAGGTTTCAACCACGTATGCTACAATGATTTAATAAGAAACGTTATTTCAGATTGATCATAATGGCATGATGTGTTAAGTCGCAATGGCATGATGTATGCAGTCACAATGACTTAGGTCATACCCATGCTCCAAAATGCTGTAAAAAAGAAAAAGAGAACTCACAGCCTAATGTATCGGGAATATGATACGATCAGTCACCGCCTGCTTGTGACGCCGTTTGACCACAGATCTCAAATACCAATCAATAGTAGAGGTGTTGATCCATGATCTAGGGAGTAGGATTTCTGTGTCTTTGCGAACTAGTTTCTGATTCTCGTTCCATGCAAAAATCTCACCACTATAAACAAATATTATAGGGCAAATTACTCTCACATCCCTGACCTTTAGTCACCCTCCCCCTAGGGTCCCTAATTTTTGAAAAATGATTATCCCGTCCCTAAGTTTTGATGATAATAGACTCTCGGGTCCCTGGCTGACGTCATCGGCTCTTTTTTCATTTTTGGTCATGAAAATAACCAAAATACCCATAAATAAAAAATAAAAAAATCATCTTCTTCAACGTTTGAACAAGAACACCAAAAATAAAAAATCAACCAAAAAATAAAATCAAACTAACAAAAATCAAGAACACAACCAAGAACACTAACCCAATCAAACTAATAACCCAAAAAATATTCTTCCCTTCCTCAATCAATTCAACACCATTTCAATTCAATCCAAATTCCTGAATTCAACACCATCGCGACATCACAAGCTCCATCGGCTTAGACCGATTAAAAGCCCAAATAAACCCTAGTTACAAGAATTAGTTCATATTTATCAAGAACAACAGCGATGAAGGCGGCGACCTCAATGTCGCCCGCCACTATCCTCGCTCCTCTACTCCTTCGAGGACCACCCCTCGCTCCTCTCCTCCTTTGAGGAAAACCACTTCCTCACGTGGTCAGTCCCGTTCTACCCCAGCGACAACGTTGTCCGCGACTGCCCTCGCTCCTCTCCTCCTTCGAGTACCAAAAGCCAGAAGCTCCTTTGACGATGCCGTTCTCTTCAAGGCCAGAAGCTCCTCTATCCTAAGGCCACCAACAAGCTCTCTGATGATGCCGTTCTCCTCAAGTCCTCCTTCAAGATGACCATGATTGGGTTCGCTTCTTCTGCTCCCATTTCCCATTGTTTGGTGCGATTTTGGATAATGGTGCATCTTCGATACATGAGGTTTCGGGGATGCCTACTTCGATTTCTTGGAGAAGCGGATTCTGATTTTTTAAAATTAAAAATTAGGGTTCATCTTAAATTTAATTTGGTCATTAGTTAATTAATTTTTTTTCTTGATGTTCTTGATTGTGTTCTTGATTTTAGTTAGTTTGATCTTATTTTTGGGTTAGTTTTTTGCTTTAGGTGTTGTAGGTCAAAGGTTGAAGAAGATGATTTTTTTTGTTTAAGAGTATTTTGGACATTTCTATGACCAAAAATGAAAAAAAGAGCCGACGACGTCAGCCAGGAACCTTAGAGTCTATTATCATCAAAACTTAGGGACGGGACAATCATTTTTCAAAAGTCAAGGACCCTAGGGGGAGGGTGACTAAAGGTCAGGGACGTGAGAGTAATTTGCCCAATATTAAAAGACCTGCAAATCTATGAAACATAAAATAAACTATGACAAAAGGTATAGCTTACGGGAGTGAACCACATTTTCTTACAGTGACATACTGGTAGATCATATCCTTCTGCTCAGTGGTCAATGACATGTATAGAGTCTCAGCCAACTGAGCCTCCCCTGGCTTATTCATTCGAGCTCCAACTTCTTGATTATATCTCACGGGTACTTCCATAATAATGGTCTCTTCTTTAAGTCCCTCTAACTCGTCTTCATCTAGCTGGCCTTCAGGGTCCAAAACAATAAAAGGTGCAGCTTTGGATGCAACAGGAACTTCTTTTCCCTTCTCCTCCATAGAATGACGACGACATGGTTCGTCTTTAAGTATCTCAATGGCAGCTCCTGACTTAACCCTCTTCCTCTTCCTTTTCCCTTTAGTGAATGGAGATCTACGACTCATGCTAGGAAGCTTCACACGCTTCCCTCCCACAACCCCTAGAACTGCATCCAGTGCATCTACAAAAGAGAGATCTACAAAAGAGGGATCATGACCCTCCTGATTAAATCCATTCTGTGTGGCAAAAGCTTCTTCAGCCGCATCTAAAATGGCAAAACATCTATCACAAAAAATAGGATCATCAAATGGATTTTGAGAATCGTAAATATTGGGCTGCATTCCATCTCAAATTCATGATCAGCAGATGCATTTGGTCCATACATTTCATCATCTGCATCTGAAAAACCTAGTGAGAAAGATAAAAAATCAATACATGGCCTCCCCAATGGTTTAGGTACTTTGCGCATACCTATTTTGGCATGGCTAGATTGTGCAGCCTTTTTCTCAACATTTCCATCCTCATCATCAACTTCTTCCTCCGGAGTATGATCAACCATTTGAGTAGGGACATGCACCTCTTCAACTTCATCATCCACCTTATCAGCATATTGAGTTAGGGGCTCTGTCTCTTCTTTGCCACTTAATCCACCATTGTCGCTATGATCAACAACTTGTGTCGGAACATGCTCCTCTGTTATATCTGCCTCTCCATGGCCATTTAACCCATCATCATTATTTTTCTCTTGCTCCTGACACTATTTATTCAATTGAGACAGGCTAGATGCCAATGCCACAGACTCTTCAGCAATGATTGAAATTGTCTGACCCAAATGATCATCAGCAGTAGCGTAATCAGATTGAGAAAGACAGTAATTCGGGTTAGATCGAGAAGCAAAGTAATTTTGTTCGGATTCACCATCATCCGTGGTACCGCAACTCAATACTATGGCCAATTGATCACCAACGGCAACACTTCTCGTCTTCTTCAGCTACAAAAGTATCATTATAATAAAAAAAGGTTAGTCATATTGGCATTACATGCCATGCCTTACCGGCAAGAACTGCTATGTCACATTGGTATGACATCACATGCCTTACCGGTAAGAACTGTTGCGTAATGATGGCATGTTCTGATCTGACTCGAATACAGAATCGTATTTCACAAAATAAGAAAACTCACCACAGTCTTCACACTATTTCTCTCTCTTCTGCTTAACAATTTTATCCTTTTCAGATTCTCCATCACGTACAAGATCTGCAACAGCCTCCTCTTCCTCCATCTCCTCAGCATCATTCTTCTCCTCCCCCTCAACAACATCCTCCTCCTCCTCATCCACCTCAGCAACTGCCTTCCCCTTTTTCTTAGCAGCAATAAATTTTTGAATTTCCAATTTGTAACTCTGCAAATCATTAACATGCATTTGCACTCTGCCCAATTCTTCAAATAGCTGCATTGCAACAAAATATGCAATTAAAAATTATAAAATCTATTCATGCCATTCTCAAACTACCATATGTCAAAAATTAAAAATACATGCAACAAATCACCTTGGGCAGGGGCATGATTGCCAATCTTATTTTGGAGCTAGACATAAGGGGACAGTCAATGGCAGTGGAGGAAGAAGGCACACTAGGATCAACATCATTCTCATTCGCAACAGCTGCCTATTCAATGTATTCCTTAACCAAATGAAGATTGCCTCCAATCTTAACTAAATCTTTGGGCTTACGGACACGCAGTCTTAGCTCTTCATTTACCTTATCTGAAATAACCTTGCACCAATTGTACTTTGTTTCCTTCGACAGCGGGAAAAGATAGGCCAGATACCTGGCATTAACCACATCTGAGATACAAGGCGCAAGAAATACAGCAATCCCATAAAGTATATAGATTTTAGCCCAATCTACATACGCACCCACCTTACCCTACTTAACATGCTTACCCTGCTTAACAACCTTACCCTGTAACAGAAAAGCCTCTATATCCAATATATCAATATGTAATGACCTTTTTAATTTAAGTCCAACCCTTGCCAACAGGTCTTCAACCTTATCCCTCCTCTTTCCCATGAAAAAATCTCCCTTTAAAATGACATCACCTTCCCCCATTGAGATTTCAAAATATTCACGCACAAAAGATGTCGGTACAACCACATTTCTTTTGCGACATTTCCCACGAAGGTCAGTAAGTTCACTTGGAGTCAGGTCATCAACATCAATGTTCAGCATGCACCCAAAACCTGCTTCAACTATACACTTAACTATTTTATCACGGTCATCCATAGCAAACAACTTGCAGTTTATATCTACAATATAGCTCGGCTTGCTAAAACTCCTAAATGAAAACATCTGCAAAAAAAACTAATATTAATGATAAATGGTATCACGCAGCGCTACTATCAAACAACACTGCTAACAAACAACACACATCACGCAGTCCTAATAATGGCAAGGCCTCTTATGTCTTAATGGCAAGCCATTTTTTTTCTTCAAAAATGCCAACGACATCGAGCAAAACGGACGAACAATCAGCCGCCTAAAAAGCATAAAACCTAAACATCAACAAAAAATCAACAAAGAAACCCTAAACTCGTAAAAATGTAAATAAAACAAACTCAAAAGTTTTTAGAAGAGATTAGTCCCTTACCTTCGAAAATGTGTACGACGAGCGAGCGAAATGAGAGGCGAGTACGACGAGCGAGCGAAACATGAGGAAGGAAGAAAGTGAGAGGGAGGGTAAATTAAGCAGGAGGAAAAAGGGGAAGCAAAAAAGGAAAGAGGGAATAGAGAGGGGTGAAATACCAAAATACCCGTGGGTAAATTATGGCCATAAGATAAGATGTGGCGCGCGTGGGCCTCAACAAATGACCCAGATTTTATTCCAAATAGTTTGGACTAGGCCCTTCAGTCTGTGCTCAATCCAGCCCATAGATTTAAGACTTCGTTGCCATTATTGAATGGTTTCCAGGTTGGTTAGATACGTGGATAGACTATCTCGAATCCGTTGATTACGCAAAATACCAAAAATGGGCTATAATATCAATCTATTGATTCTAAGAACATTGGAAAGTGACACATAATAGGAAAAACCCTTATTTTTAATTATCAATATTCAACCAACCAAAATAACAATTCAACTAGAAATCAAACTCCTAATAATAATCTAAAAAGTATAGATAATGACTAAAAAACTATAGATAATGACTAAACTAATATTATTTTTTATCTCCATCATTCTCTCCCGGTTGGAAAAATTCATCTTCGAATTTGGTATCACCAGCGAGATCTTCATACATGCACTGTGCAATACCTTCGAGCGATGCAGTGACACCTGATATCTTCCATCCAAACACAACAAATATTTAGAACTCAGATAAGCATAAGCAATCTCTAGATGAAAGGCCAAGAATTCACGTCTTCGGATAGATCTTTTGGCATCCTTTTGGGCATTCCACAAATTCAGTAGTGGAGAACTTTAAACATATATGAACTTGTCAACTTCGAGAAAATAAATGTGCTCGACCTCCTCAACCTTATAATCATGGTTCATGTGGAGCATGAACTTATTCACCAATTCAGCAACAACAACTCCACAATTATCTCCACTACCAATGGAAATCACATCCATATTATCAACCTCGTCCTCTTCATCAAGGTAGGAGTCCTAAATTGGTTCCATGGCACCAAGGTAGGAGTCATACTCAAACTCGGGGATGTCAAACTTGAACAAGGTGTCCAAATGGGTCGAGGGCAGCCCATGTTCAGCCAACAGCGCCACAGATTATCGATCGTGATCTCATCATCGAAGGAAAGCTGATCGGTTGGTGGTGGTGCATCGTATGGTGGTTGTGGTGCGTTGTCTGGTAGGGTAGCACCCATGGTGCGAAGCAATGTTAGAACCTCGCCTATTGGTTTCGTCAATACGTCGATATGATGCTCGGGTTGATCACAGCTGGCCATCCCCTTGTGTGTGTCCCATTTTGGCGACATCGTACAGGAGCGTACTGCTAGTCACTGATACCAACTGATGCAGGGGAGAAACGTGGATATGTAACTATGAATCTGTTGATTCCTCAGAATACCAGAAACAGAGAATAGTAATGATCCGTTGATTCTAAGAATATCGCAAAGCGACACAGAAATAGGGAAAGACCTTATTTTTATTTATCAATATTCAACCAACCAAAATAACATAAAATTTAACTAGAAATCAAACTTCTAATAATAATCTAAAAACTAAAGATAATGTAAAAAAACTATACATAATAACTAAACTAATATTATTCTTTATCTCCATCATTAGGTATCTAGATTTGTCGATCGCGCCCAAGTTGCGATCACGCCTATACGAGTACTAACGCGATAGGAAGGCCGTAAAGTGGCCCCAAATAGCCTTTCTCAGTTCTTTTCTTACTCAGCTACCAAACTTGTGCTGGTAGAGTCTGGTGGTTCTCTTAATTTGAACTAAGACTTTTTTAAATGAATGTAAGTTTCTTACCATTTAGACAAATTCTACATGTATTCACTTTGTGGACGAACACTCAAATTTATGTCAATCACACGTTTTAATCGCAATACGATCTTGTTAAGTTATCGAAGCAACCTTAGTCATATAACACCAAGTCGTTTGACGTAGATAAGAAGATGAACCTTTTTTCCCCTTAATAGATCCAAATTTATAAGGGTTAGTTTATAAATACACGATATTATTCTAACCCTAGCGTAGATTCACACAACACACCTCAGCGATAATATCTCTCTATGTCAATGTAGGTAATTTGCCAAACCACATATATATTTTGTGTTTTTTATTTTTCTTGCTTATACCATAATTAATTTTGCTGCACATCTATACCTTAAATATGGTTGTTTCCTGATTGGTATCAGAGCTTTCGCAAAACATGTATGATTTTAGTGCGAAGTTTGACCTTGTAAAGTTCGATGGAATAAAGAATTTCAGAATTATGGCAAAAATGTGTCAATGATCTTTAGGTTCAGCAATGGAAGAAAAACGCACACGCAGACAAGAAGTTCGAGAAGATAGATGTTCAAGAGTGGCGTGAGTTGGCACACCCCTTCGTGGTATTTACTCTGGTAGTCCTCCGGGATTCATCTCCCTACTTCATCGTTCCCTTCTCAGAGTTTGTTCTATCTCTGAGATGTCTTGCTCAATTTCCTGCTGCTCCTCTTCATATCTCGATGACCGTGTTCTGGGCATATGCTAAAGAGTGGTTCAGCGCACCCAGACAACAGCTACTAAGCTCAGACGCAACTGTGGCAGATGATAAAGGCATGTATCGTTACAATAATGCGTAAAGACTAGGAAAATTAAATAGCAAGGCACCAGATCTTAAGATAGAGAAATAACAGGGCTTAAATAGCTACTAAAGAAAACTGAAAACGAAAGTTAAACTAGTAACCTAACTGGATCTAACTACTAAATAAAAGTAACTTAATAAAACTAAGATAACAATAAACAAAAAGCTTATCTAGTACGACCGCTCCATTTGATACAGGGCGGGTTTGACACCTGAATCTTGCAGCGAAGATAAGTATGAATAATATCGTATCCACATAGAGCATGCCTAGATTTTGCTAAGTTGGCTAGCTGCCTAGATCTAGGACAAATCTATTTTTGTAGTTTTGATTGGGGTGATGTATGCAATCAGAGACAACTAAAATGTTAGGCAATAAATGAAAAGTTGGGTCGCAAAACCTTTCATGCCACCTTTCTAACTAGGCAACCTTGTGGGCTAACTAAGCTTGTGATGGTCCAAGGTGTTCTAAAGCAGCGATGCTTTATTATCGTTCATCACGCTCGCCAAAGCCGGTTCACACGTTAGGGTTTAGTCATGTTTGTGGCTAGCGGTCTGCTTGTCAGCCCTGGGCTCCTCACCTAGTCGAATCTCATAACCTTTGATCCAACTCTTTACCGTGCACCCTATAGACAACTAGCGCCTACTCCTTCACTCTTGTCCATCGAGCAAGTTCTTCTAGTCAACTAACCATCCCTCTCCATGAACTCTCTTCACTCTCGTCCATCGGGCAAGCTCACTACGACCATCTAGTGAGTACCTTGGTCAACTCATGATGCTATTAGCCAATAAGTCGACACAAGGTCCATCAAACTATAAGCATTAAGTTCCCAGGCTAGAACGTGCACTAAAGATCCTTAGCCTATTCGGTCACCTAGCTAGTAAGAAAAACATAGTGCACCCGACCCAGGGACTCTCTACCCACTATTCATACTCAACATATGAACAGTAACATAAAGAAACCATAAATATCACAAGCAAATACAGAAATAAGGGTTAGAAGTGGAAGTCGCTCGCATCAGCCAAAATTTGCGCAGTTTATGACTCCGCGCGGATCCTTCCTTGTTCGTACAGTTCTTGCTGTGGAGCTCTGTGCAGCAACTGGCCCTTCAACAAAAATTCTGCGAGGTTCAAGTTGTTGCTTTGTCTTTACTCCGTGTAGTCTCTATCAAGTTCGTACGGTCACGAGTCTTTGTCCAGTTGCTTCCAATCCTCGAACAACAGCTTATAGTGTACGCTTCGGGGTTCACGTGCCTCCTTATCTCCTTTTGCCTTGGATCTGTGTCCTTTCTCCCGTACTCCTCCTAAAAACATAAATGACTTAAAGAATGAGTCCATTCAAGGTAACAGGCGTAAAATGGACTAAAAGACTAAAGACTCAAAGATAAACTAACTCATAACTACCTAAAATGATCATAAAATGGCCTACTAAAATGTGCTTATTTTAATTCTTTAGCTTGACTTCTACTCCTTTTAATCACTATCGAGGGTCAGGACATGGTAGAGCCTCCCCGAGCTTGCTTGCATCGCTTTGGCCATTCTTGAAGCTTTTTGACTGCTCTGTCTTGAGGCGAGTGTGGGTCACCACAAAGTTGGTCATTGCCTCCTTATTTTATATCTTAACCTTGACTCCATATTTACGTCCAACTAGAGTTACAACTGTGTTGTCTGTCTTGCAGATCATCATGTTAGCAGGGTACATCCTTATTCCCCACAGTCTATCCCACATTGAAAATAACAAGATATTGATTGGGGATTCCTTGACCTAGACTGCCATTGGGAAAGAGATCCCATGAATTGTCACTGGAATCCCTAGCATGGGAGGTTCTTTCTTCTTCCATAAAATAGAGTCAGGAGCTGCAAGAAGTTTACTGCTCTATTCTGTCTCTTTGAACTGGCAGGGAGTCCGAGTTTTTATCGCAAAATATTCTTCTTCCTTCTCAGACTCGTTAAGAGAAAGTGGTAGAGTTTATTTAATGCCTTTGCACATTTCACCCACTCATGTTTGAGATCCAGGAACACACCTTAATTGACATCGATTGATTTCCACTTCTCCTTTAAGTTGTAGAGTTATTTGTCCTCCCCATGCATCTATAATTGTGTGGGTGGATGCAAAAAAAGGCCTCCCCAGAACAACCTCCTCTCCTTCTTCTTCTGGCATCTTTATCACAAGGAAATCAACCAATATGCTATGTCGTTGACTTCAACAGCTACATCTTTGAGTCGTCCATAAGATTTGACCAACAGCTGCATCCAATGCATTAATCTTGTCGCATAGTCTCCCTCGTACTACTATCCCCATCTGGTTTTGATTAGAGGTCTGGAGTGGAGCGCCATTGTCAGGCACAATAGCCCAATTTCTTGAATCCTTCTTCTTGTAGGAGAATCCAGAGTGATTCTGCCAAGCAAGTCATTTGGGTCTTTGCTGTTTGAGTATCTTTGTGTACGTCCTTGTCCGGCATGGTTAACTTGCTCTGTTGTGGCTTCCTGGGCAGAGCACGCACTTGCGTCGTGGCCTTCTTCTCCACGGTCTTAACATATGGCATTAACACGACCACTTTTTGTGTGGTGGTAATATCCTTTAGCTTCTTCTTAAGTGCTGCTACTTGGGCCTCTAACTGGGCTACTTGGCTGATTTCTTAGTCTGGTTTTGAAGGAGCAGTTGCCCTCTCACTGGAACATGCAGGAATGGAGCTTGCATTGTTCTCTAGGACCCTCATTGCCTCCCGACAAGGCTTTAAGGCAAAAGATTCTCCTGAGGCAGAGTCCAACATCGCCTTGCATGTCATATCTAAGACAAAGTAAAATGTCTACACAAGCTTTGGGGACATACAAGTCCTGGCAAAGGCGGGGAAGTGTCTTCTATATGCCTTCATGGCCTCTAGAGTGAGACGCTTGTAGGATGGCGGGAAAATAGCTTAAGATCCCACCTAAACACCCATAGCAAAAAGTACGAGATAATCTGCCAGCTGCCATAGAGGGCTGAGCTCGCCTGTGGCAATCTTGTCACCAAGTGTGGCGAGGTCCGAGTTATGATTCACCTCCTGATGTTAGTCATCAAAGACTTGGAATATTGGCCCCAAAATAGTAAAGAGTTGTCCTTGATCAGAGTCACGACGAGATAAGGCATCTCTATGATATTGAGACGACCTACATGATACTCAACCTAAAAATCATAACCAATGAGCTTACTAACCCTCTGATGTTGTGGAATAGTGGAGAGACATTGATCCAATAAGAATTTTAGACTATAGTGATCAGTCTGAACAGTAAATGTGTTCCCCAATAAGTAAGGCCGCCAATGACGGGTGGCATGGACCAAGCTAATAAGTTTGTGCTCATGTGCTGCCAGCTTAGCATGTCGTGCATCAATAGACTTGCTGAAGAAAGCCAAAAGACTTGTGCCTTGGTAAAGGATGGCACCGGATCCTGACCTCGAGGCATTGCATTCGACCATAAAGGGTCTAGTGAAATCTGAAAGTAAGAGGACATGAGTTGTGGAGAGGACCTGCTTATGAGCGTTGAACGCTTGTTCTGCCTCCTTAGGTAGTAACTTGGTATGGGGTGCTGCTATTAAACCAAAGTCTTTGATAAACTTGCGATAATAGCCGGCAAGACCTAGATAACCCCGCAAAGTGCAGGCCGCACGAGATGTCGGCCAAGATGTAACCAAATTCATCTTATCAGTGTTCATTGAAACTCTGTTGGTGTTCCGCATCAGATTCAATACCATACAGACATGTTGCAAGTGCTCGGACTACGAAGGGCTGTAAATCAGAATATCATCGAAGAAAAAGAGCACACATCATCGCGAGAGTAGCCGAAGAATATAATTCATGAGAGTCTGGAATGTTGCTGGGGCATTTGTCAATCCGAGAAGCAAGACTAGGAACTCAAAATGCTCGTAATGGGTCTGAAAAGTTATCTTCTTGACGTCTTCCGGATGCATGTAGACTTGATGGTACCTGGAGCGTAAATCTAATTTCGTAAAAAAGCATGATCCATTGAGCTCGTCCAGCAATTCATCCACCAGTGGAATCAGAAACTTATCTAACACAGAAGAGCCAAGGAGCTCCATAATCAACACAGAAGGGCCAAGTTCCATATTGTTTCTTTACGAGCAAAACTAGGAGGACAACTTAGAATTGCTTTCTCGGATGATCCCTTGTTGAAGCATTGCTTCACATTATCTTTCTATTTCATCCTTCTGCAGCTGCGGGCAACAATAAGGTCGAACTACCACATGTGCGGACCCCGGCAGGAGATGAATCCTGTGAGACCTATTGCGGTCTCGTGGTAACCTTGTGGGTTCAGCAAAAAGTCCCTCAAACTTGGAAAGCAGTGTCTCGAGGAGGGTGTTGTCCGGCCCTTGTATGGTATGTAGGCATGGTGCTGAAGAAGCGATCTTGGACCAAGTAATTTGACGACCCTTCCACTACTAGGATATGCGGAGGTCGTCAAGTTCTACAAGATGGGGCCTAGTGCCTGCAGCCATTGGATGCCCAGTACGACATCGAATCCGCCAAGAGGAATCACACGTGACATGACCCCGCTAGCAACCTTATCTCCGTTGGCAACCGCGATTCGTAGACCTGGCCGCAACTCCACGTCTAACTCTGTAAGGGCTGCCACACCTTCGCCGAGAAAATTATGGGTGGACCCGATGTAAACATGGAGCTGCATAGTGTCTCCAGACCGAATCCCCGTGATGGCATGTAGAGAAACCACAGGCGGGTCACCTACGATCATAGCCTCTTCGGCTGTACCCTCTTCCTCTTCGTAATCGTCTAACTCAATGCAAAATGGCAGTTGAAAACGATGCCCCGAACATATTGCTTGTCACAGTTGAAACACAGCCATTGTTCCCTCCTTCCCGCAAATTTTTTTGGGGACAACTGATGAAGGGTTCACCCAGGTTCCGATTGGGTGCTGCCTAGGGCTGCTATCAGAGGTTTTGAACTTGTCAGAGTGGGTACAGATGGCCAACTCCAACCTTGTGCCCGAGGAGCCGTCCTGGCTGGTGCGGCTGTGTAAGCTGTCAGAACTGACCTTCGCTCACAAGCTCTTGCCAAGCTCATGTCGTCTTGCAGGTCAACTAGGTAGAGGAACTCGACATCCTACGGAGCGGATTAGGGAGCCCCGATGTGAACATGTCAACTGCATGATATTCGTCTTGACGGGGACAAGTTTACCCATGTTTCAAGAGGATTTGCTTTTGTGCATTTCCATTCCGCGTGCTTATTTTGTGTTCCTTATCTCTCTAAATTGATGACCTTGTTTTTCGTTTGTTTGTCCTTTTGATGTCCGACAATACTTTTCATAAAATAGTTATCCAAGGGCTTTGTTTCTTCAAACTTTATGAAATTAATGTAGATACTAGTATGAAATCTTCGCGACTAGAAAACAGGTGAAGACCATGCTGGTGCGATTTCTTGTATCTTGTGAAAAATTAGAGATTTCAGTTGATGAACTTTGTTGGTGTCGTTTTAATTTATTGAGGCAGTAGCCTATTGCCTTCGTGCTTCTTCTTGCACAGGAAGAGAATTGATGAGGCAGGCTTCATTTTCGTGTCATTTGGTTTTCAAACCAAATGATACATAGTAGACTTGAAATCAAAAGACACAAATTAGTTAACAATTATGAAAGAGTATGAAAAGAAAGAAATAAGATTGAAAGTGTCTTTTTCATAAAAAAGATGGATGAATTTTGGACTTGACTTTTAGAGTTTTTCTTCATTTATGGTTTTTAGACAAATTTAAACATGTCCATTGGCAAACTATAAACATGAGGCTCTACTTGCCATTCTAATAATCCAAAAATTGTTCTTATATTTTCTTCTCTTCTCATACTCTCCACCATGAGACATTTTTGTTTAGTTCTAGAAGTGATATTCTATTGCTTGTCACTTAGAATATCTATATTTTTTGAGTAATCCTAGAGTTGTATTTGCTAGGACCCTTTGGCAACAAATAGTGGGGACAAATAATACTTTAAGGACAGTGATTAATAATCACGTCTCAAGAACATAAATTCAAAGACATCAATCGAAGTAGTTTAAGCAAGTCAAGTCAATAACATGGTGATCATTTTGGTGATTCTACAATCAACTTTGTAGTACCAAGTTGCCTCGAACATCGGTTATGTCTCGTCGAATTTATCGACAACAAGAACCAGGTTCTATCCGTACTTAACTACGAAAATCTTAAAGTGTTATTTGATTTTAAATGAGGGCCGTTTTTGACTTGATCATTGCTAAATAAATATACACGTTATTTGCAATATATGAAATGGCACCTTATTGTCCCTTTTTTGGCACGATAAAAAGGTACTTAAAATAATCTGGCGTGATGGCTTTAAAGGTTTAAAGGTGTAAAGGTTTGGTGTAGGTGTAATAAATTTTCATTGTAATTACGTGGTATTCATGGTAGTTGAACTTTGTAATTACTGGGAGTGATAAAATATACCAAGGAGTTACGCTCTAACCATGTCGAAGGAATTTGTTCTTATGTGCATCTTTTCGAGGCCACTTCTGGATTGCAGTAATCACACTATTGAGAAAGGAATGGCTTTGAGATGTAACACAGTGTAGACACTTGGCAATTGCTAGATACTCTACAACTAGAGGTGATGAAAATTAAGTGAGTGGATACACTTTTGTGATGCGTAGCGTTGAGGAAATTGCGATTTATATATAGGTTTGGTTAAATTCCCTTATTAGGAAAATGGTACCTTTTTTACGAGGTGCCATGCAATCCAAGTGAACGCATGGAAATATCATAAAATATGTTTTGGTGGAAACGCCAGGTTGCATCAGATGCGGATGCTTTGCCAAGAAAGTAAAATTGACTTGTGCAATTAATTTTATATCTGAATCAGATTACACGTGATAATTGATTTTAGGAAAGATATGACCAAATACTTGATAGGGCATGAAATTATTATTTGATAATTGTTATAGTTTATCATTAAAAATATGTTAATGTGAACTTGAAATTGATAGTATTTCTTTTTTGAAAAGTAGATGTATATTCCACCTTAGAATAGTACAAGGAGCACACGATTGCACAGCAAGCAATCGCAGCAACAAAATCGAAACAAAATACACGCAAACACCTGAGCTCACGCACACCAGCTACGCAACATAATTAATAAACAAGAGTACATCCTGGGAGTTAAAACGAGCAGATAGTCCGGACCAGAAGATCCACTCCGAAAAACACCTCGAAATGCAGAACATCAGCTTCTCAAAACTAAAGCTTTTACCATCGAAGACCACTCGGTTTCTCGCTTTCCAGACACACCACCAGACGGATGCAAACAAAGTGTACCAAGCATGCATGAGGGTTTTGCCGCGAACAAGTCCAGTCCAAAGTTCTGAAAGCTGCAAGGAAGATCTGCACGCACACCATCGAATCTCAATCACATTGGCATAGTGATTCCAGAACCTTGCCACAACAGAACAATGTATAAACAGATGGTCAGATGGCTCGACTTCAAGATTGTAAAGTGGACACATAGAATTACCGCTTCGGAGTAGCCCCACCCGAAGAAGGTTATCCCTAGTAGCCTATTGCCTTCGTGCCTCTTCTTGCACATGAAGAGAAATGATGAGGCATTAGCCTCCTGGATGAGACAATCTTCATTTTCGTGTCATTTGATTTTCAAACCAAATGATACATGCTAAACTTAAAATCAAAAGACACAAATTGGTTAACAATTATGAAAGAATATGAAAAGAAAGAAATAAGAATGAAATTGTCTTTTTCATGAAAAGATGGATGAATTTTGGACATGGTTTTTAGAGTTTCTCTTCATTTATGGATTTTGAGACAAATTTAAACATGTCTATTGGTAAACTATAAATAAGAGGCTCTAAATGCCATTCCAATAATCAAAAAATTGTTCTCATATTTTCAAACTATAAGACATTCTTGTTTAGTTCTAGAGGTGATATTATACTGTGTGCCACTTAGAATGTCTACATTCTTAAGTAATCCTAGATGTGAACTTGTCAGAACCCTTTGGCAACAAATAGTGGGGGCAAATAACACTTTAAGAATAGTGATTAATAATCACGTTTCAAGAATACAAGTTTAAAGACATCCATCGAAGTAGTTCAAATACGATAAGTCAATAACATGGTGATGATTTTGGTGATTCTACAATCAACTTTGGAGTACCAAGTTGCCTCGAGCATCGATTACGTTTTGTCAGATTTATCAACAATAAGAACCAGGTTCTATTCCCACTTAACTACAACAAACTTTACCCTTTAGAACGTGGTAACAAGCTAAATATGTAAGATGTCTTGGTAGGTGGAGGATGCAACAAAGCACTTGAAGCAACTAATGGAACAACTCTTAAAAATAATGGGAAAATTTTGACAGTACATTATGCAAAGAGCATTGTAGGTCCAGGATCTGAATCATCAGGACCTTCACATTCAAGTAGCCTTGCAGCTGCTGCAATTGAGGCTGCAGCATTTGCCCAACAGGTATGGTGTGACGATGTTTCATTTGACACAGTAATCTTTGGTTGAATGATGTTTATGTTTATCACGCCTTTTCCTTTTGGATTATTCATTAGCAAAGTTACGTGTTTAGGACAACTCAGAATTGCTTTCTCGGATGATCCCTTGTTAAAGCATTGCTTCACATTATCGCTCTATCTCATCCTTCTGCAGCTGCGGGTAACAATAAGGTCGAACTACCACATGTGCGGACCCCGGCAGGAGATGAATCCTGTGGGACCTTTTTGTTTCATTTATCTATATTTTTTATTATTTTGTTTCTATGGTTAGTTGACGTAGCGGATATTAGGTGTACAAGTGCTCCTTGGCTTGACTTGGTAGGCAAGAGTGTATGCACATATGTATTCACTCGTAAACTTTCATTTTTACTAGTTGATTTGGGGGATTTAGATACTTTAGTTGATGTGCGTGTACTTTTTTTTATAAGTAAATTATATTACTCTTCAAAGACACAGCCAAAAGTGATTACAGCCAATCCGTATGTCAAGTATAGCACCCAGAGTAATAGACAGACACCTATCAAAGCAAAAACCTGATAAATGTGATCTAAAACAACCTCCAAAAAGTATCCCTAATAGAAACACCATAATATCTTAGACAAGAATATCTCCTAGTTACATCTAAACCCCTGCATTAAGAGTACCGTACGGAGGGTAAGAAAACTTGTCTTGTAAGTTGCCCCTAGAAACCTCCCTAATAGAGTGAACAGTAGCTGGAGTGTCCTCCATCCAAGTCATACCCATAGTAGCAGCCAATCTCAGTGCTGTGTTAGCGCGCTCCAAATCCCGAGCCTCATCCCGCTACCCGCAGTCATCCGTAGTAAACATCGTAGGAGCATCCATAATAGGCTTAGCCGGGGTTTTAATTGTTAATTTATTTACCGGAATCTTTTTAAGCGCGGTCGCTTTACTCTTCGATTTTCTCGTTCTTGAACTAGAACGAGTAGGTGTCTATTGAGTCACCTTTCTTTTGTCCGGTAGCTGCTTCGTTCTCTCCACTGCTTCGTTCCCTCCACTTTGACCGAAATTCCTTGCAAACCCATACCTGAAATTGCAGCAACAAAAGTCAAAGAAGAGCCCTGCACATCAGCATCGAGAGGCACCATCAACCGGAACCGTATCACCAGACTGTACGCCAAGCTCCGCAACTCTAACAGTAGACGACTGCAACAACGAAGAGCCCGATGCAGCTTCTTACTCCAGAGCAATGCCTTCTCAGCCGTGTCAAACGCGATGAGGACAACGTCCCCACCAAGCGCCCTAATTTGGAATCCAATCACACCATAGTTGAAAAGATCATTCCTAATGAATCTGGTCTGACCTGGGTCAATTAAGGTAGCCACCAGACATCGATCGAGCCATTCGGCTTGAAGCTCTACCGGGGGGAAGTATTCACGGTCGTCGAAGATCTGCTCAGAGACCTCTTGTTGACCGACGGGTTCCACCAGTGGCAGGACCAGAACCTTCGAGTAGGTCGCATCGCTTCTGATCCCCTGCTTCCCCAATTGAATTCCAGCCGCGAGCTTAGCAACCCAAGGGAGAGGAGAGCCCTTATTGCCTCTCGAAAACTTTGCCTTGGTAACAAATATATGTTTTGTTAGGGCAGCGGAAGCGTAAACACGGATGTATAAAACACCCATAACAAATAGTACGAGATAGGAAGAATCGAGGACACACGATATTACGTGGTTCGGTCAATTGACCTACTCCACGGAGCCGAGACGATCATCACTATATTATGTGGAGATACATGGTAAACAAGTCATAGGCGAGACGGTGCCTCAAGCCTAACTCTCTCGTGCCTATACTACCATTGTGTTATGCAAAGATCAAATATCATCTAATTACTACCGTCCTATATATAGAGGACAAGCCCAATATATTTCACAATAGGAAATAAAGTTCTATTCTAATTAGGAATGTGGGACAAATCCTAACAATCTCCATCTTGGACTAAATTCTAAAATCAATCGTCTTCTCTAGCTTCAATGCTCATCTTCCACATCAGACCATCTTCACTGTGTGTCTCTTGCTGTAAACTCAATCATCCGCCTCAATCTTGAAAATTCTACCTCAAATAGAATCTTCCACAAGTATCTCAACAACATATACAACTCCAGAAGAACTAACACAACGGGAGAAATATCTTCATGTGCGCAACACGAGAGTTTTTTACATTGGAAAAAATCACTCCAACACCCATAACAATGCCTAAATCTCATAGGCTAGCTTCAATCCCAGAAGCTCCAGCACAACCAATACTCATTCCAGTATGGTGCACTCTCACGGGGCACTCTCAAAATATTTTCCTACCGACATAGAAGACTCCACCTCCACGGAAAATCTCCACCTTCATGTGGACACTGACTGTTGGTGTTACATCACCGAGCGAACACCAATCTCAGTCCAAATAAGAGATGAGGACACTAGCTACAGGCCTTTACATCACCTTCGCGTGAACACCTTCTAGACATCAATCTTGGAATTCTCCACCAGCTACAGGACTTTACATCACCTTGACGTGAACACTTCTATACACCAAGCTCGCTGTTGCTCGTGGGCAACTAGGAGATACACTGCATAACCTGTTAGTAAAAACAAAACTGATATTTATACTAAACCTTTGCCTTCATTGTCAACGAGTAACTGGTCCAAACAATCGTTCAAAGTCTTTACACGATCCATCTCTTGGTCCAACATGATACGGCCACTCCATGACCAATCAACCATGAACCTAAACAGACCTAATCAAAAATCTCATGGAACAAGGGAGTCTCCAGAGAAAGAAGTCGCCTCAAGCTCCTCTAACTTTCTCACACCACTCTCGACTACACACATATTTTCACTGCATGCGTAGGAGATACCATTGGACCCGAGCTCAAAATCTAATAAGATTTGGGTCAAATACCCAACAAGCCTCCACCTTGAATCAAATTCATGACCGATCTTCAACCATGAATCAAACTCAACCTGAACAAATCTTCAATTCAATAGGACCCCAATTTATCCCTTCCTTGGTCAAATTCTTCTCAACTCAAATGAACAAATCAACACGCTCATCGACCCGGCCCAAACGTCATGATCCAAACTAAGACCCAAGATTTTCTGCCCAAAATCAGTCATCTCCAAGGATCAACACGCTTCTTCTCCACCCGGACTCCGTTAATTCGGAGGACTAACGAGTCAATATCTTCTCGAGAAGGCACTCTTATGAAGCCAAATAGGGAATTCCTTTTTGACCTTTTGGTTGCGACGTAAGCATCCACCACCTCACAATGCTTCTTGATGTGCATGTAACCTTAGCATACGTTAGCTGGGGGTCGGACCATAAAATTGTTTAAACGCTAAGTTTGACCACTAAATGATTACTGTGATAAGTGTTGATATGCTGTGACCATGGCCGTTCAAATTTTATGGGGAAACTTGGATGTTTTAGATTTTGAACCCTTTTAATGTGTCAGTTCCAGCTCATTGTTACTAATCCTTGACTTGTGTTTAGCTAGCAACTTTCTAATCAAAGTGTTACAAAAACCTGAGCTTACCTAATACCAACTGATGCCTACTTGTAGTGATCACATGTAGGTAGTGTGGCTGCTAAAATATTCTGACTAGCCAGAATTGTTACACCTAGAACGTTGAGGATAGTAATATCCGTTGCCTTTTAAGCTAGTACTCTGGAAAAATGCTGAATACTGAATGCTGCCCACTAGTCAAGAAAGCCATTTTTCTTGCAGTCATGTTGTTAGGGCATGCACATATCGGTAATGAAAGGAAATGGAAAATTGCAAAAGAAGAATATAGTCAGATAATTATCTGTTGCTTCTTGCTTGTCTTTGGATTCATTTGCAGACAACAATGTGCTGCATGATGGATAATCACTGTTTTTTCCGAAGATTAATGGTTAATAATTATCTGATTAGAAATGTTTATATTCACGGGAAATATATTGGTCTGTTCCCCACCAAAAAAAAAGATATTGGTAATTGGTTGGATTTGTTTCCTTATCCTTTATATGTTACTTGGCTTCTTCTTTCTTTGATTTCAAGGGTGTATTATTTTTCTTTGTCCGGTACAATGCTGTTGGTTGGGCCCAAGGAATATAATCCAGATGACAAACGAACCAATAGTGGACAAGACCAAGGTGTTACTGCAGGAGAGACTATTGTTCAGAATAATAATTCCGCTCCTCAGTCCGGCTTTGTTTGGGATGAAGCTTCTGGTTACTACTATGATGCTGCTTGGGGCTTCTATTATGATGGAACACAGGTCTCCTACTGTTTTTGTTTATTCTTCTTCCGCAAAAACAATTTGGTGCATTTGGTAATCTCTTCTATATACAATAAATGATCACATTCCAGGGTTCTCCATTCTCCACCTTTCTTTATTTTTCTTATCAAGTCTCCACCTTTCTTTTTTTCTTATCAAGTGTCTACCTTTTATATAATCAGTAGGTAATGGCTGGCTATTGTCTAATTGAGAATTAAGGGTGAGCAAAACTATCATCATAATGAATTTCAAACCAAGGAATACCTTTGGGATCTGTATTTTGGTATTCGTTTTTGTTTTGGTCTGGGGGTTTTCCAATAAATTTGGTCTTCCTATAGTCATTTTTTTTGCAGTACCAAAATACCTATTTTTACTTGACCAAAAAAAATACCTATTTTTATAATAACTAATTCCATTATATTTATAGTATTCTCCTAAAACCTAGTGCTCACCACATAACTAATTGTTTTGGTCGGGGGGACCAAAAAGTTTGTTTGGTATCGGTTTGAGGTTTTCCCCTATATTCGGTATTCTTGCATTTGGTTTGATACGGTTCCGAAACACCAAATGCTCACCCGTTAAATAGACAATGAGAATTGTGGCGTTAAATTCTTTATAGCATAGTTTTAGTGCACTCTTGGACAAACTGCTCCATCACTATTATAGTTCCTCATTTTCACCTAGATGTAAAATATGTTATACTCCACCACTTTTAATTGCACCAGCACTGACATTTTTTAGTTTCTTCTGGCTGGACAATCGTGTAAAATTTGTTTGTTATATTCCTAGAACCATCAACCATAGCATAGTTTTAGCGCACTCTTGGAAACCTATTAGTGCACTCTTTTTTTTAAAACCAATTGGTATACGATATACCAATCTATTGTGCTGACTAATCTAATTTCGAGTAGAGTATAACCTTTAAAAAATGACAAAGCTCTTCTAACAAGTATTTAATACTGTTACATATCAAAAAACTCAGATCTGAGACCTAGTTAAACTATAACAATTTTCTTACTAATTGATCTAAATGTTAGTTCCCACTAGTGCACTTTTGTCTACTAGTGGGTTCCTGTTTTTCGTAGCAAATATCTGTATTTGTTTCCTAGCTGGCAGGTACAACTATCACTCTTCATTTGCCGAAACCTTTGTCCTTCTGGCTGTGGGCTAATGGTTTGTTTTTTAAGAAAGTGGGCTAATGGTTAGCCACACCCAATTATGCTCTGATTTACGAAATAAGAACATGGTCTTCAGATAATTTGTTGATGACACTTGCATTTTTTTAAATATTATTTGCTTGTCATCTTTTTCCCAACCTTAATCAAATATTAGTTTTAAGCAATTAGTCTACTGAGCTTATATTAATTAGGTTCCTACCATTTCAGGTTTCTATTACGATGTAAATAGTCGAAAGGTGGTCATCTCCGCCCCTACTGCTACTAATACACTGTCAGTGCTGCATTTGCCTGGTGTTCATCAAAATTCCTTGTTTGTCTTATTATCTTTTCAGCTATCCGGTTCGGTGGGACATTTATTACAATCTCAAAATTTCTACTAACTGGTGAGAATGCTTCTGTTTTTTAACAACCCTCATGTGGTCCTCCACCAACCAGCATTTATTATAACCTTTCTTTGTCGTTTTTTTTTTCAAGTTGGTATAACGTTTGGTTGGTATAGTTTAACTTTTCAAGTACACCTGGGAACCAATATTTTTGGAAAGAATGAGTCAGTATCCTCCCGATGCTTTGTGGGAATCACGATCACGTGACCGGTCGGCGGAATTAAACTAAAGCTAGCAATTCTGACCGAAGAAGCATTCTTGACCTGGTCAATGTCAACTTAATTAGTCATATCTCGAATTTTTTAGAACTTAATTTTTATACCAATATTATTTTTGTTGGAAATTCAACACTGAACTTTCTGTCAATTATTTTTTGAGTTTTGAAACAGTTGTTGGTAACCTCCAGTGGGGATTGGGTCAACTACGTTATATGCGATAAAAGTATGGTAGTTGGTGCCATGCATCACGCAAAATTTTCAATTATGGTGGTCGATATTTAATTTTGGCGGGCCAGTCAAAGCATGGCGGATAAATCAAGTAAAGGAATTTTTTTTATTTTAACAACTTGCAGTTGTTTGACCCAACTTTACTTTATTTCTATATTAAAAACTGATTATTAATTTGTTAGTAATCTAATATCATTTTAATCGAAGATGAACTGAAAAAATTAACTTCGTGAGAGCGAAATTTGATTAAGAGATTACAGTAGGATCGTGGGTTCTCATCAATATTCTAAAGAATATTTTTTTACAAATTATCTCATTGACTTTTATTAGCCTCAAAATTGTTACAAATCTATCACTAATATGCTTTCTAATTTACGTTTGTATATTAGTGAATATCACATTGTCAAGTTCGTGCACGTGGCCCAGATATTTAATTGAAAAAAACGAGAGATTTCTTTTGCGTGAGAAATATGCAAATCGAGTCACTCAGGTGAACGATTTGATAATACACCAAAAAGAAGAGCGAATAATTTCTAAATGCATTTGACACTAATTTTTAAATATTACATATTTACAGAGACGTGGGTGTTAAACCCTTGAGGAATAAGAGATTTTAGTCGCAAAACTCCTTGTAACCCTGTTATATTAAAATCGAGTGGAAAACCCACGTCAACGAAAAAGTCACTATGCTCTCTCACAGGAGTTCGTAATTGAAATGGCACTGTGACGAATAATAACAACTTGTTTAAAGGGCGGCTGAAAGGGATATCTGACAATGATTTTTATTTCTTTTTTAACCTTAATTCTAATAAAATTCTCTCTGTATGAACAATTTTTATGTTGTCACCACTCAATCCAAAACCGTTGGAGATTAGTTTTAGGCAGTGTGTTCTACTGTTTTATTGGTTAGTGGACGCCCCCTCTCGATTACTCATTAAACTTGAAGTTAGGGTTAGGTGTGTAGTCAGCAAGTGTCATGTTACTTCATTATCTTTCTTTTCTTTAAAATGAAATTTGCCATTAAAAAAACTCTAATCAACCGGATTCTAGTCTTTAAGGCTCTGTTTAGATTTTGGAAAAAATAGTTACAAGTCCCTGATATTTGAAAAATTGATAATTTAAGACAAATAAGTATTAGTTAGTCCCTCATAGTTGAAGATCATGTTGGATTTATCGTCACGAGGCCTGAATATGGGCATGGCGGTTGCGGCGAGATGTCAACGAGGCCAGCAGCTCATTGCCGAAGAGAGAAAGAAATGAGCAAGAAGAGAGGAAGGAAAGAGGCAAGAACAAAAGTTCGGACTATTTTATAATTTCAAAATTACCTAACTTGACCATACAATTGTGAGTGAAATAGTTTTGTAAAAATAAAGGGACAAAATAAAGTTTAGTTACCTAGGACTAAAATGACTAAAATTTATAAAACTGACACTCATCCTTTCTAAAGTGATCATTAGGACATAAGAACAATATTATTTTACAAAGATTATCAAATAATAAATGTTTATCTTTTTAGCTACAAAATAATTAAAATTGATTTTTTTTCATTAAATATGCACACACACAAAAATAATTTGTATTTATTACCTTGTAATTATTTGTTATCAATATTTTTTTATAAGTAAATTTTTTTCGTAACTAGTGTTTGAACTCTATTCATTTCATATCCACCCTTCCTATCATTAGAGCAAGTGCTATTTGATCACACTTATTATCTAATAAAAACTCTCAATAATTTATTGACTTAAAAAAAATTTAGAATCGAACTTTTACCCAAAAAATTAATTTTTAAATTAGACTAACATTCTTGTAATTTATTAACAGTTTCCATTGATATGGTTCAAGTTACTCATAAATTAGACTATTTTTCTCTTATAATATTTTTTTCGAATTTGTAAAGTATGTAAAATTATATGTATTTATTAAAAAAATATTTTATACAAAAATAGAGACCAAAATTTAGTACGATATGATTTGAGAAAATATTAGTTATTTGATAAAAGATTTACTAAATTTAATATTGATTCTTCTTGAGACCGAAAATTTTTATCGGATCGATTTTTAATTTCGAGACACTCGGTAACCTTATCTTGTAGCAACAACACGTGTTGACGAATAAGTGTGCCATAACGGGTATGGATTGGGTACGGAATGCCACTATTCCGAACCGTTTGGAATGAAGACACACGGGAACTTTTTTGCAAACGCGCTAAAATACGAAGACCAAAATGAAAAAATCCACAGGCCGGATACAAATGCCATTATCATGGTTTTAAGACCCGGCCCGGAGCTACGACCCGGAATTCCTACAGTTTTCTGGGTCGGCCGGTCGGACCGGTCGGACTAAAAATATTTTTGTTTTTAAATATTTTAAATAATATATATATATATAGGTTAAAATATACTTATTTTCCATACAAAAAAAGTAGACTTAATTTTTTATCTCTCCACTCTATAAATCTACTTTTATTTATTTATTTATTACTTTATAAACTTGTCAAATCAATTTTTTTTCTCGAAAACTACCAAAAAAGTCAATTTTGCACATTTTTGTACTAACCGGGTTCGACCGGTCAGGGTGGACCTCAAAATCGGTCGGTCCGACCAGATTTGGTCCAGTTAATACAGACCCCGGTCAAAAGCCTAAAAATGACCCGGTCTTGTGCCCGTTTCGCAGTCCAACCGGTCGGATCACATTTTTTAAAACCATGACCATTATCACATAACTGCGCATGCCAGTATCACATAACTGCCCATGCCAGTGGGACCTTTTTGCAAAAATGCTAAAATATGGGGGACCAAAATGAAAAAAACTATACATGCCATTATCATCAACGGGACTTGCCGCTGCGGTCCTCCTTCACTCCAAACTGTTCGGAATCAATTCCTTTGCTTCGTACCCAATCCAAACCCGTGCCATAACCAGACGAAAAACAAAGAGCCCGAGCTCAGAAAGCCATACCACTATTTAGACTTCGAATGGGTATAGCAAGCGACATAATTGTTTTTAAGGCTAGAAATGGAGCGGTCAATTTAGAGTTTTAGACGGATATGGACTTTGCTCATATTCACTCGTAGATGTCGACATAGATTTATGACTTCATTGCCATTGTTGGATGGTTTCGAGGTTGGTTAGGTGATGTTGGGAAGCACGTAGATAGATAATTACGAATTCGTTGATTTCGCAGAATATTAAAAATGAGCTGTAATATCGATCCGTTGATTCTAAAAATATTAGAAAGTAACACATAAATAGGAAAAACTCTTATTTTTAATTATCAATATTCTACATAAAATTCAACAAGAAATCAAACCTCTAATAATAATCTAAAATCTACAGATAATGACTAAAATACTATAGATAATGACTAAATAATATTATTCTTGACCTCCATTATTCTCTCTCCGGTTGGAGAAATTCATCATCGAATTTGGTGTCGCCGGCTAGATCTTCTTACATGCACTGTGTAACACCTTCAAGCGATACGGTGACACCTGATATCTTTCATCCCAACATAAAAAATATTTGGAACTCAAATCATAAGTAGTCTCCAGATGAAAGACCAAGAATTCACGTCTTCGGATAGATCTTTTGGCATTCTTGAGGGCACTGCACAGATTCAGCAGTGGAGAACTTTAACGGGGCTATGCAACTGGTTTGTATGTGGGCTTATGAAAGGATCATCCCAACTCGCCCAATTTACCGTGAGCCTCGGGAGCAAGGTGATGATGAGGCACTCGGCTTCAGGTACTCGTACTATTATTTAATACTATTTACAATCGAGTAATGTGTTTTACATTATTATCAAATGCATAATGAAGAATTTTGCAAGTGGACTGGCACTATAGATAGAGGTCAGACCCAAAAAATGACCAACGTGTCCTACTACTGCCGCATGCTAGACGAGTTAAAAATACACGATGTAAGTAACTTTTGTTAATTGACATTAGCAAATTTTACTTATTTAGAAATATTTTAGGAAAAATTTATTTGATGAACTTATTTGGATGCCGTACACTCCTGATATCATTACTAAGTTGCCGCAAGTATGTCATAGGGATCAAGCTTTGTGGTTGGCACGAGTTCCGTTGATATGCTTTCTTCATGTGGAGTGGTATTATCCCGACCGGGTGCTACGACAATTTGGAATGATGGAGCATATTTCGGCAGCACCTGAAAACGATGAGGGGACACACAGTAGTGCAGACCGTCGTAACCAAACTGACCAAAATTGGGAGCAATTTTATAGCAGCCATGTGGCAGTATGGCAGTATCGGTTACGCTTTATCTTTCCAGGAGTGCTTGCACCGCCGCACATCCATTATCATGATGGTTATATGGATTGGTTCAGAAGAAGTACCCGCCGTTTCATTACCCCTTTCGACGCAAGGCTGTACATGACTGTAAGTATTGTTAGACATTATATGCTTTATATATGAACTTGCATATCTAATGTGTAATGATATGAAAAAAAAAGTTGATGGTATATTTTATTTTTCAGGCTGATATTATTGAGCGTATCCGCCATACATCTGACGATCCTCATGTTCGTCAGTTGTCTGAAGTGGCACTAGGACGTGCCGGGGAGCGTAGACGATATCTTGATTTGCCAGACTCTCAACCAACTCTGACACGGGCTCAGATACCATCATACGATATTAGACAGGAAGAGAGGCGAGCCCGAGTGAAAGGCGGTAAGACCATTCTTAGCAGGAGGACACCGTTGCCTGTGATTGAGATGATGCATCATTTAGCAGTGCGACCCATGGAATGGGAAGATTACCATTCCACCCCAGAACATGTGGCAGCCGTTGGGTCCAGCTCGTCGAGCTCTCCTCGTGGATCGCAGGTGCCTGGGCCATCTACCCAAGTTGGGTATCATTCATCGTCGGCCCCATATCAAATTATACTACCTGTCTGGGAGCATCAAATGAGAAACCGGATGCCTCATGCCCAGGTTGCAATGGTCCGTCCACATGTGGATTACTCCGGTCAGCATCAAAACTACTACCAGACTCTGACTCCCTACGGTTCCATGCCTCAGTTTGGTGCTTCGAGTAATCCGTACTTGAACTAGTACCAGACTCCAGTATTAGATGTTCCAGGCATGTCACAGTTCAGTCATCAAGGAGACAGGCCAGAACATTTGGAAACCGTTGTGCAACAGCAGCCTCGTCAGCCCCGCCTACATTTAGATTGTACAGCCAGGCATGCCATCAGACGATCTCCTCTAGGGAGTATAGACAGGCCAGAACATGTGGAAACTGTTGTGCAACATTAGCCTCGTCAGCCCCGCCTACATTTAGATCGTACAGCCAGGCATGCCATCAGACGATGTCCTCAAGGGAGTACTTTAGATGGGCAGGGCCGGCATCGTAGGAAGAACTAGTTTCTGTCCATTGATATTAGACATTATACCAAACATTATGATACGATATCAATGATGGTTTGTGTTCTTTTGTTGTCACGGTTGTAGAATTTGTACACAGATTTCATTCAAATTAAAAACATCTAACAATCATCGTAAATAAAATAATACAATACATGAAAACAACAACTGCAAACCACACAACACTGAAATTTGTGTCCTTACAAAACTATTATTTTCGACGACAACTATTGTTAGAAACCCCTCCAGCTGCACCGCTGATCTGGTCTCTTGAAAACTTGTTTCACATTATCATGATCGACACTAAAATAGATTTCGCTCCGCAAGAAAGAAACAACAATCTGTTAAGAAATTTTGAAAATATGTCAATGGTTATTTTAAACAATCTATTCATTAACGTTAGATAATGGTATGATATGCTTACATCTTTTACTAGCAACACACACCCAACACAGATGGTACGATGTATGTCACGTAAACTACCCTTGATTTTACCACTAGGGTCCTGTAGAAGTTTGAAGAAATTAATTATGTAATAATAAAAAAAATTAAGAAACAATAATACTTTTCGTAAAATACCTGAAAAATTGCTCGAAAACTATCCCCATTGATGTGTTCTTTCTTTTTCACGTACAAAACTATCTTCACGTTAAAAAATTAGCAATAATATTATTTGCCAATTACATTATTCTAATACATATACAATTGTTACCTGTGAAATTGTCACGCTGTCAGAGATTTTTTTAACATCAGCGATAAATATCCCATCTACATCAGCTTCATACATCAAACCTAAAAAATAACATTGTATATTAGATGTCACAGGTTCAAGAGGAACCACATAATGGTCTACGCCTGGGACACAATGATAATATTCTCATTTTATAACAGTTCCAGGATTCTTAGCCTTGCACGCCGCAAATCATTGCGGAAGGCAATTGTATGATTCATCCCAATCCCCCCATAATTGTTGTAATGCCCTCTCTCTTCCCCACCAAGCCTTCTTATATGAGGGCTCGAATCCAATTCGGTCTTGTATTTCAGTTATAATAAACCTAATTAGAATGTCTGGTTATTGCACAATTATATTCATAATTACTTCCGCAATGTGAGCAGAACTGAGTTGTCGATGATCTTTTGAAGGTCGTTCTGCACTACAGGTATGTGGGTAGATGTATTTGACTATTCGCCATGTAGGAAGTATTAATCCCTTTGCAGAGACACGGATCTTCCATTTATACCCTTCTTCAACTCGCGCCACACTTTTATTGAGAATCTTTCGATCTCCCTCTTTGCATCTTCTTTGGTATTCCATATTGTACCCTTCTTCAATTCACCATCACAACTTCCATCCATTTCGGTGTGAGGTCCCCAATATTCATCATAAATAATCATCGATTCTTGTTCACCATGCTCAGTTGCAGCAACTTGATAGTGACCGTCAAACGGTGGTTCTCCATATTGTTCTTCTTCTTCTTCTTCTCCGTATAGTTCTTCTTCTTCTCTGTGTTGTTCTTGTTCTTCTTCTTCTTCTTCTTCGGTATGAAAATTTGTAGTTACATATGGATGTACTTCTGTAGGATCATATTCAAACCAAACTGTTTGGACTTCATAATCATCGACATCAGCATCCCTCATGTAAGGAACAACAACAGGCGTCACTCTTGACGGACCATCTCCATGACTATCCCTTATGGAAGGAAGTAAAAAAGGCGACACTCTTGACGGACCAGCTCCATCATTACTCATTAACTGGTTTTCATGAACATCCAATATTTGGTACTTTTCAACTCCGAGAAAATAAATGTTATTGACCTCCTCAACCTCATAATCACGGTTCATGTTGAGTATGGACTTATTCACCAATTCAGCAACAACAACTCCATTATTTTCTCCACTGTCAATGGAAGTTACATCCCCTTTATCAACCTCATCCTCTTCATCAAGGTAGGAGTCATAAATTGGTTCCAGGGCACCATTGTTGGAGTCATACTCAAATTCAGGGATGTCGAACTTGAACACAGTGTCCAAGCGGGCAGCCCGTGTTCAGCCAGCGATGCCCACGGATTATCGATCGCGACCTCATCGGAGGAGGAAAGTTGATCAGTTAGTAGTGGTGCATCGTGGGTGGTTGTGGTGCATTTCCCGGTAGGGCAGCACTCATGATGTGAAGCAATGTTAGAACCTCGCCCATTTGTTCGGTCAATATGTCGACACGATGCCCGGGTTGATCACGGCTGGATGCCTCCTTGTGTGTGTCCCATTTTGGCGGCGTCGTACAGGAGCGTACTATTGGTCACTGATACCAACAGATGCAGGGAAGCACGTGGATATGTAACTATGAATCTGTTGATTCTGTAAAATACCAGAAACATACTATAGTATTGATCCGTTAATTCTAAGAATATCGTAAAGCGACACAGAAATAGGAAAAACTTTTATTTTTAATTATCAATATTTAACCAACATAAATAACATAAAATTTAACTAAAAATCAAATTCTTAATATTAATCTAAAGACTATAAATAATAACTAAAAAACTATAGATAATGACTAAACTAATATTATTTTTTATCTCCATCATTAGGCCTCTAGATTGGTCGGTCGCGCCCAAGCTGCGACCACGCCGATACACGTACTAACGAAATAGGAAGGCCGAAAAGTTGAAACGAAAATTAAAATACAAAACTACTAAATAAAACAGGGATAAATAGCTACTAAATAAAATTGAAAACGAAAGTTAAAATACTAAACTAACTGGATCTAACTACTAAATAAAAAGTAACGTAATAAAACTAAGATAACAATAAACGAAAAGCTTATCCAGTGTGACCGCTCCCAGCAATGGCGCCATTTGACACGGGGCGAGTTTTTTTTTGGCGAAAACGAACCTTTATTAATAAATAAATAAAAATACAGAAAGAGGATGAGAAAGAGTAGAAAAAAGAAAAAGAAAAATGGAAATAAAACGGGTCCAAGGCCTAAACGAGTAGCTAGAGAAGCAAACTCGTTGCCATACCTAGTGTCTCACCCAAGCAAACCCACAAGTCGGGTGGTCAAGGACAAAACTAATCAGCCAGAACTCATCAAAAGTCCATATCATATTCTGACCAACGTGGATCCTCACTGGTATAGGCACTCCCAGTCTTCTTCCTCGCTTGAAAGCGAGTGTTCTTTGCCGGAGGTAGTCAAAATACTCGACCCCGTCTGACCGATTATTCTTTATCTATTTTGTAATCGAGCCCATGAACTTTAATGAAGCAGGAAGATCATCCGAGTCTGCGAAAATAATAATATTATTACCTGCTTGACCCGGGATATGCGTGGGTTCCTTAGAGGGCAAGGCTGAAGCCTGACCCAATATAGACAGAGTAGAGTCTTGTAATATCGGGGTTCTCCTGCCAAGAAAACCTGACTTCAAACCCTTATGTTTAGAGCCCCTTGCAGAGCTTATTTTACCCTTACCAGCCTTGCCCGAAGTCGAGCCGTCAACATGTGCAACCATCGAGTTTGTCATCACAAGTGGAGAAGGTGGAGTCACGGGAGCTGTAATCAAAGGGCGGGGAGTCTGCTGCCCTGTAGAGGGTGAGTCATTCACTTCCTCAATTTGAATCCCACTCACCACTGGCTAACGTAATTGCTCTAGAACGACTGCCTTGTTCGAGCTACATTGCTCCGAATTCATTATAGGAACAATGGCAGACTTAACCAACTCTGAAGCCCCTGAAGTATCTTTCTCCATGTCTGTCCACCGCGTGGATGGACGCAAAACATTAGCTAAATTCTCTTCTGGAACCATTGCTAATTCCAAAGAAACTCCTTCTCCCATAATGAGGTCCTCATGCTCTTGCATCAAGTTTTCAAGAATAGCAATCATAGCTAAAGAGTTACACATGTCTTTCTTATGCAAAAAGGAACCCTCATCAAGCACGTTAAATTCAGTCCAATGTAAAGGAGATCCCATACCATCGAATGCACTAGGAATCACATCGACAATCCGAAGAGCATCCGCGGAACCCAATGAGTTAATACCAACTTCTTGCTGCACTAGATTTTCCAGAATTGTGACTAAAGCCAAAGAAGAACTCGCCTCCACCTCGGAAAGCTCCACCACCTCATCCAACTCAACGAGAGAGGATGGGGCATTCACATCCGTCTTCTGCCAAACCTTCTCGATGCGTTTGTTCTTCAGGCCTTGGAAAACTTGTTTACCATGGGCAACCTCCCCTCCAGGTTGCAACTTATGGCACGTAGAAGAAACATGCCCAATCACCTTACAGTGCTCGCAAAAGTCTGGCACGTTCTCATACACAACATCTACCATACAACTTCCATCCTCTTGCTTTAAGCAAATGTGATCCCAGCGAGGCTTAGTCAAATCGATATCAACCAAGACACGAACGATAGCCCCATTAACCTTGTTTAAAGCACCAAGATCTACTCGAATAAGAATACCTACCAAAGCAGCCAAGCCAAAAACTATGTCGGGTTCAACATGCTCCATACTCAAACCAATCATCTGAACCCAGACCTTCGCACGAGTGGCATGGACCTTAGTGGGGCAAAAAAAAGGAACCCAATGCTGCAAGTAAAGAGTACCCTGCGGAATATGCCAAACCATCAAGTTCCAGACCATGTCCTGATCCTTTTCGGAAGCAAATTTGATTCCAAAATAACCCAAACCTAGGGGTAACATCTTCACATCTTGTATCGACCAAGCCTTAGCAATCGCACATCGTAACTCATAGGATGAACAAGGCTTGCTTCCTTTGGGCCTCACTAGTTTCCCGATGAGAGACGAGCACCATAATTCACACAATAAGCCGACCGATCCTTGTTCAATTCAAGCACAGGAGAGTTGCCATCAAGATTAGGGCGAATAAACTTACCCGAGTTTATCCAGCCACCAGTACATGGGCGAACCGATTCTGCATATGATCGATATTGAGAGGGTTCGAAGGCCAGTGACCCAGGAGGATCACGAACCATGCAAGTCGAAGTGCCACTAAACGCTGGGCTGAATCCAAACCCGAAGTAACCTGAACCTCCGACGAAGGCATACTCACATCATGAGCTGCATGAGGCACCTGAGGGAGCGGAAGTGGGAGGGGGGGGAGCGGGAGGGGGGTGGGGTGGGGAGCGGGAGGGCGAGGGAGGGGGGCGGGAGTGGGAGGGGGGGGTAAAGGTGTGGGAGAGAGAGGGGGTGGGGGGAGGTGGAGGGGGAGGGCGGGAGCGGGGGGCGGGAGCGGGTTGGGCTCACATTCTGGAGGTTTTAGATCTAGGAGTTTAAGGTTTTAGATCTGAGAGGGGGAGGGCGGGAGCGACACGGGGCGAGTTTGACAACTGAACCTTGCAGTAAAGTTAAGTACGGATAATATCGTATCCACAAGAAACATGCCTAGATTTTGCTGAGTTGGTTTAGCTACATGTATTTTTATAGTTTTAATTGGGGTGGTGTATGCAATCAGAGACAAATAAAATGCAACGCAATAAATGGGAAGTTGTGCTGGAAACCTTCCATGCCACCTTCCTAACAAGGCAATCTTGTTGGCTTGCTAAGCTTTTTTTGAGAACTAAGCTCGTGATGGTCCAGGGTGTTCTAAAATAGCGATGCTTTATTATCGTCCATCACCCTCGCCAAAGTCAGTTCGCGAGTTAGAGTTCAATCCTGGTTTTGGCTCGCAATCTGGTTGTTAGCCCTGGACTCCTCACTTAGTCGGATCTCATAACCTTTGACCGAACTCTTTACCGTGCACCCTATAGATAACTAGCATCTACTCGCTTCACTCTTGTCTATCAGACAAGTTCTTCTACTCAACTAACCATCTCTCTCCAAGAACTCCCTTCACTCTCGTCCATCGGGCAAGGTCACTACGACCATCTAGTGAGTACCTTGGTTAACTCATGACACTATCAACTAATAAGTCGACATATGGTCCATCAAACTAGAAGCATTAAGTCCTCAGACTAGAACATGATCTAAAGATCCTTAGCCTATTCGGTCACCTAGCTAGTCAGGAAAACTTAGTGCACCCTACCCGCAGACTCTCTACTCAGTATTCATACTTAACATATGAACGATAAAATAAAAGAAACCATAAATTTCATAAGCAAATACAGAGATAAGGGTTAGAAGTGGCTTATGCATTCGGAGCTTCCTCGCGCAGCCATCTCCAGCCTTACTCCTGGTCTGCCTATCTATCGATGAGAGAGACCTTTACTATCCTAGGCTTAGTGCCTCCAAAAGCATACTAGGGTAAGGTGGGGGGGGGGGGGGGGGGGTTAAATAGAGTCTTTCCCCCATTTGCCTAAAGAGGAAAATTACAAAGAGGTAAAATAGGAGTCGTTGGAGGGTTTATGGCAGCTGAGCCTGTGTTTGGGCTGCTACCCTAACTAGTACGATAGGCGGGGCGTATCTTCGGGTAACATGATTATCCCTAGGTTAGGAACCCTAGGCAGCGGCTGACATCTCCGCTTCTCTTCGGGCTGTTGTTGCTTGGGTCCCAGTCAGACGAAAAAGCCTGTAAGACTGGGGTCGCATTGGGGGTGGCAGAGGTCGTGCGTGGGTGTTCTCTGACCCGCCCTGTGGCCTCGCTTCGACAGCCATCAAATGATTACTTAGTTCTCTGATTTCTTATCATAAATCACAACCCAGCTTCTCATGGCCCGCAGGATCTGGGCGAGCATGCCCTCGCTGATTTCATCACCAAAATTCGACATGGAGACCAACAACAGCTCTGATACCAAAATGGTATGGCCTGACTTACTCCGCAGGTTGTATCGGTATGCGGTAGGAGTTCGAGGCTTCTTGCCTCGTCGTCCTCGCGCTGTATTGGAACAAGGTAAAAAAATAACTTGTAAAGAGAGACTTCTTATTATTTCTTATCTTGATGAATAAAACCCTATGGAGCGTGGCATTATATAGGCAATATGCTAACAATCAAATAGGAATACTAATGCTAAAAGGGAAATGAATACCAATGCTGAAAGGAAATAGTAACTGAAAACTTCAAGCCCTTAGGCCTAATGAGTTGACCAATAAAGGCATGATTCTCACAATCGACGTTTCTAACATTGTAGTGACTCTCATCAAGGACCACAATATAATGATCCTTGTGATGTATCAGAACCAAAGGCTTATCCAAAGAAGCGGCTGCTGGAGGGACAACTACCATCGCTACATAGGAACTCTTCGAGGGCAATGAGGAACCCTCATGGTACTTAAATTTCATGCTACCTGTAAATAATTATAGTTTCTTAAGCATGTAATTATCCAACATTAGTTGGTGATAAGATGTAAGCTTATATATACATAACCATATGATCGAGATGGAGGTCCTCGATATTGGGCATGCCTATGATATGTTAGCAGAACGCAAGGTTTTGGAGGCTTTCTGCGTGACTTGGCAGCCTGGAACTGCTCCTGTGATAAAGGAAGTTTTTTTGGAGTTGTCCGCTTCTGGGTTGGGTTAAGTGTAATACTGATGGTAGTGCCTTTGGTGCTCCTGGTTTATCTACGTGTTGAGGTATAAAAATAATCTCGGTATTGTTAACATATTTCGAGGTACCCGGTGTGCTCGCAAGGTTATCGGTGACCGATGTGGTCTCAAAGTGACCGGTGGGTAGTGTTGTCTCAAAGAGATCACTTTCGGTTTTGAGTTGGAAAGAGATTATCGATGGTCTCCCCTCAATCAAGTCCGAAGATGGTCTTACTTGGTCGAAACCGGTGATGATAGACGGCTTCCAAGACCAAAGCTCCCGGTTCGGTCTGCTTTCTGCCTACCTGGGTAATACTCCTCGGTAAAATGCTCATAACTTTCTATCCGGATCTCAGATTAAGACGATTCAAGTTTTTTTGGAGAGTTAGGACTGGATCTACAACTTTATAGTTTACAATATTTTTTGATTCGGAGCAGAAGAAGGTCAAAAATATAGTTTAAGGCAGATATTTGCTCTGGCTTCGAAGGTGGGCGCCCCATCCGTGAAGTCCGAGTGGGCACCCCAAAGTTGTCCGAGTGGGTGTCCCATCCTTGAAGTCTGAGTGGGAGCCCTGTCCTTGAAGTTTGAGTTTATGTCCTATCTCCAAAGTCATCTGGCATGTCCGGGTTGTGCCCTCAAAGTGGGATGTTCGGGTTGTGCCGTCGAAGTGGGATGTCCGGACTGTGCCCGAGAAGTGAAATCGATATGTCTGAGTTGGGCACCTTGGCCCTTGAAGCAGATGTCCGAGTGGATGCTGTCCTACTTTAGACTTGGTAGTGGATGTCGTCCGTCCTGCCTTGGACTTGGTAGTGGACGCCATCCCACCTTGGACGTGGTAGTGGACGCCGTCCGTCTAGCACTGGACTTGGTAGTGGATGTCGTCCGTCCCGCCTTGGACTTGGTAGTGGACGCCATCCCATTTTGGACTTGGTAATGGGCACTGTCTCACTTTAAGCTTGGTGGTGGTCGCCGTCCCACTTTGGATTTGGCGGTAGGCATCCTACCGCTTTAAACTTGGTAGTGGGCGCTGTCTCGCTTTAAGCTTGGTAGTGGGCGCCATCCCGCTTGGGACTTAGCACTATGCGTCCTCTCACTTTGGACTTACACTTTGACCTACAAGGCAGGAACTTGGATGTATGGTTTGATCTACAAAGTGGAAGCCCGGTTGATAGGATGACCATGTCCATTCACTTATCATTGTTGAGGCGTGAAAATAATTCTTTGGATTTTTGGGTTCGTGTGGAGCAACTCGGGCTTGGGTATGAAGTGTTGACTGAGTGGGTGCCTCATGTTTGGAACGGGACATCCGGGTGAGCATCTCTAGATGGGTGCCTTGTCCTCGAAGACCGATTGGGTGCCCCATCCTTGAAGTTCGATTGGGTGCCTCGTTCTTGTAAGTCCGGATGGGTTCCTCGTCCTTAAGTCTGATAGGGTGCTTTGGCCCATTAGGTGGGAGCCCGATAGGGCACTTTGGGTTTTTAAAAGGGTGGCCCAAATAAGTGCTTTAAAAGATAATGTGGACGATGACGGGCTTAAAATGAGGTTTTACATAGAAGGTTTGGAAGGACGGTTTAGCTGATTACTATTCCAGTCCGGGTGAATGGAGGCAGCCTAGTGGGGATTTCTCTTAACTTGGAGGCCAAGGTTAGGTCACAAGAGTGCTATATAAAGGGAGCTCGGGCGATAGAGAAGAAGATCACCAACATAACACAACAACTCTTGACATTACTTATCTTATTTCCTTTCCTTTGCGTAGCCCGTAGCTCGTAGCCTAGTGTAGTCTAGCCTTAGTATAAGTTAGACCGACCTTGGGACGACCACTTTGGATCCATCTCAGGTTCTTGTTCTTTTTTCCCCGCAACATTACAGTAGCAGGGCTCTTTCAGAATCATCGCGGCTTTGTACAGGGATGCTTTATGAGACAGTTAGGCATCGGCTATGCTTTCAAGGCCGAACTTGTGGCGGCTTTGCTTGCGGTCGAGATTTCCTTTGATAGAGGCTGGTGCCAGCTGTGGTTGGAAACTGATTCCACTTTTGTTCATCTCTTGTTCGAGTTCTGCCAGGTGGAGGTTCAGTGGCAATTCCGCAATCGCTGGTTGCAGGTGCAAGGCAGGCTAAGCCAGATTACTTTTCAGGTATCACACATTTTAGAGAGGATAATTCTACTGCAGATGCTCTGACTAAATTGTAGGTAGATGGATTTGGGCCTAATATGCTTGACGCTCTTCTGAGACACACCGGGAGTAATATTTCGGGGATGCCTTATTACCAGTTTGTGACGTCACGAGGGCTTTCGGGAGTATGTTTCCTATTTTCTGCTGTTCAGTCTGTAATAGGATTTTACCGCGTCAATGGGTTTTTTTGTGCTCTTTTTCCCTGTCGTTTGGCGGTGACAGGATTTTTTACAGAGGCCTCTGGCTGCAACCGTTCACACTAGGTGTTCGGGTTCTTTTGTTCTGTCCTCCTCGGGGTGGGAAGGTGGATGACATCCCTTGCATGAGATATCTCGAGGCTAGGTCGTTAAGTGCCCATTTTTTGGACTATTATTTGGAATTTGGGCCCCCAGACTGCCAGCTTGTGATTCTAGCTGGGATAGATGGCATGAGACGCTCCCCTGGCCTCTTGGCTTTGGTCGTCGGTCTGATTGTCCGACTTGTAAGATTCAGCGGAGTAGGATTTAGAGTTTGCAGGCTCTCTCTGGGTCCATTGATTTGGGGACCCCACCCCTTTAACTGCCCAGACTTGTGGGATCAGCGAGGACAGGTCGTAGGTTGTTGGCTTCGGCTTGTACTCTTTTTATTTATTTATGTTATTCCTTTTCCGCCTAAAAAAAATGTAAGCTTATATACCTGCATGTAAAATATTTCTCTGACTCATTTAAATAAATAAAAAACATTTATAGGTCAAATAAGTACGAGTTGACTTGCATATTATTTTTACAATAAATGTAGCGTGCGTAGTTTAATGAAATCTTCTGAGCTTCTTCTTGGCAAGTGTTTGAGGCTTTCATCACTCATTAAATAGTTTTCGCCTCATTTTTTTCATTTTTAGGAAAAAAATGTTTTGTACATATTCTGCCACAACCGAGAAAAAAATTGCCAATAGATGTTTTGATCTGATGATACACGACGCTTGTATATTGACAGAGAATTAAGATTCTATTCCTGATAAATGTAATTAGGATGTAAAAAATAAAAAAAAAGGATACGTTTGTTTGCCAGCGTCCCCGGAGATATCACCCAACTTATCCCTGGTGCCTCCGACAAGTCCTAGGGCGATTTCTCTAATAATCCTCAGCGCAGCCGACAAACGATAGCCGTAGAATTTGGCCTATCAAGTTTAAGCTTTGGAAGATGACGCTAGTTTTTGGTTGAGAGAAAGAGGGACGTGGAAGAACGAGCATTTTATGAAGATCTTCTTTTTTTTAATGTTTTGTTTTGCGAAGGGTAAATGTGGAAGTTTGATAAGATATGCCATTATTTGTTTTTTTTATAGGAAATATGCCAGAATTTGTTCGAGCACTAAAGAGTTTTATATTTGAAAAGTCAAGTGCTAATACATATTAGTTTTTTTTCAGCTATCAATTTCTCTATAATTTTTTTAATATTCTACCTTTTTGAAGTATAAGGAAAATGGGGGTGATTTTTTTTTTTAATCTTTAGCTTTTTTTTGTAATTGAGAGATATTTTTTGGTGAAAATAATTTAGGCGGGTTGACCTAAGTGCGGGACTTTAGATGACATTGAGCTTTATTTTTC
The DNA here is from genome assembly GCA_963995505.1 of Hypericum androsaemum. Taxonomy (NCBI): domain Eukaryota; kingdom Viridiplantae; phylum Streptophyta; class Magnoliopsida; order Malpighiales; family Hypericaceae; genus Hypericum; species Hypericum androsaemum. Next base: position 9,323,101 of record OZ023183.1, read on the forward strand.
TTCCAAGCAAATTCTTTTTCATTTCTGCAAGGGATGATAATTGACCCACTGACTCCTGAAAAGCGAAGTAGGATTCGTTGATATCCTACCCACCAAGTATTGTTATAATGGAAGGATTTGATCAACCCAGTTCATCAATTTAAAAAAACCTCAATTACTTTCAATAAGATGCTTCAAACTTGGATATTGAATAACGAGGCTTAAGCCGCTGAGGTCAACCCACATGGGTGGGCTGTTCAAATATAGGATAAGGCGGAGGTTGAGACTCAATAGTCCATGTTCAAACTTGAATATAAATAAAATAGTCCATGTTCAAAGATGGAGCGCGCGTAAAAAATATAATAAAGAAAAAGCCGCAGTCAAATCCATTGTTATGTACTTAATACTGAACCTAATTACCAGTTTAACATAGTTTATAGTTTATAGATTTTAATTTTAAATTCTTTTACTATATTGGTGAAAAGTCATGATAAACCAGATTTTTTTGGGTATCAAGTTGGACTAGTTAATTTATATATTGGTTTGATATGTTTTACTCTGCGTTCATTTATAGGCAGACCTTCCAACTTATAATTCAATTTTGGGTAAATTACCCCTAGTCCCTGGTGTTTGGTCATCCTCCCCCTTGGGTCCCTGCATTTTTTAAAATAATTTTACCGTCCCCCGACTTTAGTTTTAGAAATTCTCGGGTCCCTGACTGACGTCAGCACCCATTTTTTTTTTTGTTAAGGAAAATGACCAAAATACCCTTGAAGATGATACGTTTTTTTTCCTTTTTAAGGGTATTTTGGTCATTTTTATGAAAAAAATGGGTGCTGACGTCAGCCAGGGACCTGAGAGTTTCTAAAACCAAAGTCGGGGGATGATAAAATCATTTTTGAAAATGCAGGGACCCGAGGGGGAAGATGAACAAACACCTGGGACTAGCGGGTAATTTACCCTTCAATTTTTAAGCGCTTCCAACATAGACCTGGCCATTGTTAGAATCTGATTCGTGATTCGATTCATTCTCAATTCGATTCGAAACGGTCACAATTTGATTCGTCCAAAATTCGATTCGAATTTGTCAAGAGACGAATTGAATACGGTTTAAGATTTCTACAATTTGTCAAACCGACAAATTGAATTCGAATTCGAGTATCAAATTTGATTCGAGTCTAATTCGTATAAATTCGATTAAAATTCGTCCATATTATATATATATATATATATATATATATATTAAAAGTAACAAGAAGTATTTATTTTACTATCTAATTATGTCATCAAGTAGAGCAAAAGATACGTAGGTAACTTAATTTGGTACATTAAATGCAACTCCAATCTTTAATTTTTTTCCCAAAAAATGTTCAATACTAAACATAAATTTTGAAATACATCAAAAAAAATGCAAATTTTTTGAAATTTTTTTAAAAATATTATGAAAATTTTGAAAGTTTTCAAAAAATATTGGTAGTTTTTTAATATTTTATTCAATATTAGAATTAACAAAATAATTCAAATTTAATTCGAATTCGATTCGAATTCTAAGAATCATAATTCGTATTCGATTCGACTTTGGACGAATTAAATACGATTTAAGGTTTTCATAAATTCGAATTCAAATCAATTCGATTCGAATTTGATCCAATTCGATTCGTGATCAGGTCTATTCCAACATATGATTCACGAAGCTTAGCCCTTGTCTCCGTGGTGGTTGGTGTTTGCACCACAAACTATGGATCAACAGTTCAAGGCATATTACTTTATCCCCAAAAAAAACATAGGATTCACGAACATTCCATTTGTGAAAAATCTATTGGTTAATTGATTTTTTTGGATTTAGTAGGTTGTGCTTGAAATATAAGCACAGTTATTAGCGCGAGGATTTCCTAAACGGATGTAAATATTACGAGCAACAATAAAAATGTGTTTTAAATTTTAAATTTTTTTGTATTTTCAACGTGATAACAGAACTTCTAGCAACGAAATTCAACTTCTCATTATTTGTATTTCATCAAACGTCCTCCACACCAAAAATAAGAAAGTATTATGGATAAATTCTAAAACAAAAGAAATATGTTATTTTTTAGTATTAGTGGGAAATAAACTGTAAAAGAATGTATTTCTGCATAGCTAACAAGTCTTAATTTTACAGATTTCGTGAATTGTTACAGGCTTCATTTGAATAGCTAAAATTTACCTTTCAAAATAAATAAATTACATTTTTAGGTTATGTAACTATCAAATCATTTTTTAGAGTTGTATACGATTAGTTAATTAATATACGAATTTCATACGTAGTTTTGAGAAAACAATTTTTTACTTAATTTATCAAATTTAATAAATTAAACTTTTTCAAATAGGTATAAAACAAAAAAAACTTATAATCTATTATAAACATATTAATAACGAATATATAGGCTATTAAGTGTAGTATAATGTTACGGTATATAATTAGATGGTACATGAACCTCCAACTATAAATTTGTAAGAATTGTATTCGTACGAGAAAATACAACACCCAAAACTATAAACATGTAAATTTGTATATTATGGTAAAAAAAATTACTTACCAAAAAAAATAGATGGTACATGCCAGAACCCTGGGCCTGGTCAAAATGGTACTTTCGTCCCAGTTTTCACCGATAAATTTTCACAATTGTTTATGGAAGCGTGCACCATGTTTTTTTCTTTAATTATAAAATTAAACTCTTAAGTCGTTTTTTATTTCTAGGACAACAAATCAATTCACTGACCTAATTTTTAAGTGGGTTAATAATGGGATAGAAATTTTGAAATAAGAAAAATATAAATTGAGGTAAAAAAACATTCTTAAAAAAATGCAACAATAAACTCTCTTTAAAGACTTTCCATATACGTGTGTCATATGTCAAAAATTGTTTTTGGAAAGATAGCTGTCAGATATCAATTATCCAACAAGCAGCCTTAAATCTTATAAAAACGGGGTGGAAAAAAGGGAAAAATTGAATTGGCCAATACTTTATAAAAAGTAAGTAGAAAGTCAAGGCATTGACTATCATAGGGACTATTTGTTTTATTTCACTTGTCATTGTCAAAGTTAATCAAAATTCAAATCGAGTAACTTTTTTAAAGATAGAAATTTTTTCTAAAAAATATTTAATATTTATATATTTTTAAATAATAAATACTCAAATTAAATATTTAATAAAATTCGAACAATGTTATTACTATCCGATTATACTAATAAGAGAAGCACATGGTCAAAAGTTATACCCTGATTCAGTGGTTTCCACGCTAATACGAAGCACCTCACCCCAGCCTTCCACTCCCCTTCTTTCCAAATAAAAAAAAAAGCCTTCCTCTCCCCTACCACTCCTTTGTCTCGTAGTCCTCTCGGCCCCTTATAAATACACCCCACGGCCCCCTCTCCTCCCAATTCATTTGAAACAAAACAACTCTCCTCTCCTCCCAATCAATTCTAAAAAAAAAGAAAAAAAAATCTCTCCTCCTCCTCCTCCACATCACACAAATACCAATTCCTAACTAGTTTTTTGGCCCAGTCCAAACCAAAATGGACAAGCTCCCCAAATGTGGTGCCAACTATGTCCCCCTCTCCCCCGTAACCTTCCTTAATAGAGCCGCCAAGGTTTACGCCAACCGAACCTCAATTATTTACGAAGACACCCGCTTCACCTGGGGCCAAACCTACGAACGATGCTGCCGCCTCGCCTCCTATCTCCGCTCTATCAACGTCTCCAAAAACGACGTGGTATGAATCTGAATTAGTGGAACTAACGTTAATTCGGGTTTCCTACTACTCCTTTATTATTTTCTGTTTGGTTCTGACGTTTGCTTGTTGTTGTGCGTGCAGGTGTCTGTCCTGGCCCCGAACGTTCCGGCCATGTTGGAGATGCACTTCGCGGTACCGATGGCGGGGGCGATCCTGAACACGATCAACACGAGGTTGGACGCCAAGAACATCGCGACCATCCTCCGCCACTCGGAGGCTAAGCTCTTCTTCGTCGACTACCAGCTCCTTGACCTCGCCCGGGAGGCGCTCTCCGGCATGGAATCCACCCCACTGGTCGTGCTCATAGACGACGTGGACAAGCCAACCGGAGTAGGCCGCCATGGGCTGGAGTACGAGCAGCTCATCCAGCGAGGGCGCCCTGACTTCGTCCCCGAAGAGCTCGTGGACGAGTGGGACCCGATCGCGCTGAACTACACCTCCGGGACCACCTCCGCCCCGAAGGGCGTCGTGTACAGCCACCGGGGGGCCTACCTGAGCACCCTAAGTTTGATATTGGGCTGGGAGATGGGAAATGAGCCTGTCTACCTTTGGTCCCTACCGATGTTCCACTGCAACGGGTGGACCTTCACGTGGGGGATCGCCGCCCGCGGCGGGACCAACGTCTGCATCAGGAACACGACGGCCGACGAAATGTACCGGAACATTTCCAGGCACCGCGTCACACACATGTGCTGCGCCCCGATCGTGTTCAACATCCTACTCGAGGCCCGGCCCGAAGAGCGCAAACCCATCACGCGCCCGGTCCAGGTGCTCACCGGCGGTGCGCCACCTCCCGAGTCCCTGCTGGCCAAGATGGAGCCTTTAGGGTTCAAGATCACCCACGCGTACGGGCTGACGGAGGCGACCGGACCCGCGCTGGTCTGCGAATGGCAGGCGCAGTGGAATGGGCTCCCTAAGGGCGAGCAGGCCAAGCTCAAGGCCCGCCAGGGGGTGAGCATTTTAACCTTAGCCGACGCGGACGTCAAGAACCTCGCGACCATGGAGAGCGTCCCCCGAGACGGAAAGACCATGGGGGAGATCGTCCTGCGCGGGAGCAGCATCATGAAAGGGTACTACAAGGACCCGGAGACCACCTCCAAGGCTTTTAAAAACGGGTGGTTCGCGACGGGGGACGTAGGGGTGGTCCACCCGGACGGGTACATGGAGATCAAGGACAGGTCCAAGGACGTGATCATATCGGGCGGGGAGAACATCAGCAGCGTGGAGGTCGAGTCGGTGCTCTACAAGCACCCGAGGGTGCTCGAGGCCGCGGTGGTCGCAATGCCGAGCGACAAGTGGGGGGAGAGCCCCTGCGCGTTCGTGGCCATTCGGAAGAACGACAAGGGGAGGCGCGACGACGTCAAGGAGGTAGATATTCTAAGGTTCTGTAGGGCTAATATGCCTCATTTTATGGTCCCCAAGAAGGTCGCCTTCCTCGCCGAGTTGCCCAAGAACTCCACCAACAAAATCCTCAAGGCCCAATTGAGGGACATGGCTAAGGCTTTTGGTACTACTAATGTCGCTACTCAAAAGAAGAAAGTTAGCGGCGGCGCCGGCCCAGTGGGTGATCATGGAGGTTATGGTGACTTTTCCCACTCTCCTGTACTTGCCATGTCTCGTCTTTAGAGGGTTTTTCTTGGATCGGGAGGAGGAAAACGTTAACGTACAAATGGGTTTATTTTTCTGATTTATTTTTTGATTAATTACTTTAATTATCGGATCTTAATCGGAGAATGTATGATGTTTATCAGCATATAATGGTAAAGTTTGCTTCTTTATTTTGTTGCCTTCGTTTACTTTATCATATTGTTTTTTATGGACGTGTTCCGTTATTGCTAGGCTCGCCAAATTTTCGCGTATCTAGGCTTTTGATAATTCTGTTTTAGCTTGAGTTGAATATTTATCGACCATGTCGGATACCAACACATTTTTGTTGGATTAAATTTTCTGGTTGTAATGTGTCGCGCTAAGAGGGAATAGATTGGGAACCGAATGTATTAATATGGGTAGTACCATTCGGAGATAAACAACAACTGTTGATTTAGATGCGCGTGCAGATTGAACGACTTAGAAATTTTACGTGGAGGACCAAAAATAATTTTGATATTATTTGTTTTCATTAATGTTTATGCAAATTATGAGAATTCTCCTTAATCAAGCGTATCATTAATTAGGATTATATTTTCTTATGGTTCTCAATCGTTAGTTTTTATAGGCAAGGTGAGCCACTACTCGCGTCATGATGTATCATTGTTCGTCGCTTATGTACAATTGTTGATCGCATGTGTACCACTACTTTCTGCATATGCATCATTGCATGTTTACCTCTATTCGTGTATCACTACTCGCCGCATGTATACCACTTATGTACAATTACTTGTGTTTCTTATTTAAAATATCAACATATTATCGCATTTTTAAAATTGTTAGTATGCATTCTCTCTATTTTGCGTACAAACCATTTTGTGTTGTCTCGTACTGTTGGGCTGCATCCGGGCCCGGCTAAGAGGGTGACTTGTCTTTGAATCTACCTGAGGCGAAAAATTGGGCATTGTGTTACTGCAATTACTGTCAATTCAATTGATACAGATGGTGGGGCATACAAATTGATATATTCAAATCAATTTAGATCTTTATTTTTCCAATTCCTTTATTTTCCATGGTTGATCATCATAATAGAAGTCCATATTTGATTCCAATTTCAATATCTTTGAATAAGTTACTAGTCAAGGCAATAGTTCAATATCCGTAACCAAATTTAGACGCCAAGTATGACCATTAGAAGTATGCCATTCTACGGCGCCAGATTAGGATGCAAGGTCAAATTGATACATCCATGTGTACCTTAAAAATATCCGATTTGAATCATAATTATTTTAACATGGAAGTGGTATTAATCAAAAACACATGTAAACGTACTACATTTCCTCAGTTTGCACAAACAATTAAATATGTAAATATGTCAATAGAAGTTTCAAACACAAACAGACATGAACGTAAATCCAACATGAACTAGTCCAAAGGTGCTTCAAATGTTTTTCTTCAATTAAAAGCTCATTTTTTATCGTAGAAAACATAATTTTACAGTTTTAAAAAAAATGATTTTTACCAGCGGGAAATAACTTTTATAGCACGAGAAATAAAGCAAATATGAACGATCAATTATCTTTTAAAATTTAATTGCATCAACTTTTCGCTATACTTTTGGTAGTGTCATAGAAAAGAGAGACCACGAGGGATCAATTCACTATCTTTTTTTTAAATCTTTTCAGAGCACTTCAACACTATCATGTCCACGACAAAGAATTTAAGTCAACGGCAGGGTGGATTAAGTGCAGCAGAGATACTAGGCCGCCCCACCAACCCAACCCGATGAACTAGGGTCTTTTTCTGTATTGGTGTCCTAAATGAGCTACCAGATAAAAGTATTCGCAATCTAGTGTATTATCAAGGGATGGATTTGGTCCTATATATTATAAGTATGTATGTACCGTCTTGGAGTTGATTTGAGCCATTAGATGAGTCTAAATAAAAATGAGAGTTGTTCTGACGGATAAAGATGAGGCGAAGGTATTATTGTCTTCTCTCTCCATCTTTTCCATCTTCCTTCTCTATCTTTTTTTCTATCTCTTTCCACGAAAAATCCCCAAATTTTGGAGACTTGGGAGAACCCTAAAAATCACCCTCCCAATTCCCAGGGTTTTTGCCCAATATGGTGTTACTGTAGATGTATAATACCCAAAATGGTGTTACTGCTCAAAAAATTCCCAAAATGGTGTTCCTTTTCCAGGTCGAAAAAAAATTCGACTTGGGGACTTTAGATTGAATTTTTTTTCGACCTGGGATCAAATCGAAAAAAGGTTTCGACTTCTGTGGTCGAACGCTTGTTTTCGGCCTGGTACCCAGGTCGAAAAAAAATTTTAACCTGGGTCCCAGATCGAATAAAAAATTTGATTTTGGTCCTTGGTTGAAATAAATTTCGATTTTGGTCCCAGGTCGAAATATTTTTTCGATTTTGGTCCCAGGTCAAAAAAAATTTTCGATTTTGGCCCCTACTACTTTTATTACCTTTTTCGATTTTGGCCCCTACTACTATTATTTTTGACTTTATTGCCTTTTCTCTCTCACACCTACTACTATTATTATTATTTTTGGTTTATACTATTCTGTATCTCATCTATTAGTCTGAAAATTTTATATTTGAGTTGAATAAAATTTTTAAATTAATCAAAAAATTATATTAATTAACAAACTTAAATCCAAAGGTCCAATTATATCCTAAAATACAATGGTCCAATTATATACAAAATCCAACGGTCCAATTATATCATAAAATACAACGGTCTAATTAAATCAATAAAATTAATTAAAACTATTAACTCCTAATATATAATCAACGGAGACGACAGAGATGAGAACGACCGGCCGAGGGACGACGGAGACAAGGACGGCAGCGAGAACAGCCGACCGAGGGACGACGGAGACGAGGACGGCAGCGAGAACGGCCGGCCGTTTGTTCCCCATCACCGGTTGCTCTCCGCCTCGTCTCTGTCGTCCCTCGGTCGGCCGTTCTCACTGCCGTCCTCATCTCCGTCGTCCCTCGGCCGGCTGTTCTGATCTCCGTCGTCTCCGTTGATTATATATTATGAGTTAATAGTTTTAATTAATGTTATTGATTTAATTGGACCATTGAATTTAGTATATAATTAGACCGTTGTATTTTATGATATAATTGGACCTTTGAATTTTGTATATAATTGGACCGTTGTATTTTAAGATATAATTAGACCGTTGGATTTAAGTTTGTTAATTAATATAATTTTTTGATTAATTTAAAATTTTATTCAACTCAAATATAAAATTTTCTAACTAATAAATGAGATACAGAATAGTATAAACCAAAGATAATAATAATAGTAGTAGGTGTGAGAGAGAAAAGGTAATAAAGTCGAAAATAATAGTAGTAGGGGCCAAAATCGAAAAAATATTTCGACCTAGGACCAAAATCGAACAAACATTTCGATCTGGGACCAAAATCGAAATTTGTTTCAACAGGGACCAAAATTGAATTTTTTATTCGATCTGGGACCCAGGTCAAAATTTTTTTTCGACCTGGATACCAGGCCGAAAACAAGCGTTCGACCACGGAAGTCGAAACCTTTTTTTCGATTTGATCCCAGGTCGAAAAAAAATCCTATCTAAGGTCCCTAGGTCGAATTTTTTTTTCGACCTGGAAAAGGAACACCATTTTGGGAATTTTTCGAGCAGTAACACCATTTTGGGTATTATACATCTACAGTAACATCATATTGGGCAAAAACCCCAATTCCCACCTAGAGAAGAGAGGATGGCGACGACCGAGTATACCGACGGCAACTAACAGCAAGGGCGCGAGCGGACGAGGTGGACAACCGGCAAGGACGAGTATAATAAGGACGACGAAGACTTCGTGGACCTCAACGAAGACGATGGGGATGACGGGCTCTGGCGAAGAGGACGAGGTCGGTAGGCTCTAGCGATGGCGATGAGGGCGACAGTGACGAGCGGCGACGAGGCCGAGGTTCATGGTGGGCTGTCGGGTCAATTTGTGGGTTCATGGTGGGTTCACAGCGGGCTCCTTCTTGTTCTTTCCTGGGTTCTTGGCTTGGTGGTGGTCGGGGGTGGAAGGACGTTGTCCAGATCTAAGGATGTATTTGTTCCTAGCTAGAGTCGACCGTGTGGGTTAATGTTCTGTTGGACGATAAACGAAGCGGAATTCAGAAGCTCGGATTTTATTGGTATAGATGAGATTGGTCTGGAAAGCTTCTTTTACAATGATTAAAATGAATTCATTATTGAGAATGGTTACTTGTGTACGTAAGTTGTGCTATGTAAATTGTCTTGCCGTGAATTAAAATAGAGATAATTACTTAGAGGATCTCAGGGTATAGTCAAATAGAATTTGAGGACCTTGTAATTTTTCTACTAATTGCTGAGCCTCTGTAGTTTGGTTATTATTATACTTTCGGGTCCCTGAATGATGTCATTAATCAATTTTTTCTTATTTTATATTTGAAATGACAGATATGCCCTTGTTCCGGTCAACTAAAATCGCCGGCCATTTTTCCGGCCACTTTCTTTCCCGGAGCACCGCTTCCGTCCGTTCCGATATTCGTATGGTCCCAAGGGCGGCGTCTTCTTCTTCTTCTTCTTCTTTGAGCTCAAGCGATGATCATAGCCGGAACCTAATTCCGCCAAGCCGCTCCCGGAACCTAACTCCCCGAAACCTAATTATCGTGTAGATCCCGTGTAATCCGCCGCCTGCAACATCATAGCCAGCTGCGGCTTCAGCACAAGTGGCCGGACTCCATCAATCCCCGAGAACCTTCTGCCCTCCTAGCCTCAACCGTACCTCCCCTTCGGCTCCCTCACGCAAAATCTTAAACCCTAACCCCAACACCACCACTCTCCACCACCTTCGCCTCCTTGGGGCACTCCCGCAGCCCGCTGGCCTTCCAGCTGCGGTGGGTATAGAGAAGTCGTCGATCCCGGTGGTCAGCCAAAGTAATTAATTTTTTTTATTTTTTCCAAGGGTATTTGAGTCATTTACTTGAGCCAGGAACCGAAAGTATAATAATAACTAAACTACAGGGGCTCAGTAATTAGTAGGAAGACTACAGAGTCCTCAGAGTCTATTTGACTATACCCTGGGGTCTTGTACATAATTCTCTCATTAAAATATGGTATGCGTGTAATGTGGTTGTGTAATTTGGCTGCCTACTTGGTGTGAAATGGTTTTGGTATTTGGTGATGTAGTTGTATGATTTCATGGTGTATTGATAACTTATTATTTTGGGAAATTTATGCGAAAAGATGAGTGATGGCTTTATGTGAAGCAGGAGTGATCTGGTTGATTATGTTTATTGGAATTGTGGTGCATATTAGAATTGTGGAACCCGGGATTTTATTGGTTCAGATGAGATTGGCCCGAGATTTTATTGATCACCCTTATACGAGTCATATTTAACACACAGAGATTGATAGAGAGAGGAGTTGACGTTAATGACAGATAAATTAATCGAAGATATATTGAAATGGTATGACCCGTTATGTCAAATATTATACTCGGTTACGTCAAATGATACAATAGTTTGTACAGTTACGATACAATAATTTATCATGTTAAGATGCAATGGTTTGTACAGTTACGATACAATAGTTTATCATGTGAAAATGCAATAGTTTGTACAGTTACGATACAATGGTTTATCATGTTACGATGCAATGGTTTGCATAGTTATGATATAATAGTTTATCATGTTACGATGCAATAGTTTGCACAGTTACGATATAATGATTTATCATATTATGTTAAATAATTAATTAAATTATATATCAAATGGTATGCCCGGTTATATTAAATTGTATGCCCAATTATATTGACTGATATGTCCGATTATTAAATTATATATCAAATGGTATGCCCAGTTATATCAAATAGTATGCCCGATTATATCAAATGATATGTCCGATTATATCAAATAGTATGTACTGTTATTTAATATACTTATAATAAGAAAGTTAAATAATTAATTAAATTATATATCAAATGTTATACCCATTTATATTAAATGGTATGTCCGCTTATATCAAACGGTATGCCTGATTATATCAAATGGTAAGTCCAATTATTTAAAATACTTATAATAAGGAAGTTACATAATATTTCTATTAAACATTGAATTTTAAGCTAAAAAGAAAAACTCCCCACAAGTTTTTCAAAAAAAAAAAGACCCCCCATGACGCGTGCGTCCCCTTTTCTATTTTTCCCTGTAATTAATACTTATTTATCATATTGCCCCTGAGCCTTTGTAACCAGGACTATCCTGGATATCTTTCTCCAGGACTAAATTCAGTCCCATTATCAAAACCGGTTAAAGAAAGTATTTTATGGTAAACAAGCATAGGCAAGGGATACCATTTTCTGCTAGAAAATGGGCTTTGGGAATTATTTTCGGTTACTGCAATAACTCAACAGTGTCTCGAACGTTGTGAACCTTTGAAGCATGATGATTTGCTTCATGATTTAGAGGATCATGTTCAAATTGTTGAAGTCAGTGATGAATCAATTTATGACTCCTACCCTAACAAGAAAGACAAGGTTGATGAACGTGAGTTACTTATGATTCTACGAATCCTAGGTGTTGAACACGAGGACATCCACCACTCCATTGATGTCATTCCCAAGAATTAATTCCAGATACTTTGTTGGATTTTACTCATATTCCAACTACACATTCTTATAATGAAGATGTTGAAGATGTGAAGTTAGTGAACGAGCCTATTCTTTTCATATGCGAGGTTATGAGGTGGACAACACTGATTTCCTCATAATTGAACATTTTGACTATATTTGTTGTTCAAATTTAGTTAATATTTGGAATGACCTGAAATTGTTTGAGAAGAATGTTGTTTGGAGGATCTTCTCAATCAAGTATGTAGTATTTTTGGTCTCCAAATATCTGTATTGTTGGAACAAAAGGTGCCAAGTGCAATCCCAAAGTTTGAGTAAAGACAAGGCCAAATTCGAGGATGAATTTTCTCCAACCCAGAGGGTATGATGCAGCGCACGACATGGTTCATCGTACACGATGGATTCATGTACTGGGGTCCAAGTGATAGAGTCATGCACAGGAGAAGACGAAGAAATCGACTTGAGGACAAGTCTTTTCCAATTGGGAGAGAATGGTACAAAACTCTAGAGGTCAAAATTCTTTAAATTTAAAAATCTAGAAGTTAGATTCTAAGGGTCATTTTCCAAAAAGATATCATTGGAAAAGTCTGGATGTCTAATTTTCAATGAATCAGACGGTTTGTAATTTGGAGTTGTTTAGAAAAAGTTATAGTTGTTTTCATGCAGAGGGTATGATGCAGTGCATGACATGGTTCGTCATAAGGGATATATTCATGTACAGGGGTCCATGCACAGAAGAAGACGAAGAAATCGACTCGAGGACAAGTCTTTTCCAACCGGAAGAGTGATACAGAACTCTAGAGGTCAAAATTCTTTAAGTTAGAATTCTAGAATTTTGATTCTAAGAGTCACTTTTCAAATATGATTTCATTAAAAATGTATGGATATCTGGTTTCTAATGAATTAAACGGTTTATAATTTGAACCATATTCGGAAAAAGGCTATGTTTTCCATTTGAAAAAAGGGCCATAGTTTACAGAGTGTGCAAACATCCAAACCAATGTTTCCTTCGGGCAAACATGGCCACGACTAAAACTATTGACAGATAAGCTTAATAACCCTAAGAATCCTTGCAAAATCCATGGGGCAAGAATGAAAGAACAACACCTAGAAATGAAGCAACACTTACAATGATTATTATAATTCTCTTGACATGTTTTAGCTCCTTTTCGTGATTGGATTCAGTTGCAACAACTATTGAAGCATCCAGAGAAAATTGTTGGCGTATGCCTGATACGGAATTCTAGAGGTCAAAATTATTTAAGTTAAAATTCTCAAAGTCAAATTTTAAGGGTCACTTTACAGTGACATTTTGGGACCATGTATTCATTAAATATGGTCAATAAAATATCATTGAAAAAGTCTGGACATCTTCTAATACATTAAACAGTTCGTAATTTGGAAGTTTTGCAACTTTAAGCAAAAAGAGCGAGCCATTGAAGACTTCCCGGATAAATTTGAACACCTTATAGTGAGGTGTTAAGTTGAGGAGTCAAAGCCATATTGGATTATCGTGATGAAGAAGAAGATAATTTCATTAAAGAAGAGGGTCTAAAATATGACGAGGTGGACGAAGACGAAGAAGAAGATTGGCGCGACCCGATATTTTTCACACAAGGTGTACTTCCGATGAAAAGGTGTATGCAATATTAATATTGATGAAGGAAGCTGCGAAAATATGGTGTCTACAAAAATGGTGGAAGAGCTAAATTTGACAACTGAGATTATTTATGATGATCATGAAAATAATTATCCTTTTGAAGAAAATAAAATGATGATTATTTTGGAACCTTCAGATAGGGAGAGAAATATTAAACTCTCTAAATCACAGTTTGATACACCTTTGGAGAAATCTTAGGATGCTTACGATCTTGTGATGATTGACGAAAATGTGGGGACAAAAGAGATTCAAACCATAATGCCGCTGATTCTTTAAGAATTTCAAAAAGTTGTTCCAAGTGAAATTCAACCCATGAGGGGTGTTCAACATACCATTGATTTTGTTCCTAGCATCAATTCAAAATAAATCTTTGGATGTGATTCTTATTTCAGCTATTTGCCGGAGATGTGCCGAAGTCAACATCAAGAAAAAGAAAATGGATAAGCATCACAAGCCATCAACTTCTAGAGAAGGGGATTTAGTTTGGATTCATCTTTGTAAGGAGTGCATTACTAGAGGACGTCATGGTAAACTTAAATCACAAACAAATGATTTAGAGAACTCGAGGATGAGTTCAAAGGGAGTAGAAGCGAATGATCCAGAATGGTCTAAGAGGAAGTCCAACTTTGAATGTCAACAACAATTGACAATGAATCAGAAAATGAGCCATTTATGCTTGGAAATCTTTAAGTGTCTAGTTTCATAATCATAAAATGGTTTGTCATTTAGAGTTCTCTAGAAGAAGTTATGACCATTTTTCCACAATGGAAGTTAATATCAGAAGACAGATTTTATGAGTCACTTTACAAAGATATTTCAAAACTATTTCTTCATTAAATATGGTTAACAAGATATCATTGGAAAGGCTTGGATGTCTAGTTTCTAATGAATCAAACTGTTTGTAATTTAGAGTTGTGTAGTAAAAGTTATGAGCCATTTTGTAAGATGTGTTTAGAAACCCGAGAAGAGTTATTATGAAGTTAAAATATCATGTGTCTGAGGCCTATATAAAGCAACCTTTGTAAGGATGTAAGATCATATTGGAAAATAAAGAAAAGAGTATCTTATGAGTCTATTGACTTATTTTAGAAGATAGTTTTTTTCTAGTTATCCTCTTAGCCTTTAGGTGGATTCTTTTATGTGACGATTGCTCGAAACTTCTTGGTAGATTCCTTCTAGTGTAGAGTGTCTTCCCGATCTCTTTGGTGGATTTCATCAAGTAAATGGCCCTATCTGAGTGTGCTCTTGTGTCCCCACCTCCCGCCTCCAATTTACCGATAATCAAATTGGTATTAGAGCTACGGTTCGTGATGGTCCCCCACATTAAAGGATTAGCCCCGAGGAATCCCCTAGGCGTGAGGGCAGTCATCGCAAAACCGAGTTGGATGATTTGAGGAGACAAGTGCAATGACTGCAGCAGTGTCTTCAATGTTATAAACCCTTGGAAGATGGTGATTTGAGACATGATTTAGAGGATGGTGATCAAATTGATGAAGATATAGAGAATCCTTTCTATCGTTGCCGCAATCCGAGATCACATGGTCCACGTGATCGTAGATCTCAACAATAATTCAATGCCAACTTTGATATTCCAGAGTTTGAAGGAAGAATGCACTCCAAGGAGTTCATGGATTGGTTGTATTCTGTGGAAAGAATTTTTGAATATTATAAGACTTATAAAGATCGCAAGGTGAAAAATATGCATCGATCTGGTGGAAAAATCTAAAGAAGTAGTGTGCTAGGAAAGAATCAAATCGGGATGTGGGAGAAAATGAAGAAGGTGCTCAAGAGAAAGTTTTAGCAGATTTACCAGCAAGATAATTCTTTGAAGTTTTACAACTTTAAGAAAAAAGAGGATGCCATTTATGACTTCCCAGATGAATTTGAGCATCTTATAATGAGGTGTGAAGTTGAGGAGCCAAAGTCATATTGGACTTACCATGATGAGGAAGAATATAATTTTATTAAAGAGGGGAACCCAAAATATGACGAGGTGGATGAAGACTAAGAAGAAGATTGGCTACGATCCGATATTTTTTAAATAAGGTGCACTTCCGATGAAAAGGTATGCAATATTAATATTGATGGAGGAAGTTGCAAAAATATGGTGTCTAAAAAAATGGTGGAAGAACTAAATTTCACAACTGGGGTTATTTATGATGATCGTGAAAATACTTGTCCTTTTGAAGAAAGTGAAATGATGATTATTTTGGAACCTTCAGATAGGGAGAGAAATATTGTACTCTCTAATTCTCAATTTGATACAATTTGGAGGAATGTAAGGATGCTTACGATCTTATGATGATGGAGGAAAACGAGGGGAGCGAAAGAGATTCAAACCATAATGTCGCCCATTCTTCAAAAATTTCAAGATGTTGTTCCAAGTAAAATTCTCCCAGATCTTCAACCCATGAGAGGCGTTCAACATACCCTTGATTTTGTTCCCATGGAATCAATTCAAAATAAATCTTTGGATGAGACTCTTATTTCAACTATTTGCCTGAGAAATGCCGAAGGCAAAGTCAAGAAAAAAAAGGATAAGCATCGCAAGCCACCAACTTTTACAAAAGGGGATTTGGTTTGGATTCGGTTTGGATTCATATTTGTAAGGAGTGCATTGCTAAAGGATGTCGTGGTAAACTTAAATCACAAGAAAATGATGTACAGATTTTGAGGACGAGTTCCAACGCAGCGGAAGCGATGATCCAGAATGGTCCAGCAGGAAGTTTGACTTTGAACATCAACAACAATTGACAATGAATCAAAAAATGAGCCATTTATGGTTGGAAAGCTCTAAGTGTCTAGTTGAATCAATCGGTTTGTTATTTGGAGTTCTCTAAAAGAAATTATAAAAAAATTTCACAAGTTGGCAGAATTCTAGAAGATAGATTCTAAAGGTCAATTTACAGTGATATTTGACAACCTTTTTGTCATTAAATATGGTCAATAAGATATCATTGGAAAGGCATGGATGTCTAGTTTCCAATGAATAAAATGGTTTGTAATTTGGAGTTGTATAGTAAAAGTTATGAGTCATTTCGTAAGATGTGTTCAAAAATTGAGAAGACTTATTATGAAGTTAAAATGTCATGTATATAAAGCAACCTTTGGAAGGATGTAAGATCATACTGGATCTTAGTGTGCTCTTCTATTCCCTCATCTCGTCCCTACTTTACCAGTATAAAATTGATATCAGAGCTACTATTCATGATGACCCCCATGTCTAAGGTTCAGCCCCAATGAATCCCCAAGGCGTGAGCACAATTATCGCAATACCGAGTTGGATGATTTAAGGAGACAAGTGCAACAACTCCAACAGTGTCTTGAATGTTGCAAAACTTTGGAACATGATGATTTGCTTCATGATTTTTAGGATGGTGATCAAATTGATGAAGAGATAGAGAATCCTTTCTATCGCAGCCGCAATCTGAGATCACATGGTCCACGTGATCGTAAATCTCAACAATATTTCAATACCAAGTTTGATACTCCAGAGTTCGAAGGAAGAATGCACCCTGAAGAGTTCATGGATTGGTTGTATTCCATTGAATGAATTTTTGATTATTATAAGACTTTTGAAGACAGCAAGGTAAAGCTGGTAGCCAACAAGTTCACAAAATATGCATCGATATGTAGGAAAATCTAAAGAAGTTGCGTGCTCATAAAGGAATGAATTGAATTGGGACATGGGAGACAATGAAGAAGGTGCTCAACATAAAGTTCTCGCACGTAAGCTGGTTAATTACCAACAAGATAATTCTTTGAAGTTTCACAACTTTAAGCAAAAAGAGGGAGCCATAGAAGACTTCCAGAATGAATTTAAACACCTTATAATGAGGTGTGAAGTTGAGGAGGCAAAGCCATATTGCACTTACCATGATGAAGAAGAAGATAATTTCCTTAAAGAGGGGGATCCAAAATATGATGAGGTGCACGAAGACGAAGAAGAAGATCCATTACAACCCAATATTTTTCACACAATGTGCACTTCCGATGAAAAAGTATGCAATATTAATATTGATGGAGGAAGTTGCAAAAATATGGTGTCTACAAAAAATGATGGAAGTGCTAAATTTCACAACTCAGGTTATTTATGATGATCCTTAAAATATGTCCTTTTGAAGAAAATAAAATGATGATTATTTTGGTACCTTCAGATAGGGAGAGAAATATTGTACTCTCTAAATCTTTGTTTGATACAACTTTGGAGGAATCTAAAGATGCTTATGATCTTAGGATGATGGAGGAAAACACGATGGAAAAAAAGATTCAAACCATAATGTCACACATTCTTCAAGAAGTTCAAGATGTTGTTCCAAGTGAAAATTTTCAAGATCTTCAACCCATTAGGGGCGTTCAATATACTATTGATGTTGTTCCCGCTGCATCAATTTAAAATAAATCTTTGGATGTGACTCTTATTTTAACTATTTTTCGGTGAATTGCCAAAGCCAAAGTCAAGTAAAATAAAATGTATAAGCATCACAAGCCATCAAATTTTACAGAAGGGGATTTGGTTTGGATTCATCTTTGTAAGGAGTGCATTGCTAGAGGAAATTGTGGTAAACTTAAATCAAAAGAAAATGACGTAGAGAACTCGAGGATGAGTTCCAACACAACAGAAGTGAATGATCCAGAATGGTCCAATAGGAAGTCCAACTTTGAATGTCAACAACAATTGACAATGAATCCGTAAATGATCCATTTATGGTTGGAAAGTGCAAAGTGTCTACTTTCATACGCATCAAAAGATTTGTCATTTGGAGTTCTCTAGAAGAAGTTATAACTATTTTTCCACAAAGGGACATAATTCTAGAAGATAGATTCTAAGGGTCACTTTACAGAGACATTTTAGAATCTTTTATTAATTAAATATGGAAAAAATATATTATTGAAAAGGCTTGAATGTTTAGTATCCGATGAATAAAATGGTTTATAAATTGGAGTTGTGTAGTGCAAGTTATGAATCAGTTTATAAGATGTGTTCAGAAATTTGAGAAGAGTTATTATGAAGTTAACAAGTCATGTATCTTAGGTCTATATAAAGCAACCGTTATAGGATGTAAGATCATATTGAAAATAAATAAAATAGTTTCTTATGAGTCAAAATAAGATATCACTGGATGTCTAGTTTCCAATGAATCAAATGGTTTGTGATTTGGAGTTGTTTAGGAAAAGTTAATAGTTTTTTCGTAAGATTTGTCTAGAAAATGCGAGAAGATTTAATGTGAATTTAAAAGGTCATTGTTTCCTTTCCCTATAAATAGCATCCTTTGTAAGGATGTAAGGCATAATTGAGTTGAAAATAAAAGAAAGAGTTATTTTATAAGTCTCTTGACCTAGATGATGAATTTCTTCTAGTTATTCTCTTAGCTTTTGGGTAGAATCCTTAAGGTAACGAGTTGCTCAAAACTCCTTGGTGGATTCCATTGAGTGAAGAGTGTTGGCCAATTTCTTTAGTGGAAACATTGAGTGAAGATTCGTGAAGAGTGGATTTTTTGGTCCACCTTGCAATAAAGAGAGTACGGGTATAATGTCGAACCACAGAGAGCGGGTTCAAGACATCCCGAGCGAAATGTAAATTAGATTAGGTTGGAAAGTATTTTATGAATTAAGTTGGGTGAAGCAAGCAGAGATAAGACAAAGTTGAAAGGGTGTAAAGTCAAATTAAAGGAAATTGGGCTAGGTGCCCTTCGCATATCCATACGTGCTTGGTTTCTCTTGAGCTTTTATGTCCGTGGTGGGTCTAGGTGTACCATGGCATGACGCTTCACGGCTAAGTACTTCACGCCACAAAGAAGGTACTAGGAGGTCTTGGCGAGAATGTCACTCACACTTAATGTTGGTAAGTTATCAACCTTACCTAGGTGTCGAGACTACCACAACTATCCACCCTAAACCTCACTCATTAATGCTCCACCCTAGGGCCAACTACACACTACCATTCTGGGCAAAGTCCATTTTCACGGCTATGTCTGTCGGATAAATGTGTAGTCTAACGATTAGGCTTTTCCACGCTCTCCTTCATGGCTAAGTACTTTGGGTCATGCTACAATCGATTGGGAAGGACTCTAGGTCATTACTAACGCTCTCACCATTAAGTTACAATGAAGGTCCATTACTCAATGCATTATGTCCACTAACCGCAACACACTCTAAAGATAAGTCCATTCAAAACCAAGCATTTTGGGGGTGCTAAGGCACCCGACCCAAAAGAGAACTACTCACACATAGTCATTTAAACAAAACAACTTTTCATTCAAAGGAACAATATCACAAAAGCAGTAAAGAGAAGGGAAAGAGAGTGCTCAATCGTAGTGGAGAGCCGCTCGATCCAAACCCATCATCCACCTCTTCCTCCTCGAGCTCCTTCTTCAACAACTAAAACCCTAATTTTAAGTTCTCAATGTCAAAGCTTACAACTTGATGGGTTGAGGGGGGTATTTATAGAGAAGTCTCCCCCTCAACCCTAAAATGAGATAAGATGTCCGAAATGCCATCAAAATATCTAATTCTTCCAGGCAAAAATTAGCGAAAATGCTGACTAGTGCGTGCGGCGCCATCTGGCGAGCTGAGCTGGCGGGCGATTATGGGATTTGGGCACCGACCGATGGGCGATTCTGCCGTTCGGCAGTTTCTTCATGAAAATGCTCGCCTCCTTCTCTTCTGGCGCCGCTCGACAAAAATGGGGCACCGACCGGTGGGACCCAAGAGGTTCGGAAAAATCTGGATGAAGTCCTGCCGCCGTCTGGTGGATGGGGAGCTGCCCGGTAGGTGCTTGCAAGAGAGATGTCGGCCGATGCAAATTTTGTTGATCGGCTGGTGCAATTTTTTTTCGGCTAGCTATCTCTCGGCCCGATTATTTCCAAAGTTTACTTCCTCTCACTTGGTCATCATGTCCTTGCAAAACCCTCCTCCAAAAGACATGCAAACATAAACTTGAGACTATTTTGGGCAACAGACCTAAAAATGGCATAAAATGACTCAAAAAGACTCAAAACGGGATCTAAATGACTCTAAAAATAGGGGATAAAGTGAGAGTTTCTTGTGCTCATCAGTTCCTATCTTGTGTGTTGCTAGAATCTCTTAGGTGGATTCTATTAGGTAAAGAGTATTTACCCGATCTCTTTGGTAGATTCCATCGAGTGAAGGGTTCTTTTCCGAATGTTCTCTTGTATTACCTCCTCAAGTCTCCACTGTCCAGTATCAATGCCATCGGCATAACATCTGGATGAGGCTGCAAATTGTACCCAAAAAAATGAAGGAAATAGGATTACAGGTCAGGGGTAACTGTCATGCAAGAAGTTGGCAAAAACCAAATCCAGAATAGAGAAGTTACTGACAACGGAGGAGAATGTGACAATGTTCGGCTTAACTGAGGGGCTTTAAAGCGAATGAAAGCACCTTTGTTGCCCAGCTGTACAAGCAAAGCAAACAAAGAAACAAAAAATGATTCTCAGGAACATAATGAACTGGATCCTTCCAAAAAGTTCAAAGATGGTTCAGATATACACTTACAAAAGGAGGAACCATTAAGGCTTAATACTAGATGTTTAAAAACAAATTAAAGCTCTAACCAGTAGCAGTCAAATTACCTGATCACAATAATTTGGGGCTGAGTAAACAGTGATAAGTTTACTATCATGCTTAATCTCGTAACCTTCATCCTTCACTTTATGTGATCGTACAACTAACTCTGCAGATTAATGATGGTCAGAAGAGACCGATCCATGATCAAGATTGATCACTGGCGAAGACACTAACCTAAATTATTTTTCTGCAAGAATTTTCTGGTGACATCTGCTCCGAAGGGAAAGGCCCACGCCTTGCTTGCTCAGACCTCTTCCAACAGTAGGTTTAGGATCACTCCATAGAAGTTCACACATAAGCCCTAATGAAAAAAGATTGGAATACTGAATGTCAACCATCATTTTCCCAGCATAACACACGACTAAACTTCACCACACCAGCAATGGAAAAAAGAGACCTCCATGGATAACGATTACCTCCAGCGAACACATAGCTTACCTTCTTCTGTCAATCCCATATAGCGCCGCGTAGTGGTGACGCCATAAAATGTCATAGGGCATAGCGAGATAGCCACTATTGCAAAGACGAAAAATCAATGTACAGAGTTATTGCGGGGAAAAGAGAACAAGTAATCCAAGACGAATCCGGAGTGGCCGTCCCAAGGTCGGTTTAAAGCTATGCTAGGCTACCGGCTATGCTAGGCTACGTACTAAGAAAAAATGATAAAGATAGAAGAGTAGTTGTGTGTTGTGTTGTGGATCCTCTTCTCTGGTACCCGAGCTCCCTTTATATAGCACGTCCTGACCTAGCTCCATCCTTCCCGTGCAAGAAATCCCGTCCCGAGTGAATATTTCATTTCCAAATCAACCCGGCTTAGAATAGGAAAATATAAACCGTCTTCCTCATATAAAAAGATCTCGTCTCCGATTAGGAATATGCCGGTCGTGCCGACCAAGCAACTGTGTCCCAAAATCTTATTGAAATCTGAGAAATCCCGACTCTACTTAGAAAACTATAAGCCGCCTTGACCATCTCGAACCTTCCGCGTAAAAACTTGTCCTAAGCCCATCATCCCCCAAACAACTTTCCGCCTTAGGGTAAAAACGTACTCCAAATAGCCCAAACCTCCTGCCTACACGGACCAAAAGGGCTTCTCACCTTGAAGCCCAAGATGACCTCCACGCCCGGAACCTTCTCTCCACTTTCAAACACAAGGCGGTACCTACCGCCTACCGCTTCCAAGTCATCGAGAGCCTAAAATGGACCTGCCTTGCTGCTCGAACCCTCTAGGCGGGCGAAGCCTTTTGGCCGCAGGCCCCTAGGTAGTATGTGCCTACCGCCCATGTTCCCAAACCGGCACTAACCACCCGCTCACACCAACAAGACGGTATACCACCTCCCGCCTTGAAGTGAACCGAGCTCCATCCTTTCCGCCCGTAGGCTCCTAGGTGGTATGTACCTACCGCCCATCAGTCCTAGGCGGCTCCTGCTTACCGCTTACGAGCCCAAATGGGCTTCCTACCGCCCGTGCGCCTTTCGCATACACATCAAAGGCGGTATGCCGCCTCGTAACAGGTTAGACGGCCTAATGGACTATGCACCAACGAGCCCGGGTCACTCAACTTGGTGTATTAATTTTGTACTTCAACAATCTTCCCGCCTTAGGCTTCCTGCTGTTGACTCACGGACTAAAGTGTCCAACCCAAACACCCCACTTCAAAGGACAAAGCACACTCCGGGCTCCCACCTCGAAGATCAAAGTGACCATCCGGGCTTCCGCCTTGTAGGTCGAAGCAACCATCCGGCCTCCCACCTTGTAGGTCAAAGCACCTTCTGGCCTCCCACCTTGAAGGCCAAAGTGACATCTGGGCTCCCGCCTCGAGGGCCAAAGCATCCTTTTGCTTCCCGCAATGAGGACCAAAGCATCCTCCCGCTTTGACCTATATTTTTGACCTACTTCTGCTTTGAATCTGAAGACATGATAAATAACAAAGTCTTAGATTTGTATCTTGGCTTCGCAGAGCAACTTGAATCGTCTCAATCCAAGCTCTGGATAGAAAGTTCTGAGCATTTTACTGAGGAGCATCACCCAGGTGGGTGGGAAGCAGACCGAACCGCGCTTCCGCCTTGGTCTTGCAAGCGGGAAGCGGACTGAACCGGTTCAAAGTATGCTCATCTTGAAGTAGATTTCTGATCACATTCTGCTTTGAATTGGAAAATGATTTAAACTACAAAGTTATAGATATTTGTCTTGTCTTTCCATAGCCGAAAGAATCAGCTTAATCCACCGCCGATCTACCAAAGTCTATCAGAACTCAAAGAGCAAGCTAATACCAAGAGTTGGTACTTTGTTTAGTCCTGCTTCTGATCCGAATTAGGCAAGGTTCTCGAAAACAAAGTTGTAGATACATGTCTATCCTTTCCATACCCACAAGAATCTCCTTATTCCAACTGGTCACTTTGGGACCACATCGGTCATCGGTCATCCGGTCACTTTGAGATCACACCGGGTACCTCAAAATATGTTGACAATGCCGATATTATTTTTGTACCTCAACAATGCTCCCCGTACATTAATGTTTCGGTACGACCAGGTGAGAAGCGTTGACGTGGTCCTTAAAAATCCTCTTGTCTTGATGAACTTGTTGCATCATAGGATCCTTCACCTCAACCTTGGCGGTAGTAAGTTGCTTGGGGTACGGTGATTGTCACTTTCTCTTATGCACCTCCAGGAGGTCTAGGTCGTTGTCCTCAAAGACATAGCCGGCAGACTCATATGTGACAAAGCGTAGACCTTTAATTACCTTGTCACCTTTCGTATCGCCTTACTCCTTGTAAGTAAGACGGAGGGCTTGCCCCCCAGGTATGGCACTGATCGGCCATTGGGCTGTAAGGACCTCCCATTTGGCCGAGCTAACATACCGGGAAAATTTATCGTCCATGCTACTCCAGGCCACCCTTGTTAACACTATGAACCCGTCGTAGGAGACCACTTTAATGTAGCATGCGGCCGATATGAATGGATGGACATCGACCAACACGATCTCCACCTTTCTATCTAATTTCCATTGAATTAGACATTGGCAGTTGGAAGATGGGAGTACCTGACTAGAGCAGATCGAGTTTTGCCCCTTCTCGATAAAGTTGGTCATGGACGTGCTAATCGAGGTCAATATCTCCCTCTCCTCGCTTGACTTTTTGGAAAGTGGGTGAGGAGGGACGTTCACCACCCCGTTGTCCACGAAGATTCTCTTAACTGACTCCCTGCTGATGTGAGCCATGACGTACATGAGCTTTATACACTTGCATCCCCCTCGGACGGCCTTTGCAATCGTGACACTTCCATCAAAGTCCCCCACCATAAGTATGGTTGATCACGCCTCTCCTACTCGAAGGTCAATAAGGTCTCTTTCGATCACGTCAACCTTGAAGTGGCTTGGTTGGCCAGGTTCTAGTCTAAGGATAGCCGGTGTCATATTGATTTTCACCTTGCTTAGGAAGTCCCCAAATTTGATGTACCTCTTCTCAATGTCAACCGAGACCTCCTTTCCCTTATAGTCGATCCCGCCCCGCTGAGGGTAATCCTTCTTTGGGCGGATCTGGCTTCTCATTTTAGGTACCCATTTACGGATCAACTTCCCATGTAAATCAGTGGGTGCCTTAGGTTGGACCTCCCTAATATGCTTGAGGTCATTTCCCTTGTTTTCCTTAACAGCTTCGACCTCCTTGGCCTGGTCTCGAGTCGAGGCTAAATAGTGTTTCACCCGTGGGCGAGCTAGGAGTGCCTTTTGTTCCTCCAGTTTGGCCTTTTGTTCCACCAATTGCCCTTCGAGAAACTCAATGACTTGCTTCTGTCTCTGGACCTTTCTCTTAAGGCGACGCCTCTGGATCTTGGTGAGGACATCTTGCGTTGGTGGCTTACTGGTGACCTTCTTGTCTCCAAGTTGGTCGAAGTCGTACCAGCGTGGGTTGCACCTGTCTTGAAGGTCCACCTTGATACGGGGATGGTGGAGCTTCCATGCCTTATTGGCTTTCCTCGAATGGTAAAACTTCTGAGTCTTTGGGATGCCGCCATCGGGTGGCCATCCTTGCCCCTAGAGTCTTGCTCTTTGGATTTTAAGGTCGACCTTCCCTCACTCAGGACAATCGGCTCCCCTCATATGACAAGAGTTTCGGGCCTTTGAAATGCTATTATCGGGCGGCCTTCCGTGCCCCCGAGTCTCGTCCACCAAGTTTTGGGGTCGATCTTTATTTTCTTTGGGTCATCAGCTCTCCTCGAACGAAAGGACTTTCGAGCTTTTGGGACACCATTATCGAGCGGTTGTCCTTGCCTCCTGAGCCTTTCCCTCCAGGTCTAGGAGTCGGTCTTTGTTGGCTTTGGCCTCTCTCCTTTTTGGCTTCGTTGGATGCCAACCATAGCAACAGAAGTACTCGCGGGTAGGATGATTGCCGGTTGCCCTCCGAGACATTGATGTGAAGCCAAACCCTCAAATTGAGAGAGTTGAGGTTGTCCTTCCGTCCCTTGTTGTTGGGTAGATCCGAACACTAGTTGATGGTTGATGTCATCCTCATCGAGCTCTCCTCATCGGTTGACGTCGTCCTCATCGAGCTCATCATCCTCATCGTGATCATCATCCTCATCGAGCTTTTCTTGTCGATTGACGTCATCCTCATCGAGCTCATCATCCTCATTGAGCTCTTCATTTGGTTGATGTCATCGTCATCGAGCTCGTCATCCTCATCGAACTGTTCTTGTTGGTTAACATCGTCATCATCGAACTCTTCTTGTTGGTTGATGTCATCCTCATCGAGCTCTTCTTGTTGGTTGACGTCATCGTCATCGAGCTCGTCATCCTCATCAAGCTCTTCTTGTTGGTTGACGACATCCTCATAGAGCTCATCATCCTCATTGAGCTCTCCTTGTCTCCATATCACGAGCTGAGGAGTCGGCTCCTGAGTAGAAAAGCTTGGGTCCATCTCCTCTTGCTCCAATATCACGTCATGAAGAGGTCGAGCCAGAACGTGAGCAACATCATGAAGCGTCAGGTCATTGTCAGTCGCCACCATCTTATCTTGGCCAAAGTAATCTTCTTGTGTCGCCTCATGTATAGAGGAATTTTGCACCTCTGAGTAATTAGAAGCCAACCATGGATGGTGGATGTCATCCTCGCCCAGCTCCATCTGACTTTGATGCATGACCTAAGGGATCAGGGTAAGATTGGGAATCCTCGGTTCGAACATGGGATCCGTGTGGATATCCCCTCTTTTAAGAGAGCTTTGGTCAGCTGAAACCCTATATGGATATGGCTGGTCTTAGGTCAGCAAAACTGATTGGTACCGGCTCGATCCTCCTTGGACATTACTAGCCCCTATCCTGGCGGACTCATATTGTTCCAAGTAGTTCACTCCATGTGTCCCCATCCCCAAGTAAGGAGTTGTTTGGTATGGGGGATTCATAGGAGTTCTATGTTGTTGACCATAACCGAACACGTCTGGCATTGGCGATGTCATGGTGTAAGGCATATGACCGGTCCATGGTTGTCTGAAGGCCGGTTGGATGGGTACAGCTTGTCTAGTGGATACGCTCATCCCTTGGTGTTGATTGATGACCACAGGTGAGGATGCCCCATAGTGCCTACAAGACTCCTCCTAAAGCTTCCGAGTACGAAAAGCGGCATATGTCTCCATCGGGACAACGGGCGTACAGAACTCCATCGGGATAACATTTGTCTCAGCCGGCTCTTTCGAGAAAGCCGAGGTAGATAAATCCCGCCTCTATGCATATGACTGGGAAATGGAAGGTATCAACTCCTTGTAAGGAACCGGAGTAACAAAGTAATTGGTCATCTTGGCCGGTAAAGGTTAGACCGCCTTCTCAGACGCCTTTCTTAGTCCCACCGAGCATGCCAAAAATATGTTGCGCAGAAAAGAGAACAAGTAACCCGAGATGGATCCGGAGTGGTCGTCCCAAGGTCGATCTAAGGCTATGCTAGGCTACCGGCTATGCTAGGCTACGTACTAAGGAAAAATGATAAAGATAGAAGAGTAGTTGTGTGTTGTATTGTGGGTCCTCTTTTTTGGTACCCGAGCTCCCTTGATATAGCACGTCCTGACCTAGCTCCATCCTTCCCGTGCAAGAAATCCCGTCCCAAGTGAATATTTTATTTCCAAATCAACCCGGCTTAGAATAGAAAAATGTAAACCGTCTTCCTCATATGAACAGATCTTGTCTCCGATTAGGAATATGCCGGTCGTGCCGACCAAGCAACTGTGTCCCAAAATCTTATTCAAATCTGGGAAATCCCGGCTCTACTTAGAAAACTATTAGCCGCCTTGACCATCTCGAACCTTCCACGTAAAAACTCGTCCTAAGCCCGTCATCCCCCAAACAACTTTCCACCTTAGGGCCAAAACGTACGCCAAATAGCCCAAATCTCCTGCCTACACGGACCAAAAGGGCTTCTCGCCTTGAAGCCCAAGATGACCTCCATGCCCGGAACCTTCTCTCCGCTTTCAAACACAAGGCGATACCTACCGTCTACCTCTTCCAAGTCGCCGAGCGCCTAAAATGGACCTGCCTTACCGCTCGAACCCTCTAGGCAGGCTAAGCCTTCTGCCCGCAGGCCCCTAGGCGGTTTGTGCCTACCACCCGGGTTCCCAAAATGGTGACATCCACCCGCTCGCACCAACAAGGCGGTATACCGCCTCCCGCCTTAAAGTGAACTGAGCTCCATCCTTTCCGCCCGCAGGTTCCTAGGCGGTATGTACCTACCGCCCATCAATCCTAGGCGGCTCGTGCTTACCGCCTACGAGCCCAAATGGGCTTCCTACTTCCCGGGCGCCTTCCGCATACATATCGAAGGCGGTATGCCCCTCGTAACAGGCTAGACGGCCTAATGGGCCATGCACCAACGAGCCCGGGTCACTCAACTTGGAGTATTAATTTCGTACTTCAACAATCTTCCTGCCTTAGGCTTCCCGCTATTGACTCACGGACCAAAGTGTCCAACCCAGACACCCCACTTCAAAGGACAAAGCACACTTCGGGCTCCAGCCTCGAAGATCAAAGTGACCATCCGGGCTTCCGCCTTGTAGGTCGAAGCAACCATCCAGCCTCCTACCTTGTAGGTCAAAGCACCTTCCAGCCTCCTGCCTTGAAGGCCAAAGCGACATCCGGGCTCCCGCCTCGAGGGCCAAGGCATCCTTTTGCTTCCCGCCATGAGGACCAAAGCGTCCTCCCACTTTCACCTATATTTTTGACCTACTTTTGCTTCGAATCTGAAGACATGATAAACTACAAAGTCGTAGATTTGTATCTTGGCTTCACAGATTAACTTGAATCGTCTCAATCCAAGATCCGGATAGAAAGTTATGAGCATTTTACTGAGGAGCATCACCCAGGCGGGCGGGAAGCGGACCGAACCACGCTTGATTCCATGACCATTCCCTCGTTGATTTCAGGGTCTTCAGACTTGTGCACTAGAAATCGGTATGTGCTACTGTTATAGGCATATCCGATAAAGATACAGTCAATGATCTTGAGTCCTATTCTCACTCTTTTAGGTGGAGGTATTTCTACCTTAGCTAGGCACCCCCACACTTTAAGGTAATCGTATGAAGGCTTTCTCCCTTTCCATAGTTCATATGGAATTTTGTCCCTTTTCTTGTGTGGCAGTTCATTTAGAATGTGATTAGCTGAGAGCACAGCTTCCTCCCACATGTTCTGGTGTAAGCTCGAGCTTATCAATATAGCATTCATCATCTCCTTGAGAGTTCGATTCTTACGTTCAGCTACGCCATTTGATTGAGGTGAATATGGTGTAGTTGTCTGACAGATAATGCCATTTTGTTGGCAGAATTCCTCAAACAGAGCTACATATTCTCCCCCTCTATCACTTCGAATCATCTTGATTTTAGTGCTAAGTTAATTTTCAACCTCATTCTTATAACTCTTGAAAGCTTCCAGAGCTTCGTCTTTTCCTTTCAAGAGATGTACATAGCAGTACCTTGTGCAATCATCAATGAATGTGTTGAAATACTTTTTTCCACCTCTAGTTTGCACGTATTTCATATCGTAGATGTGTGTATGAATTAACTCTAAAGGTGTAGTACTTCTTTCCACTGAATGAAAAGGTGCTTTGGTTATTTTTTCCTCTACACATACTTCACATTTATTGTTTAGGTCAAACTCCATTTTAGGCAATAAATTTAAACTTACTTTCTTAGTCAGCTCAAATTTACGTGTCCTAATCTATCAAGTCATAAGTTAGAACACTCAGCCAAGTAAGAAGAATTAATAACTTTATTAGGGCCCTCAAAGGTGCATTTGACAGTTATTACATTCATCTTGAAGAGCCGCCTCTTGAGGTAACCATTTCATACAAAAGTACTAGCCTTAGTTAATACAAATCTATCGACCTCAAATACCAACTTCATCCCGACTTTGCTTAATAGGGAGCCGGATACTAGATTCTTACGAATATCTGGGATATGCAGCACATCCTTGGGGGTCAACACTTTTTCGGAGGTCAGCTTCAGCACTACCTTGCCTAGTCCCACTATGGGAGAAGTTGCAGAGTTACCTATAAATAACTTTTGTCCATTGATTGAGGTAGGTAGAGAATAACTCCTTGTCTGAGCAGATGTGTTGGATTTCTCCCGTGTCAATGAATAACTCTTTTGGATTATCCAGCAGATTGGCTTCAAACACCACGGCGGATAAGTCTAGCTCAGACACGTCTTCGGCCAGATTAGCCTTCTCACGATCGTCCCTCTTTGGCAGGCGACAATCTTTTACCATGTGACTGGGCTTGTCGCAGTTGTAGCAAGTGCCCTTGATCTTCTTAGTCTTCTTTTGCTTCGGCTCTTACTTCTCCTGCTTATTTCTAGGCTTCTTCCTCTTCTTGTCGGTGCCTCTTTTGGCAAGATGTACCTTAGCCTCAGAGTTGGTCCTTCTGGTCTTGACTTTGAACTTTCAGTTGTCTTTCTCGATCCTCAGTCTCACAATCAGGTCTTCCAGCCCCATGTCCTTTCTCTTATGCTTGAGGTAGTTCTTGAAATTCTTCTAAAGGGATGTAGCTTCTCAATTAGTGCAGCCACTTGGAAGGACTCACTGAGTTGCATACCTTCGGGTGAATCTCATGTAGAATCAGCTACACCTCTTGAACTTGGTCTATGACCTTCTTGGAGTCCACCATCTGGAAGTCGAGGAATCTCCCGATGATGAATTTCTTCATCCCGGCATCCTCCATCCCGTACTTCTTCTCAAGGGAATCCCACGATTCTCGTCTTACGATTCTTGTTTTTCGGAGTTAGTGTACTTGATTAGGATTTTAGTTGAGGTAAGAATTTGACTGTTTCTCCATAAGACGAGATTGCCCCGTATTCAGTGCTTATGGGCTATAGTAATCATCCCCAAGATACAACGACTTTGTTGCTTCCAACATTGTAGCACAATGATTCTCGAAGCTTCGGGCGAACCTTTATCCAATGCGCTATGCACACACGCACGTGCTCGGATGGTGCTACGCACCATCCTCGCAATGGTCCGAGTTGGCTTTCTAGGTGGTCAACTTATTTCCTAGCTAACAAGGAGCATCTCCTTATAAACTAGGAAAACCTTATTCTATTTTCCAATGTGGGATTGCCCTTTCACATTCCATATTGAGCCTCCCACTTTGGGCTTTCCACCTTTGGACTTTTTTGCTTTAATTAGTATTTATTCCAACACAGCTCTCATTCTTATCCCTCTGGTCTTGAATTGAGACAATTACCGTTCATGATCTCGATCAATGATCATTACTTTGAAGTCCAAAACAAACTCGATTTTATTGATGGAACACTAAGTCGCACCAGCTGCCGATGATGCCAAATTTCTGTCATGGGAGCGATGCAACACCATGGTCCTTAGTTGAATCATGCACTCCATTGACAACTCCATTACTCAGAGTCTCATCTGGATGGAAAATGTTGCAGAAGCTTGGGCCGATCTCCGCGAGCGATTTGGACGTGGTGATGCAATCTGCATATGTGATTTGCACGAAGAGATTTATAATTTTTGAGAAGGAGCGTTGTACGTCAATGACTATTTCACTCCATTTAAGACTCTTTGGGTCCAATTGATTCAATTTCGTCTGCTACCAGGTTGTAAGTGCACTTTTTTACTCGGCTCAAACTCATATGAATGCATTGTCTATACAACCATGAAAAATTATAGGGACAACGACCAGACGATCTGTTTCTTACGGGGTGTCAATGACGATTACAGCATGCTCTGATCCCAAATGTTGCTGATTAAGGCGCTTCCTCCTATGAATTAAGCATTATTTCTTGCGGTCCAGGGTTGGGTTTGGTTGCTACTGGCAACAGAAATGGGGCTTCCAACTCTTAAGAAGAAGTAGCCCTCGCTGCTGGACGGTCCAATACAACTCTCGTCGGCCTTGGGAGCAAAGGCGATGTCCTAATTGCACGTATTGTGATAAGCTCGGGCACACCGTTGACAAGTGTTTCAAAAAATATGGCTATCGACCTGGATACAAACCCAAGCCATGAACAAATGGATCAAACAATGGTCATATCGTCAATCAGGTTGTAGTTGGTGTCGAACAAGGAGGCACATCAGATTTGTCTCAACTTTGATTGTCATCGGAGCAATGTTCCAGTTTGATGGCTCTTCTCCAATCTCATGGCACCCGTGGTACTATCCCAATCATACAATCTCCACATATCAATTCAGTTCTAACCAATTTCTCACCTCCTGACAAGGCTGGTAGGCATTTTTCCCTTGATCACCTATCGTCATCCATGTCAAATGTTTGGATCCTAGACTTCGGTGCTACTGATCATGTTAGTTGCACCATCACATCTTTTACATCCATCAAGCCTCTCACTAATACGTTCGTCTCTTTGCCTAATGGTCAACGAGCTCATACTACTCATATTGGCTCGATACAAATCACTAATTCCTTGTGCTTATATGATGTCTTATTGAATCCCTCTTTTGGTTTCAATCTAGTTACCGTAAGCAAACTCATTTCTCAAAATTCATGTTCCATTGTCATTGGTCCTACTCAATGTGTCATACAAGACCTTGTGTCGGTGAGGGAGATTGGTAGAGCACAGGCTTGTGAGGGATTCTACCAAATAAGGGACGAAGAATAATGTGGTAGCTGGCTGTGCAGTCCCGAAGTGTGGCACAACCGATTTGATCACACCCCAAAAGAAAAATTACGCACCCTCAGCCAACTTGATCCAGCAATTTCGACCAAAATTCAGCCTCACTATTCAACTTGTCCACTAGCTAAACAGAATCGTTTAACGATTCCTATTAGTGAGTCACTAGCCAGTAGTCCTTTCGATTTAATTCACATTAATATTTGGAAAAAATTTAATGTTTCATCTTATGACGGATTTCATTATTTTCTAATCATTTTAGACGATCACTCTGGTTCTTTATGGGTGTATTTGATGAAATCTAAGGCTGATGTTCTACATATTCTTGAAAATTTTGTTTAGTCGTTTATGTGTTTTTGGTTGTCTGTGCTAGACTCCTAACCAAACCAAGTTTGATCCTCGTGTACGCACACGTATTTTCCTCGGAATGCCTTATGAAATAAAAGGATATAAATTATATGATATATAAATTCACCAGATTTTTATCTCATGTCACGTCCTTTTTCAAGAATTAATATTCCCTTTTAAAAATCAACGTGAATTGATCTTCCCCAACATCAACCGTACGTTACTTCCCAATTAGTTCTTCCAAACTTGACACCTATAGCAGACCTTGACATCGTCGGCCATCCTTATAATTCACCTGCTCCAAATCAGGACACCATGTTACTTGTGCCGCCACCAACCGATCACCAAGAATCAGCTTTGCAGGCTCGTCCACTTCCGCGGTCAACAAGAGTTCGTGGTCCCCCAACTCGCCTCTCGGACTACATTGTCTATACCACATACTTCACGAGTAAGGTACAACATTCCACTTCCCCTAAAAAAAAGGTACAACATTCCACTCCTTATTCCACGCGGGGACTATTTTCTTTTTATTTCCTTCAAACATTTGTCCACTAAACTCCGTGTCTATAGCATTTCCCTCCTCAATTATGAGGAACCTCAAACCTATAAGCAGGCCGCCACTAACACACAATGATTAGATATCATGAATTTGGAATTGACTGCTCTATAGGACAATGAGACTTGGGAATTGGTTCATCTACCTCCCGACAAGCAAGTTGTCAATTACAAATGGGTTTACAAAATTAAACTCAAATTTGACGGGTCTATTAAGAGATTCAAAGCTCGTCTCGCCCCCAAGGGATACACACAAATTTATGGTATCGATTTCCTTAATACTTACTCGCCGGTGGCAAAAATGACAACCATCAAGATGTTGCTTTCCCTTGCAGCCATTAACAATTAGCATCTTCATCAACTCGAAGTCAATAAGAATTTCCTCAATGGCGAGCTTGACAAAGAGGTTTACACGATCGTCCCACCTGGACTCCAGCTCTCGGCCACAGACAAAGGAAAGGTATGGCGACTTAAACGGTCTCTCTACGGTTTAGGCCAGGCTAGGCAGCAGTGGTTCGCCAAATTGACGAGCTTTTTTGATCTCCTATGGTTATATCCAATCCACCTCGGATTATTCCATCTTCAATAAGACAAATAGTAGTTCCTTTACCGCACTCCTTGTTTATGTTGACGATATTGTTTTGGCTGGCAAGGACATCGAGTCCATTAACAAGACCAAAGTTTATTTGGAATGACACTTGAAGCTAAAGGACCTTAGAGAATTGAAATACTTCCTCGAATTAGAAGTCGCACGCAACAAGGATGGAATCCATATCTCTCAACAGAAGTATGTGCTTGAAGTGTTACGTGACACGAGATTCTTAGGAGAAAGCCAGCCCAAGTTCCTATGGCCACTTCTACTCGTCTTGAATCCACAACGGGTACTTTATTGGATGATGATCCAGCTATTGACATTGATGATGATCAAGATCCTGTTAGGAATTTTGCCCTTCAAGAGAACAATAGCGCTAAAAGAACATGAACACAAGAGATTACGTGGTTCAGTCTAACGCCTACATCCACGGAGAGAAAGGAGAACTTTTATTGATGAGTAGCCAAAAAATTGTACATACCACTAGAGTAACATGTCTTTATATAGAGACAAACTATTGTACATCAAGTAACCTATCTAAGTTGTCCTAGGAGTCCAAAACAAGAGTATGAACAAAACAGGAAACAATTGTCAGCACCACCTAGCGGTCGCTTGATCCCTAGTGGCTGCTAGGTCATTAGAACTTGGGCAATCTATAACCCCCCAGCGTTCACTAGGAGGCTATCGCTCGCTACCCTCAGCTGATTTCCACCAATTTCTCATCGTATCCAAAAATCTTTACCTTGGCGAGAAGTCATCCCTTGTGAAGAACCATGAAACTCTACCCAAATTTCAACAAAATTCAACTTGATTAGACACCGCCCCTTGGAGAACCATGAGATCTTGCAAAACCAAACCGACTCTCTCCAATTGAAACCAAAGAAACACTCCAAGAATAAGACCATATCCACTTTCTCTCCACTCTTTTGTTCAATCACTTGGAGCCATCCCCCTAACTCGAGCAACTCCCAAATTTGCTTGGCATATTCCCTCCAAACTCCATCTAACCCAACTTGCAAGTTCACCTGTCGAAGTAACCTTGTGACCAATTAACACGCCTTCTATTTTTTGGTCACCCCCATGCTCCGCAATCTCGAACTCCTTCTCTGTTGGACATTTTTACCTCAAACCAATGCCACAAACCATAGCATACATCGGGCAACCTTTCGTTCCACCAAGTAAAATCTTTGACATGTCACGAACTCCACCATTTGGCCTTGAATGAGATACCTGATTCACTCATAGTATCACCAACGGCTTCGCATTCCCAATATCAAATCTACCCATCACCTTTGAAGTGCATGACCCTTTAGACAGCCATAGCGGGACCTTGCTAACCTTGAATCTGCGAATCCCAACTACATTCAAACCATTCATGTCGAGCCTTTGCTCTATCATACAAGAGTGTTTCCCCTGTCTAACAAAACCCAAAGATGTGACTCTACCTTCAACCGTGCCCCTCACTAATCTGTAGGTGTTCCTAGCATCCCTTTCATCCTTCATCACGACCATAGCATCCTTCTTCACCTCAGTTAGCCCACCTACAAACTTATAGCTTCACCCACTATAATTCATGGCTCCTAATGAGATCAAATTCTTTTCAAACTTTGGAACATGCCTAACACCACACAATTTTCTCTCAACACCATCCCACATCTTGATCCGGATATCACCTACTCACCATACCTGAATCAGTGAACTTGTAGGTGTCGAACCACCCTCTCTTGGGCATCATATAAAAGGAACATTCACTATCCAAAATTCAGGAATCAGAGTGCTTTGGACCTAACAAAACAGAAAGACAGTTACCATCAGATCCATCCAAGTGTGAGGCCATATTCATGGATGCTGATCTTCCTTCGTGGTCTGGAGTTCTTCCTTTACAATCCTTTTTCATGTGCCCTTTTTCTCTGCACTCGAAGCAATTTTCTTTGACACTCTTTGACCCAGACTTGGATCATGGCTATCCCTCACAACCAGCCCTTCTATTTGTTCATCGCCAGTTTTCCTCCGTTGATGAAACTCTAGCAGAGCACTTGTGACATCCTTCAATAACAGAGATTCCTTCCCCTAAGTTAGAGTTGTAACCGAATTCTCATAGCAACTTAGAAAGGAATTCAGGAGCAACAATGCCTTATCTTCACCAAGCCAAACTTCACGTTGTGACCTGCTATTCCTCGACCTTAGCTCTGATACCAGTTGATTGAAACTTCGCCCCACAAGAGAACAATAGCATGCAAAGAACAAGGATACAAGAGATTACGTGGTTCAGCCTAATGCCTACGTCCACAGTGAGAAAGGAGAACTTTTATTAATGAGTAGCCACAAAGGTATACATAACACTAGGATAACATGTCCTTATGTAGAGACAAAAATTTGTACATCGAATAACCTATCTAGGTCATCCTAGGAGTACAAAACAAGAGTCCAAACAAAACAAGAAACAATTTTCAGTACCACCTAGCGGCCGCTAGGTCATCAGAACCTAAGGGGCTAGCGGTCACTGCCCTCCCCTGAATTGCACCAAATTCTTGCCACACCCAACAAATCTGACTTTCGTATTACGTATCAATGCCTTTACTTATCGACAATTAGTTGGCAAACTTCTATATCTAATTACCACACGTCCCGATATCACTTATGCGATACAACAATTTAGCCAATACATATCCTAACCAATGGATATCCATCTTCATGTCGCATATCAGTTGCGGGTTTATTCTTGTCCTCATCTTCGGCCCCACAATTAAAGGTGTACTCTGATTCAGATTGGGCAAAATGTTCAAAATCTCGTCGGTCCGTCACAGGTTATGTTCTTCTGAAACCTTATACATAGAATTAATTTGTAGAAGATTTGCTTCTATAAAAAATATATATTTAGTTTTCATTGAAAAAAAAGAAAATAGTGCAAGCTAGTCGCCAGATCACGTAAAACCAAAAACCCCTACTCCGAGCTCCTCCAAAAATGGCATCTC
This sequence comes from Hypericum androsaemum, assembly GCA_963995505.1. NCBI lineage: Eukaryota > Viridiplantae > Streptophyta > Magnoliopsida > Malpighiales > Hypericaceae > Hypericum > Hypericum androsaemum. Next base: position 9,359,920 of record OZ023183.1, read on the forward strand.
TCTCGAAGTACGAGGAGCAAGTCATCCCCTTTCCAAGATGTCTGAGGACCTAGCCGGCTTCTACCCACGATGCCTTCTTCACCTAGAACACCGGCGTTGACCCAATCCCTCAGGTAAGCCCGGCCTCCACTTTTCCTTCATCTCTGTTAGATATCGTCAAAAAATGTCATAATGGAGTTGGCGTTCAGTTTCTATTTGAATACGAGCAGAGTGCATTATTTGGCTCATTAAGCTCATTGCATAAGTGATATCGGGCATTGTAATTGTTAGATAGATTAGTTTACCTATTGTTTTTTGAAACTGGAGCACATCTTTGTAAAATTCCCCTTTTTTATACAATATTTTTAAATTTGGTTCAATAAAGGTGTTAAATGGTTTAGCTTCAAGTTTCTTTGCATCTTTCAGCACGTCAGGAACTTATTTCCTGTGGTTAAGAAACACTCCTTTAGATGAGTAGGCTAGCTCAATACCAAGAAAATATTTTAATTTTCTTAAGTCCTTAATGTCAAACCTTTTATGACCTTAAGTCCTTAATCATGCTGCCAGTAATTAAAATATCATCAACATATATAAGTACAACGAGCTTACCTTGATTGCCATTGAAAAAGAACAAAAAAGAAGCTGAATAGCCTTTCTTGAATACCACCTCTAACAATTCACTACTTAGCTTGTTGTACCAAGCTCGAAGTGATTGTTCGAGATTATTAATAGCTTTGTTTAACTTACATACCTTGCCATTTCCTTCTTGCTCAAGTCCTAAAGCCAGATTCAGATAGATTTCCTCTTCAGCATTGCGTTGTAAGAAAGCATTTTTACATATGCTTCATGTTCCATCCCAAATTGACAACAACAGATATTAGTATGCGTATGGTTTTCATTTTGGCCACAGGGGCAAAAAGTTTGACTATAGTCTATGCCAGCAGTTAGAGTGAAACCAATTGTACCTTGTGTCTTTCTATCGAGCCATCACTTTTATGCTTTATCCCATATATCCACTTACAACCTATAGCCTTCTTTCAAGAGGCATGTCAACTATGTTCCAAGTATTAGCTCTCTTAAGTGCATCAAGCTCTTCTAACATAGCTAACCTCCATTCTTTTTTCTTTACTGCCTTATCAAAATCTTTTGGTTCAGTAGTACATTCCTATAAGACACAAAGTTTTCAATAGTATATTGACAATTGATTGATCGAATGTCCTTTAATTTGTGTTTGGCATCCTTGTTCTACTTGACCTTCTTAATACTGCATTATTATGATTAGTGTTGTCAATTTCCCTTTCTTCTTGTCTAATTTCTCCTGAGCTGGTTTAAGAGTTAGGAGACGTAGCTTGATTTGATTCTGATTCTTCATTGATTGTCTAATCAGTGGCTTCAAGTTCTTGTCTCCTTTCAGCAACTTCAGTACCTATAATATGATTTTAATTCTATAGAATCTCAAGATTCTTAGACCTGTTAGTTTGTTGGTTGAAAAATCAGGTAATTTGGAGATGGTAATGATAGGGTGAGAGAGAATTTCAAGAGATTCACAATTGATTTCATTGTTCTCCCCCTTACTCATGTACTTACCTTTTGTAGAATAAACAGTAGATGTTCAACAAAGTGAACATCTCTTGAGATAATTTTTGTCTCAACTCAGGATTATAGCTTTTGTAGCCTTTTTAAGTTTGAGAATAACCGAGGAAGATGCATTTAATAGCATGTTTGTATAATTTTTCCCGCTTCTCAGTAGAAACATGCACAAAACAACAACACCCGAACACTTTTAAGCATGTGTATAGTTGTTTATGTGGAAGTGCTTCCAAGGGTGATTTTGATTTCAAAGCTGAGCATGGTAGTGCATTAATCTATTGGCACACAGTTACAACCACATCACTCCAAAATAGCAATGCAGTTCAGTTGTTGGGTGATCTTACTTATAGACAGTAGATTGCTAGATAGTTTAGGAACATGAAGCATTTTTTAGTGTCTGCTTAGATGAGAATATCTTAGTCAATCCATTGCCAAGATTAGGTATTTTGAAACTATTATCAATTAGAAGTGATGGCCCATATGTAGTCTTATATTGATCAAGACATTCTTTATTAAATGTCATATTTTCATTTGTTCCGGAGTCTACTATCCATGTATGAGCAGAGTTATAAGCACATAAAGCTGAAGAAATAACTGGAGAGAAACAAACAGAGATCATACCATCAGAGAGCAGTTTGTTACTCTGAAAATTGCCACCATTTGGCTCATTATTGTTTTTTAGGAGGTTGAAGACCTTATTAGGAATCTCATCTATTAAGATATTATGAGCAGAGCTAACTGCACTTGTTGTAGCAGTAGTGAAACACTTGACTTCTCATCTCGTGTCTTTTTCTCGTGAAGTTGCTTGAGGTGCAGATTGAGGATCCAATACTTTTCCTTCAAATGACCTATTTTTCCACAATGGTGATAAATCAAGTTAGGCCTGGTGCTCTTACCTCCGCTTCCTATAGAGGAATTACCTTCTCTTGAGTTCATGAACCTCTTAACTTCATTACCAGAAGGTTCATTGTTGTTGCTAACAAAAGCACTATTGTCTGGAGCAGCTGACCCTCCTTTTTGGTAGGAAGTCATCTATTTTCTTTCCTTGTTTCTTCCTTTTGTATGCGAGCACAGGCGACTCCAAATGAGGGAAGTTCAGATGCAGTAAGGATATGTTCTTGGAGAGTTACAAACTCTGGTCAGAGTATTTCTAAAAGCTCAAAGATCTTATTTTCTTCTTCCCTCCCCTTGATCACCATAGAGTAAGCATATGAAGGTCTTAGCAGGGATAATTCTTCCCACATGGACTTAAATTTGCTGAGATAATCAACAAAAGGTTTTTCTCCTTTTTGTAGATCAGTAATGCCCTTCTTGAGTTTAAAAATTTTGTATAAGTTCTCTTGGTGAGAGTAAAGCTCCTTGATGGAGTCCCACGATTCTTTTACACTTCCCTCATGCATAATTGAAGCTATTGCAGAATTGCAGCGTAGTGATCTACGACCCTCCAGACATGCTAGTGATCTTCTTTACCCTTTAACATTCCTTTTCCATGGTTGATTATCTTAATTTTTTTTGATACGTGGTTGATTATCTTAATAGAAGTCAATATTTGATTCCATTTTCTATTTAGGCTTATCTTTGAATAAGTTGCTAGTCAAGGGCTTCAAGGCAATAGTTCAATATCTCTAACCAAATGCAGACGCCAAGTATGACAATTAGAAGTATAACGGTCTTTCTACGGCGACAGGCCAGGGTGCTAGGTCAAATTGATACATCCGTGTGTATATATTCTATGCACATATTAACATACTACATTTCCTCATTGCAAAAACAATTCAACATTTTAATACAAAGGGAATTTAGTCTAGCAACATAAAAAGTGTAGTTGTTTAATGAGATACAGGATTCAAATTTTGACATGGTATAAAAATTTATTTTTCAAAAAAAATCTTAATAGAAATTTCAAACACAATCAGACATGAACCTTTACCCAACATGAACTAGTCCAAAGGTTCTTCAAATCTTTTCTTCAATTAAATATAGGACCAATTTGTATTATAGGAATATAATTTCACAATTTCTTGTTTAATGATTTCTACCAGTGAGAAACAACTTTTATAGCAAGAGAAATCAACGTGGATATGAACGATCAATTATCTTATAAAAGAAAGGGGGTTTAAATGGAAAGAAATTTCTTGTGCAGTCTTGGATTTGGATGTAATTTGCTATTTTTAGAGTTAATGAAATACACTATTTTTATCTTAAAAAATGGTAAGGAATTCAATTTATTGAGTTCTAACCTCACGAGTATAAAATATATTATTGTCTGACACTACTGAAGAGTTATACAAGAAAATAATCTTTAAATTTAATTTCATCGACTTTTGGCTTTACTTTTTGGTTGTGTCGGTATCTTTTTGCGCATTACTTAGAGGGGCAGCGGAGAAAAGAGGAACCAGGCCAGTTTGTGGTAGAGAAAAGAAAGGACAGTAGGGATCAACTCAACAACCTTTTCATTTTTTCAGAGCACTTCATCATTTCCACGACAAAGAATGTAAGTGTGGATTTTTTTTTGGAAAAAAATGAGGCAGGTTGACCGGACTTTAGACAGTATTAGACTTTACTCTCTTTCCAAAAAAAAAATTATTTTTGAATTGAAAAAAATTGAATAACCGACTCCTAAAAAACGAGTTGCCATCGTACCACCGAAGTACAACATTCATAGTGTTTTTGCACGCCCCATCCACGCACCCGCATGAACTATGCCCGTTGGATACACCCCGTTTTTTAACTTATAATTAATTAATACTTACATAAAAACAGACACTAGTAATCATCAAAGTACTGATGCCGCCTCTGTCTCGTTTAATATAATCAAGTCATTCTCAACATTGTGGACCTCATATTTCTAGTTGGAAAAATTGCATTGTGCTTCCAACACAAATCTAACTCTGTATATTCAGTTTCTGAGAACATGTCATGAAAATAATTGAATTGTGAATATCCATTAACAATCCATAACTACTATATTATCTCCTCAAACTGTAACATATTATCTACCACATTCGGTAACTTTTTTTGGATGAATATATCACTTCATAGATAGAAGCGAGAAGAGAAGCAAACATACTCAATGTTATTGAGAACTGACTCGGCCAACTTACAATCCTCAATGAGAACTGAGAGATCACTCATGTCTGGACGACGTTGTAGTAGAGCTCGGATAACAAATAGGCAATTGGATTCAGAATCAATCTTGAGCAAACCAATCGATCGTGCAAATTGGAGACCCAACTTGACACCATATGTGTGGAATGGAGTGAATTGAGGCAGCCACAAATCCTCCCAACGAGTCCCGGATAATTGTTCCTATATAGCCTGCACCTGAGGCTGTAATACCCGCATTCGAGTTCACTTTATGGCAACCTGTATCCGGGGGACACCATCACCATCGTTTTAGTTAGCGAGATGATTGCCTTGCCGCACACAGATTGATTCATTGCTTATGAATCAAAGACCTCTCGATTTCGGATGTTCCAAGTACACTGTAAATAGACAAGGGTATGAGTGTTGCAGCGGAGAGTAACGTTATGACTGGTTTGTAAGTGAAGTTGGCCTGGTTTGTAAGTGTAGATAATAGACTAGGTGTATACGAAGGATTTCATGCATATATTTCTCATTTATATAAACATAAATCCAAAACATGAACATATCCATATTTTGTGAAAAGTATAAGGAGCTTAATGTGTTGTAATCGTTGCTTTCTCATTAATCTGTCGCAACATATATACACAACAGTTAGTGTTTAAGGTTACACCAACAAGATAAGTACATTCATATTCTGAGAATATAGTACTGCCTATTCCGATATGCACAATCAACGGATGTCTACAATGCCAACTTGTTGTCCTTATCTAGCCTCCAAGATAATCGGACGTGACTTGCGTAATACTCCCCCTCAAATTGGCGTGTGCAAGTTAGCAACGCCCAACTTGCGCAATAACTGATGAAAATGCTTCTTGCCAAGCACTTTAGTGAATATGTCTGCTAGCTGGTCCTTGGTAGCAATTTTCTGCCGTACTATCTCATTAGAGATTATGCATTCTCGAACAAAATGACAGTCCATCTCCACATGCTTTGTTCATTCATGAAACACTAGATTCAATGCAATATGCAACGCCGCTTGGTTGTCGCAGTATAATGTCGTCGCCTTCTCTTGGTGCATTCCCAACACGTGCATCAACCATCATATCAACGGCCTTACTAACTATGTAGGCCACTGCCCGATACTCAACTTTTATCGACGATCTTGCCACCACCAATTTATTTTTACTACGCTAAGAAACCGGTGCTCCTCCCAATGTCACAAAATAGCTGGTTCGAGAGCGTCTCGTTGTAGGGCACCCTCCCTAGTCAGCATAATAAGCTACTAGCGATGACCCTCCATCCACTGGTAGTAAAATGCCCTGTCCAGCAGTCACCTTCAAATATTCCACCACCCGATCCGCGGCCTGCATGTGCTCTTCCCATGGGGAATAGACAAACTGACTCAGCACCCCTACCGCGTAAGACAAGTCTGGACGGGTCACTACCAGGTACATCAGGCGCCCTATCAACCTTCTATACCTGGTTGGATCGGCTATCTCTTCTCTTTGATCAGAAGCTAGATGATGGTTCTGTTCCATTGGAAATTCAGCTAACCTGCTTCCTTCCTTACCACACTCCTTCAATATATCAAGAGTGTATTTCCTCTGGCTAAGCACCAACCCGTCGGACGTCCTCGCTGCCTCAATACCCAGGAAGTATTTGAGGGATGATAGGTCTTTAATCCCAAACTGTTTATCCAAATACCTTTTAATTTCTTCAATTTTCTCTTTGTTAGTTCCAGTGAGAATAACATCATCGACGTAGATAAGGGCCATAATCACTATGTGTTTCTTTCGGTAAATGAATAACGAGTGGTCAGCCTTTGATTGTGCAAACTCTATTCTCAAAAGTGCACCTACAAATTTACTGTACCAACTCCTCGATGCATGTTGTAACCCGTACATGGATTTCTTTAGGTGACAAACTCTTGTAACACCGGGCTTGCCAAAACCTTGAGGTATCTTCAAGTAAACCTCCTCTTAATGCTCACCATGAAGAAATGCATTATTCACGTCCAACTGTTGAATGATCCATCCTTTCTTCCCTGCCATTGTCACCAAATGGTGAAGAGTTACCAGTTTAGCTACTAGCGCATATTTCTCGTGGAAATCCACACCCTCCACTTGCGTGAATCCTCTAGCAACAAGTCTCGCCTTGTACCTTTCCACCTCTTCATTGGGCTTAAATTTGACTTTGTATACCCACGTCGAGTCGATAGCCTGCTTTCCTTCTCATAGTCTTTGCAAGGACCAAGTGTCATTGGATTCCAACGCTTCTATCTCCTTCTTCATAGCGTCCCTCCAATGCTTATGCTTGCCTGCTTTGTAAAAACTTCTTGGCTCATCATGTGATATGATGACCACAAGTAAAGCCTTATGTGAGACAGAAAATTTATTGTAACTCATAAAATGGGGCAAAAGATATAGCGTGGAGTAGGGTGAAGGTTACGTAGGTTGTTGGACGGGCTGTTGTGGCGTAACAGAGGGTCGTAATGACACTTCAAAGTCCTCTAATCTCTGCGGACGTGTTTCTGGCTATGGTGCAACAACTAAGTCCTTGCACAAAATTGCGTCGCCTCCTTGTTGAGTTTCTTGTTGGTCTGTATAGCCATCTCCTACACAAACTTCCAAAATTTCTGGTCCTCGCTTCTCACGCATTAAAACATGTTGTACAACATCACTTGCTTCCTCTACTGTGATAATGTGATTGTTCACAGCCTATCCTCCCTGTTTCCCTGACTCTTGTACACCTTCTGTGGTAGTTCAATTCAATGGAAATTCATTTTCCAAAAATTTAACATCTCAAGAGACAAAAACCTTTCCATCTCAAGATAGAACTGGTGCTGCTGTATCAAGGCAAAGAGCATCCGAACATGCTGAAAGTGCTCAGACCATGTCGGGCTATATATCAGGATGTCGTCAAAGAATACCAACACGAAGTGGCAAAGAAATGAGCGTAATACGTAATTCATAAGTGCCTGAAAGGTCGCTGGGGTGTTGGTCAGTCCAAAAGGCATAATCAGGAACTCGAAATGCCCGTGATGAGTGTGAAAAAGGTATCTTCTTGACATCCTCCGGGTGCATGCAAACCCGGTGATAACCCGAGTGCAAATCGAGCTTAGTGAAAAAGCGTGCGCCACATAATTCATCAAGGAGTTCCTCGACCACAGGGATTGGGAACTTATCCTTTATTGTTTGCTCATTGAGAGCCCGATAATCCACACAAAAGCACCACATTCCATCTTGCTTTTTGATTAGGAGAACTAGGGATGAGAACTCTGAATCACTCTCCCGAATGATGCCTTGATGAAGCATGACTTCGCACTGTCGCTTCAACTCATCCTTTACAGTTGGGGGTATCGATAAGGGCAGACTATCACTGGTGCGACTCCAGGAAGTAGACGGATCTGGTGATTCAGAGATCGGTTGGGTGGAAAACTTGTTGGTTCTGCAAACAATCCTGTGAACTCGGCCAAAAGGGTGTCTAACAAAGTAGGCTCCATCCCTGATATAGAGTGTAGCCGCAATGAAAGGGCCGCGATACCCAACCAAGTCATGCGTCGTCTGTCTCGCAAAAAGGTCATGCGCAAGTCCTCAAAATTCTATAATATGGGACACAGTGTGCATAACCATTAGACACCGAGAAAAATGTCAAAGTTGCCCAATGGAATAGTATAATAGTCCACCTGAATGTCTTCGTTCCCGATGCGCATGTGAATCCCACGGCACATGCCTCCACTGGTGACCTGGTCTCTGTTTGCAACAACTACTTTTAGTCCTGGTCGGGACTCAATCGTGAGTCTAGTGCATGTGGCTACGCCTTTGCCAAGGAAGTTATGGGTGAACCCAGAGTCCAGTAAGGCCACAAATTTCTCAGAGCCGATAGAGACTATCAGCTGCATCGTGTCTCTGGCTCGAATTCCTGTAATGGCATGTATGGACACTATTGGGAGGTCGGGGTTCGAGACATCGGTGATGTTGTCTACTGCCTCCTCATCTTCGTCAATGATTATTAAATTGAAGAGGCGTGTGCATCGAAGCCCTTTTGTGTACTGCTTGTCGTAGTTGTAACAGAGTCCCTTTTTGCTAGCTCGGTAAGGGTTAAGTGCCAAGGACGGCCCGCTGTAACCTCAGATTGGGCTCCCGAGGAAGCTGTGGTCATCTTGGGCCCAATCAAAATAGGCTTAAATGCTCGGGACCAATTTGATGACCTTACGAAACTCCTCATTGGGCCCGATGCTGAATTATCTGGAAGTGTCCGCCGCTCATAAGCACGAGCCAGGCTCATAGGATTCTGGAGGTCTCCCGGGTTCATCAATTCCACATCCGTCCGTAGTGGATTTGGCAGGCCGGCCGTAAACATTTCCACTTGACCTTGTGAATCCAAGTTGTGGATTCGATAAACTAGGGCCAAGAATTGCTCCTGGTATTCTTCTACGGTGCCAAAATACGGTAAGCGAGTGAGTTCTCCGAGATAATTATTCTGGGCTGGAGGCCCGAACCGTTGATTGCATAGGTCTACGAAGTTGGCCCACAGGGATTCTCCATATTCCTGCTCAATTTGATAATACCAATGTTGTGCAATCCCCATAAGATGGTACGAAGCCAACCTAACTCGGTCCACTGCTCGGGTTCGTTGTCCTCGAAAAAATTGCTCGCAGTGATTTAGCCACGCTAGCGGATCTTCTTTCCCATTAAAAGTTGGAAATTTCAAGTTATAGAATTGGGGAACGCTTGTCCTTCTATCTGTCGTGGGTTCCTCTTCAAATTCAGCTTCCTCCTCGTCTAGGTATGGTCTTCTCGGTGGCGATCGGTTCGCAGTGGCCGTGCCACTAGTATAGATCGCTGAGTATCTTGGTCGGGAGGACCCGTAGCGGTAGTCCTGATTTGCTTGAGACAGAGGTCAGAATCCTCCTGTAGCAGTGGCTGTTTGTTTGGACGGCCCGTCCTGGGTCACCCGATTACCTAAGACGTTCGTCCTTGTTGGGTGGGTCACCGGTGCTGTCCTTGGCGTCAGAAGAAGGGGCAGTCTGTGGGTCGGGTTGCTGGATTCTTCGTCGAGCTTCTTCTTGAGAGCCTTAAGTCGCTGGGCCATGTCCGTCATCTGTTCCTTTATCAGGCCCATGTCTTTCAGCTGGTCCCACATCTTCATCACCATCTGTAGTAGGTGATTGGTGGCCCCGTCACCAGCCGTATCGCCGAAGCTGGGCATCTCGGGTGGCCTGAATAGCTCCGATACCAAATTGGAAGGACCACGAAGTCCCCGTGGATTGTAACCGTGGTCAACAGGCGGGCGAGGTTTCTTACCCCGCTTCTCCGTCGTGACCGACGAAGTTGTGAGAGAGAGAAGGAGGAGAAGAAGAAGAAGAAATAAGGAGGAGACTTGTTTATTGATTTTCCATGATTAAACCTATAGGGTACCTAGGCATTATATAGCCAAAGCTCCAATAATAGAATAGGAAATTGGAATACTAATTCGAATAGGAATCGTAATGCTTAAAGAAAAATAACTGAAAAGGAAATACTAACTACGGAAGTGTCCTAAATAAATCGAACTTGCTACAGGCGTCCGTCAGCCACTTTGTGTCTTGCTCTTGCACCTTTGCCTTTCGTACGTTTTCCCCCACATAACACAAATAGTGCTAGACTATGATCATCATCTGCATATTGCTTGTCGGCCGATCTTGCATTCCTTTAATTGTTTGTTCTCCTGTTTTACTCAACTCCAGACTTTGCAAGACTCAGAGAAGCGGGCACAATATGATCAAGTGCATTTCTATCTTCAGTTCTCTTGTATCTTGCTTATGGTTCTTTTATCGGTTTATTATTGTAAGCACTTAGGACTTCATATTAGTGCCGGTTCTATCATATGTCATATACGTACTAGTAACCGGTTTATGAATGAGAGCTCTTGAGAAGTCTTTTTGGCTCTGAACATTCGTGCCTATGACTTTGTTTCTCAGGGAATCCCTGCGGTTACACTCAAATTCTTAGAAAGAGGATGACTACTCTGCAAAATCTCGTGGCTTATGGTTAATTGACCTGGGAAAACAACGACCACAATGCCGTCCTGTTTTTCCTTTTAAAAATCGCTCTCAGTTAGCAGCATGGTTTCGAATGGTTTATTTCTTCCGGTGTTTGTTGATGATGTTTGTCTGAGAAAAGCACAGGCAAGTCATCTTCTTCGTTCATGAAGAATACAGAATATATATAATACATGGAAAAGCAAGCGTCTAATTCTTTGCTCAAACATCCGATGTTCCCATTTGTATTTGAGCTTGCGGTTGCGTTTGTGTTTGTGTTTCCAGGCTGCGATTCCGTTTCCTGTTTTCTTTCATCTCTCCGTAGAAGTAAGAAGCGAAGCCCCAGAGAGATAGCCCCAGAGAGAGGCCCTTCTCCGCCTGAAAACTCTCTTGGTAGAAGATGACGGCCAGGACCTCCGTCACCGGAAGAAGGACCGCTATTTCGATGGCCGACAGCAACGAGGATGCGCAGAATATGACCCCGATCGCTCCCAAGAAGAAACACTGCCAAATGATTGCACTCCACACCAGTATGACGTAGTATTTGGTTTCCCCTAGTCCAAATTCTCGTGCTTCTCTTGAAATTACCTGCCAAAGATAAAGGTTATGAAGACTGGTCAGAATTTCGGAAAGATGGTACTCCCTTTAACGGAAAGGTGGGCGTCCCAACTTTTAGGTGCACCTCTAACAACGACAGGCTTGCACTTGCGCAACTTGTTCGAGACCCGTCACTCGGTTGGTATGACCACTCAAATTATGAAATGTTTAAATGTACATTTTTCTGACTAATTCCGGACCTACTTTAAAAAGTCTTGAATTTTAGGTGTTTTATTTTTCTGGTATTGTAACTCAATTGTCAGAGCACCATAGGCGGAAGTCGCGAGTTCAAACCCCGTCAATTCCGACAAAAGTAAAAAAAAAATCTTGAGAATGCAGCAATGTTTATTTGTTTAGTCACTGTTTAGAGATTCTACCTTAAAACGAAGTTAGATTAGTTTGTTTAGTATATGTTCGAAAATCGGGCGGTATGAACTTTTAATCGCACAGCTCAATAATGGTGAGTATATCTTCCACAAAGACAAAATAGAAAAAGTTATTTTGGCCTTTCTACTGACTAATTGGTTAGTAGAAAAGGGGCTCTTCCTTAATTTACATATAGATGGATGCAAGAAATTTTGCGATGCAATACGTCCGCTGATAGTGGGAGACTTGTTTTCGACTTTTCTTTGAATGGTTCACATGCCTCACCTTTTGGACTGTTCAAGTCAATATGTATGTCCTAATGTCCTTGTCCTTTTTTCTTTAACTTACCGGCTATTAAAATTTAATCTCTTCCTTTCACCAATAAACAAAACATATAGTCTCTTTCTAGTTGACACATAAATTGGACTTCTTTCCTAACGTGCAATGTTGGGTCGTTGGTTCCGGGGCCCAAGGGAATTTCTTATTGATTAACAGAGTACAGAGTGGCTTCGGGTTCCCTGATTAGCTTTTTGTCTCAACGTCAGCTCATCTGTGCCCAAGTCTTTTGTTGAAATATATGCTTTTCGTCTATGACTTTAAAGCTATCCAGAGTCTGATTAATATCAGATTTGGGCTAATTTTCCGGATGATATTTTTTCTATTCATTAGATTTAATATTTGGACTAATTATATTCCGTCATGCATTTTAGGAGTGAAAAATGTTACTTTGCACGCCGGATTACTGTCATTTTTTTGTTAGTTTGTTGTTTCCGCCAACTGCCTCAAATCAGAAATTTGTCATTCTCAAAGCAGCATGCCAATTATCAATAGGACTAGGTTTAGGCGATAAGGAAATTAGATTCAATTAAAAAACATGTTAATTCTTAATAAGAATATGTCAAATGCTCCAATGAGCCAATTGCCAACTAAAGGATTTTGGTTACCACCGGAGGATCCGTTCTGATACCATATAAATATTTTTTTTCGACCGACCCTAGCCCGGCCTACGTGTGGAAAGAGAGAGACAACAGAGAGAAAACTGCTCGGCCTAGTTGGCGTACAAGGAGTAGCCACAGGCCTTCGGAACGGGCCTTCACCTTCGAAAACGTGGTTGGCTCCGAAAATGATCAATTTAGTATACCAAAAATTAACCAAAAAAGTTCGGGGGGTGAGGGCATGAGGAAGGAGAGGGAACTAGACACGGGTCTCATAAAGTGACGCAGCGCTAATGATTTTTTAACCCTATCCTTTTTACACCTAATTATTTAAATTAGAACCCCGAAATGGAGTGCTTCTCTTTTGGGAACTCATTTATGCAAATAATATCCTTTGCTAACTTCAAAACTGAAAAAAAAACCGAAGAAGATAAAGACGAATAAATAAAATAATAAGACTAACCTTGAAGTCATTGTTTACGAGCATCCCGCCGGTGCAAACAAGAGTGGCGAAGAAGCACATGACAAGCTGGATCTCCAAAACCAAAGTGTAATTCACCTCCTGGCGGGCCCTCTTGTAGGTCCACTCCACCAGCGGCAGTATGAACCCGTACAGAACCGCCGCGGCCACCGTCATCAGGAACCCCATAGTATATTCCTTCCCGGACTCCCCCGCCGGCCGGTCCCCGTTCGTGTGCATCGCCAGCACCCCGGCCCCCACCGTCAGCAGCACCACCGCGTTTATCGAGTAGGGCGTAAACTTCTGCTTCACCAGAAGGAACGCGAACCCCGCCGTGAACGCCAGCTGGCTCGCTATGATCAGCGCCGACGTCGACACGGGGAGCTTCTCCACCCCGTACGCATACAGGTAGTCGTCGAACCCCGTTAGGACCCCGATCACGGTGGCAGCCGCGAGGACGGGGACCCTCATGAAGAAGAGGGGCGTCGTGGGGTCCCCCGCGCGGCGGCGAAAGTAGGCGGCCGTGAGGGGGACGAGGATGAGCGGCCAGCCGCCTGTCTCGAGCCAGCTGGCGAGCCAGACGCGGTTGCCGCCGTGGAGGTAGTATAGGCGCATTATGAGTGGGCCGCCGCAGTTTCCGATGGCGAGTATTAGGACATTTAGGGCCAGGAGAGCTCTGTTCATAGTGGATTTGTTGATTTGGGATTGCTTGGTCTCCATTTTCTTTGGGAAGACGGACTTCTCCCTTCTCTATACGTGTTTTTATAGAAGGAGCTCCCTTTTTTTAAAAGTAATATATATATTGGCTTTATAAATTAGGATTAATACAGATTTTGATTATTCAAGGAAAATTTTTTTGTTTATTACTGATAAGATAAGGAATTATCATTTAGAGATAAGGAAAGCAATTGGAATTTCTTCATTATTATTCGCATAGATTTATTTTTGTTGGTTTATAATACTTGGTATTCAGATATTACTGTGCCGACTAATAAAGTTCCAGCCGAGTAGATCCTTCAAAAAGTTGTTAAAGATTTTCCAATAAGTATTTTAATTGAGGGGCATATTTTAACATTACTGTCTCCGAAGAGATGGTGTCAGTTGGGGGAAGTGGCAGGAGCCATCGCGGCGGCAGATTGGGGAGGCTTCCTCGTCCTCCTTCCTCATCGCGTTGAAGTGGGACTGCTTCTGGGTTGCTGTTGGTCGACGATTATGACTGCAGCCTATTGGTGTACCCCAGCGGTACGTCGTCGTCGAAGTGGAACCGAGTCTGGGTGGCTGTTTGTCGAATACAGCCAAAGTGGGAGGAGAGGACCCGAGAGGAGCGTCGCTCATCGTGTCGCTGGCTTCGTGCTTGTCATGCTCCTGCTTATCGTGGAAGGAGGTGGTCGGTGTCGCCTGGCTGAGGAGGAGGCGAGCAGCGTTCGCGGCGGTCAGCTTATCTCATCGGTGCCGACTTTATCTGCTCATTTGCGATGAACAAGTGGAGAGAACTTGAACAAAAAACTAGCCAACAGAAGCTGCAACAACGAGACTGACAACAATCGGTCAAGTGATGATGTCTGGATTTTTAATGTTAGTGTTTGGATAAGAACTTTCAAAAGTAGTTACTTGATGCGTTGAGGTTTACCTAAGCCCTTTCTATGTGTTGAGGCTATGTCAATTGGTCAAGCTAGTTCACTTTCTATGCTTAATTAAGCCTCTATAGTTGGGCAATTAGGCTCATTTGTAACCATTTCTCCTCTGTCTCCGAATTGTATTCTAAAGCAATGGTTTTGAGCTCCTTCTTTGAGGTTTGTTTCGTCGTTTGGTCATATGAGAGCGCCTCCTCAAAACTTCTTTGTTTTCTGACCCATTTAGTTTTTTATTCCCAAGCTTGTGCTTGAAGTTGGTTGTGAGTCGCTTTCGTGTCCGATTCTGTTAAATGGTATACACGATTATGTCAAAAGTATGCCCAGCTATATCAAATAGTATGCCCAGTTTGTCAAATGGTATGCTCGGTTATATCGAACGGTATACCCGGTTATGTCGAACGGTATACCCGATTATGTCAAATGGTATACCTGGTTATGTCAAATGGTATGTTCGTGTTAAATAATTAATTTGATAATATTATTTGTGATGAATTTAATCAAAAATATGATGAAATGGTATGCCCAGTTATGTCAAATGGTATGCCCGGTTATGTCAAATAGTATGCTCGGTTATATCAAATTGTATATCCAGTTATGTGAAATGGTATACTTAGTTATGTCAAATGGTATACCTGGTTATGTCAAATGTTATATCTAGTAATGTCAAATGGTATGTCGTGTTAAGTAAATAATTTGATAATATTATTTATGATTTTTTTCAGATAAATTTAATTAAAGATATGTTGAAATGGTATGCCCGGTTATGTCAAATAGTATACCCGGTTATGCCAAATGGCATGCCCAGTTATGTTAAATGGTATACCCGGTTAAGTCAAATGGTATACCTGTTTATCTCAAATAGTATGTCGTGTTAAATAATTAATTTGATAATAGTAATTCTAATTTTTTCATATAAATTTAATCAAAAATATGTTGAAATGATATGCTCATTGTGTTAAATGGTATACCCGGTTATGCCAAATGGTATGCCCGATAATGTCAAATGGTATACCTAGTTATATCCAATGGTATACCCGGTTATGTCAAATGATATATCCAATTATGCCAAATGGTATCTCCTATTATATAAGTAATTTGATAATATTAATTATGATTTTTTTCAGATAAATTTAATCGAACATATGTTGAAATAGTATGCCCGATTATTTCAAATGGTATATCCGGTTATGTCAAATGGTATGTCGTGTATACCAATTTAAAAATACTTATAATAAAAAATTAAATAATATATCAATTCGATTTACAATAATTTACAAATTTGATTTATTAATATATACCAATATAATAATATTTAAAAATAGTTATTATAAAAGTAATAATTAAATATTGAAACAATTAATTAATAATAAAATATTTGGATGGCCTCCCTTGTCTTGTTTAGAGCGCTAATCCCTTGAGTCCAAATTCTCCTCTACCATGCGTGCATATCCAAGTTTTTTTCTTACGCGCATTTTTCATATTTACTTCTTTCACATTTGACCCTATTTTTTTGAATATATTACGATTTTGTTACCAATTTATTTGTGAATCAGATAAGTCCTAGATTGGCATATGGATTAGTTCGAATGAGTATGGAATTATTGCCCCATGCATATTCTCGATTTTTTCATTGGTTCGTACTAGACGGTGCAATGCAAATCATTTATGTCGCTCCAACATCTTTTGGTTAGAGAACTTCAAAAAAAATGTATAGCCCATTCTTTTATATCTCATATGGGGTTGATACTTCTAGGAGACCGTTCCATAAAATTGTGAATCTTCTAATAATTTAGTCAAATTTGTCTTATTTATAACTTTTTCGGTTTTAGATGTTATAGAGAAATTAATTGGATGTATATTTTTGGAAATTGATTATTTTCCTTTGGATGTGATTACTGATAAGATAACAGAGATTTTATTTCCCGTTCTACGATTAGGTGACACGTAGTTAGTTTGATTTTTCTGTCAAGGTAGGGAATTGAATTGTGGTCTTGAATTCATCATTTACTTATTTGGCATTTTAACCAAGTTTGACGTATTGATTGATTAGCTGACTGATTAAATTCGTTGCCCAAAATGAAACAAAAATATAATCATAATTAAAAGATAATATAATGATGTCTCGACATAGAAGAAGATAATCATAAAAAAAGGAAAGATATGTTAGTGTCTTTAAGTTATCTTTTTTGGATAAAGAGATCAGGCAATTAATTTTGAAGAAAAATATATATGTGGAGAAATACAGTTAAAAAAATTGGGTATGGATTGGGTACGGAATGTCACTATTCCGAACCGTTTGGAATGAAGACACGCGGGGACTTTTTTTTCAAATGCGCTAAAATACAGGGACCAAAATATAAAAACCATGCACAAATACAGGCCGGGTACAAATGCCATTATCACATAACTGCGCATGCCAGTATCACATAACTGCGCATGCCAGTATCACATAACAGTGCGTGCCAGTGTGACCTTTTTGCAAAAATGCTAAAATATGGAGGACCAAAATAAAAAAAACTATGCGTGCCATTATCATCAACAGAGACTTGCCGTTTTCACAAAAAAAAATGGCATTATCACATAACTGTACTTGCCATTATCACATAACTGTGTTTGCCATTATCACATACATGCGCTTGCCGCTGCGGTCCCCCTTCAGTCTAAACCGTACGGAATCAATTCCTTCACTCCGTACTCAATCGAACCCCTAAAAAATTGCCCATATAAAAACTGTTGAATGATTCCAAACTCAAACTTGTTGTTAGGCTATGTTTATTGGTGATGGAAACCGATAGCTCACTAAATAAATAATTAATTTTTCTCTCATCAATGTACAACTCAATCTAACTTAATCCAAAAAAAATTTATCAAATTTATTGGTGGTCTCATCCAATCCACTCACTAAATAAATAATTAATTTCTCTCTCATCCAGATTTTATCTATAATCAATTTATGTTTACATAAAAATAGTAATGCACATATAAAAATTATGCGTTCATAATTATAACAAGAAAAAAATTACAATAAAGTAACAAAATTAATATTACAAAAGTTAAAATATAAAATTAGAAAAGAAATAAATCAAGCCACAAATAGATGCGTGAAATAATAATTAAAAAATATATCAGTATTGGACTCTATTTATAGACAATTAAAACATACTAATTTTCATTTTTTATTTTTTTATTTTTGTTAAAAGATAATTTTAATTTTTATAACTAATTTTAATTTTTATAACCACACAAAATAATATTCACCACCATTTATTCCAATGAATAATATTGTACCACGTGTCATTGGGATTGGATTAAGATTTAAAAAATTATAATAAGGCCAATTGGCCAATTGGCTAGCCAAGCCACTCGACCTAAAATCATTGTTTTCAAAAATGACCCGGAGCCCGACCTAGAATTTGGTGTGACCTCCATGTCAACCAATCTGATAAGTCAGACCAGACCTGTTATTAAAATAAAATATATATTTTTAAAATTATATATGTAATTGTATTTATAATCACACTTACACCTCCAAAAATTATCAAATACGTGCACAAATAGAATCAAATACGTGCACAAATAGAATCAAATACATGCGTCAAGGAAGATTTTTTAATTTTAGGGTTGAAAGTTGGAACAAAAATGGCAAAATAAGGCTCGGTCAGTCACTTTTTTTGTCAAGCCTAATAAACCAAAATTTTTTGGGTCATTTTTCTGGTTTAACCATTTAGTTCGACCAAAAAATGGCCGATTCGTTAGGTTGACGTCCTTACCAATATTTTTGACCCGATAAACCTTCAGACTCACAGTACGACCGGTCAGACCACCGGTCAGATAACGTCTTTAAAAACAATGCCAAAATACCCCTTTTTTAATTTTTTTAATTTATGGTTTGTCATGTAACGATGATCATCCCCATCGTCTTAGAAGTTGAGTTGTTCTGTCGCTTGGGGGTTCATGGCATCGAAGCGGCGACATATAGTGATGACGTTAGTTGTGATGGGTCGGGTTAATGATTGGGTGCTGCATTTGTTAGGGGTGTCGTTGACAGCGTGGTGTTCATTAACTTCTTCTTTTTTTGAGATCTGGTGTTCATTAACTTAGATCCGCTGTGGATTGGTTTTCCACCTATAATTATCCAAAATAAATAAATAAATTGAAGTTTTTTATAAGTAAATGTTATTTTATTAAAAGTATTTACTTGTTACCCAACTAAAATTTGATCCTAATGAGAAAAAACTGTGATACAAAAAAAACAACCGAGATAGAACTCCTGAAAGAGTAATTCTACACCGCATCTCCACCAAATACATAACACACTCCCAAACAAAATCTCCTCAACTCGTCTTAATCCATGGTGGACAATATTAATAATTCAATGATATTTTCGACAATGACGTCATAAGTCAAGTGGTATGTAGACAGCAGAAAAGAGGTTGTTAAGTGTCACTAAAATATCAAATTATTAAGCCTCAATCGCTAGTTTGACATGTTTTGAATATGGTATCAAAGTGAATATGGTATGTATTCCGGACGAGAAAGTTAAGACAGAAATACTAAAGGTTGTTCATTCAAAAAATTGATTTCGAAGTTGTATTAAAGATGGCATCCATTTCAAAATGGTTGTTACATGCCTTAATCGAGGAAGCCGATGTTCGAGAAACTATTGATGAGGCTATCTCAACAGTTTTAAGGTGGTTTTGATGTAACTATGGTTATTGTGACTATGTATTTCTTGATAAGATTGTTGAGAATGCGAGACTCCGTGTTAGGAAAGTTTACTGTAAGAGAGAGAGACTCTCAAACACTCTAGACTAATGATACTGCTACCTCGAGCATGATAGTGCGATAAGATTTAATTAGATACATTAGGTGTTTGATGTCATTTCCTTTTAGAGAAGAAGCAATCAAAGATTGCGAAAGGATCATTAATGATGCCCAAGTGACTGTAACTCTTGGGGTAGATCGTACACCAAATCATCTAATTGAGGTAGTATCATCAAGTGTCGTACATAAAGTTAGAGATCAAGTAATTTCAAAACTCTATGGTATCGAGATGGATACCAAGGTAGTTGTACATGAATCGCTTGAATCTATAATAATATCTTCTCTCAGCAAGCCAAGATGTCTTACAAAGGTCGAGTCAATAGTTGACAGACACCATGACCATCCAACTTCCAAAGCATGCATTTGATGGAAAGGTACAGCGATGCTCGACCCATGTCATACTGGTAACCGAGATAACTCTAAGTGTCGTATCAAACTTCTTAGGGCCTCCGTCGGCTAAGGAAGTCTTTGGACCTTCTCCGATAAAGAAAATCTTAGGGCCTTCGTCGAGTGAACAACTACAAATGACCAAGTCCCAATTTATTCCACGTGCCTTCGTCACTTTCTCAATTCTGTCTCAACTCAACGACAAGACAATGGAGGACAATTCAATCGTTATAGTATCGGTGGACATCCTACTTCAGTTGGGGGCATAAAGGGCGCAACAATATTAAGGCCGATTCTCTTACAACGGTTAAAATTGTCCTGAATGGGGGGGAAAGGCATGCACATGGAAAAGAAGATAAATAATACCAAGGTAAAGTTGTTAAGTCCTCCTCCTGTAAGAAAGATTACGGTGAAGCAACAAACTAACATGTGAAAAGGACATAAAAACATGTCCAAAGTTAGTCGATAAAGATAAAGAACGGCCTAA
Source organism: Hypericum androsaemum (assembly GCA_963995505.1). Classification (NCBI taxonomy): domain Eukaryota; kingdom Viridiplantae; phylum Streptophyta; class Magnoliopsida; order Malpighiales; family Hypericaceae; genus Hypericum; species Hypericum androsaemum. The sequence continues at coordinate 9,380,288 of OZ023183.1, forward strand.
ATACACGAGCATGAATAAGGACGTGCTTGGTAGGTTGGCAGACGAGCAAGGAGTTCTCCGAGAAAATAAGTCTTTTAAAGTTTGGATGCCAAAGGAGGAACTCTCGCTACCTAATAAATGTCATTGGGAGACCCGATCCACAAAGAACAATCAGCCAATGGGATCTCATAGTTGTCGCATAAAGCCATGTCAGCCTAAGAAAAAAGCATTGAGGCCTATAGACAAGGATGTTCCAAAAATGCCGACCTTAGTCTCGGGGGGTAAGTGTCCAGAATCTCAACGATCCACTCTTACCAACGAAAAGCTAAGAGACTTTCAACAATAATTATATGGTCGTTCCAACGAAGGACATGGAGCTCTTACCCAGCCATGTAGGCCTAACACAAGTCATCCAAGAAAGTCATAAGCTCACAGATATCTCGAGATGAGAACCTAATAGACTGAGATCTTGTCATCCCCAACGTAATAAAAGGGTGTCTGAGGAGCCTAAAAGGGATACATTAGCACTTAAGAAAGATATTTACAAAGGAAGAGCATTATCTTCTTAGCTTATCATGCATGATTACTGTTCGAATGAACCACTACTTGAGGTTTCAAAATATCTGTTTGGGAATCCAAGAGGCATGCAATCATTCAGGCAATAAATTTGGAGCTTGTTTGAGATCAATCAAGATGAAACTAGAAAGGCATATATGGACAAGCATCTATTCGATCTACTGGCTTCAATAATGTTGTATCCTATGATTGAATAGGTGATCATTCGTGAGCCAATAAAGACTATGTCTCGACTTGTTCGACTATAAGTTTTCTACATATTATGGTCTTGACTTTATCAGTTTTATAGTTTCAAGTTGAAGTAATTTTTTGTATATCTAAGGACGGTTACATGTCAATGCCTTTCCTAGCGTCAAAATATTGATGTGTGGGGGAATTGTTGCACTGGAAGTTATCCACGATTCGTGTCGACCATGTCTCGGTAAAATAGTTGTAACTTTCAACTCCAATATCGGATTGATGTGATTCTAATGGCTACAAAAAGATAAGACTTGTATCTATAATTCTATATTTCAGAATCATCTCCAAATACGACTCGTAAGAGTATCAAAATTGGTTGAAGATTTAGGGACCAGCACGGTTAACGATTCTTGTGGCGGATCTAGAAAAGAACGAAGAGTTTTAGGTGGTTCAATGTGTAAATAAAAGTCAAGGAAGGGCAGAGAACTTGAAGTTGAAGACAAAGAAGATTGTTTGCTAGAGGATGTGTCAGAATAGTTGTCATAGTAGGACAATAGTTAGAATTCATATGGAGCTAGGACGCCTTGTCTGATTTAACACGGACAATAATCCCCAATTTGACCATGGCTAGCACTCTCGGTCGCTATATAACTCCGAGTACGGGCTAGATTAAAGCACCACACAACAACACACGAATTTCATACACAAACTATACAAACCTATACTTACGACCATGTTACTTGCATTGGTTAATTTTTATTTTCTTAATAAAATTTTTGATCTTCCACCAATTCTTTTATCCTTTACTTGGTCTAGTCTCTTTCTTTTTTCTCCTTTCTCAAGTCCACCCCAGACTCTTCTTAAAATTATTTCTAACGTCCTACCAAATTTTTCCCTCAACACTTGGACATTTAATTTACACTTAAAAGTAGCATGGTCCGCTCCTAATATTTAATGATTTTGTTTCCGATGACCACTTCGCGTAGTATTTCGAAAGTGGTGATCACGTCTCCTTCCTAGATTACGTCAAGTCTTTAGGTGAGATTCCATGAAGCCAAAGCTTTCGATCATGGTGCAATTAGTTGTTTATTACATCAAACTTCATGGACCACATTCATATTTTACCCATTTGAATCAGGTCTAACTCAAATATTAATGTTGAGATATATCAGTTTTACCAAATTCTTCCTTTCGAGGGGTAGATAGAGGGAGGGAATGACATATATTTCATTATATCTTTAACTGTAAAGCTTGCAAAAATGGACAAATCGGTCCATTACAATTTACAAATCGTTAATTTTTTGGTAAGTAAAATGTACTAACGATAATATTTACAATCTACTTATGATAAAAAAATTTCTTGTGAGATTGCGAACTAACGAAAGTTCATTCGCAAGATATTTGAGTTTATTTAAATAATTCAAGCAGTAAAAAAATATTATTTAAAGAATCAACCCCATGACTCAACAATACTCGATTCGAAATAACAAAAAAATCGTTAATTCCATATTACTTATTTAGTATTCGCTGATTCGGAAACGTGCCCAATAGTATTGTTTTTCTGAACAGTTTATCGTATATAAGAATAAAATTACTCTTCAAATAATGATTAGTGATCTTTCCATCGGCAACCGAGTAAAGTGCCTAACACGGATGTTCCAAAATCTAAAAAGTGGATTCTGAACTTATCGATACTGTCAGTGGCCCCAATGAGATTCTCCTTCAAGTAGGTGGTTGGAAATTGAATAGCCGAAAATCGTCGCACCCACATCCATTTTGAAAGAAGTGATGCAAAAGGATACTACTTTAACTACTTTTTCTGCTGTTCATTTCGTGGTATTTTAGGATTATCCTTTTAGTTTATGGGATAATTTATAAGATTTATTTTCTATGTATAAGGTTTTTATAATGTTGTTTTTAAAGCAATTTCGTATTTGCTATATTGGATATAATATATAATTACTCGAACATTATCATGGTTCCAAGTTCCTAACTTAAGTAGTAGATAGTATGTTCTATATCAAATTTTATCCATCAAATATTAATTGGTCTGAATTAAACGTGTCAGTATTACTATAAGATTCCTACTTCAGTAGTGGCAGTCATTCTCCGGACTAAAGCGATCTAATACTTTTCAGCCGAATGAAAAGTAATCGAGCATTTAGCTAGATACTTTTTTCCTAGTAGCTAGATACTTTTTTCCTAGTTTACTATTCGGATTCCACTAATTCAATTATAAAAACAATAATAAAATTTTAAACTATAACCAAAATCACCCCACTATTTATTGAAGGAGATAAGGATTACAAGATATAGTGCCGCATTTTGAAAAAGTGCTTAATTATCTCAATATTTATTGAAGGAGATAAGTTCTCATATATACTTTTTTTGATAAAGTTATCATATATACTATATACGAAAGAAGATACTTATCCCCATCAAGGCCTCACATTTGTACAAAATTACAAGTTAGATAATTCATAATCATAATAAGCAATTTTGATACTTCTCGGCCAGAATAGGTGACGTATGGAAGAGTAGTTCACTAAAACGCCAAAATAGGGAGCGAAAAAACTATAAACTCTCTAACTAACCTCATATGGGATAGCTAGCGAATTTGGAACTCATATTGGTAATTTTCGTTTTACTTTTCTTTTGGTTATTATAAAATTTGCTTATTTTGGAAAAATACTAAGCAATTTCAGTAATGGAAAAGGTTTTGTATGTTTTAATACAATTCGGTATCGAGTGGTGACAATTGTCCCATGTAACATGTTGAATCTAGGGGTGAGGAAAGTTTAAAAAAAACTCTCCACATAGAAAACTTCACTACACAATGTTGGTAAATTATTAGTAAATTACAATTTAAACATATATATAAATTGTAAGCAATAAAAGAGTATAGAGTAAGAGTATGCTAACAATCACACTTCGGACTAAGTGTGTAAGAACGTCGTCTTCAAGGAAAAAACTTCGGATTCAATCTTGGACGAGGCCACAGCAAGCTATGTGCCCTTAAACTCTTATTACCTGCCTATATGCTTCAGGCCTCCGGGGGTAAGAGAGCTCCCAAGGTACAACGCCCATTCACGTGTACAAAAGGAAGCTCTTTTGTACACCTTTCGAACCTTTAGTATCCTCAGAACTCTGACACTTGTGCAAACGAGAAATGCTATGCAAAGGAGGAGAGAAGTAGAGAGCTTAGGAAGAGTATGAGAAGGGGTGAGAAGGGGTGATTTGGAATGAGGCAGAAGGCCTACTTTTATAGGCAGTCTTGGACTTCACTCATTTTCTGAAATTAATAGGGTCATTACCCCACCCATTAACTAGGACAGTAAATGGGCTATTACAAGACCTATATTAACTTGGCTATTACTCTCATAAACTTGGCCTAAATTTAAATTGAAAATTCAAAATTTAAATTCAAATACTAGCTGCTGAAGGGAGTAGAAGGTTTCAAAGTGTAGGCTTATCCAAACAGAAGCGCAAGGGTTCCGGGCCCAAAATTGCTTCAACAGGTCTGGTCCAGCTCTAAAAAGATAAGGCCCTGAAACCTCGAATAATTCTCACAAATCCACAATCCCATACCCGACTTGGGATAAGGTGGGGCGCGAACGCGTGCGTGCCAAGCCGAGCTAGCCAGTCAGATGGACGGTACGAGAAGCTCTTCCCTTCTTCACCAGTTTACCCATGCTAGAGTTTTAATCCCTTGTAAACTTTTCTCAGCATGGTGCACAACCTAATTTGGGATTGCGCTTATTCAATTACAGTCATACCACTTTAAAGCCAATTTTTATTCACCCTGAGAATTAATTTTTTGCAAGTGTTATATATCGTTACGAAGCTTTATCAACGAGCTTCGTATTGATCTCATAAATACTCAAAATCAATTGGTGTGACCTAGTTATTGCATGTAATTAGGATTCTCCCTCTATTTAAATACTAGGGTCCAAAGCCCAAAATACTCAATTGTATTGGGCCATCACTTTCATAGTTATTAAAAACTAATTCACCAACAATCCTCCACATGAATGTAAAATAGCTTATATTACATGAGCCTACCAATGCTACATGTAACTTGCGAGAATTTGTTACATCAGAAAAGGTGGTTGAAAGCCTTGAATCCTCCTTAGTGAAATACCTTTGGATATATTTGCCAAGCGAAGCCTTGAACTATTCGGCATTTTGTGTATACCAAGACAAAAATACTCACACAACTAATTCTTAAACTACTATTCGGTTCTTTCATTGTTGTCCATTTTGGCTCTGGACTGCCTTGAAAACTTCATCGAATGCTCAAGAGATTTAGCCCTTGATTCATCTTATAGAAGTGGCCCCTTCATATTCAATATAGGTGATCTCTTCTAAGGAGTATCCTACATTTATATATACTTGAAGTGTAAGAATCATTAAAAGCATAAAGCTTAACTTTCCCATGGATAGCTCTATCACTGTTTCATCATAGAAATATGTATGAAACTCAATTTCTCGACTGCTTTATTCGACCCTAGCCTCGCAACTCAGTTATCCTATTGAACTTGCAGATCGGAATTTACGATCCAGGTTGGGATGCCATCATGTTTTAGGTAATTTCGTGGGCTTTAATTCCATTTCTCTCGATGACACCTCCACTTGGTCTCTCGTTAGTTATTAGATCTATGATGTTCTCTTTTGACTTTATATAGTCTAAAGATATCACACCCGTTCTCAATAACGTTCTCACAGATTTATGTCTACAACGTATATGTTTAGACTTTCCAATATACGCATTGCTCCATGCTCTTCTAATAGCTGACTGACTATTACAGTGCACACTACTGTAAGGCACTGGTTTTTGAACATGTTGGTATATCATCCAAGAAACTTTGAAGCCAATCCGCCTCTTCAGCTACTAGATCCAACGCTATGAATTCTGATTCCATAGTTGATATGGCAATACAATTTTTTTGCATGATCTACACGGGACCACTGTTCCTCCAATTATAAATATGTATCCGCTCGTAGATTCCGCTCGTAGATTTTATATTCTTGAAGTCCCAGATCCTTTTTACATCTAGATATCCTTCAAGAATGGCTGGATGTTTTGTATAGTGTAATCCATAGTTAGCATTGTACCTTAGGTATCTGAGGATGGGTTATTCCATATAAATCTTCTCTTCCAAATCTCCATTAAGAAAAATTATCTTCATGTCCATTTGATGGATCACTAGGTCTTATAGAGGTCCAAGGCTATGACTAACCTTATAGAGCTTTTCTAGAGACAGGGAGCATATGTGTCAAAATAATCAATACCCTCAATTTAGTTGTAGCCTTTAACTACAAGTCTGACCTTGTACTTGTCTACAGTACCATCTGGCTTCATTTTCTTTTTGAAGAACAACTTGTGGCCTATGCTACCCAGAGGTAGATCCACTAGTTCCTAAATATGATTATGTAAAATAGACTCTATCTCAATATTTATCACTTTCTTCCAAAAAAAGAGAGTCTGTAGAGGACATTGCTTTTTTGTAGGTCACTGGATCTTTTTCTAATAGATAAGTTAGGAAATCGGATCCAATGTAATTTTCTTTCCTAGCCTTTTTCCCATGTCTAGGCTTTTCAACTTCATCTTGAGATTTCTGTTCCCCATATTGCTCCCACTTTGGTCAACTTTACTATCAACCTATGTTTGACCTCGCTTCAATGATAGTATTCACGTGGATATCAGAGTTATCTGACTTGTGTACCAGGAACCAATATGCAACATTATCTTGTGCATAATCGATAAACCCACAATCCACCATTTTGGATTCTATCGTTGTCCTTTTAGGAGGTGGGATCAGGACCTTAGCAAGAAATCCTCAAACCCTTAGGAATTTGTACCTAGGTGCATGACCTTTTTGCAATTCATAAGGTATTTTATCTAACTTTTTGTGCTGCATCCTATTGAGCATATAGTTGGCCAAAAGCACAACTCCCCCCCCCCATCCTTGGTATTCCGGAACTAATAAACATCGCATTCATCATTTTCTTAAGTGACCTATTCTGCCTTTCTGTAATTCCATTTTGCACGAGAGAATAAGGCATTGTGGTATGATGAATAATTCTATTCTCGACACAAATTTGTGCAAATAGAGATTCATATGCACCACCTCGGTCACTTCGAAGAGTTTTGATCTTCTTGCCAAGTTGGTTTTCAACTTCATTCTTATAGTTAATGAACATGTCTATTGCTTTGTCTTTAAGTAGACATAGCAATACCTAGTACAATCTTCGATAAAAGTTATAAAATAATTTTTTCCACCACGCGTTTGTACATATTTTAAATCAAATAGATCAGTATGAATTAAATCTAACGGTTCTGTGCTTTGCTCAATCGACTGGGAAGATGTTTTGGCATATTTGGCCTCAACACAAGTATCACACTTATTTTTGTGATCGATGTTAAACTTTGGTCGTAGGATAAGTGATATTAGCCTTTGTAAAGACTTATAATTCATATGACCTAGTCTACTATGCCATAAATGTAATGACTCACGAGAATAAGGAACCTTCACATTCTCATTAGCCTTATCGGCAATATTCATTACATTATTGCTCAGGCTGGCATTATCGGCGGCACCCACATCAATCTTATTATTAGACTATGTCTTGGTAGCCAAAGTCATTACACTCATCTTAAAAAGATTATTGGTCAAGTAACCCTTGCCAATGAACATCCCTCATTTGGACATGATGACCTTGTCAGACTCGAACATGAGCCAAAAGCCCCTCTTGTTGAGCACCACTCCGGAGATAAGATTTTATCAGATCTCGGGCATATGCAGCACATCAGTCAAGGTTAGCTCTTTGCCCGAGGTCATCTTCAGCACGATAGTCCCCTTGCTTTCAACCTTTGAGAGCGGCTTCTTGTTCTTGCCCTCCGTGGCTAGCCATTTGTAGCAATCCTTAGCTCGATGACCAGTCTTGTTGTAAATATAGCAGGTGTCGGTGAAGCTCTTATTCTGAGCATCTCCCTTGAAATCATTTATGCATTTTTGCTTGTTCCTATGGGAGCTTTCCCCGGCCTCGACCATATTGGCCTTAGAAACCATGCCATTTGGTTTATTGTCCAACCTTTCGATTGTCTTGCTCGGTGCGCAACCTTTGCATAAGATCCTCGAGAGTCATCTTTTCCTCTTGTGCTTGAGGTACATCTTGAAGTCCTTCCAAGATGGTGGTAATTTCTCAATCACCATCGCCATTTGAAGGGCATCATTAATAGCAATTTTCACAGTTGTAAGATCATGGAAGGTCAATGGTAGCTCTTCGCATTGTTCCACAATGCTCTTTCCATCGACCATCTGATAGTCGTGGAAGCGCCCGGCCAAAACTTTCTTTGTGCTGGCGTCGTTAACTTTATATTTATGCTCCAATGATTCCCAAAGATCCTTTGAAGTCTCTTTGGTAAAGTACACATTGTAAAGGATATCGTCTAGAGAGCTCAATACGTAGTTACGACAAAGGTAATCTCTATCCATCTATGCACCAATCGCGGTTTGATGTGGATCACTCGCAGTTTGATGCAGTGGCATAGGATTTCTAAGACCCGACATCATGGCCTCAGCGTTGCTAGCCCTCACAACGTGAAACCTCCTCGTTCAAGTTGTCATCAGTGATGTTCATCGATCCAGAGTTGTTGAATTCAGCCATATATATATCACCAAAAACTTTATTAAAAAAACTTGTATAAGTAATCGATAATTTTGAAAACAACTTGGGGGGGGTCAATTTTTAAGCTTTTTTTAGATGGATACTAAAATGGGGTTGAGTCCTCGATGGAAGGGTTTATAAGAATAGTTAAACATAACTTAGAAGCCCATTTGCTTAATAGGTTTAGGATGGATAGAAAAGGTTTGGCCCTGAGAAAGATTGAATTCAAAAATGAGAGGGTTCCAGATTTCTGCTACTACTGCAGATTAGTCGGTCATACTAGTAAGAACTGCCTCTGCAACGCTCAACATCTCACCCTCCTTCAGAACCTCCTAATTAGCCAACTGCCTTATGGAAATTGGCTCAGGCTGAAACCTTAAATATTAGGAAGCCTCTGGTGGTTTCTCAAAACTACAAACCAAGGGAGGAGTGGCCATATCATAAAAAGGTCCCCTAGTTCACTCCCAGCCTCGGCCTCCACAAGCAAAATTTAAAGCACCAGAGAAGGTGGGTTGTAGTGGTTCAGTTGGTGATGGTGCTAATCAAAGTGAGCCTAGCATGAACGAAATGATGATGAATTACAAATGGATGACGAAGAAGATGAAGGAGATGGAAAGGGCCTCGTCCTTGCCTAGTATCCCTATGGAAATCTGTATCCCATAGAAGATTATCCCTATTCTGACGTTGATCTTGCCAGCAAAATCCCGTCTTCCAAACCTGAAGCCTTTATCTATGAAATTTCTTCAGTTGAAGGGCCATCTGACTAACTACCCCGAACTGGTTGTTATTGCTTCCTTTTAAGGGGGAGCACATTCCTGGACGAACTTGCTCCAATGTCGTGGACGTAGAGACACGTTTTCTTGCCTTTTGAACTTAATTCATGGTACCGAAAGGTAACAGAAGGAAGTAAAAGACCCTCATTATTAGGTGTACTGTGGTACCCAAGAGTTAGGTATTGTTTTGACGAAAACAACGAGTTGTTTAGTCAAATGGATTTGGCCTCATTTGAAAAGGAGGTCTTTCCCAACGATCCTACTCCTGTCAGAGTTGCAGAAATTCTCAAAATGACAAAATTGAATAGAAGAGTAAGAGTCTTATTCTTGAAAGTTGTAATTCATAGCCGGCACAAATGATCTTCTTAATTTCAGTCAATGGAAACAGACGGGATCATAACTTTGACTTGATGCTGATGTCAGAAAGTGGTGGGGTATGACCTGGCTTGCCTCTTCAACTGGAGGAGGACAGTCTGATTACAGTAACAGTCATTAATGACTTGGGTAGTTTCCATGATTCTTGAGGAAGGGTCTTGCTGGGTAGGGCGATCGAGGCGAGCCCTTCCATTCTCTCTCTTACCAACTGTCCCAGCGATGAGACTTGAGAGAGATTGGATTTTTTTGGTTAACAATGATAGGTCAAAATACCACAAAATGACCCCATGTGATAATCCAATGTTAATAGGAACCCAAAAGCCAAAAAAAGAGGTGGGATACAGGGGTGAGAGCTGTTGATAGAAATAAAAAGATTTCAAACACTTCCCTCGGTGATACTCTGACAATAAAGAAGCATAAGAGGATGGATTTGGACATGTTCTTGAAGTTGGAGGTGTCTATCCCTGATGAAGGGAGAAGAACCAAAGGCAGGAAGGAGATGATGGAGTCTGATCTTTCTCAGACAATGATCACTGAAGAAGCCAACAAAATAACTAAACTGGAGTGCATTCTAGAAGGCCTTGGACTTGCAGAGAGTAATAGGGTAAGAAAAAGGAAGGATCCCTTATTTTTTCCCACAAAAATAAGCCAACAAGAACCAATAAGGCTGGATCAATTCCCAAAAATTTGGATACGCCACTTCACAGAGTAGTGATCAAAGAAGGAGGTTCGAAAGTTCCCCAACAAATCCAAAGTGAGCCATGGGTGCAGGTCCAATACCACTCCAGGTTCACAATATCTTGGAATTTTGAAGGCCTAGGCCAAGACCTGACAGTGCGAGTCCTGCGAGGACTCATTTTTAAGCACAGGCTAGAGATGTTATTTTTAATGGAAACTAGACAATCAATTGCTAAGTTGGAAAGCCTGAGAAGGAAGTTCCAGTTCTCTGGATGTTAGTATATTAACAGAGTAGGTTTGGGTGGGGGCTTAGCCCTATGGTGGAATTCTACAATTGATATTAGGACTAATAATTCTTGTGTGAACTTTATTGATACTTCTTATTTCGAGAGGAGCTCGAACAAGAGGTGGGGGGTTACATATGTTTATGGTGAACTTGTCACCAGTAGAAGTAATGGTTTTTGGAGGTCTTTGGCAAGTCTTCATGGGAGTTCTCAATATCCCTACTTGTACATAGGTGATATGAACTCCCTCTACAGTTTGGAGGATAAGTTGGGCCCATCATCTACAACATGGGCATAGATTTAGTCTCTCTAGGAATTCATGGATGAATGCCACCTCATGGATTAAGGTTACAAGGGTAGCATCTTTACTTAGTGCAGTAACAAACAAGGAGATGGTCGAGTCTGGAAAAGATTGGACAGAGCCTTATCTAATACTAGCTGGCAGGACCTTTTCCCCTATGCTCAACTAATAAATGGAGAAAGGATAGGCTTTGACCATGCATATATCTTGCTTAATTATGCTGCTTTGTGTGGTAAGAGGCAAAAGATCTTCCGATTTGAAGATTGGAGGTCTAAAGAAGATGCTTTTCGAGAGATTATTACTGCCGATTGGCGACAGCAGGTCCAGGGCAATGTCTCACAGCAATTCCACAAACATAGCACCATCTGTGCCTGAAACTTACAAAAGTGGAGCAACAAAGTCTAGGGTAGGAGGAAAATGCTTATTAGTCAAGCCACTTCTAAGCTGGCTCTGGTACAGTCTAACCCTAGCAAACAAGGCAATAGAGAAGAGAAAGTTATGGCAAAGAAGGAACTTGATCTTCTATACAAGCAGGAAGAAATTTTCTGGCACCAAAGGTCCAGAATAAATTGGTTAAACTATGGTGATTTTAATACCAATCTTCCATGCCTCTGCTACCCAAAGGAGGCAATAAAACAAAATCCTCAAGTTGAGAGGTCTGGATGGCTCTTGGCATGAGGATTAGAGCGTAATTAGAGCCACAATTTAAGACTTTTTTAAAGAGCTTTACTCAGCTACTGTCAATTCTGATGATGGTGAAGTATTGAGTTGCATTCCAGCCTTGGTGAATGCCCAAACTACCACGAATTTAACAAAGTAGCTCACTGATGCTGAGATCAAGGAAGCCCTATATCAAATGGGGGGTTCTAGAGCACTTGGCCCTGATGGCCTACCAGGTTTATTCTTTCATAAGTATTAGAATATTGTTGATAGAGAGCTTATTTGTATGGTTGAAACATTGTTTAATGAAGAATATGTCCCTATGAATATAACCTATATTGTTTTGATTCTAAAGAATGATAATCCTGAATCTATTGCTCAATTTAGACCCATAAGCTTGTGCAACTTTACATACAAGGTGTACTCAAAAGTGTTGGCTAATAGATTAAAACTGTACATGCCTTTACTTGTATCTAACTCTCAGAATGCTTTTGTACAAGACAGATCAATTCAGGTCAACATTCTTATTGTAAATGAGATTTTTCATGCTCTTAGGTTGGGAAAACAGAAGAGAAGAGGCTTAATGGCAGTTAAGATAGATTTGAGGAAAGCCTTTGACATGGTGGACTAGTTGTACTTGGAGAAAGTGATGGGAGCACTTGATTTCTCTCTAAAGTGGACAAAATGCACTATAAGCTGCATCAAAAGTGTCTCCTATTCAGTTTTGGTAAACGGATCGCCCCTTGGATGGTTCTCTCCCTCGCGAGGAATCAGACAAGGCGATCCTCTTTCTCCCTTTCTATTCCTCCTCATAGCTGATTCTCTGGCACACTTTATCAATTGGAATTAAATTGTAGGAAACGTAAAAGGTTTGTAGATCTAGAGCGCTAGTCTTATACTAACTAATATCATATTTACAGATGATACTTTATTAATGAGTAGAGTTACTAGAAATGAAGCACTTGCATTTAAGAATCTGCTTGATAAATTTGTGTCTCAATCATGGCAACAAATTAATTTTGAAAAATCAAGCATTCATTTTAATTCTGGTTTAAACCAAGGAACGAAATCTGAGATTCTTAATATTCTTGGCATGAAACTCATGGACGAAAATGATAAGTACCTAGATCTTCCATCATTTTGGGGTGGATCTAAGTGCAATGATGTGAGTTATATTTATAATGCAATGTGGAAAAGATCTTGCAGCTGGAAAAATAAGATGTTATCCCATCAGGGAAATTATGATTAAATCAGTGCTATCTTTGATTCCAACTTATGCTATGCAATGCGTTATGTTTCCAAGTTCATATGCAAGAAACTAGATGGTCTTATGGTCAAGTTTTGGTGGCCAAGGGATATTGAATCTGGCAAAATACACTTGATCAGTTGGGAGAAGATGTCAAGCACTAAAAAACCAGGTGGTATTGGCTTCAGAAAGATGGAAAACTTCAATTCTGCTCTCTTGGCTAACCAAGCATGGAAGATCCTGAACTGACTTACTCCTTGTGATACAAACTCTTAAAGAGCATTTACTTCCCTAATGCTTCTTTTTTGCAGGTCTAGAGGAGGAATGGTTCCTCATGGACTTGGAGCAGCCTACTGCAAAGCATTGATATGGTGAAACCAAATCTGATTTGGAGCGCGGCAAGTGGCGTGGAAGTCCACATCTGGAAGGATGCTTGGTTTAAAATGCCAAACTGCAAGATAATTTCTGCACAACCACCTGCTCTGGCAGTATAAAGAGTTTCTGATCTAATGTTGTTGGACCAAGATGCTATCACGACCTGAATCAGTGGTCAGTGATCAGTGCTAGATCATAACTTGTTTACAACACAAAATGAGTCTAGCCATCGTCAAAACATATCTAACTTTGTTTGTATATTTATCTTATCGAATGACTTAACATACTTAATTCAATTCAATTAAGTTTAATTGACATGGTGGGTATTATAGATGCGTGGAATGTCGAGGCTTTACAGTCCTTGTTCTCTGAGGTGGAGGTTATGGAGATTCAAATATTAAGCCCAGAAGAAACCTTGGCAGGGACAAGTTAATTTGGGTCCCTGCCAGCTTAGGAAAGTATAGTATGAAACATGGTTATCACTCTTTAAGAGCAGCTAGAATTAATCCTAGCCTAATTGAGAATGATTTATGGTGCAGGATTTGGAGACTTGATGTCTTTCCAAAGATTAAAATCTTTCTCTGGAAAGTAGCAAATAATTCAATTCCTACTGCAGCAAATCTTGTTAGGAGAAAGATCATTGTTGATCCTGCTTGTTCCTTGTGTCAAAATGCATGTTAAGACATTTTACATGCCTTGTTGTTATGTCCACATGTAACATCCACGCATATTTTGTCCCCCATTGGCTACACTAATGCTGTCTGTAAGGAAGTCCCTGATAGTAGAACCTGGCTTGAGCAGATGCTGCAGAATTTGCAACAAAAGAACCTGCAGAATATTTCACAACAGATTGGTTTCATTGCGTGGCAAATTTGGTTAGAAAGAAACCAACACCATTTTGAGAGAGTGAAGCCTAACCCCGCCTCAACTTGGAGAAGATGTAGTACCAAAACTATGAAATATAGAAATCTACGAGGACCAGTAGCTCCTACTCGATAGATATCTACTGGTGATCACTGGAGGCCACGTGATACAGATACTATTAAAGTGAACATTGACACCTCTTGAGTTTCATGCTCGGAGGTCTCAGGTTTGGCATGGGCAGCAAGAAACCATCTGGGCTGCCTAACTGATGCAAAAACAGCTGTGGTTATGGCTGAGATGGCTATGGTAGCTGAGTTGAAGGACATCCAAACGGCAACTAAGTTCATAGAGCTCAATCTACCTCTTAGTTGCACTTTGAAGGAGTCCGACTGCAAAGACTTAGTTGACTTTCTTAACGGTGTTACTTTCTCTATAGATTGGAACATAGAGTTATTAGCTTTGGAGGTACAAAACACCCTTTTGAGTTTACCGTTATGTAAACTTGTATATATACTTTGTCCAGCGGATCAAGTAGCGGATTGGCTAGCTAAGGCCACTAGAATAGGGGCCCTTTTGGACAGTGTAGTAGATTGTTGACCATGTGATCTCGAGGATCATATTTTGTACGATTCTTATGATTAATGAAGTTCTAATTTTTAACCTTTAAAAAAATGGGGTTGGATTCAGTGGGGACAACGACTGTCCCCACTGAAATGGATCAAAAGGAGTAATAACATAATCAGGGGTAATAGTGGAAAAGTATTATTAACCTAACCTATCTATAAATTAGGGTTAAAAACTGATTAAAGAAGGGAAAAAAAATTACGCAGCAAACGACGGCGGGACCTTTCCTCTGCCTACATTTAAACCCAATTAAATTAATGAGTTTTAATTGAAACCAACGCAGACACCCAATTCAAAACAACAGCGGGACCTTTCCTCTCTCTCTCCCCCCCCCCAAAGAACCAGCCACCTCTGGTAGAAGAATCCAAAAAATAGGTCCGATGATGTTGGCGACGGGTCTGAGCATGCTGGCCGGAGCTGCCCTTGTGAAGTCGGTGATGGACCAGAATTTCATGACTGGGCCCACCTCCAGCTGCCCCAGTTGGAGGTGTATGGGTAAGGTCACGTGCTTCTGCTCACAGTGTTCAGACGGGGACGTCGGGTGCCGGACTTACTCAGGGTCGGGGAGGAAGGCGTGCTCCAACTGTGGCGGTACGAGTACGCGTCGACCCATCCATGTTCAAATCTCCATGAGCTAACCTAATCACCTATTAATTGTAATAGCTTAATTAATTATTAGCCGAACATTAGATTCAAATTTGGTTGCATGTGTTACTGAAGAACTTGCAGAGATGAAGTGTATTTCAATTTTAGATTCAAACTGTCATTTTACTTTTGGTGGCTGATGACCTGTATATGTTTTCTAACAAGAATGTTGATTTATTTTGGTTAATTTTGCGATGTAGTGATACTGGTTTTGCAATGTAGTCATATTGGTCTTTGGATGTAGTGATATTAGTCTTCGGATGTAGTGATACTAGTTTTGCAGATGTAATGATATTGGTCTTCGGATGTGATACTGGTCTTTGGATGTAGTGATACTGGTTTTGCGGATTCAATGATATTGGTTTTTAGATGTAGTGATATTGATTTTGCGATGTAGTGATATTAGTTTTCGGATGTTGTGATATTGGTTTTATGATATGTTGTGATATTGTTTTTGCGATGTAGTGATATTGGTTTTCGGATGTTGTGATATTGGTTTTCGGATGTTGTGATATTGGTTTTTGGATGTTGTGATATTGGTTTTCCGATGTAGTGATATTGGTTTTCCGATTTAGTGATATTGGTTTTGCGATGTGGTGATATTGGTCTTCGGATGTAGTGATACTAGTTTTGCAAATGTAATGATATTAGTTTTCGGATGTCGTGATATTGGTTTTGCGGATGTAGTGATATTGGTTTTCAGATGTAGTGATATTGGTTTGCATCGAATGCGATATTGGTTTTGAAAGATATCAACTTATATGATTTTTTTGTTAGATTGAAATTTCAACTTATATCATAAATGAACAATAACGGTATATATAGACTCATTGATGAGAATGGTATTTTGTTGTAATTATATTAGTTTACAAACCAATATCTATTCACATGCAAACTAATTTCACTACAAAGGCAAACAAATATCACTATAAGGGCAAAATAGTATCACTTTAAATTCAAACCACTAACCGCTTCACATGCAAACCAATATCATACATGCAAACTAGTATAACTTCAGATACAAACCAATATCACTTCAACTGCGGACAACACAGGGCAATAAACAAGAACAACAACATTCATCGGCAAACAATTTGGATCTCACAAAACATGAACCAAGCGTTCTAATACCAAAATTTTCGGACATTAGTATAGGCTAAAAATCTTTTTCCTAATTCCAAAATCTTCGGACATTGGAGTACGAGACCGGGTCTACAATATCAGAACAAGTACAAACCAATATCAGAATCCATGCAAATCAATATCAGAACACCTGGAAACCAACGTCAGAACAAATGCAAATTAATATCAGAACACATAAAAACTAATATCTGAATACATATAAACCAATATCCAAAAACATGCAAACCAATCTCAGAACAGATCCAAACCAATATCAGAACTAATGCAATCCAATCTCAGAACACATCCAAACCAATATCAAAACACATTCAAACTAATATCAGAACAACTACAAACCAATATCAGAACTAATGCAATTACACTAAATAGCATCTAACCCAACAATACAAGGCGTTAACGAATTGACAGTATTCCAATGTTCAATTCGGTGTAAAAATAAAGATACTTTAATGACATTCTTTATAGTTAATTGTTATACAAATAGTTACACCAATTAGAAATTCAACCCTGCTATTGAACCAAATGCTCGATGCAAAAGAAAAGTATGAGAAAATTTATATTAGACTAGAAACTCTGCAAACATAAAGTTTCTACTGGGATGCCTTTTTGAGTTCTTTAACTCTCTGATGCATATTTTCCTTCTTCAATACTTCCAATACTCCCTTGTCAATGTTCTGGATGACACACCAAGTAATTGCATTAGTTTAAAAAAAATTAAAATATACAAGCAAACATACAGATATATGGATACAAACCAATCTCAGAACATATCCAAACCAATATCAGAACTAATGCAATCCAATCTCAGAGCACATCCAAACCAATATCAGAACATATTCAAATCAATATCAGAAGAACTACAAACCAATATCATAAAACATGTAAACCAATCTCATATCAGAACTAATGCAAACCAATATCAGAACACATCCAAACCAATATCAGAACAACTACAAACCAATATCAGAACGCATCTAAACCAATATCAGAACAGGGAGGGTACTGGCATACTAATAATTCCGGGAGATCGCAAATAGATAATTTCCCAGAGAATTCCTTCAACCCAAAAATTTATCGATGCTCACCTCTCCGTGAGATCCTCCTCCTCTTTGTCATTGTTGAAGCATCTCCTCCTCCTCCTCTCCCTCTCTCTCTCTCTCAATCTCACAAAATCCCAAAGTTATCGCCTCCTCCTCCTCCTCTCTCTAACCAAAAAGTCAAAAGTAGCCAATGTTTAATGAGGAAGGAGGAGAAACGTGTGGGGCCCTCAATGTGGTCGCCGTCGTCATTATCCTTAAAGGACATCCACCAAGGACCCTACCCGTTGCCGCCTAGCGAGTTCCATTCAAAGATGGTATCTTTGCTTCCCTTTATCGTTCCTTTCCAACAAAAGATATTGTCCTCCTCCAGGAACGTGGAGATCCTAAATCGTAGGTCGTAGGACAATGAAAGGAGAAGAGGGGAGCGATTACATATAGGTAAGATCTGGAAAAAGTTGTGGTGGGGATCATCGGCAAAGCGACGAGCGATGGGGAGTGACTTTTTCAAGGTGTCGTCGATGGCTTTTTTTTTAGGAGAGAATGGAATTCAAATGGATTTTTTTTTTAAAAATTCTGGAACAGGAAGATGAAGAGGAAGAGGACTACAGATGTTGAAATTCGTGAGCTACAGGCTAGGGTGGCTGGGTATTAACCCTGGTTTGGGGGTTAAAAATTTTGTGGGTTAAAAATCCATAATGCCCTCAATCATTTTGGACCATTAGATCGGGAAAGGATAAAATTTATCAAATCGAACGGTCCTAATTTTGTCCCCTCCGTATGGACAACTTCTATATAGTCCCTACTGAATCCAAAACCAAAAAGAATAAGCCCAAAAATGGTCGTTTCACGTTTCTGTATTCGACAGTAGGTGAATTGAATTCACTTTTGATTTAGGCCGATTTAATTTTTTTTTTTGCCAATGTAACCGACTACTAACAGTAGTCAACACGTAATGGATAATTAATATTCCAATGTCAGTGTAATTAAAACTGAAACCGTGATTTATTACTTAATTGCACACACAATTATATAATCGGATGTTACTATGTGAGGTAATTTAATAACAAACACAGAAGCGAATTAATTCCTTATAAAGTCACAGTAACTTGAACATGCCAAGATATATTAGTCGAATAATGAGCAGAAGCAAAAAAACCGTTTTGCACAGGTTCAAAACTTTTCCACTTTCTGTATGATTATTTTTATGGATAAAACTTTGGACAAATCAACCCAATGATAATTTTATACTCTACAGAATACTCTTCGGCAGCAGATATAATTAATAACCATAAATTACTAATATTCTATATGTAAGAATTTAAGACGATTTGAACATACATATATATCGTAAGCAATATAAGAGTTTGGAATAAGAGTATGTTCGCGATTATACTTCAAACTAAGTGTATAAGAACATTGTCGTGGATTGAAACCAAAGTCCTAAGTGTACAAAAGGAAGATCTTTTG
This sequence comes from Hypericum androsaemum, assembly GCA_963995505.1. NCBI lineage: Eukaryota > Viridiplantae > Streptophyta > Magnoliopsida > Malpighiales > Hypericaceae > Hypericum > Hypericum androsaemum. The sequence continues at coordinate 9,399,169 of OZ023183.1, forward strand.
TACACCTTTAGTAGCCTTAGAACTCTGACACTTGTGCAAATGAGAAATGCTATGCAAATGAGGAGAGAAGTAGAGAGCATCCCTCGAACCTGAAACAATTTCCACAAACTCGCAACCCGAGCCCTATCTGGGACAGGGCAGGGCGTGCGCGCATGCATGCTGAGCGGAGCCAAGCCTGCCGGACAGTGCGAAAAGCTTCTCCCTTATCTACCGGCTTACACATGCTAGAGTTCTAGTCCCTTATAAACTTGTCTCAGTATGGTGCACAAACAAATGTGGGATATCGCTTATTTCAATTACAGCCATACTACTTTAAAACCAATTTTTTCACTCACCCCAAGAATTGATTTTTCGCAAGTATTATATATCGTTACGAAGCTTTATCAACGAGTTTCGTATTGATCTCACAAACACCTAAAAAATTGGTATGACCTCCAATTAAATTAGCTCAAATTTATTAAATAATTACTTAATTATTGTATTTAATTAGGATTCTTCCTCTAATTAAATACTTGGGCCCAAAATCTAATACACTCAATTGTATTGAACAATTACTTCCATAGTTATTAAAAACCAATTCTCCAACACACAAAACCTTTCCTAAACACAGATCTGGTTCTACCGACTGCCTTCCTCCGGAGAAGGCGACTGGGGATGATGGGATCTTGGAGCCCGATAGGGGATGACAATGTTCATCGACAAATTGTCTCTTACCAATAGTGTAGAAGATTTACACCAACATTCTGCAAAACAACAAGTCCCACCGAAGCTCTCCGAAAGGAAAACATAATTTAGATTCGTTCGCATCAGCAAAAAGGAAAAGGAGAATCTACAACAAATCATCGTAGCCACAAGAGGAACGCTAGTCGAAAAACAACCAAATAAAGGTGACTGCACCAAAATACAAGAGAGCTCCAATGAGAGTAATGAAAACTAAGGAACCCAAACCAGAGAGCAACAGTGAAGAGACTAAAACAAGGGTAAAGATACAGAGGACTTGTAGTGCAGCTCTTACTGAAGATGGCCCAAACCAATTTGGCTTGCGGGCCAAATTCAAGAAGGCTTCCTAGATTACGAAAATCTAACTAGTAAAGATGACTGGCTTGCAGGCCACGTGACACAAGGAGACGGTGCACACACGGACGACGAGACACGAGGTGTCAAGGGCTCACGCGAGCCACGCAGGCCTCGAGATTTGATTCGTTTGGGTGATGCAGCAAGAGGCGCGTAGAACGAAAGGATAGTGAAGATCCACTAAGGTTCTGATAAGGATAAATATGGAATTCTATCTTTAAGTAAATAACTTAGGCTCCAGAGTAAAGTAAAATGATGATCTATTCACTGAGCATGCTAGTGCACAAGTCATAAGCTAAACGTATATCGATTAAGTGCAAGTGCAAATCAGTATTCTATAGTCCAGAAAGATATTATATAAACTGAAGCATACTAGTGTCAAGTCATAAGCTACACATAGATTATATCTTTCAATTCCTTAGTTCGTCCAGCGAGATAACTACAAAAGAACTAGAGTTATGACTTACGTTATGAAGTAACTAAATGACTAGAACCTTTCGATTAGCTCAAAGCACAAGGCATAAATGAGATGAGATATGATAGATGTCTAAGTGTCTATGTGATGTCTTAGAACTAAGTCGTGGTGAAGTAAAATAAGCGAAGTGTCTATGTGATGTCTTAGCAAAATAGAGTAAGCTAAGTATCTAAATGTGTATGTGATGTATTAAAACTATGTCATGGTGAAGTAGAATAAGCTAAGTATATTAGCTTCCTGGTGATGAACTTGTGACATATGACATCACGATACCTAGAAGTCCTATGAGAGGAATAAATGAGTTTGAGTTCAACTATGGATTAACTGATACAATTAGATTTGAACTTGGAACAGTTGTAATCTTGAGAAGTCAAGCGTTAGAATGGTTGACTGAAAGACATGAGTTTGGATCGATTTCAAATTGATCCAACTAAGGAACTTAGGCTTGCTTGGGAAGCTATAAGTTGCAACTCTTGGACTCTTGGATAAAATAAGGTATGACGAATTGAAATAGAAGAAGCTTATATTCTGGTTCATAAGGAGTAGCAAGTTTGAACTTGATTTGACCTTAAGAGTTAAATATATCTTAAGCTACATATACGAAGAGTGACATCCTTTTTAGCCTAAGGTAACATAGCAAAAACCAGTAGCTAAAAGAGCCGGAGAGAGTATGTCTTATCGAGGTGCAGCATGTCGTCGTTAAAGCAAGCATACTGTTGAGGTCGCTAGTGAACCGTGAAAACTAAAGGTTGTAACACTCTCTGAAGACGTGAGTTCTTGTTCTTTCATCTTGAGATAATTTATGATTATCTATGTTCCAAATATTTATTCTGTTAGGATGAAAAATATCAGGTGTCACGACATCTCTGGAAGGTGTTAAAGAGTGCATGTACGAAGATCTCAAACTGGCTGACAACACCAAATTCGATGACGAATTTCTCCAACAAGGGATAGAATGATGGAGATCTATGAAATTGGATTTAATAATTATTAGGAGTTTGATTTATAGTAAGATTTTAGTTAATATGTTTTTTTTTGGTCTTTATAAATAAGACCTCTTCTCTATTGTTATAATTGATTGATTTGATTATAAAAAAGCCAAGATTTTTCCAAATTAATTATCGCATTTCAGTGTTCTTAGAATCAACAGATTGAGACTAAAGCATGTACCCGATATTCTGTGGAATCAACAGATTCGTTATTGTCTATCCACGTGCTCCCGTGCATCAGTTGGTATCAGTTGGGATTGCAAAAACCTTAGATTTAGTCATTATCTACAGTTTTAGGATTATTTTTAGGAGTTTGTTTGAGTATCAATAACGAGAGTTATTTGGAACTCTTTTAGCTAATTAGATGAGTAGTAGTATTTTGAATTTCATTAGGAGTTGAATTCTTTAGGGCACTTTATAAAGAGACTCTCGTAGCTTGTTTGGGGGAGTTGAATTTGATTAATACAAACAGGATTTACCCTAAACCATCGTGTCGTTTTGTGATTTCTCTCTTGAATTCAAGACTTAGGGCTCTATCGTTCTTGTCAACACGCTCTTGCTGCATCAGTTGATATCAGTGATCAACCTACGCTCCTTTGCGATGCCTCCAAAATGGGATGCACAAAGGGAGGTGGCCTGCCTTGACCATCTTGAGCAACGCATTGACGTATTTACGGAGCTGATGGGCGAGGTTCTTACCTTCCTTCGCACACGCGGTTCCACCCCACCGGGTCCTGCACCACACCCGCCCAACGACGCGACACTAATCATCGATCTCCTATCCTCCGAATTTGCTGATGATTTATTTGGAGTACCTATTTATGACTCCTACCCAGGTGAGGAAGAAAAGGTTGATGAAGGTGAGATTCTTGTGCTACGTCTAATTATGAGGTTGAGGAGGTCAAGCACATTGATTTTCTGGGAGTTGATAAGTTCATACATGTTGAAAGTTTTGCTTTGCTGAATATGTGGAACGGCCTCAAGGATGCTGACAGATATGATCAAAAAATTGAGTTCTTAATCTTTCATCTAGAGACTGTTTGCGGTTTTCTAATTTTTAAATATTTGTTCTCTTGGGATGGAAGATATGAGGTGTCACCATGTTGCTTGAAGGTGCTAAAGAATGCATGTACGAAGATCTCAAACTGGCCAACGACATCAAATTCGAGGACGAATTTCTCCAACCGGAGAAGAATGATGGACTTTGATTTCAATAGTTTTTAGATTACTATTAGGACTTTGATTTCAAGTTAGATTTTATGTAATATGTCTCTTTAAGTTCTTTATAAATATCACATCTTTTGTATTATTTTAGTTTATTGATTTGATAATATAAAAAACCAGGCTTTTCCCTAATTGTCTTCTCCTTTCCGGGAATTCGTGAAAATTAAAGGAACAAGATTCTATTGCTTTCGTTCTACACGCCTCTCGCTGCATAAAGTTCTAGCCGAAGAAAATGCCACGTCATAGCCCACGTCTAACGTGGACTCCACTCAGATGCATATCACCTGTGGGCCGAGTGGTTCGCAAAAGGAGGATGGGCCGAAATGTTCACTGGAGAGGGAGAATTGGCCTTTTGGTCTAGATAATGAGCTCGGTGCTATGACCCCAAGGAGAAGTATTAAGCCCAAAAAATTAAAAAAACCAGATATCAAGATAGGTCGACCGAAGAGAAAAAAAGAAAAAGGCTTTGAATCTGAAAGTACAAATAGCGACCACTCAGCCGATGATTCAAGTCCAAAAAGCAGGTTGGCATATTTTTTAGGAAAAATTACTCTCAAGTCCCAAAAGTTTGCTTAAATATACTCAAAAGTCCTCCGTGTTCACAAAATACATTTCAAAGTCCCTCTAGTTTGCTTTTATTATACTTTCGGATCCCTGGCGCACGTTAGCAATACTTTCGGGTCCCTGGAAAAGAAGTGTCAAAGAAAGTACGTAGTCAGTCGAGGGAAGCGAAAGGTATGACGTCATTTTTGTCAATAAAATTACTAAAATACCCCTAGCACAAAAAAATTAAAAATGCTGACATCATCTCTCTCCTTCCTCCTCCTCCAGCCAAAACAATCCCCGACGAGGGGGAGCCACAATTCTCGACAACGGGGAGCCACAATTCCCTCGCCGCCGGGGAGCCACTATTCTCGACGATGACCTACAACAGGTTCACAGATGGCTCTCAGAAGACAGCTGACCACTCAGTCCTCTCGACCGCCACCGCGTCGAAATTGAAGCCAGTTCTGACTTCTAAATATTTGCCCCCGCCACCGTCGCCAACCTCGGCCAGGGGCTTTGAGTCGTAGGGGAAGATCTCTGGGCGGGTTCTTGTTCTCTTCCTCGCCTTCCCGTCCACTGCTCCTCCTTCTTCCCGTTTCGCCAAAGGCACATCATTTCATCAAAATCCCCAATCGGCCACCAAGTTCATCCTTGCTGGATCTCTGAAGGTGCTCGTAGTCATCTCCGAGCTAGAGCACACTTGGCAGCCCGTCCCAAGCCGCTGCTCCCAGAACTCACGATGACCCCAAGCTGCCATCGTTGCAACAGATCCGAGCAACCGACCCCGAGCGACGGCTCTATGACGACAGCTCCCTCGCGTAGAAGAGTGAGAGTCTTGAGGGCGGAGGAGGCGTTATGTTTTGATTGAATTTTGACAATTGAAATCGATTAAAAATTTCTCGAGGTTTGGTTTTATTATACTATTAGGCCCCTCGCTGATATCAGCGGTCTTTTTTATTTTTTTTGTCATGGGAATGATATTTTTACCCTTGAAAAAAAAGCTATCTTCAAATCCAAACCTCAAAATCCAGAAATCACCAAGAACTTCTTCAAATCCAAAATTAACGCCAAGAAGAACCAAGAACAAAAAATTAATGAAGACCCTAGCGAAGACCCTCGATCGACCACATCGTCCACATATTCTCCACCTTCGAGGACGAGGGGGAGGAGGAGGACTACGGTGAGATCTCGGTGGCGCAGCCGTTGATGGACGAGGAGGACGACGGCGAGATTCCGGTGGCGCAGCCGTTGATGGAAGAAGAGGACGACGGATGGATCCTGGTGGCGTAGCCATTGGCTCTCGACTGCCTCCTCTTCCTCCTTCCCCGCATCCTCCCATTTGCCTCTAGATCTAAACCATGACAAACCTCCTCTTCCAGCGGGTCCAAGGGTATAATTGTCATGTTAAAAATATTACAAATGATGATATCAGCGAGGGACCTAAGAGTATAATAAAGAAAACTAGGGGGACTACAGTTTCAATTTTGAAGCAGCAGGGACTAAAATAGTAATTTAAGTAAACTCCAGGGATGTGAGATTAATTTGCCCAATTTTTATTTTTCAAGGGTATTTTTGTCATTTTCTTGACAAAAAAGTAAAAATATATGCTGACGTTAGCGAGAGGTCTAATGGTATAATAAAACTAAACCTTAGGGAGTTTTTAATCGATTTTTAAACGACAGGGTGGTGAGAGGTGAATATGAAAAATATCAAGAGCTTGACAGTAATTATACCTAAAATCTACAGTGACATACGAATTCAATGTGATACTTAGTGTACATAGAAAGTTATATCACCAAATCAATTCACTTACTTATTATATCACAGAATCCATCCCTTACTAATTAAACTTTGCTCGAACAATCCATCCCTCGTATACACTTTTATGGGACGAAAAAATTAGAAATTAGTTCTGTTTTTAAATAAGCAACAAAGGAAGTACCCGAGGTCCAAAACGACACAATGTCAAACGTTCCAAAAGGGATATAATCACGGACTTGGGGCTTTGAGGTTAAAGCTCCTAAGGAAACTATTTTCACTTGAAGGAAAAAGTCTCAAATTTTCTAAAAATAATTAAAGAAGTCGCAAATAGTATTGATGGATAATTTCAAGGCTTAGACATAAGAGTAACAACAGTATCACGCTTGATTTGCTTTTAGATATTTTAGCACAATTTGTTTTTTAAGCGAGTTATTTTGTGGCGGCTGTACTAGTGCTTATATTAGTACTTGGTCGATCGTATAGATTCATGGGTTACACATTATAATTTATTGGAGATATATAAAAAATTATTTATATAAAAGGTGAAGCAAGTTTGGGTAAGGACAAAAAGATCGGACAAATCTATTTGTCCAGGTGTTCAATTATTATTTGTCCAGGTATTCAATTTTAAAGATTTTTGGTTCTCAATTTTAATTTGGCTCTAAAATAAAAAGGACAAATTATTTTTAGGTCTTTGGAATATGGTCTCCTTATCCCTCGGGTCCTTAGGTTTCCAAAATATATTTTGCCGTCCTCCGTGTTTGATTTTTGAAACTCTCTGGCCCCTGTCGTCGGAATATGCCATTTTCTCTGGCGAACCTCCACTTGAAAAGACTAAAATGCTCTTTCCACTTGAAAGACAAAAAAACCCTCTTTTCTTCTCCCTTCATCTTCTTCCTTCCACTTTCAACCAAAACCAAAACCAAAACTCAAACCCAAATCTTCGTAACTAGAATCAAAACTAATAAGAAAATTTAAAAATCCAAATTTTGAAAACATCAATTTGAATTTAAAAAACCTAATTAGAAACCCTAATCAATTCGAAGTTGCCCGGATTGTGCCTAATTAATTCAAAATTTGTACTTTAACAATAGTGAAACCTTAAACACTGGAGAGGCCAACACCCACTTGGAGAGACATAAGAAAGGAGACTCAAGTTTTCCAACCAAATGGGGAAATTGCTCACCGTCCATACTTGGAAATAGCGGCTCTCTCTCCACTGAGAGCATTTTCCCCTCTCCCTACTGATAGCATTTTTCTAGGGTTTTTTTTACCCTCATTATCCTTCTGCCGCCACCCACCCACCACCACCACCACCACCTTCTCTTGGATCTATCGCTATTTTCGTCGCCTCAGACATCTGTCTCTGTCATCTCAGGGAGGTCTCTGTCGCTGCTCCTAGTACCTCCGATCTCCGTCCCCGTTGTTGCTCCTGTCGCCTCCGATCTCCATCCCCACCGCTGCTTCCTTCGGGTCCGTCTCTGCCACTTGCCAAAGCTCTCCGGCCACTCACCTCTCTGTCGGTTGTCTCAGATCGACTCGCATCACCGTCGTTTGTCTCAGATCGCTTCTCGACTCACCTCACCGATGTCGCACGATGTCATTCAATGCCTCTCTATCGCCGATGGCGCTCAACACCCAACTCCTCGCTCCCTGCCCAAGGCCCAACTCTCTATTGTCGACACAGCTCGACGCCCAGCTGGTGGCCCTCGGTAACTGCACGCCTGGCCTGATCTCCACGGCTGGGCAATTTTGAGGCTGCCGGCGGTCCCCGTGGAGGATGGTCACTTCCGATCTCCTCCCCGGTTGGCTCTCTGTTCTTAATGCTTCGCTTTTTATTTATTGATTTTCTGTTTGTGTTGCTTTCGTTGGTTATTTCCGTCTATGTTTGTTTGCTGTTGTTCTCGCGTCACACGTGTTTAGTGGCTGCGTTGGACTTTTGCTTTTGTGATTTCTGCTTATGCTTTTGCTTTGATTGTACTTTGCCTGATCTGAGAACCTTTCGGATCTCGTTGAATGTTCGATGGTTGCGGGTGGAGAACTTTGTCTTAGTCGATTTACATCGACCTTGGCTCTCATTTAAATATTTCTTGTATGCATTCAGATGTCCTCTTGAAAGTGTCTTGAGATTTTTAGCTGAAACTTGCTTTGGCAGAATTCTACCCTGGTCGTCGGCTTTTGTGCTTTATCGACCGCCCATCGCTCCCCCACTAGTACCACCTTGCTATTATCAGACTAGTTATCGTTTTCTGCTTGAGTTTCTAGTCTTGTGTATGTATTTTTCTTTATTGTCTTGTAACTCATTTATAATATAAACTTCACACCATTTTTATTCCTCAAAAAAAGTTTTCGAACCAAACCGAAGGCACTCAGAGACCAACTATCACAACAAATCACTCCTTCCCATTTATGGGGACACCCGCCACCTCAAATCCCATATTGGGTACCATTTCAGATTTTCCAGTATATAATCGAGAAAAAGAAACCCCATTGTCACATTGTCGAATTACCGGGTAAAACAAACATCACATTCTCAATCGCCCTTACCACTGTTGCCGCTGGGGGTTAGTGGGGTCCACTTGTAAAAGAGTAGGTGGAAGGAGGATTCTCCGCCGTTGCTGTGCGAGGTGGAGGAGAAATTTCCGTTGGAGGAGAGGTGGTGGTGGCTATTGCCGTTGTTGTTTGGAGACAGAGCGAAGATGAAGCTTCAACCATGGGAGTTCCGCTGGAGGAAGAAAATGGCGAGAGAGGGAAGCGAGGAGCAGCAAGGAGGATGAACCTAATTTGAAATAGTTGTTCGAATTAGATTTTTAATTCGAATGGAGTTTTCAAAATTAGAGATTATCAAATTTTAATTCTCTCTAATTATTTTTTATTCTCACTATAAATATTTAGATTTATTTTTAAGTTTTAGTTTTAGATTTAGATTTGATTTTGGTTGATGGTAGGAGGAAGAAGATGAAGTGAGAGGAAGAAGAAGGAAAATGAGAGAGAGATTTTTTTTAATTGGGAGGGACATTTTAGTCGTTTCAAGTGGAGGTTCGCCAGAAAAAATGATATTTTCCGGCGACAGAGATCCGAGAGTTTCTAAAACCAAACACGGGAGACAGCACAATAGATTTTGTAAACTTAGGGACCTCAGGGGTAAGGAGACCATACCACAGAAATCTTAGGGTAATTTGCCCAAATAAAAATTTTGAATTTAAATTTAAATATTATTGGAAGATTAATTAGAATCCAACTTGAAAATTTGTTCTCCAAACTCCAAAGTTGTAACTGAAAAGTTAGAACAAGAAGCGACAATAATAAAGTTGTACGAGTTAAAAGATTGGACCGCCCACCATTGAAAGGACTTTTAGCTTTTTGAAAGGTCTCCAACAACCGTTCAAAGTTTGTTTCACCAAAGGTCAATATCACAATCCATCGCCCATATTTCAAAAGTTCGATCCAATCATCATATCATGATCCAATTAAATAAGGATAAATTATATCTCGAACCTAGAGTTTGGTAAAATAGACGATATAGGTCTTATAGTTTGTCTTCTGATTTTGTAATTCAAGAGTTTGGTTTTATTATACTCTTGGGTCCTTGATGCAGGCGAACGTGGATAGGAGATCGCGAATCCGTTGATTCTGAGAATACCCGAAAAATACGACTGAGTATCGATTTGTTGATTCTACGAATACCGAAAAATGACACAGATAATAAGAAAAATTCTTATTTTTCAATATCAATATTCAACCAACCAAAATAACATAGTAGAGGTCCTATTTATAAAGAATCAAAATAAACTTATTAACTAGAATCCTATTATAAATAAATTACTAATATTAATCCAACTACTATAGATAATTAATCAAACTACTAATACTACTCTACCATATATCTTCATCCTTATCTCCATCATTCTCGCCCCGTTGGAGAAATTCGCCCTCGAATTTGGTGTCGTCGGCCATTTTGATATCTTCATACATGTAGTCTTGAACCTGTTGAGCGACGCAGCGACACTTGATATCTTCCATCCCAAGAGAACAAATACTTAGAAATCATGCAATTGTAAATAGTCTTCAGGTTAAAGACCAAGAACACACGTCTTCGAGCAGATCTCTCAGCATCCTTGAGGGCATTCCACATATTTAGCAAAGGAGAAGCTACAATATATTCAAACTTGTCAACTCCAAGAAAGTCAATATGTTCGACATATTCAACCTCAAAATCATAGTTTATGTGGAGTATGGCCTCGTTCACCAACTCATCATCCCTAGTAGAGTCTGTAAGTCTAGAGTCACCAACAAATGCATCAACCTTGTCCTCCTCATCAGGGTAAGAGTCATAAATTAGTTCACCATTGTCTACATCAACTTCAAGGTAAGAGTCATAAATTGATTCACCAAATAAGTCATCAATGGATTCACCATATTCTTCCAACGCCTCTTCAACTTCTTTAGGTGGTGCAGTCCATTGCTTCCTCGAGATCTCTGCCATTTGTTGCTTCAAATCATCAAAATTAGCTTGAACCTCACGCAACTTCTCGACCATTTGATGAGCATATTATTCCCAAAAGTGATAGTGCTTGTTACCAACAACGTTCCAAACTTCGTAAGCATGTTGAGAAAATAAAGCATAAATCAACTTCTCTTTCATCTTAGACCATCGAGATATTTTCTCCTTACCACATCGTTGTTGTCGAAGATTTAAATCAGACCACTAATGCATAAGATCACCTCTTGTCGTTTGACAAATCTGACTCTCTCCAGCTCCGCAAACTTGTGAACATCAAAGTATATCTCCATACTGGTAAGTCACTTTGCGAAGTCCCCTCTCAAAATTTCTAAATCGAGATAAGGAAAGTCACGCAAAGTATGAAGCATCTTCAATTTAGCCCAGAGGGATTAATCTATAATTTTGAAAAATTGATAGGACCAAACTGTAATTGACCTATTGGCAAATTACGAACAAGTCACCAATGTCTGCAAAATTCTCCAGCACTACACAAGGTCCGAAAAATTACCAAGAGGTCCTCAAAGTTCTCGAAAGCTCAGATTCAGTACAAAAAATCCCAAATTCATCAAAACCCTAATTTGAGATTGAGGGAAAAATTACAAACCCAGTAATCAGGGCCGGCGGCCGGCTCGGGCAGACTGCAGACCGAAGGGAGGGCATCGGACCGTCAGGACCAGTCGGTACGAACATCAAGCTCGGCAGCGGCGTCGTACGTGGGCAGGCTGAGCTTCAGCATCTCCACGAGTCGATCGTGACGATCGACGAACGGGAGATTTAAGTAGAGACTTGGCAGCTCGGTCAAAATTGGTGCCCCAGTGGTTGGGGTGGCCGAAGGAGCCGGTGTTGCGGCTGGGGCGGCCGGTGGCGCGACCGTCGTATGATGAACCGATAGCAGTGGTCGGTGCCTTCGTTGGGTTTCTTCTGCGAAAACCTTGACTGCTCCTTCGCTCTCTCTCTTTTCTTTTGTTTTTTGTTTTTATAAACGAACTCCAATCAATCGGATCGAACACTGCCATGAAGAACGAAGCTCTGATTACCAACGGATGCAGGCGAACGTGGATATGAGATCGTAAATCCGTTGATTCTGAGAATACCCGAAAATACAATAGAGTATCGATCCGTTGATTCTACGAATACCAAAAAATGACACAGAAAATAGAAAAAACTCTTGTTTTTCAATATCAATATTCAACCAACCAAAATAACATAGTAGAGGTCCTATGTATAAAGAATCAAAATAAACCTATTAACTAGAATCCTATTATAAATAAACTACTAATATTAATCCAACTACTATAAATAATTAATCAAACTACTAATGCTACTCTACCATATATCTTCATCCCCTGTAGCCGGGAAGAAATTGGCGTAGAGATACCCTCAGTAGGGAAGATACTCTCATAAGGAAGAAAAAACCCTAACCCTAGTAGAGAAGGGAACGTGTTGTATTCTTCTCCCTGGACCTTTACTCGAATTCTGTTTTTAGATGAAAAGATACTACACTTGATGGAAAGATAATACTTATACCTTTACAAAAAAAATCAGATGGAAAGATAAGAAAATAAATCAATCAATCAAGCAAATTAATTGATCTAGTAGGCAACAGTTAAAATAGTACATGTAATTAATTAATGAACATTTGAATACATCCACATAACATTCGACAAGGATAATTTCCGATAATTGATTGAATTTTAACAACAAATATGAATCACAATAATGCCAAATCAAATGGAACTTAACCAAATCCCAATATCAACAAACCAACAATTTTCATCAACTTCTGCTAAAACGGTTCTGTTCATAAATAGCCGGAGAGGAAGTCCCTTCACCAACTTCTGTTATTTCATGTTCATGCGTATAGCCATCATCAATGGCAACGCTCACAGGTTGGCCGCCACCATTGTTGCATGGTGGCTGACCTTGTTCATAGCCATGACCACAGCTCGAAACGGCTGGGATCATTGCCGCCTTATTCTTTTTCTTGAAACAACAACAGAACAGAGCCATGGCTGCCAGTGCGAGTAGCGCTAATGCACCTAAGCACGCAAAAACCGCAATGTAGGCTGTTACGTGGTGGTGGCCGTGGCGGTGATATAATGGTGATGGTGCAATGGAAGATGAAGGTGCCCAATATGGAGGCAAATTGTTTGGTGCTGGTGCCGGTGCCGGTGAAAGCACGGATGGAGGCACAACATCAGATGGTGGGGGCGGGGCTCCGATGTGTGGTGGCAGCGGAGAAGATGGCGGTGGAGGCGGAAGAGTGTAACTGTAGCTTGGCGGTGGTGGAGGGGAGTAATAAGGGAAAGCTTCCATGTTTATTGTTTATGTGTGTATTGACAACTGGTTAGTTAGTTTTGGTAAGTCTTCCAGTAAGAAGGTGTACAGTTGTTTTCTATATGCTTGGATTTGGATGATGAGATTAGGGTTGTATTTATACTAATCAGCTGTAGCAATGTATAATTGTGTTTATCATCAACTACCAAAATAGTTACATATTCTTAAATATTTACTTGAGAGCTTTTTCAAAAGTTTTATTCATTTCAAATTTAAATTAGTCAATATATTAGTTATTCAGAGTGTATGAACGAAAAAAATGTATGCTTGCGTTTAATTTAAGAGAATATTTTTTATGAGCTAGATATGTCATTGCGTAAACGTCTTGCCAATTAGATGAAATCCTAAGTTGACTTACGTTAACAGTTGATGAAATTTACGAGCAAGGAATCTCCAGCTCCACGTTGTTCGTTGAGTTTTATTTACACATAGTAATTTATAATTTGATGGGATATGAACGTGAGTGAGATTTTGATTGCAATTACCTATTGGTTGATTGCAATTAAAATGTCCCGAGGAGTATGTAATAGGTAGCTGCTCGTTAATATATATGCAATTAACATACCCAAAAAAACGTAATTTGGGATTCAATCTTGGCAGGGAATTCTTCTAGTATGTTCATAACACGGTTTTAAAAACGAGGGTTGGTTGGTCCAACCCGGATTATTATTATACCTAAACCCAAATAGTGGTTATTATTATTCCATTGAACCGTACCCATAGATGGTTTATGCGAAATAAAGTTAGATAGGGAAAACATAATTCAATTGCATAAATATTTTTATTAAACACGAGACTGTCTTTTTATAGGTAAAAGTTGTAATTTTTTATAAGTAGAATTTAATATATCTTAAGAGTATAAATTCTCGTCATTTCAAATCATATCTCCACTTTTATTGTGTTAGAACAAGTGCTTCCAAACATCTCGAAGAAAAGATAATAACAATTAGGATGCAGTGATTGAAGAAAATTATTATCACAAGATTTTCCTGGCCATGTGTTATTACACGGTGGATAAGTTTAACAGCATATGGTAAATTAAATCATGATTTGACAAATAGATATTTGTTATGTTTTTTACAAATCTTTTTTGTCAATATTTCTATCAAACATCTATCTGAAAAAAATACGTATATACCAGTACGTTACCAAAGTCAATGAAAAACCATGCATACACACAAGTGACCCAACTTGGCCACAATAAAATGGTAAAATTAAGGACGTGGTAGTGTCCACATGCATGCAAAAAACAAAGACTATTCTAATTTTATTGCTGACCTGCTTGTCACGAAACTTAAAATTCAAGGGTCAGAACGTTAATTAGGAAAAGATAAGGTCAGTGATATCGGAATGTAATTTGAAACCAGTTTCTATTTTTGGAAATTTTTCAAAATTTTTTTTAAGGTAGATATTTACATCATAATTATATTTATCAGGACAATAATCTCACCTTCATGAATACGTCAATGTCTTGTGCGGTTGGACTATATACCCTTTGACTCTAACAAAATATAAGATTGATATAAGGTCACAGTCTATCATTTTTCTAATATTGCTCTTATAACATTTTGAAAGAAACTGTTTTCAAATTTGAAATACAAATTTTTTTTCTTGATTTTTTCAAGTTCAGACAACTTGAATAATTTTAGTCCATTTGCGTACGTTGGAAATCCTCTACAGAGGATCTTTGACCCAGAATAAAATCAATAAACAATCTCCCAGTTGTCCGCAAAAATTTCATTTTCATTTTTCCGGTGGAAATATTCATACTCAATTAAAAGATGTAACTTCTTGTATTTTATCCAGAAAATTACGTAAAAGACTTGGGAGTCCTTTTGTACCTCTTTTTGGGTAAAAAAAAAGCTTTTTGTTCTGGATCCTGAGTAACACTATGGTTTGTGGCCCAGAGGTTCGAAGGGGCCCAATATTACTATCTTTCTGAGCCAACTTGTACGTAGTCTTCACACAGATTATCATGACTGGCCAGTTGCTATTCTTCTATTTAAACCTTGGAGTTAATCTTTTTATTCTTTTTGCCAAGGGAGTTCTTAATATTTAAATTTTAAAACATATATTTAATTTAATTTTATAAATATAAAAATACTATTAAGAGAATGAATTATTGCTTAAAAATATTATTCCTACTATTGGTTCGACTTTTAATATTATCGCAGGAGTTTAGTAATGAAAAGTGCACTTGGTGTAACCAATAACTACTTGCTTTAATATTAATAGTATAAGAGAAGGGTGGGTTGAGAAGTGACCAAAGTCGAGTTTGGATTTGGTGAGGACAACTATTGGGAGCAAAGGGGTTTTGGGTACCAATTTTGTAAAAACAAATTGACAACCAAGGAAAATATTAGAACATCCAATATAAAACCTAAATATTTTGAAATTAGGGATGTGGCAATTTTGGAAATAATTAAAAAGGAAAAATTAAAACATACCATTTGTTACGCAAAAAACCCTAAACCTTAATGTAGCATTCTCTGGCGGCTTCTGACTAATTGAATAAAAGAACAAAAAATGTTCAATCATTTGAATGGAAGACCAAAGAATTGATCAATTTTTTGGCTGCTTCTACTTGCCAATCAAAATTGAAGAATTGATCAAGCTTTAGGTGGAAAAGGGCGTAAGGTAATACTTTCGGTCCATGGTTCGTGTCCAGATCTAAATCCTTAATCCCCATCGTTTCGATTTTTTTTCTTTCGATTTAGTTTTTTTTTTCTAACCGTGGCCGTTGTTTTGTGCAGAGGATGGGTCGGTGGAGCTGCACGAGGCGGTGGGCGGCAGGCTGAGGGATCGAGCGGTCGCCGAGAAGAAGGATCTGTACAGAGAGAGAGAGAGAGAGAGAGAGAGAGAGAGAGAGAGAGATCGGATGCCGATGATGATGAGCGGCGGGAGCAGTAGGAGTAAGAGGCTGCCAGCGGAGAGATCGATGGTACCCATAAGTCAAAACATATATACCAATTTTATATCGAATTGTTTTCAATTTACGTGAATATTATTTTCATTTTTAAACTAATTTCATATCGAATTATTATATACTAGAATTTAAAATTATGTATATTAGCATTATTTTCTGTTGCGACTGGCTTCAAAAAGTAATCGTACCAATACGGCAAAAAATATATACCAAATTTATATGGCTTGATTACTAATATCAGTTTATGTGTATGCCATTGTCATTTTTAACCGTATGATTACCATTGCACCGTCATCTATACCACTATCACTATACCATCGTGACTGAACATATATACCATTACGACATCAAATGTATACCGGTGTCAATTAAAAAAAATTATTAAAAGATGTAGCATTACTTACTTAATTGTGTGTTATTTTTTTACTAAACATTGAAAAGCACAAGTGAGATCGGTAGATAATGATACATGAGCAAAATTATTTGGCCATAAATTTGCATCGACAACCGGACCAATGATGAACTTGGCATCTTGTATTCCATATTTCGTTCAAAATTTAACGTTCAATGTAATACAAAATTAATGGTACAATACGTCAAAACATGAATACGAGTTTCATATCGAATTATTACCAATATTAGTTCACGCGTATACTATTTTTATTTTTGAACTAGTTTCATATCGAATTATCAAATACTAGAATTTAAACTTTCATATATTAGTATTATTTTTTGTTACAACTAGTTACAAAAAGTAATCGTACCAATACGACAAAGAATATATAACAATTTTACATCGCTTAGTCACCAATATTAATTCACGTGTATGCCATTGTCATTTTTTAACCAAATGTATAAAGTTCCTTATATATACAAAGATTAGAAAATAAATATACGAAGAATGAAAAACGAGATTGCTATAACATAATTGATATTTGTATACTTAACAAATGATATTGGTGATTCGTTCACCAAATAAATTCTCTACTGGAGCAATGCGAACTTGAGGGTTCCCAATATAGAATTTATGATGGACAGGAGTGTTACCACGAGATGGGATAAATCTGCATCACAAGAAATGGGAAGTTCACTTTCAAGAACATAGGTTAACCAAGGAATGAGACTAATGTATTTCAAATACTTGAGCATTGCCTCACATCCAGAGTTCATTACAAAGTACACTCAACACCATTAACACCAAAGAAATCGTCCTCGCAGTCAGAATCTATCCAGGCTTTGCAATCAAAGAAGGATTCGTCCTTGCTGCCTGCACAGCAACAAAGAATCACGTAATATTCACCAAAGCTAACAATGAATGCTGATGATTTATCATTTTTTGACTGGATTGATCGTGTTAAATCGCAATAAACTTTTATCGTAACAGTAATATTCCAGTGAACAGGTTTCTTCATGAACTAGTTCAAAAGGCATAAAATTCTACGTCCCCTAAGTCTCGGTGCTCCCTCGTAATTTCAAAGTTTCAGAACACAACCATGCCCTCCAAGGTTCCTTCTCTTACCAATCTCTATTGAGCTTATCCTATGTTGCAAAAAGACAGATAATGACACAATGCAACAATCTATTCTCAGAAACAATTCCCTTGACAAAAAAATATTCATAAGATCCTTCATCCAGATCAATTAAGCATAAAGATGGAAACTTTCTAAAAGGAAGAACCAAATAACCCAAACCCAGATCGCCATTCACATCGATAAACAAAATGAAAAAAAACCCACTGCAGGGATCCACATGTACACCAAGGAAAACCAAGCAAAAGAGGGGGGAAAGTACTAACCTTGAAGGAATCCCAATGTCAAGTGATGAGCGTGAAGAACGCTCATTTTATCACGCCATTTGAGGGTCATTTGGACCCATTTTTGCGTCATAAATCTTTGTGTCTTGTGTCTCTCTGGTAAATTTTAGGTCTGTTACCTTGAATAGTTTTACCTGTTTATCTTGTGTCTTTTGGAGGGGTTCGAGATAGTAGGAGCACTTGTAGATGCAGAGCGTAGAAGGAGTCGAGACGAA